>JAUIMM010000082.1:737500-1937500 GCA_031769625.1 Taudactylus pleione | reverse complement strand
TTTCATAGTGTTCTACAATTAGAAACAACCACAGAAATGAGACTGTGGGGTATAGTTACTAAAAGTCGATTTTGGGTTTTTGTTCTATTTGTAGTCAATTTTCATTCATTTTTGCAAATCAGACATTCACTAAAGGCATAACAGACTATAAAATAGACTGCAAATCCAAATCCTGTCCAAAACTGAATATTGACTAAACATTGATACTTTTACATAGACGACTACAAGATCCCCAGATTTACTAACAGTCAGTTTTAAAAATGAACAAAAATCATACCAAAAACTGACTGATAAATGACCCAAACAATAGACCTTCCTGTGGCAGTCGTGTTTGGGAGAAGCACTGCACATATCACTATGACCTGTGCAGGCTTCTTAGGGGTATATATACTAAAATCCAGGTTTTTAGAAGTAAAGTTGTTGCCCATAGCAACCAATCAGATTCGATTTATCATCTATTTAGTACCTTTTTGAAGATAATAGCTAGAATCTGAGCCTGTGCTGGTACAGGAAAATTGGCAGTTAAACCAGCGCAGGGTTCCTCCTATTTTCCTATAATCAGCAAAACTCTGAACCAGTCGGGGGCTAACACTAGAGATGAGCGGGTTCAGTTTCCAGAGATCCAAACCCACCTGAATTTAGTAGAACCGAGTCGAGTCCAAGCAGGTTCGGATGTTCCCACCTTACTCGGATCTCTCAAATCGAGGCTAAACCATAGAGACGAAATCTCGCGGTGTGCGAGCTTTTGTCTCTATGATCAATGTAGTATATAAGGGAGCACGCAACGGATGCCATTTCACTCTGGCTGTGGAGACTGAATATGGAGGGTGGGTAGTGTAGGACTTGGAGAGGTGCTGGTGCTGTCTGCTGTGTCCTCGTCTGGTGAATGCTGATCCATTCTGGGCTGGTGCCTGTGACAGCTGTCACTGTGCTGTCTGCTGTGTCCATCTGGGCTGTTGCTGATCCATCTGGGCTGCTGTGTCCTGGGCTGGTGTTTTTCATATCTGCTGTGTCCATCTGGGCTGGTGCAGAGCTGTAGATACATCTGGGCTGGTGCTGTGTCCATCTGGGACCAAGTTCTGGACTCCAAAAAAAAAATTATTAACAAAAAAATATATAGTAAAAAAAATAATCAAAGTGTATTTTTCTGTGTGTGTGCGTGTGCATGCGTGTTAGGCTTAACCCAAGTACCACACAAGATCCAGCCAGTAACACAAGTTGCAAGCTAGTGCTGCCCAACTCCAGTCGTGATCAATCTGTGCTCTGGGCCCAAGTTCTGGAGCATAAAAAATTGAAAATCAATAGTCTTTTTTCGGGGCATGTTTGGCTTAGCCACACAAGATCTAGCAAGTTGGCAATGCAACCTAGTGCTGCCCGACTCCAGTCGTCATCAAGCTGTGCTCTGGGCCCAAGTCCTAGACCCGAAAACCCCCCTCAAAAAATTAGTGTCTATTTATTTTCTGTGTGTGTGTGCGTGTTAGGCTTAGCCACACAAGATACAGCAACACAACCTAGTGCTGCCCGACTCCAGTCATCACCAATCTGTGCTTTGGGCCCAATTTCTGGGCCAGTAAAAAAAAAATAGTGTCTTTTGTATATTTTCTTTCTGTGTGCACACGACTGCACGTGTGTGAATTTTGTAACCGCAACTTGGTTACACTATTGGTGCTTGTGACACTGCTTCAAGACCGCAGAAAATATGGAGGGCTGTCACATGACAGGAGAGCAAGGCCAAGAACCACATGTTGTAGCTGCCACCAGCATTCATCATGATAATGGAAGGCCATCAACTTCCTTGTCCTCTATGAAGGCCCATGCCTTCAATCCTCAAGGGTATCCCAACCAAAATCTTTGCACTGTCCTCAACTCTATTAATAATTATATCAATCAGCTTTGAGCCAGCAAGCTGGATGCAACCTTTTGGCCCTTTAACTAGATGAAAAAAATCAATATTGTGAGCTGTGAGGTAACCAAAATTGACTGGAAACGAGTGAAAATAAATGTTATTGAGGTTATCAATACTGGAGGAATAAAAAAAGGCACATTTTGTGTGATTTTAGCAGTTTTTTAGATTTTTTAAGAAAAAAATCCAGATCCAACACCAAAGCACGAAAAACAAAACATGGAGGTGAGGTTTTGGCAAAACCAATCCAGATCCAAAACCAGGGGAGATCCAGATCCAAAACCAAAACACGGGGGTCGGCGCACATCTCTGGCTAACACTATAGCAGGGAGACACACATAAGTATTTATTTATTACACTCATAAAAAGTAAAGAAGTTATTTAAAACCATGTACTTGTGAATTATGGTTGAATTACATTTTGTCAGTCTTCCTCCACTCAGGTATTTTGTCCATATTACCTGCTGCTAGCAGGCAAAATCTTCTGCTCCACCCACTGGTACAGTATATGAATATGGCTGTGGACAATAAGCAATGACAACATGAGACTTTTTAGGAACATAAAGAGAGAGTTTTATCATGTAGCACATGCATGGAAACAAATTTCAGGCATTTTTACATATTTCCATCCGATTCTAATTTCAGACAGATCTTTGCCGGATCTTGCTTTGCATGAAATGATGGTTTCGGGAAGGAACAGATTGGCAACAAGGCCATTGCATAGAACTGTTCTTTCTTGTGGGAGTGTCATAGGCAAGTACGTAGCTATAGTTTTGTTCTATTCTGAGTTGTGGAGAAGAGAAGCTTGTTTCAGACCAGTGGCAAATGCAGTATTTCCAGAAGGGGGTTTCCAAATGCTTAATTTTAGAGCGAGTGTGGCCTGTCAATGAAGAGGGCTGAATTAGTACTTAACCAGCTTTAATAAGCATCATACAAAGTGTATTGTGTGTATTTATTCCAGCATATACAGGACCAGTGATCACAGTAAGCCATTAGATGCACCAGTAGGCCATCCTGCCTTAGCTGAACGTATTTATTTTAGATGTGGGCACCATTCCAGACTATTGGAGCAAGTCCGGGAGCCTGGAGGAGCAGCAGTAGAACCTAGCACTGCCCTGGACATACTGTATATGTATATATTCGGCTCTCTAGCAGTTCATCTCTAACATTGCATGTTTTCCAGATCTTCTAGTTGGTGCACAGGTTATTTATTACTGTTATTATTTATTACATGTTAAAAGATCCACAGGTGGTGCTAATTATTTCATTTGTGATACTGAGAAGAACATGCAGCACTAGTAACAATCTATTATATTACTATTTCTATTGTGGTCATGGTGTGTGGTGGGAAAGGGGGTTTCCAGGCAGACAGAAACCCCCCTTGCATCTGCCTCTGCAGACGGTTCTCTTGTACCTAATATGTGGCTGGTGTAACTGCCAATACTATTAATGACAGCTGTGGCCATGTACTGTATGGAAAAAAGTTAATGAAGTGGTTTCCCTCTTGAAGCCACATGGATCATGCATTACCCCTATGGAAATTTGCATTAGCATAAGGTAGTAAATCAGGATCATGCAAAAACAGTCACTATGTGGATTTAACAGTGGTGTACTTAATGAGGAGTGACTTCTGAAATGCAAAACACAATGAATATTAAATGTAATAAGCATAGATTGTGGTAGCACATATGAATGATCTAAAAAAATAATTGGGAAGAGTTCTATTTGTTTAAATCTACACCATAGACATTCTTCAAAAATTTCCCTTGGTTCATATTTCTTATGAAGAGATGACTGGTGAGTGATACAGGACTCAATATACCAGGATACCCTTACAGCCAGCTTAGTTGTGGAGAAGAGAAGCTTGTTTCAGACCAGTGGCAAATGCAGGATTTCCAGAAGGGGGTTTCCAAATGGTTAATATTAGAGCGAGTGTGGCCTGTCAATGAAGAGGGCTGAATTAGTACTTAACCAGCTTTAATAAGCATCATACAAAGTGTATTGTGTGTATTTATTCCAGCATATACAGGACCAGTGATCACAGTAAGCCATTAGATGCACCAGTAGGCCATCCTGCCTTAGCTGAACGTATTTATTTTAGATGTGGGCACCATTCCAGACTATTGGAGCAAGTCCGGGAGCCTGGAGGAGCAGCAGTAGAACCTAGCACTGCCCTGGACATACTGTATATGTATATATTCGGCTCTCTAGCAGTTCATCTCTAACATTGCATGTTTTCCAGATCTTCTAGTTGGTGCACAGGTTATTTATTACTGTTATTATTTATTACATGTTAAAAGATCCACAGGTGGTGCTAATTATTTCATTTGTGATACTGAGAAGAACATGCAGCACTAGTAACAATCTATTATATTACTATTTCTATTGTGGTCATGGTGTGTGGTGGGAAAAGGGGTTTCCAGGCAGACAGAAACCCCCCTTGCATCTGCCTCTGCAGACGGTTCTCTTGTACCTAATATGTGGCTGGTGTAACTGCCAATACTATTAATGACAGCTGTGGCCATGTACTGTATGGAAAAAAGTTAATGAAGTGGTTTCCCACTTGAAGCCACATGGATCATGCATTACCCCTATGGAAATTTGCATTAGCATAAGGTAGTAAATCAGGATCATGCAAAAACAGTCACTATGTGGATTTAACAGTGGTGTACTTAATGAGGAGTGACTTCTGAAATGCAAAACACAATGAATATTAAATGTAATAAGCATAGATTGTGGTAGCACATATGAATGATCTAAAAAAATAATTGGGAAGAGTTATATTTGTTTAAATCTACACCATAGACATTCTTCAAAAATTTCCCTTGGTTCATATTTCTTATGAAGAGATGACTGTTGAGTGATACAGGACTCAATATACCAGGATACCCTTACAGCCAGCTTAGGTTTGTGGGGGACCCAAGACAACTAATTTGTGGGAGTCCTACCAATAAAATTATAGAAATTATTTACTTGCAAGGTTAGCAAAAAGTATAATGTGTTCATAAGCAAAGTATTTCTTTCCAATCCCTACAGACACAAATGTGCTGAATGTAACATTTTTAGAATTCCAACCTTCTCGTGGGGGGCTGGTGAGGTTGCAATCCAGATGCACTGATGTTTATTGCAGACTCCATTGCTGCTCAGTGGCAGATGCATAATTACTAGGGAAGTTTCCAATGTTACTTTTGAAAAAAAAAATACAAAAAGGTTTTTTTGTGATGCACAATAGATAGGTGTTTATTCTAAATCAGAGAAAAAATCTAATGAAAATATGAAAAACTTTACAAACTTTTTCATTACATGCCCAATTCCATCTGCCTGCCAGTATTTCCCTCACATGTCCCTCTGCCCACCAGCCTTATCCTCACATGCCCTTATGCCCACCAGATTTTCCCTTTCATGCCTCCTGCATATCAATTTATTGTTTTCATGTCCTTCTGCCCACCAGATTTTTTTTCACATGCCCATCTGTCATCAGTTTTTCGTAACATGTCCATCTGCCTACCCTCTTGCCCACCAGCTTTTCCCTAGCATGCCACCCCGGTACACCTATATATCCCACAATATATGAATCAGAGAATGAAAAAATATATATAATATAATAAAAACATGAAAATCTTTTTCCTTACATGCTAACCTGCCCACCAGATTTTTTTCTCACATGCTTCCTGCCCACCAGTTTTTCCCTCATATGGCCTTCTGCCCACCAGCATTTTCCTTAAATGCCCCTCTGCCTGCCAGCTTTTTCCTCACATATGCCCCTGCTCACCAGCAATTCCACACATGACCAAGGATAGTTAAACACAATTACAGATGCTAAGAATATGTTAAGTATTGCAGACCTCAACAGCTGCGTATGCAAACCTCTGAGTTACTTACACAATAAAAGTAGCAAGAATACATAAATATTAGAGATGTGCGCTGACCCCCGTGTTTTGGTTTTGGATGTTTTTTTTTTCCAGCTCCAGAACTTCGGCCCAGAGCACAGATTGATGATGACTGGAGTCGGGCAGCAGTAGGTTGCGTTGCCGACTTGCTAGATCTTGTGCAGTTAAGCCAAACACACACACAGACAAATAAATATTACACAAAAAATATATATATTTATATTTTTATAAAAATGTAGCAGACAGCACAGCAGAAAGCACCAGCCAAGATGGATCAGCAACAGCCCAGATGGACACAGCAGACAGCACAGTGAAAGCAGTAGCACCAGCCCAGATGGACACAGCAGACAGCACAACAACACCAGCCCAGAATGCACCAGCCAAGATGGATCAGCAACAGCCCAGATGGACACAGCAGACAGCACAGTGAAAGCAGTAGCACCAGCCCAGATGGACCCAGCAGACAGCACAACAACACCAGCCCAGAATGGATCAGCACCAGCTTAGGACACAGCAGACAGAACAGCACATCACCTCTCCCTAGCCCTACACTACCCACCCTCCCTGTTCAGTCTCGACAGCCGGAGTGAAATGGCACCCGCCATGTCCCTTATATATAGAAACGAAAGCTTTCAAGCCACGAGATTTAGTCTCAATGGTTTTGCCTCGATTTGAGAGATCCAAGTAAGGTGGGAACATCCGACCGAGCCGGCTTGGATCTGACTTGGATCTGCAAAATTCAGTCCTTGCCCCAGAAGAATCCTTGAGTGCCATGCCTGCTGCTGCTGCTGGGAGTGGAAGACTTCTAGCAGTGCTTTCCAAAACAATTGACTGTTAAATAATAATTTGCAAAGCTTCCACATGAAATAGCATTTCCCAACCAGTACAGGGACATTAAAAAAAACATAGCCAGTTAATGGCCTCCTAACTGCCACTTAACCAGTACAGATATGTGGACAAGCACAAGATTTAAGATAAAGGGGTAAATTTAATTGACTAAAGTTAGAGTTTTTACAAGTGAGTTTTAGAAGTGATGTTGCCCATAGCAACCAATCAGTTTCTACTTAACATTTACCTAGCACTTTCTAGAAGAAAATAGCTAGAATCTGATTGGTTGCTATGGGCAAGCAACATCACTTCTAAAACTCACTTCTAAAAACTCTCATTTTAGTAAATTAAATTTGCCCCTTAAGGTCTTACATTGTGCTTTTCTTGAGAATCCTGCACCAACTTCTGCTGCTAGGAGTGGATTTTCATCCCAGAATGGGACCAGGAAAACTGCTTTCCAAAACAATTTCCACATGAACATTTCCAAACCTATAATGGGACATTAAAAAAAACATAGTTAGTTAGTTAGTGGCCTTCAAACTGCCATTATTCCCACTGTCCACTTAACCAGAACAGATATGTGGACAAGCGGAACAGAGCAGCAAATGCAACATTTCAGATTTAAGATTTAAGTCTTATGTTTTGTCTTTCTTGAGAATTATTGAGCGCCATGCCTGCTGCTGGGAGTGGTTTTTCATCCCAGAAGGGATGAAGACATAGTTGCGTCTTCCAAATGAACACAGATCTGAAGAGATGTAAATACCTACTGGAAGGAAAAAGAGGCAATTTGAAGGCCCTTACACAAAACTACCTTTGCTTTATTTGAGCTGCCCATCTTCCAGTGTGTACTCAGAGTTTTCAGCACAGCCAGGAACCTTGTCAGTGATCTGCCTGAGACTACTTCCCCAAAATGTGGAAAAGATGATGTCCATTAAAATGAACTACAAATTCTATGAGAAAGACCTTTACCGTCAACTACATGCAAACATTACAGAGGCCCCTTTATTGGTGGATTCCAGTGGATACAAATTAATATTGTGTGAAGAAGATGATGTATATATCACCCCAGATTATACCATCACCCAAACCTATAGTGTCATCCCATCCTGTGTTGTGTATAAATTACAGCTGCGCTCCCTGTTAGATTGGGAATTCATTGTCCACTTTAGTGGATGTGAGCTCCATTTTAGTCCATATCATCACCACACCCCCTACACATCTTCTGACCAGGGCTACAGGAATAGCAGCTGCACTCTGGAATATAGTTGCATGGAGTTGCCCTTCTGACTCGCTGAAATTCAGGTAGAGGGGCCATGGGTAGGGACACTATAATCAGAGAACGCAGTTTTAGCTGCTTTATTCTATTTTAGAAACCATATCATCTATTTTCACCTTTTGAAAATGTTTGTGCAAATCTCAGCTGAGGTGTTTGTGATGTCATGGCTAACACACACACACAGATAAAAAACACATTGATTGATTTATTGATTGATTGATTTTTGGCACTTGGGGGAGAGCACCCCATAACTAGGTAGCAGCCCCTTGATAAACGATACAGGCAGCACCCCTGAACAGCTATGTTGCTGGTGATACATGTGACTAAACAGCACACACACACAAACAAAATAACATTAATTGATTTATTGATTATTTATTTTTTGGCACTTGGAAGGGAGAGCACCCCTAAACTAGGCAGCAGTCCCTTGATAAATGACACAGGCAGCACCCCTATGAAGCTATGTTGCTGGTGATATGTGTGGCTAACGAGCACACACAAAAAAAATAACATTGATTGATTTATTGTATTATTTTTTTTTTGGTACTTGGGAGGGAGAGCACCCGAATGAGGCAGCAGTCCCTTGATAAATGACACAGGCAGCACCCCTGTGCAGCTATGTTGCTGGTGATAAGTGTGGCTAATGCGTACAACACACAAAAAAATACATTGATTAATTGATTAATTTTGGGGGGTGCACTTGGGGGAGAGAGCACCCCGGAACAAGGCAGCAGCCCCTTCATAAACGACACAGGCAGCACCCCTGCACAGCTACGTTGCTGACACACACACACAGAAAAAAAAACAATTTCTTTATTTTTTTCACACTGGGGGAGAAGAGAGCACCACTGATGGACAGTGCACCCCCTGGACAACACAGCAGCACCCATTATGGACTGCAGTGACACAGGAGCCACTTAGGCTCCCCTCTTCTGTCTGCAGCACAGCTCCTAGTAACACAGCCCTTATGAACAACAGGCACCGAACAGCCCAGCACAGCAGCCAGCACTAGTATGGACTAGTGGATAACAGCCAGTCAGCCAGCCTCTATGACAAGTGACAATAGTCAGACAGCCCCTATGCAGTATGGACATTAGGCAGCCAGCCCCTATGCACACACAGCAACAGCACAGCACAACGTTCACAGTCCCCTCTGTCCTCTTCACTCTCCGCAGGCCGGAATGAAAATGGCGGCGATTGCGGGACCTTTTATAGAATCCACAACCCGCGAGAATCTGACAGCGGGATGATGATGTTTTGCCTCGTTTTAAGATCCGAGTCAGGCGGGAAAACCCGAGCCGACTCGCATCGCTAAGTTCGCGTGGGTTCGGATCTCTGAGATTGGAACCCGCTCATCTCGAATAAATATAAGCAGAGCTTGAAGAATCCAAAAAATAAAGGTCCAAGCTCCTTAACTTTTGTTATAAAAACATTTCATATGCAAATGCAATTAAACACATATAATAAAATCACATACATTAAATATTCTCTCTTCCAATCACAGAAATAATTGATATAATACACAATCCAGTGACTATGTTTGCCACAATATGTCATATAAGTAATATTATATTTCTTTTACCGGCACAATGTATCGTGCCAAAAAATATACAATTTCCTTCCCCTATCAAGTGGTGTTGTGGAGTTCCAGGGACAGAAATAACTTCTTTTGTCAATGTTATTAAGGTTAATCCTGTATAACATGATAACAGTAATGTACGGATTTCTCACATAATCCTCTGCCCCACAAGCACTTACATGCCACTTTGACCATCAACTTTTCAGTCATGTACCCATTGCCCAGCTGCTTTATCCTCACATACCCCTATGTCCATTAGATTTTCCCTTACATGCCTCCTGTAGGCCAGCCATTTATTTTCATCTGCCATCAGTTTTCTTTAACATGCCTATCTGTCTACCAGATTTTCCCTAAAACCCACCTTCCCACCTTCCCAACAGATTTTCCCTAGCAAGTCACCCTAGGGGGTATATTTATTAAAGTTCGATTTGGTATTCAATTTTATGAATCTATAAAATCAACTTAAATCAAATTTAAATTGAACTGCAAAATCCCTTAACAAATCCCTCATTTACTAACGATTTTCAAATCAAATTCGATTTTGATTGATTTTAAGAAGGAATTTTGTGTTCAGTTTATGAAATCCCTTCCAAAATCGAACCTCAAATCCCCATTAAAATCGAATGCAAAATAGAATGCAAAATCAAACTCAATTTCCTCATTACTTCCTCTTGGGCCAAATGTTTCATATGCACACTAATTAACAGGGGGAAAAATTTTAAAACACTTGTGCACACTTTAGAAAAGTGAAAGTGATTTATAATTTCTTCATAAATATAATATGCTCATATATATTTATATGTGTGTATATAATATATATATATATATCCATTTCTATGGATATATATACTGTATACAGTACATATGTATATACATATAATTAAGAAAAAATCATTTTTTGTTTGCCTGACTATGTCGGCTGAACCCCACCATGGGGGGCCTATGTGCACCTTTGTTATGGGGCTCCCAAAGAGCTAGTTACTCTCCTGATCCCCTGATACCACAGGTAAGTGCACAGTATTGCATAGTCTTGAGCAGCCATTATTCCTGCAACCAGGCTGCCCCACATGCTTTTGGGAACTTTTAAAGGCATCACAATCAATTTCCAGCCAAAAGAATGGTGTTGAGAAGCTCAAATCGACTATCTCTAACTATTCTATTAATTTGGGAATTTAAAGTACGATTTTGAGTTTGATTTATGGTCGATTTGCAAACCGAATGTTAGTAATTGAAGGGATCCTATATTTGACTATGGGAAAACATTGATGTTTTGCCTATATTCGATTTTGAGTGAAATTCCATTTTCTGTTCAATTTGCCATTCGATTTTGGCTTTAGTAAATCTCCAATATCAAAATCGAATGGAAATCGAACCAAAATTAAATGGAAAATCGAGCAGAATCCAAAATCGTTCTTTAGTAATTATACCCCCAGATTACCTGGATGAGAGAAAAGAACTATAATGAAAATAAGGAAAACTCCACCAGCTTTTCCATTACATGACCCACTGCATGCTAGCTGTTATCTCACATGTTTCTTTGCCAACCAGCTTTTTCCTCTCATGCCACTCCTTCCCCACTTATGTACCCCACATTGCCCTTCTACTTACCTGAATACCTGCCATTATGTATGGCTTTGGAACCGCTTGTCTCCACACTGTGTACTGTTGCAGCTGTTGTCACATTATGTTAAGAGCGAGTCTGAGATTGATCAGCATTAAGAACTGGGATTGCATATATAGATGCGCCCATGTTCATTGTGACTGATCGTGGCACAAATTGCCAGCGATTCGCACTATGCACCATGCCCCGATCGCAGGAGTGCATCTCCATTCAGTCCTATGGAGATGCGAAAGTGCGTCCTTGATCATGTGAGTGTGTCTCCAATTATATCGTGTGGAGACGCAAATGCGTATCTCCGATCTCGTGCAATGCATAGCATGATTTGCTGCGCTATGGACAACAATGTAGCTAGCTGATCTGTAGATGGCTTTGCATTCTTATCAAAGAAGATTTCTGTCTCTAGCCCAGCTGGTCACCAACAAGCTGAAGTCTGCTAAATTGATATGTCGAAACCCTTTGAAAATAATGAAAAGCATGGTATCTAATCTGTTTACTACAGCTAGAGATCTGTAAATTCACAGAAATTTCTATTAGTTTTATATGCACAAATGATGCAAATTAATAGCCCATCACACCAGGGGGTAGGAAACAATATTTATCTAAATGTGCACCAATCTCTATTCAGTAATATTTGATATTCTACAGATTACATTATGAGAAATAGCGTGAGCATACAATTTACCACATGTCCACTGGAGGTATGATGTAGGCTATAATATTGGAATTATGTTGTCTGGGTCAGTTTTTTGGGGAACAAATTGAATTTGAGAGCTACACCATTTTACCAGACCCTGGCCTCAGCACTCCTGGGAATGCAGGCCAGTGCCATCCACTCCCCGCCCCAAATGGCCACAGTCTGTCAATCAGGTTGCATCGTTCAGGAACTGAGAGATCTTGCAGTAGAAATCTGGCATATGCACAGTACAGTTCTCGCACGGGTGCTGATCTTCTAACATTGGAGAGAAGATCTTACTACTCTGAATCAGACCCTATGATTGATATTCCTTGTACGTAGTATTTGGAGACTATCTGAGGGCTAGTTGTGTTGCAGACCTGTAGTGACCCTTATACCATGGATGGTGGTAGACTACTAAATTATAGATATATAATTAGACTGGTGTATCATGTAATTGGCAGAGTGATAAAATATTAATTGTATATGGACAAAAAAGAGGTTGATAAACAGCGCTCCCCTACAAGAATTGGTACCTGAAAGAAACTGCTGCCAAAATGAAGGATGTGCAAACACTTCAATAAATATATATAAAAAAATATATATATATTGGCTGCGCTTCTTAATGGCAAAAATTAGAAATTTTATTCATATAGATTGCACCACAGTATAAATCTTATAAAATCATATATAAAAAAAATGTTAACATTAAAAATAGTCATATATTACACATTCTATTAAATTGACAACATATACATCTGTATTTATGACAGTCAATATATTCAATATCAATAGGAGAGCATTATTTTTATGCCGGCATATATTTAAGAATTGTTGATCATATAGGGGTGAGCTCACCCGTTTGTATTATGGAGTGTCCACGTCTGTAAAAAATCTTGATAGATGTCACATATAGACAACAGTAGAATGTAGTGTATTACCTATGTGCTGATGTACTAAGGTACTATGTTCACAAAGATTATATATCTGCACGAAGAATGGATCCGGTATTCGTCACATATGAAATAGAATCACTTTTGGTGTATACCCCTTGTATCAACCACACAGTTTCCGTATAATATTGTGTATTCAAATGGAGACAGAGGCACTATGTGGCTCTACCTCAGTCCATATGGTATTGGTGTAGAGGCTATGCGGCTCTATTTAAATATATGGGTGCTCATGAGTGGATCTGAATCAGGCCCTAAGTCTGTGTTGGAAGACTAGGACACAAGTGATTTCCAACCAAGAACAAGTTTATTGAACTTTAACAGATATCTCTTGGAAACCGTTTATGCAATGAGCGGAAATGGTATTTGTGGTGACTTTCTGGAGCAGAGTTAAATAATGGCTGGAAGTCTATTTCTGGTCCTTATTGGTGGCTGCTTGAGGCTTCTTCGGGTCCCTTGCTGCACCTTGAGGGATAATATGAGAAAAAAACTATTAATACCCAAACATAGAATATCCAGAGGAAACAACAATCCTAGCAAAGGAGAAAGAGTTGATATGGTAGGAGCTGTTGCTACAGTAGGTGGCAATCCTGTTCCCTAGAAAAAATCCAGTCTGCAGGTCATAGATTCCTGCAAACTAGTGTTTTTTTTCTTCAAGAGGCTTGCCACCTAGCAAAATCAGGTGGGCAGACAACCACATACCTTGTGGTTGCTCTAAGAAACTATCTTTTGTAGATAGGTTGGTCTCCAATAGTGCTTAGTGAATGTATGAGCTGAGGACCATCTCACTGCTAGCATTATCGACTGTAATGGGATGCCTTTAGCTGAATTGGTTTGTATCTACCCCTGCCTCCCTCATGGATGCTTCAATCCAATTCTCTGATAGAGGAGGATCTTGCTGGGCAAAAGGGTTTCCTGCAGGTAAAGAAGAGTTACATGATACTGTCTCTCATTGGAGCAGTCAGGGCCAAATAAAAGAACAGGCACAAAGCTACAGAAAGGATAGGTTCTGAAGGGTCTTAGATAACATCGAATTCAACTACAGTATGGGATTATTAAACAAGGACATTTTGGTGTGACCTTTTAGGATAAAATGGTACCCCGTAGGAATCTGTGCTAACCACAGGTCTGAGACATGTATAAGGGTTAGTTCAGCTCCTCTGGCCGCTATGGCTAGAGCTAACAATACAGCTAATTTATGGGATAAAATTAAAATGTTGGAGTCTGTTTTCCAGGAAGCCAGGTAAGAGAGGAAAGGCTCGATGTCCCAAGTATGTGAATATTTTGGAACTTTGGGCCAAGAGAGATAAATGCCTCTTAATAAAAGTAGGTATACAGTAGTTTGTTAAAAGAAGGGGTTGTAGACTTCCGGTGGGCAGACCTTGCAGATGGCCGCATTTTAGAGAGCTCTCGCTCCCTTTACATACAGGCGTGGATCAAACACTCACAGCGCCGTGAGCAGTGACGCGCGGACATTGGCGCAAACACTGGAGATAGCGGTGGGTAAGCGGATACTATTCCCTGCTCGCCACCATCACTATAACCCCGGAGTTTAGGTGCAGTACATAGCACCACTAATCATGGCCGCCATTTTGGATCTGGCCGGATCGCGCGGCTGCCTCCCGTGTCACCTCTTCCCCTCAAGTGTAATATCGGAGGGGCCACCTACCTTCCTGCCTCTCTGGCTTCACTGACCTCCTGTTATACAGGTGATAAATAAGTGTTGTGGTGTGGGCAGTGCAGTGTATTAGCCCACAGCCGCCATCTTGGGATTGGCATAGCTCTGTAGCTACTGTTCCTGCAACACAATTCTATACAGAGACAACTTTGAGAGTTTTTCTGGATCTCCAAAGGCACTATATCTATATCAGCTCTCCCTGCTGGTCATCTGAGAGTTTTTCTGGATCTCCAAAGGCACTATATCTATATCAGCTCCCCCTGCTGGTCAGGATTATTCAGGTTTTTTTTTGGCATATTAAATATAATAAATTTTTCTAGCAAAGTCCATTATCTGAGATTTATATATGGATAAACACGTGACCAAAATACAGAAGGGTGGTAAGGGAGGTCCAGGTGTTAGAAACAGAGAGACCAGAACCACAGCATCTGCCACCTCTAGTCCTCCTACTTCCCCGGCTGGGGATGATATCATGGATGGCGTGTCTGATCCTTCCAAATTCAGTGCTGCCTCTGTGGCCAAAGCACAGGAGATCTCGGATCTTCTCTCACCATTGCTTGATAAAAAGTTGGCTGGTCTGAAAGAGGTGATAGATTCAGCTGTAACGTAGCTTCACGAGCATAGTGTGCGGTTTAAAGAAGCAGAACAACGCATTTCAAATCTTGAAGATGATCTTACTACGTCCAAATCGGTAATTGAAACGCAGGAACTTTCCATTGTCACCATGCAGGAAAAGCTGGAAGATCTGGAGAATCGCAACCGCCGCAATAATCTACGTCTGATTGGCTTACCGGAATCTGTCAAACAGCGGGAACTTATGGACTTAGTTTCCACCTGGCTTCCTTAGGAGTTGGGTTGCAGCTCTACAGCAGACCCTATACTGATCGAAACTGCACACAGAATTGGTCCGGATCGTCAAGCAGATCGCCGCAGACCTAGAACTGTCATCTTCAGGTTCCTTAATTATATGGATAAAGTCAGACTGATGGAGGCTTATCGTAAATCTCAAAATTTATCCTATAAAGGGGACAGGTTGCTTCTCTTTCAAGATTTTTCTTATCAAGTGGCAATGAAACGAAGAGAATTTTCACCGATATGCAAGTTGCTTTTTGATGCTGGATTCAGATTTGCCCTCCTCTACCCAGCTAAGCTTAGAGTACAACATGATGGCAAACAGTATTTCTTTGATTCGGTGTCCCCGACAAAGACATTTGTTACTCTCTTTCGGAATCTAACGTACTCTCATCTGTCGATGAACATTGAGTTAATGCTTAAATCGCAAGTATTATATTACTCACATATGCCTCATTATGTCATTAATATTTGTTAATGAGAAATTGATTCTCATCTGTTTTTGCATATTATGTGTATTTCTTACTATTTTTCTGGAAAACTCTGTTTCCTCTAAATTGTTCTTTTTTATTATTTGTTTTGATTTTGAATTTTTTTTTTATTTTCTCATATTTGGAATATAGTTACTGGTTATTATTGGCCACAGTGGCCTTATGTTTGGGTTCAAAGAAAAACACAAAATGGTAGAACTGTATTATTTTGGTGTATATATGTTTGGTTAAATGTAGTGATAATGGGATTGAGAGACCGCACGTTTATAATAGGGATGTGCAGGCTCGGTTCTACTCGGTTCCGTTCGGTTCTTTTTACCGAATCTTATTGGCTATCCAAAACTCGTGACAGCTGAAACCCAATAAGATCCGGTAAAAAGAACCGAACGGAACCGAGTAGAACCGAGCCTGCACATCCCTATTTTATAATAACAATGGCGTCCCTACTCGCTGGGACATGGGATGCTATGTTTAACGAATTTCCACAAATTTGTATTTTCATGAAACAAGGTATTGGTTGATAACTTGAATTCCTTGGATACACCTGTTAATTATAAGGATCGTATAAAATTCCTCACTTGGAATGTAGAGGGTCTTAACACACCGCTCAAATGGCGGAAGGTATTACAACACCTACAGAGGCTCAAACCAGATGCGGCTGTGCTTCAGGAAACGCACTGGAGGGAGGGGGATCCAAATACATTAAGGAGCAATTGGTTGAATGAATACATAGCAGCTTCATATACCTCCAAACGAAGAGGGGTGGTTCTTCTACGCAAGTCCCTTAACTACACTATACTTGATAAATTGTGTGACCCTGAGGGTAGATTTCTATTTGTTAAAATACAATTGGAAGGGGTTTTGTATACTATTGTCACTATATATGCACCAACTGGTTCTAACAGTGGTTTTTTTTACAGATTTATATGGTCAAACAAAGGATTGGGCCGAAGGGACCATTATTTTAGGGGGGGATTTTAATACTACTCTCAACCCACTATTAGACAGATCAGGCAATGGGGGAAGGGGCACTATATCTAAGGCTTTAGATTTTCTTATATCTTCTCTCCAACTCTCTGATCCCTGGAGGTATCAACACCCCATGGAGCGTGATTATACGTTTTACTCACACCCACATCACACATCCTCCAGGATTGATTATTGGCTTCTTCCCACAAATCTCCTTCCTAAAGTTTATGATGCTATAGTAGAAAACATAGCTATCTCTGACCACGCCCCAACATGGTTCTCCTTATCCCTTCCTACACCAAAACCTTCCTCCTTTAATTGGAGATTTCCCTCCTATTTATATAATTATCCTGATTTCAAGCTATATTTGGAACAACAATACGGGAACTATGTCAACGATAATAATCAACATATTGAAGATATCAATTTATTTTGGGCAGCATCCAAGCCAGTTTTGCGTGGCTCGATCATAGCTTATGTTGCCGGAAAACGTAAGAAACTCTCTCCAAAATTTCAAGATATTAGTACAGCTCTTTCTACATCTTATACAAATTTATTAAGGTTTAATACCCCAGAAACTCGTCAGATTTATATTGATACTAAAAATTTATATGACACACTATGTACAGAAAAAGCCCAATGTTCTTTAGATTACCAGAAACATTGTTATTTTAAGTGGGGAAATAGGGCAGGGAAACTGTTGGCCAATGTGGTTAGAAATCAGCGTCCTCAGGTTAACATTTCAAAAATTGTCTCGGAATCTCATGTTCTTACCTCTACTTCTGATATAGCAAATTCCTTTTTGGAATACTTTAGAAATGTATACACTGCACCACCAGATAACCAGATTTTAGGTATGGAATTTTTAAAGTCGGCAGGTTCCCCTATATTAACTGAGGAGGAGCAGGAGATACTGACTGATTTAATTTCTGAGCAAGAAATATTGGCGGCTATTGGACATTCAGCAATTGGTAAAGCTCCGGGCCCTGATGGGCTTAGTGCAGAATATTATAAATTATTATCTCCATCACTTACTCCTCATTTATTAAAATTGTTTAATTCTATTCTCTCTGGCACAGCGGCTCCATTTTCTTTTAATGAAGCCCGTATAATAATGTTACCTAAGCCCGGCAAAGATCCAACATTAGTACAGTCTTACCGTCCCATATCTTTATTAAATCAGGATTTAAAGTTATTATCCTCCATTATGGCACAAAGATTACAGATGCTTTTACCCAAGTTACTCCATACATCACAATCTGGCTTTGTAAAGAATAGATCTTCAGTACATAACATTCGTCAGGTAATAGCAGCCATAACGCAATCGCTAAAAAACTCAGAGGATACGTCTCTTTTGGTCAGTTGTGATGCTGATAAAGCATTTGACCGTGTGTCCTGGACACATTTGTTACGCGTCTTTCATTTTCAAAATTTTGGTCCAAGTTTTATACGATTTTTTAATTCACTATATAATACCCCCACAGCATTTCTCACCATTAATGGTTTAAATACAGAGAACTTTCAATTATATCGCGGTACAAGACAAGGGTGCCCTTTATCTCCCCTACTTTTTAATTTAGCGTTGGATCCCCTTATCCGACATTTTTATTTGCAGACCGAATGGAAAGGGATTCGAATTGGAAGTCAAATATTAAAAGTATCAGCATACGCTGATGACTTGCTATTGTATTTTGCTAATCCACAAGCTGCTTTCCCAGGTTTTATGCAACTTCTACATGATTTTGAAATTGTCAGGATTTGTGATAAATAAGTCTAAGACAGAAGCTTTAGCCTTACACGATGGTGCCCAGGCTGCCTGGAATGGTTCTTTTCCTTTCAGATGGGCGAATACCTCTTTGACTTATTTAGGTTTACATATACCTGTCAATCCCTCTGATCTCTACATGGCTAATTTTCCTGCTGTAATATCCCATATTATTGCTGACTTTCAAGCCTGGAAACACTTGCCACTGTCTTACATAGGTAGATGCCACTTGATCAAAATGATCTCTTTTCCCAGGTTGCTATACCCAATACAAATGTTACCCTTACTTTTAAAAGATTCAGATATAAAGTCATTGAATAAAGCTATGAGCAAGTTTATTTGGGCGGATAAGAAACCAAGAATATCTTTATTCAAATTAAGTCAATCCACACAATTGGGAGGTATTAACCTTCCCTGTATAAAAAGCTATAATCTAGCTGCAAACTATCGTTATGCAGTTGATTGGTTACAGAATTCTGAAGAGTTTGCTAATACTGGCTTGGAACAAGCCTTTTGTCCTGACATTACACTCTCTAGCCTATTACACATGAGACCCACAGATTTTCCTTTCTCGGTTACTAATAATTTGTTGTTAACCACTACGTGCACAGCCTGGCATCTATCTAGATGCAAGATGGGTATATCAACATATAACACTATTTTTTTACCCATATATCATAATACAAGGTCTCAAGGATTCTCTGCTTTACATTATACTTTAGTGCGTTTTTTGGTTCAGGAGGTCCGAGACTGGTTTATCAAGTTTTGGATGGACAGACACTTAAAATTCTTACATATGAAAAATTACAAGAAATATTTCCTCAGATAACTATTCCTTTATTTACATATTACCAACTTAGAAGTTATGTGACTAACATTCCCTCCAACCTAACAGATTCTAACAAGACACATACATTAGAGTGTTGAGTAGTTGCTCAGGAAGAAGTTGCTCTACTTCATATTTGTATTCTCAAATGAAACGATCTATAGATTTTGAAAAATTACAGTCTGGTATTGTTAAATGGAAGATTGATTTTCCTGACATTCCACTTAATGATGTTCTTCAAGCTTTTATTCGTCTAAATAAAATACTTATTTCCGTTTCTTACACAGAAATGCATTATAAACTGCTACATCGTGCTTACTACACACCCAAGTTGCGTTTTTTGATGGGGGCCTCCAATGATTCTAAATGTTTCAAATGTCAAGCTTTAGAAGCAGATCTTTATCACTGTATGTGGAATTGTCCTGAAGTAAAAAAATGTTGGCTTATAATTAAAACTTATATTAAAGATGTTTTAGGTATAACTATTAATATCTCTCCCGAATGGGCCCTATGGGACATATACCTTGATCAAAACTTACCTAAACCACCACTGGGTCAACAAATTTTGTTAGCTAAAATTGCAGCAGCAGGAAAGAAGACAATCCTGTCTCAGTGGATATCCACAGATACCTTGACATTACCTTTGTTAATACCTTGTATTTCCTATTTGTTCCATATGGACTGGCTTGAAATGTCAATTAACAAGGAAAAAAAGGTCTAAAAGTTTTTCAAGACATGGTTACCATATGTTTGTACATAACCTTCTGAGACAAAAGATAATTTACGCCAAGCAGTGAGGTTAACTACTTGGTACAACCTAGAAGTTGTTTCAACAGGAGGCTCACCCTTCTAAAGTAGTAATTTGGTTGACCCATAATGTTTGTTGATAATATGTGCGGTTCTCTCAATCCATTTGTTTCTGACAACTTGTATATATATATATGTTTTATGGTAAATATAAAATGTAACTGTTTATACATTTGATTGTGATACATTGTATATTATATATGTTTTATTAATGTATACAGTTTACCAATAAAATATTTTGGAAAAAAGAAGGGGTTGTACAGGCTGCGCTAGTTCTATCACATATAGAGGATTATGCTGAGTGTTCAGTTGCTGCTATTGGAATATGCTGTGGATGGGGACATTACGAACCTCACAGAGTAAAGGTACTTTAAGGAAAAGAAAGTATTGCTAGCGCACACCTGCTCACACATCAGACGCATACTAAAATGGAATTTTCAAAATAATAGTAAATAACCTTAAAATGCCAAAGATATTGATAGAAAAAAATGTCACTATTGGTTATAATCAAATTTGTTTATTGAGCATATAATAAAAATAGAAGTAAAATATGTCTTTAATGTCTTTTATACAATGTCATAGATGAGGTACGTGTATGGATAGAATAAAAAAATAAAGTAGGATATGTTATAATAGTGAAGTAATTTGTATGTAAATTTCTATAACTTCAATAAATAGAATAAAATTGAATATGTATAGGTAGTGACTCCTAATACCGGTATACACAACACATAGATATTGACATCACAACAAATAACACAATAAAAAGTGAAACACTGCATTAATAATGTTTGGACCCTGAGGTTCAGAGAAATATGCTGCCATATATTCCAAAATTGGAATTAAACTAATGATCTGTTTGTTAGTTTAAAAGGGTATTGTATAGAATAATACTCCTCCAATGGTAAGGGAAATACGCTTTGTGCATTTTACTCTCCCCCCACTGTAGTGAATAGCTTTAATCAGCTGTGGTATGTCCCGTTTAGATAGCTCTGGTTGTCAGACTGCTGGTGTAGTATATACTACTAGTTAGTTAGTATTACCGTTAAGTGCTATGTCAGGGGCTTGGTTTCAGCATTCTCCTGTTGGCTAGTTCCTATTCTGTCAGGTTCTGTTGGTAAATGAATCTGACTTTCTCCGCTCTCTGGTGGTTGAGGAATCCAAATATGTCTATAGGTAGAATATGTTGTCCGCTGTGGTGGTGTAGGGAGATGTCTGCCGGCAGACTTACCCATCTCTCCATTTCCCATAAGACTCTGCACTCCTAAAGAAGCCTGTGATCAGGTGAAATGTCGAGGATGAGGAGTACATCGATCCCGCATCCACCGCTCCGACCGACTGCAGCATACAGGGAACGGAGAGTCAAGTAAGTCTGCCTGCAGACATCTCCCTACACCACCACAGCGGACAACATATCCATTTGGACAGTTCTGTTTTTACATTCCTGGAGAGATATATGGTGTCTGTCCAGGAATATCAGGCATGAATCAAAGCACTTAAAAGGCTTTGCAATTCTTTGCAAAATGGCAGAACGTGAAGATACCCCGGAGACATAGCTATAATGTTCCCAATGATTGTAGGTAAGGTGCGGAGGGTCATGCTGTTCTTTTGGGAAGTTCTTTTGAATGTAATATTTTGTGTCTGGCCATTTCTGTTGTGGAATGGCTAGAGAGAAAGAATGGGTGTCTAAGTCGAACCCTAAAAAGGTGATGGTCATGGTGGGAGTCAGTACTTACTTTGGGATATTTAGCATGAAACCCAGGTTTGATAACAGAGAAAGGGTTAAATCCTTGTGCTTTAAAATGGTACCAAGGTCTGTGTGTACCAAAAGTATGTAGTCTAGGTATATTGCATGCAGGGGGCACTACCGCTTTCATCACCCGTGTAAAGGTGTAGAGGGCAGTGGAAAGACCAAAAACCATCACTATCCACTGATACAGATTGTCTCTCCAATAGAACCTGAGGAGACATCTGTGATTCAGGTTGATATAGAGTGGAAAGCTTCTATTAGGTCTTTTTTTATGCAGAAGCAGTCCTAAGAAGGTAAGGAATGTCTGAAATGCCTTCCACGCGAAACCTGTTTGTTTTTTAATATCGACTCAAAGCTTTGACATTCAGGACTGGTGTTAAGGAACCATCGTGCTTTTTTTATAGAAAAGAAATGTCTGACCCAGCCCTTTACTGCTGGGTTTGCCAATTCTATCTTCCCTTGTTGTAGGGCCAGAGTCAGTACATCATCCAACAGAGGACTGTAACTCCTTGAACAAGGATTAAGCCTGGTGAGGGAAGCAGATTAAAGGGAGGTTTAATCCTGATTGGATTTGTAGCAACCACTTGTCTGTGGTAATTTGTTGCCACTCCACATATGATTCTTTTAGGGTTTTGTGGTGAAGTGAGCATGTGTGTGGACTTACCGTAACCACAGCCTCATCTGGCATTGTTCCAAGCGCCTGAGGATGATTCTCGAGGAGTATTGTGGGATCTTTGCATTAAGCCTCCTTTCTGGGCTCTCCTTGTGCCTTGAAAGTCTCGGGTTGGCCTGTGGCTCTCTGAGTCTGACTCCTTTGAGGAAAGGGTCTCCTGGGAGGCTCATTCTCTTTTTTTATGTCAGAAAAGGATTTCCTGGCTTTGTGGCATGTTTTGATCTCCTCTATAAACTGCGGGCTAAAGAGGTTGGCATCTGTATGGTTACGGAACTCCATGGATTTAGAAGCAAGGTTTGTCAGACCTGCACTAGTTAACCACCTAGATCTGCGGGTATTAGTGATGTGAGTAAATGTTTGACCTATTATAAGAGTTGCTCTGCTTATAGCATTAAGTAGAGTGAGCTTAGAGCACCAACGAATCTAAGGTGCCTCTGGACTCTCCCTCTCTCTCTGCTTTATCCAGTACAAAAAGAAGAGGGCCGGCTGCACCCACTATTTTGTATTGGATCTTTCTTAACATACGATCATTGGGGTCATTGTGTCTTTTCTCCCCCACTATAGAGGCCAAAGCTGGGTCAGTGTTAGGGGCAATTAGACTGGTACACCTGGCAACCCCGTATAAGAGAGCAGGACTAATTCATCTTCCTTAATAAGGGATGCTCTAAAAGCAAGCTAAACACATTTTGTACCTCTGAATTGCTCTTTAGGGACCAGTGTGTGGTATATAATTTTTACGGGGGGGTTTGCCCAGCTAAAGCCACTCTGGCCATCTGCACCTCACTAAATTCCCCAAGCTGTGAACAGGCAGAAGTTCCTGTTATCTCCTCTGACTTCCAGTCTACCGAGGAGGGTTGGCCAAAATCACTAGAGGAAAGATGTGGCTGTTCGGTAGGTGACCCCTTATATGAACTGTGGGTCCCTTCATGCTGCCAGCTATGGACAGATAAATTTTGCCAGCTATGGGCAGAAGTATTGTGCTTGATCTGAGCACTGGAATGTTGCCTGCTATGGGCAATTTCAAGGAATGGGGGAATATCACCTGAACAGGTGGCCTTGGGTTAAACTTACTTTTATTTGTATGTGATTTTTTCAGTTCCTGTTGACTTCTTGAACAGGAAGGTGACCTGCCACTTTCATGAGGAAATTAATTTGCCTCAGAGGAGTTAGATGCTCCCAAATTTGTGACTGGAACAGACTTTTATATATAATTTCTTACAATGAAGATGATGAGGAAGATAGTAGCCCTTTTTTGGGCTCTCTTCCATGAAACACAGCCAGCAGCAGATGACATTCTGAATGAATCTTTCACAGAGACAGAAACTGCATCCTCCATTGTTTGCTGACAGAAAAATCTGACCAGTGGTGCCTGCACCTGACCTAACATGCACATGACCCACAAGAGCATGCACGTACCGCTTAATGTTCAAGGCAGTGGGAGTGAAAATTCTTTAACTTTCCTTTTCCCCAGCGTATTCAGGAGGCTTGCTGCCTAACCCACCTGCTGTTGCTAGATGGCAAGCCTCCCGAACAACATAGTGTATCAAGCAGCGCACCTATTAATCTTAATGTTCATTGACATAGTGTTGTGTCCTCTAACGATCAGTCATGAGTCATGTCTGTTTTTATCTCCATTCCAGCATAGTCACTTCAAGCTGTAATGTGCCAGCTATTGGTACAAGCTCTCATGTAACCAAACAATTTCTATACTACAAAGAAAAAAAGAGAGATTACAAATAAATATAAGGACAAACAATTCTACATCACAATGCTTATATATTGCACACTAAAGTACCACTATGCTATGACAAAAATAATGACAAATATAGTATAACATAGAAAATTTGAATACCATTTCTTTGTTCACTTTTCTGCCTGGCAGGTAAAAGTAAATGTGTCATGAACCTTTATCTGCTCTCAATATAAGCCTTTTATAAAAATCTAAGGTATACTTATCACTCCAAGGCACTAATGTATGGCTACTTTAAACAAAATGTGGCTTTTCATTCTAAATGCCATTAAATAGTTCAATTTACCCTGCTGGGCCTAATGTGCATTCAGATCCTTAAAAGCCATAAAACTAACACATTATTTAGAAGAAAAAGGAATTAATTTTGCTCTGTTACCCCAACCTACAGTACGCAATGCATAGCATTTCCTTAAGTCTTGGTAATGTAAATAATGTAAAAGGAGGCAGTTTAATTATCCATTGACTGCTGCTAAAAACCATAATACAAATTAACATAATATCCATGGCAGATTTAGTGCCCAGTGAAAAATCAAATCTAAAATAATATGAGATTATGTGGGTATATGGCACAAAACAGGAGAAAGCTCTTTTCATCAGGTTTGTTATGGAACGTTGAATTGTCCTGTTTGCATAGCTAATTACTATGTGATACAGAGCTATAATTAGCAACAAATTAAAACTCATTAATTTTATCATGTATTGTAAAGACTAGCAAAACAAAAAGATAATACATTTAAGTTACATGTTTTTTTTAAATACAGTATCCCAATTCTTACAAGAGACATCTTTATATGATATTTTTACAGATTTTTTCTTTCCTTTCCAAATACAGTGTATTTAGTAGTCTGAAATTGTATTGTGTTAAATTGCTATTATAAAGGTGAAAAAACAGTTCTTTCTTTTGCTTCATATGTTGGTTCTTATACAATTGCAGTATATCTCTTGGTAATTCACTGTGCATTTTAAGCTGTTTGCAGAAAATTAATGCAATTGTTTTTTTCTATGATGACTGAATTTTTGTCAACACCAGGAAGCTCAATTTTCTCTTTGTTTTCTGTTTTTTTCTGTCCACAAGATGTGTGCACCTCTGCATACAGGTTTATATACACTTCCCTTCTACATAAAGCAGGATCTTTGGTACATTTGCTTTCAAATCTGCTGGATAACAAGAGCACAATAGTATGGTACATATCCACAAGTGGTCCTTATTACTAATCCCAGTTGGTACTGAAGCTTCAAATGTCTTAATTCCACATGTCATTGTTTAGAGTGCCATGCATCTGATAATGAATTTAGTACAGACAATAACATCTTCAAGATGTTCCATTATTTACCATTACTGTGAATTGTTTGAATTACACTCCATTGGGAATTTGATTTTTTTTTGTGAATATAGCAAAGTTGTATTCTGTATACTACAGAAGGGGTCATAGTAGTATGGGCAGCGCACCTAGGACATGAGCTATGGCCGCTGACATAGGTGTGGGGCACCGCCAGGCTGGCAAAGTCAACATGGGTCTGGTGTGAGCAGAGCTACTCAGCAGTGGTCTCACCAAACTTCAAAGATCCTGACCAGCAGAAAGCAGCTGTGATGACCTCCAACCCTGCTACAACAGAATGGAATTGGGAAGGAAACCAGGGCTCAAACCATGGAACTGCTAACTGAAACAGTGTCACTATGGAATTATGTTGAGTGGCATCTCCGAAGCTCAGTGAGGAGCCGGAGTGGGGAAAATAAGATCGGACAGTACGTCGGAATCAAAAGAAGTGAGAGTGGCCATCAGAACTAGGGTATAGTAGAAAGGATGGAGGGAGAGGTGGTGAGAACTGTATAGGAGGAATTGAGGGGAAGGGGTATGCCAGTTGGAAATGTAAAATTTATGAGAGGCTAGCGCGGCTCAGCCAGGGATAGATTATAACATATTAGACTTTTATTCTTTTTAAATACTGTAATGTACATTAACAAAAATTGTTATACAGTATGTCTCCATCTGTATTCCAATAGTTTCTCTGGCTTGATCTTACACTCCTGAAATTTGCTCATTTCATTAAGACAGACAATATAATACTTTATTCTTGGCTAGAATGTTCAAATGAACACAGGTTAGTTTCTGCGAGATCATGGTTGAGCTCCTTTTTTTACCTGGGCAGTAGTGGGGCAAATAGCTACATAGTTATTGTAAAGATTCAGATCTATATAATTTTTTATGTGGCATAGCAAAGATTTGGACTAAATTATTGTTAATGTGGCTCAATAAATGATCACCCAGCTGTTTTCTTTGCATGCTGACTTATATAGACTTGAATGTGTGTCAAAATTGAGTTTTTTGTGATAGCCAAATCTCACAATGATAGATGTCGCTGCTGAAAAGAAAAGTGGTGTTCCCTATGGATTGTGTGATGCCCACAGTAGTGAAGGGGGGGATATTGAGTGTGATAGAGAGCATTGAGAAGACAGGAACAAGTACTTGCTCCAGGCACCATGGCTTTCTATACAGACACTGCTCTTGAGCTGGTATTGCTTTCAAATTGCTACCACTGTACTTCAAATTGGATAAAAAATACTTTAGAATTTATCAAGATATATTTTTACAAAGTTATTTTCTGCGTGTACTCAGTATGTAGTCTCCACAGACTTTTGCAACATGATTAATTTAAATTAACTGAAAATACTAAATAAATATGAGGTGAGTTTATACAAACAGTGAAATACGACTGCCAGTTTCTGTTGAATGTCTACATCCAATTTTAGGGTTAGGGTTAGATTAGGGTTAGGCTGCAATTAGGATTAGTTTTTAGTTTAGCTTTACATTGAAAATCCTATTGTCGAAATCCTAACTGTCGACATTCACAATGCTGACATTCTGGCAACATTATGTTAGTGCCAACATTGTGAATTTTGACATGCTAAATGTCGACATACTGAACATGTCTTTTTTCAGACCATATCGACATTATGCTGTGAACATTCTGAATGTCGACAATCTATACCAGACCTCCAAGTAATTTTGAAATCAGAAAAAATTTACAATTATACAACACTGATAGTGGGTATTTTTCCGATATAGTACTCAATATATCTTTCATCTGTCAGTGGGTTCCGCTGGCCGGGGGTTGCGCCATGATCCCCTCCCCGCAGCTGCCCCTGCAAGTGTACGGGCAGTGGGCTGAATGCCAGTACACACAGCATGATGGACAGATATATCTGTAGATATGTCAAAAATTGGGGAAAAGGTATTGAGAAAAAAAGATTCTGCACCAGAGTTATGATATAGGTAATGGATCGATAATTAAACCAATGATCATAAAAAGTCACTCAGAGAAACAACTTCTCTGTTTAATTAAACGTGTTGGCAGTGCTCCCAATAGTCAATGGTTCAATAATGCAAAAAGAGTTTCCTGCACAGGCAGGTCAAGTAAACTATTTTGTGGGGCACTCTTGAATATAGTAGTATTAGAAAATATGTAAGTTATGATTATATAGTTTAAAACATCAATTTTTATTAGTTACTCATTAAAATATAGTGCACGAAGGCACTTTTCTATCCTCTCAGGGAGCATTTTGACTGTTCTGAGGCGCATTTAGCTCTGCAATGCCCGTTTGGTAGCAGAGTTTACCTAACACCTTACAGAACTTTAACAAATGCGACTATACTATTTTTTCTGTAGACACCGGTCTTCCTACTCTCTCATCACCCGGCTTGCATTCCTCCGAGTGAAAGCAGAAGTAGGGGACACTCCATCTGTGCCTTACTTTACTATCTTTCGGTTATCACTATACCTGTATCATTTGAGCAATGTCTTTGTAAATGTTAATTATATGTGTTATTATTTTTGACCAACATTAAGAGATTAGTAATTATCAAATATGTGGTATTTTCAACACTCTGCAATGGTTAATAGACACAATAGACAGGTCTGAGCCTTTTATACATTGCTCCCTAGCATATATAGTTGTCTATGTGACACATAACGTAGGAACATCTCCTTCCCCCCTTTTTTTCTTTTATTATATGTATAGGCTCCATGCTGCAATAACAATACCTGTGTTATCTGGAATTGACCTCTTTTGTCTGTGCCTGCTGAAATAGATTTTCTCCTTTGGGAGATCAACATTGCCCTATTAACCTTACTTTCGCCCTTTTCATCCTGTTATAGGAATACAATTTTGATTTCCTCATACAGGATTTAAATTACAAACAAATGTGTAATGTTTATATTTTTAATAACAATTCTTTTGACCTCAGTGCCTTTGTGCACTATATTTTAATGAGTAACTACTAAAACTTGATGTTTTAAACTATATAATCATATCTTACATATTTTCTAATACTACTATATTCAAGAGTGCCCCACAAAATAGTTTACTTGATCTGCCTGTGCAGGAAACTCTTTTTGCATATCTGTAGATATATTTGCCATCAGTTGTTCAGCACAGCCAGTGCGATATGTCTGTGAACAACATCATTCACAGACATATCGCTGGTTCACACTGGCCAACGGGCTTACACTATATTGGCTGATCAATTGATCGGCCAAAATATCTGCCAGTGTGTACCCAGCATAAGCCATTTGCAACTGCCAAATGTCTCCTATGTCAATAATTAGTAATCATCAGTTTAACTGGAAGTCATATGCTTGAAGGGCCTTGTTATTCCACAATCTCCAGCATGCCCAAGCAACCAGTGGCTACCATCGGCATGCTGTGTCACATATATTGGGTACAATTCATCTTTACATATTAGTATCACTCTGCCAGGAAGAGCCCCATTGCTATTCAGCATAGAGCTGTTTCATGCTAGGAGGGGGTTCACATACTAGTATTATTTAAGGCATAGTCACTCTGTGTTGAACAAGTTTGGAGCACATATTAATTAGGGAAATCAAAGCTGAAGTTCTCATCCCGGCAAAGTGGGAAACTGCATCAGGCTATAGTACTCGGGCTCATCATCCATTTATTTATTTATTTATTATGGGGAACTGAATTTTACAAATGGATGAACTTCCAAATGTGCTGTAAGAGTCCTCAAAGTGGCCAGTACTTGTAATATGTGTAAAAGTGAAAAAAATAATAACACTAATAATAATCATCATCAGCATTATCATAATTAATTTAGACATTATGTCAAAGTAGCATAAAATTATATAGTACTGTAAGTCATAAATCTGAAGATCCTAGAAGGATCCCTAAGGGTATCACCTTTCTTGTGGGGAAATCTTGCAGCAATTTTGAATGTTTATTTTCAACAAAGCAGCCTTAATCAGATAACATATTTATTCCTCCAAATGCCATTTCTTTCAAAAAAATCCCCCCATCTCTAGATACAGTACCTGCTGTTAGCGTATTTCATTTGAAATAATATATATTTTCTATGATAGAGATTTCTGCAATTTAGTGTTAGAGATAATACGGATAAATCTGTGTACCTCCAATTCACAAATGGAAAAAATGCTGTTTTAACAGGTCTTTTACCATACATTTATTTACACTGATGCCATTCTTTACAGTGTACTGTGCTTTTTTTTAAGAAGAATTCTTAACATAAATGCTTTTTATAGAAACCGTTATATCTTGGAGTATCCGATTTAGTTACAATGTATGGATGTATTTAAGTCAGACAATAGGCATTCAGCAAAGGGTGATTTTACTGACTACAGATAGTTTATGTTAAGGTGATGCGGGTCACATAGTATTTGTTACATCCATTCAGTGCGCAAACAGTATAAATATCTTCATATTGGTGAACAAAGAATTTGTTATATCCAGTTTCTAATCATAATTTAACTGTACGGTATAAATAATGAAATACAAATGTGATATGCAAAGTTCTTCAAATTCCAGACTAGCTAAATAATACAAAAATCTGCACATAAATTCCAATCTGAATCCTGCCACTATAGTCACTGTGAGAACAAAAGAAACATGTCTCAAGTTAAGCCTGAGAATTAAAGCTGAAGAGATAATCACAAAACTGAAAAATGAAGAAGAAAATAATATAGAATTGATGTTATATGTATAAATGGCTATAAATTATATGTTTATAATGATGATATTTATTGTAGCTGGCGAGCACTGATGTCATCAAATCAGTCTCCATTAGAAAAACATATATATAATATATATATATATATATATATATATATATATATATATAATATATATATATATATAAAGGAATAATGCAATATATTAAGGATGCTCCTCAAATCCAGAATCAGCCTTGGGACTCTAAGCCTAGGCTGGCATTGAAAAATAGGGAGGTGGGGGAATTATGTGGCTACCTGGGGGTTGATGCTATATCAGGGGGTACACATCATGGAGCCCCATGCCATAACAGCAACTAGCCCTAAACAGGTCAGTCTATGGCTGGAATCCCTAGGGATTTGGGAAATTCCCCCCAAAAAATGTTCCCATTCCCCAAGGACAACCAGCCATTTATGGTTATTTTTTTTAAAGACTAAACTCATATCAAGCAACTAATGAAAACTTTATTAAAAAAAAATTGACAAATTAATTTAAAGACTTCAGTAAAGACAATATTTTGAGTCTGACGGTGTAGACATGGTCGATAGCTAAACAATTATTTTGCCTTCTTCTCTTACATTTGTTGTCAAATAAATACTTTTTCGGGATGGCCTGGTACAAAATCGATTTGTCTTTGGGGTCATTGTGATTGAGTTTGATAAATTCTGTCAAAGTTGTCTTCGCATATTCTTGTCGGACCAAGTCAGTGATGTCTGTGTCCTCTAAGTTGTATACATTGTGATGTCCTGGCAGATGAATAGCTAACTTCTGGACAGTATGCAATTTTGATTGCATTGGGAACTCAAGTAACCTCCAACATGCCCCAGGTGCACTCATGTAGCGCATGTTGACAAATCATGTAATCTCATCATAATCAGCTCGTCCATCTGGGGCAACATTCATCGTCTTGACATTATATTATTGAAGCCTCTGGTAAATATATTTGTGTAGGCACTTTACTGCTTTAACTGAGGAACACACTTCTACATTGATATGATCCTGGAATTTCTCACTCAAGTACAGATTATATGGCACCACGCATTCATTTGTGATTTTGAGAAAGTGACCATTAACTTTGGTTAGAAAGGTTCTGCCATTGTGTGTCACTTGTAGATGAGCTAACCATTGCAATTTTCCATATTCCATATTTTCCGTACCATATTCACTTTACGTCACACAGTAGTGTCCCTTAGTCACATTACACTACACAGTAGTGTCCCTTCACCACACTACACAGTAGTATCCCTTATTCACGCTACGTCACACAGTAGTGTCCTTTAGTCACGTTACATCACAGTAGTGTTCCTTTTTCACGTTACGTCACACAGTAGTGTCCCTTTTTCACATTATGTCACACAGTAGTGTCCCTTATTCATATAACATCAGACAGTAGTGTTCCCTAGTCACATTACACCACAGGGTAGTGTCCCTTTATCACACTACACAGTAGTGTCCCTTTTTCACGTTACGTCACACAGTAGAGCACATTCACATTATGCCACCCAGAATCTATTCACGTTATGCTACACAGCAATGCCCCTTATACATTATGACACACAATATTGCCCCTTATAACACATTATGTCACACACACAGTAATACCCTGGCATCTGCAGATGGCATCTGTCAGCAGATCATGAGGTGTCCGAAGATGGCGTCCAGTCAGCTTCCCACTCTCCCCTGCCACGTTTTTCATCCCTGGGCTGGCAGCATAATGAAGTCAATGCGGCCGCACGTGACACTCCAGTGACTCCACCCTGTCCTCAGCACGGTGCCGCCGGGCAGACCTGCAGGCAGCTCACTGGAGCTGTCAAAATGCCGTCCGCCCGGGAGGTTGTGCGCTGCAGTGTAAACCTGAGCTCAGTCAAGCCGGCCCATCCAGCCACCGGCCCTTCTGGCATTTGCCAGAAGTGCCCAATGGCCAGTCCAGCCCTGCGTATAGGTAATATATCACTTTTCCAAAGACTTATTTTTTGGTCAAATCAGAGATGAGCTCATCAAGTTTTGCTTTGAATACTCGAACAATAAGTTCAGGTCTGAAGTTGGACTCCGTTGCACAGCCAAGATTCTCGGTTATCTTTTTTCATTTCAGATTACATGTGAATGTTATGAACAGAAATAGTTTTCCGAAGGCACTGACTAAAGCCATACCATCTTGGTAATGCATGTTCATGTCTCTGGGTGAACCTTTGAAGGAAGAAGGCAAGATGTCGATTTTCCCAGGTTGTACTGCATGCTCGGCTGCCTCGTTGAACAGGTAGTCTAGTAGGCCAGCGAATGTCTCAACTCCAAGTTTCTTTTGCTCAAGCTGTGTCCTATTGTACATGAGATGCTCACCTTCAACTCATATGTACTGACCGACTAAGTACTGTAGCCACAATTTGAAGGAGTTGGTTAAAACTGAAAATTCTTTCTAGATAGCCATTGTATAAGCCAAATACTGCAATTGAGTAACTTTTTTGACCTTGCCATTGGTCTGTCTTTCATGTGGTCTATTCTTATTCCATCCAACAGTAAAGGGTATAGCATAGGGTCAGTGAGTTGATGAAGTGAGATTATATTTTTCAGGTACTCAGTTCCAGATCCTTTAGGAAAGACCTTCAAGTCATAGTTTCCTGGTCTTTGGTCATGAAAATGGAAGTGATTTCATCTGCTGAAGGCAAATTGAATCAGTTTTTGCTCTGGTCATGGCTGTTCTGATAGAAAAATATTCAAACTGCAAATGTCTCTCTGCCTTTGATAAGTGCTAGTTTGTTCTCTGCCTTCTCAACTCCTGCCATCATCCTGTACTTTTGGACTAAAGTGTTGACTTCAAGCATCATTTCATGCAGTTTTGCGATTAGATTAGGATTGCAGGTTAACTTCTGTCCAATCCTCATTTCAGTTGCTTCAGCAGTGTTTATAATGTAAAGTTATGCATAAAATCGCTCAGAAATGTTCTGGGGATGCAAAGGGCCAAATTTGTAATGGAGCTGGCCATTGATCTTGCAAAGTATATGGGCCACGTCCTACAGGTAAGAAAGATTAATTTGCAACAAAAGAAAATAATGACATCGCGCTGTTGTATTTTATGATGTTGTCTAAGAAATGGCGCTTGGCAGAGTCGCCATCTTTCTTTATAAGATTTTCAAGTAATGGGTGAGAAAGGTGAGTCGGTGACAGAACTTTCTTATCATGGCAACAGCAACTAAAGTGAAAGTTCATCTTAGTGCCAACATTTTCACAATCAAAATTTAAAGCCCTACAGAACTCACATTCGAAGGACAGAGGGACTAGATCGTAATAACCCACAAAAAAAATTAGGATTCAATGCTGAGCGAACATGTGGTTTATGTCTTCTTATAGCTGGCATAAAGACAGGAATCAGTTCTGCTTCTTCTTCATCTGAGGTACAGTATAAGGGAAAAGGAAATCAGAAAAGTGCTCAGAGTGGTGATGTCCCAATTCGTTCAATGTCTCACTGATGTTAGAGATGGGGGTGTCAAGGTCCTGTGCAAATTGGGGATTTCAAGGTTTGCCATCAATGCATCCATTTCAGTTGGCTGGATGGTTTGTTGTAAATGTTGTTGGAATGAGACTCACATTTTGAATACTCTTCATTCTCTCCTGTCTAAGACATATAGTTGTGACCCATTGATTGCTCTTGCCTTCTAATAAGACTCTTCTGTTTCTTTTTTATTTTGCTGTGGGGAAAACATTCTGTAATGGGGAAGTATGCAACAGAAATGTGTATGTCTGTCAGTGAAGCAGGGATGTGCTACTTTTCTTTGAGTAGTGTATGTATAAGTGATGCAATTGTTTACAGTTGGATTTGTTTACACATGGTCATGTGACTGTTGGAAGTAGTTCAGGTGAGCGGTTACCCTGGGAAGTGTGCGGACATTGGAAAATATTACAGTCATGTGATCTAGTGTGTCCAATCATGCTATTGGGAATGCTGTCATTATAACACACTACTTTACATGGGAAGTTTGTCACTCCTCCACACCCAAACCATTACCCCAATCTAATTTTTCTCTTTGTTTGGCACATCTACATGGTAAGGCTTTTATTTTGATACTGCAACCATATTTTTATGTTCAGCCATTCTCTAAATTAGGTCTCACAGTAAAAAACCTTATGAAATTATTATATAGATTGTTTTTTACAATATTAAACAAAAGACATTACACACAGACTGAATTAGCAAGTCTTTTATTAAATAACCACAATGCACACATGTAGCATCCTGAATCTTCACAAAATAAAAAATCAGGACTACTACTCCTCCCGAAGCTCCAATCATGAAATAGATATCATTCTCCATAAGAATCATGCTTATTGTCAGTAATTGTAGGAATTGCCACTGCTTATTGGAAAATAGGGGGATTATGTGAGGTTACCCTTATTTTACAATAACCAGCACTAGGATGAACCAGAGGTGGGTTGATATGGTAAGCATAGTAATCCGTGCTCCAGGTCCTGGTGGGTTGATCTATCGGAGGTGTGTGGGAGGAAGGGGGACTGGGGGGAAGGTGGGGTGGGGGGTAGAATGGTGCTGCATGTGAAACAGGAGTACCGGATCCTGTAGGTATATAATGAAAGGGAAAAAGATACAAGTGTGCTCCTCTGTGTGTGGGTAGGGAGGGTGGTGGTGTGGGGAGGAGGGCGGCTGGGGATGAGGAGGGGACTTGTGACAGTGTATGAGTGTAGTGTAAGTGGGTTTGACGGTATGTAAAAGGATGAGCCAGACACTGAGTTGAATCCAACCTGTTTATTGGGTGAGGCACAATGCTCCCCAGGTGGTTCCGTATTGGGTTTGGGGATGAACAGATGGTTTCCGTGTTATCCTTGTCAGGGAGCGGGTGGACCTTTTGAGGGGGCTCCTTGCTGTGCGGCCCTTACTTCTGCATGTCCCATTGCTGGACCTATGGTCTGCAGTCTTATGGGACCAGGATGTATGTGTGGTCAAGGAAGTCCCGTACAGTAGCAAATGGCGGCATCCCGCACAAGTTGTAATAGCGAACCTACCGGTAGGTCTGCTCTCCCTGGTCCGGTGCAATGTTGGTTTGCTTTTCGGTGTGGACCCGGCAGATTCTGACACCCCTGCGAGCCCACAGAGTGTCTGCTGGGCAGATGCCCGTCACTGCTCTATAGGTTGTGGTGATGCGGAGGTCCACGTTGTGGTTCTGCCCCACGTACCGTGGGGTCAGTGATAGGCACAAATGGTGTGTAATTGCAGAGGTGATGTGCAGGGGATGTGAGTTCCCCAACGCATTTCGGCCTGTAGCCTTCATCAAGAAGTAAGGACCATATGGCAAGGAGCCCCTCAAAGGGTCCACCCACTCCCTGACCAGAATAACATGGAACCATCTGTTCATCCCCAAACCCAATATGGAACCACCTGGGGAGCAGTGTGCCTCACCCAATAAACAGATTGGATTCAACTCAGTGTCTGGCTCATCCTTTTACATACCTTCAAACCCACTTACACTACACTCATACACTGTCACAAGCCCCCCCCTCATCCCCAGCCACCCTCCCTACACACAAATGAGGAGCACAAGTGTACCTTTTTCCCTTTCACTAGGATGAGCCAGCCTTGGGGTTGATGCTATGTCAGGGACACACACATTGTGGGGTCTCCATGCCATAACAACAACAAGCCCTAATCTGGTCAGCATATGGCTGGAATCCCTAGGGAAGTGTTGAACTCCCCCAAAAAGGGGTCCCATTCACCAAGGACAACCAGTCCTGAGATTGTGTGTGGAAGAAAAAGGTATATAAAGAGTACAATAATATTGATTTTTGCAATATTAAACAAAAGACATTACACACAGATTGAATGGGGAAGTATTTTATTAAATAAACACTCGGCACACATGTAGCATCCCGAATCTTGTCAAAATAGAAAGTTACCACCATTGCTCCTCCTGAAACTCCAGTCACAAATGAGAGATCACTTTCCATAAGAATCAATAGGTATTCGCTTATTTGTCAGTAGTCGCAGGAACTGCCACTGCTTATTGGAAAATAGGGAAGATTCTCCCCCCACCCAATTTTCCAATACCAGCTTAAACTCAGAGGCCATACTTGCCAACTCTCCTTGATTGTCAGGGAGACTCCCTGAAATATTAGCAATCTCCCTGACTCCCTCAAGAGTCTAGGGAATAAATTTATTAAGATTTGAGATGGTCCCAATTTTCAAAGAGATTAATCTCGCTGGAACTCTCCAAAACTCAGGTGATCTACTCACTTTTTATCTCTCAAATTTACCATCAGGCAATTTGAGGCTAAACAAGTTTGCCAATGGTGATGTAGGTCGAGTTTCTCGGGTGATTTTTAAGCAAGCTCGAGTGAGTTATCTCACCTGACATTGCAGTGATTTCTCTCTGCACAACTCTCCCTAGCAAGCGGCTTGCACATATCAGTGAGATATGTGTAAGCTGCTTGTGTTGTACCTGTAAAAAATGGGTTAATTGTATTAAAAAAATGATGTAGGGTCCCCCCCCCAAAAGCATTACCAGCCCCCGACTTGCTAGCCTGTCCTGGTTCCTAAGATTATGGGGAACAAAATGAGTAGGGTTTCACTGTAATTTAAGAACCAGCACCAGGCTGCAGGGCCAGTCCTGGTTTTAAATATAAGGAGGAAAAAATTGCATAGGGGTCCCCCTATATTTAAAACCAGCACTGGTCCCAAAATGGCCAGGGTGTAATGCCACAGCCTGGAGACCCTGTTATCAGGTCTCCAGAGCCAAAGCATTGTCACCCCAAGTCAATCAGACCAAGCCAGAGATCTCAGGGGTCCCCACTGTCTGAAAACCTCAGGCTTGGTCTGAAGCCCAGGGCTCTTCCCCGTACCCCTGGGCTGTGGGTACGGGGGTAATAAAGTGTAAAACCAAAGTAAACTATTGTATTTTACAGTGGAACTACAGGTGCCAGCATGCCTGACCTTTTGCACTTGTGGAACTACAAGTGCCAGCAGGCAGCCGCAACCTGAACCTACACTGTTAAATAAATAGTTAAATACACAACACACACCATATACAGTAAAATTTTAATACACACATAACTCACTCACACATACTTACCTGCTGCCAGATGTTCCCATGTAGAAATCCTTGAGGAATACCTGCAAAAAAGATCCTATACTCACCTACATCCTCACGCTGGTCTTCGTAGCATCCAGGGGGGTCTTTGTAAAAAATCAAATTGAGTACCGAGTTTTGACCTGGCTTGTTAACTATGTAGTGCCCCTGCTGGTACTCCACTCTAATCAAGAAGAACACAGCTCTTGTGCAAGGGAAGTCTGAGGGCCGTGACCTGTGTGTTGGATGCAACTATTTCCAAACATTCTTGCAGGGTCCCTGTTGGATACCGCTGGTACATTAGAGTCCACGCCACAGGTCTGGGTCTCGTTAATACTGAAGTATGGGCTAACATCCATTATCCATCCATGAGTTCTGACAGAATACTCTGGCCAAACATGATGCTACTGGCAATCCTCCACCTCGAGATCTACTGGAGAATCTCCTAACCAGAGTCAAGAATCAAGAACAAGACCAGGCTCATATTATGCAGTGCCTACAGACAGTTATTCATTGAGTCGGTGTAGCTCAGCAACCTCCAGTAGAACCAGCATCAACTTCTGTGGTTGCCGTTCAAGCTACAGGTGCTTACGCTCCACTATGGATTCTGAATTCCTCCAAGTATGATTGGGTTCCCAAAGGCTGTTGAGGATTTCTGAATCAGTCCATGTTTCAGTTTGAGGACTAGGCTGCAAATTTTCCTTACAAGAGGACAAATGTGGCTTATATAATTTTGCTGTTATCCAGACCATTGGCATGGGCTTTGCCATTAGGGGACATGAGTGACCCAATGTTCAATAACAGTGTGGATTTCCTAGTAGCCTTTCAGAAGGTCTTCGATGAGCCCCGGTGAGTATCCTCTGCAGGGGCAGCCATTCAGCAGTTGAAGCAAGACAACCAAACTGCTGCACAATATGCTGTGCAGTTTTGAACCCTGTTCTGAGAGTTAGCATGGAACAACAAAGCCCTGATTGCCGCATTTATGCAGGATTTGTCAGAGCAAATTAAGTATATACTGGATCCAGAGAACTGGCAGCATCTCTGGACCTGATATCATTGTGTATCTGAGTCAAACTTCACCACAGAGAGAGTGTATAAGAGAGAGAACAGTCTTGGTGCTTCAGCTTTAAGCTTGCTCCACATTCCTCAGCTCTGGTTGAGTCTCCTGAAGAACGCATGCAGATTTATAAGGCCCTTCTCCCTGCTGTGAATAGGGAAAAGAGATTCAAGAATAAGCTCTGTCTGTACTGTGGAGAACTGGGTCACCGTCTTGTCAGCTGTTCCAAGCGTCCAGGAAATGAGACACCCGAACTGATTAAGGGATGCGACCCTGCTATTACAAAAGACCCCAGAGACTCTCAAGGTCTTCCTGGATTTTGGTGCACCATTATAGAGGTTTTTTAGGTTTAAGTCTCTCTTGACTTACACCTTTTGTTTTTTTCATAACCCCTATATTACTCTAGGTAGCACCACCATCTTTAATTTTCATAGATATTTCAATATTGTAATTTATGCTAAAGGTGGTTGTAGCATTTCTTGCCTATGAATATCTATTAAAGATCGGTGCGGTGGTAATTGCTTACCGTTTCCCTGTCCCCTTTCCATTTTCGAGAGTCCAATGGAGGAAGTCCCAAATCCTGTCAAGGGGTGCTCAGAGCCATCAGATATTAGACCTCCACATTGTGTAATCCATAGTTCACTAATTTCCCCCAAAGACCCTCTTCCAGCTTCATACCGATCCTCAAGGATGTATTCAGTAAGAAAGCCGCTGAAACCCTCCCAGCTCATTGAGAATGTGAATGCTCAATAGATTTACTATCTGGGAAAATGTCTCTTCATGGGAGAAGGTTTCCCCTCTCGCATCTTGAGGCAGAAGCAGTATCCAAAAACATCAAGGAGAACCTTGAGCGCGGGTTCATTTTGGAATCAAAATCGCCTGCAGTAGCTGATCTATTCTTTGTTAAGAAGAAGGATGGAGGGCAGAGACCATGTATTGACTATCTTGGTCTGCATGTCATCACTGTCCAGGATTGATAACCACTACTACTATTCTCGGAACTCTATAACCATATAAAAATGGCAACGTTTTTTCCAAATTAGATCTCCGTGGGGTCTATAACCTAAGCAGAATCTGAGAAGGGGATGAGTGGAAGATGGCCTTCAACACTCGTAATGGTCATTATGAGTGCTTAATCATGCCTTTTGGTTGAAGCAATGCACTTGCTGTTTTCCAAAAGTACATGAATAACATATTTCTAGACCTGTTAGAAAAGTATGTAGTGGTGTATCTGGATGACATCCTGATCTTCTCTAAGGACATAGTGAGACATCGTCAGCATATATGCAAAGTTCTGTCATGACTCTAGGCCAACCAGCCTTTCTACAAGCTAGAGAAATGCTCCTTTGAGCAAAAGGAACTGTCATTCATAGGGTACATCATTTTGGGCTCATCTCCAGATGGACCCTGAGAAGCTTTCCGCCATTGTCAACTGGCCCCGTCTGGTGGAGTTAAAGGTGATACAATGTATCCTGGACTTCTGTAACTTTGACCTGCAGTTCATCAGGAATTATTCTCCTGTTGTAGCTCCCGTCAGTGCTTTCATCAAGAAGGGTCAAGAAACCTGGTTGTTGCTTCCTGAAGCAGAGGAGGCATTTGACTGCTTGAAGTGTTTTTTTTCTCAGCTCCCACTCTGAGGCAACCTGACTATAACCAACCTTTCTCTCTGGAGGTGGACATCTCTACGGTTGGGGTTGGGCAGTGCTTTTGAAGAAGGACAAGGAGGGAAAGTGGTATTCTGTTTTTTTTCCTGCAATTTTTTATGCAGTCAGGAATAAAGAATTGTTAGCCATGAAGCTGCCCCTCCAGGAAAGGCAACATCTGTTGTAGGGGGAAAAATTCCTTGTGACGGTTTACACAGATCACAAAATCCTGGCTTGCCTCATAAATACTCACTGTCTGAATTATAATCAATCCAGATGGTCACTGTTCTTTGTCTGCTTCAATCTGATGATCACTTACCGGACAGGCAGCAAAAACATCAAGGCAGATGCATTATCCTGGACATTCAGTTTGGTGGAGGAGGATGCAGTTTGAGATGAAAAATTAATTCTGAACCTGGCTTGCTTTGTAGCAGTAACTATCAAGATCAAATTTCCTCCAGGGAAAATTATCATGTGGATTTGAAATGAACCCTGGAGCAAATTTTTAGGGGGTATTGGTGGCCAACAGTCTGTCAAGATGTTAAGAACTTTGTGGCAGCCTGTTCTAATTGTTCACCTCACTTGCCTTCGGGTCCCTTGTATCCATTACCAGTGCCTGACCATCTTTGGATCCATATTTATATGTACTTTGTCACCAATCTGCTGTCCTGTCAAGGTTTCAATACCATCTTAGCAGTAGTGGACAGGTTTTCCAAGGTCTCTCACTTCATCCCATTAAAAGGCCTACCTTCGGCTGCAAGACTAGCAGAGGCTTTCACAAAGGAGATCTTCAGGTTACATGAGTTCCCAAGGAAATTGTTTCGAAATTTACCTCCAAATTCTGGAAGTCATTGTGCAAGTGTTTAGGGGTTAACCTAATCTTTTAATCAGGCTACCATCCCCAGAGTAACTGTCAGACAGAGCGAGTGAATCCAGATTTGGAGAAATTAATCCAAATGTAGGTGTCAGTCAATCAAGATGATTGAGTCTCCTTGCTAACAGGGCCTGAAATTGCATATAACAATCTGTTCCATGATACATTGGGTCACTCTCCATTCTTCATTCAGTATGTTTTTCACCAGCCCTTCAGTTGGTAATTTGCTCCCAGGGTCATTGGGCTATTTCAGATACTCCAAGTGGTCAACCTGGTGGCATAATGCCTGAAGCTGCCTGGCATGCTTTGGATACTGAGGGCCAAACGTAATAGGTTGTGTGTTTTGGTAAATTGCGAGTTTGGTGCTAAACTCGCAATTTTTCACAACTCTCCAATGTAATAGGGTGTCTGTTCACTAAAACTCACATTTTTCAGAGTTACTAAAACTCTCCATTCTCAAACTCGCATCCAGATCAACTCACCCAATGTAATAGAGTGTCTGTTTCAGACTCGCAAAAAAAAGATTACCAAAAGTCCCCAAATAATAGACCTGCATCAGGCTAGCGAGTACATCCTGAGCAGGTCAGATTAACACAGAAACATGCACATATCTATGAGATATGTACATGTTTCTGTGTGTACTTATGTTAAATGTTTTAAAATAAAAAAAAAAATGATGTGCACTCCCTCCCCAAAAGCATAACCAGCCCGGGCTTTATAAAGCCTGTTCTGGTTCTAAAAATACAGAGGCCAAAATGCGTAGAGGGCCCCTGTATATTAAGAACCAGCACAGAGCTTTGTTGAGCTGGTCCTGGTTCTGGAAAATCAGGGGACAAAACGAGTAGGGGTCCCCTGAAAATTCCAGAACCAGCACCGAACTCTTTCTAGCAGGGGGATAATGCCACAGACAGGGAAAACCTTTCACCGGTTTCCCCGGCCAAAGCATTATCCCTGACTGCTAGTCTGTCCAGGCCGGGGATCCCTGGGGAGTTGAGGACCCCCCCAATAAAGGGGTCCCCCTCTCCAGGGCACCCCAGGCCTAGAATGATAGCCCGGGGCTATCCCCGGCACCCTATGGCTGTGGGTGCCTGGTTGATAGTGTTAGTGTAAAGTGTAAAATTAAATGGTCCATATTGTCTTTAGTTGTAGAACCACAAGTATCAGCAAGCCTCCCCTGCATGCTGGTATTTGGAGAACCACAAATACCAGCATGCGGGGCATTAAAGGCCCGCTGGCATTTGTAGTTCCACAACTAAAGAAATCCGTAAATAAACAAACATACACCGTGAATGTAAAATTTTATTAAAACATACATGCAAACTCACACTCACAATCACACATACTCACCTAGTATCCGAAGTAATCCACAGGGTAGTACCTGAAAAAAAAATCCATACTCACCTCTCCTATGCGTCGGTCACGTCCTCTTCTCCAAGTAGGCAATCCAGGGGTTAAAAAAAACGCAAAAAAACCTGATCCATATGGACTGAGCAAAGGTATGTGTGTACACATACCTTTGCTCCGTGTAAATGACTGGGGGGGTTATGTCACAGTGCAGCCAAACCCGGCTCTCACTTACCAGGTCTAGCAGTACTGGGGCCTGGGTCGGTGAAGGGAAGTTGGTGAGGAGTCCCCAGCACCTGCTGCTAGTGTCCTGGCATCTCCTCCCAGAGGCTGTTTGCAGAAAACCATGGCCCCCCAAGGGGTGTGCACACTGACCTAACCTAAAAGGAATTTAAATGGACAGGGGCACCAAACATGACTCCCTGGGCACTAGACAGTTCCAAGAGTATAGGCTCCCAAAACTTAATCCAGCATCCCAGTGAATATGTTTGCTTGTTGCTGAGCTTGACTTTGTTCATGACCTGACTCCATCTCTATGTTCTGATACAGTACTTGATATTTTGGTTTTCACCCTGGCTTCTCTCTGTGACCTGTTAATGACTGCTCCCTGGTACCATCTTGTCTGTTTGGTTCTGACCTGGCTTGATGACTATGTGGTACACCTGCTGGGACTCCACTCTAATCCAGTAGAACACCAGCACCTGTACAAGGGAACCAAGTCTGAGGGCCATGACCTGCGTGTCAAACGCAGCTAAGTCCAAAACTCCTTGGGCCGGTCCCTTGTGAATACTGTCAGCACATTAGACTTTGTGCCTCAGTACTGGGTCTCACCAATCATGAAGTATGGGATAACATCCATTATCCATCCATGAGTTGTGACAATTTACCCCTAACTTTCAATATCATTTACAGTAGTAGTGTATTTTTAATAATAATTAGACTTTATTAATAAGCTTCTGACATACGGTATTACAAAGTTCTGGTCCCTGAAAGAATGATGGCATAAACTGAAATACAGTAATATGAGGACACAATCCACATTTTTAATCACCGGGATGGGGAAGGGGGGGTCTCAAAAAAGATAACACCATCTACACCATCTACAGATCTTAGTAAATCTGACAGCTTTGCAGACCACATAAAAATCAATAAGAAACACTTCACTCCTATGCCATGCCATGTTGTTATACCATGTGGGTATAGTCTGCATACTAGAATATTTCTTGTGTGGGGGCCAATCTTCACATAGGCATAGGCAACAATGCCCACAGGTGTATGCACAGGTCCATTGTGAGAACTGACACATACACCATGGAGATACAGTAGCTGGCCAATAATTACACATTGCTTATAGTATCCACATGTTTATGATGGAATCATTGCACATTCTTGATCATTAAAGAGTTGGGGAATGCAATGAGGCTTTCTAAACCAAGATTGTCCTTCATAGCACTTTCTTCTTCTCAGACACAGAAAACATAATAAAATTACTTATCATCATTATCTACTTCCCTCATTCTTCCCCCTCCCTCTTCCTGACTTGGAATTAATATATGGGGCATTACATGATATAAATTTGCAAAGGTGATAACACTTACAGTATATATAAATAATCATCATCGTGTTTTGGTTTTGTCAAAACCACCCTCACATATTTTGGTTTTAGTTCTGAATTTATTTAAAAAAATGATAAAAACAGCTAAAATAACATTATTTGGGCTTATTTTTGTTCCTACAGTAAGCTTCACTGAAATTAATTATTTTCCAGGCATTTCCTGGCAATTTTGAACACATGATAACTCACAATATTGTTTTCACCAATATGGGCCAAAGGCTGCAGTGAGATGGCTGGCTAAAGTAAGTGACAGAACAGCGGCACAAACAAACAGTAGTTTAAAATAATATAGTACATCTATGAAACATTGCCATACAGCAGGGGCAGAGCAGATGGCAGTTTAATAAACTATATAAATGTTTGTCATCTATGCAAAAAGACAGTCACCAATGCCCCAAACATCACACAGTGCAAAAAAAGAGGTGTAAGATGGAATTGCCCTTGTGTATGTTGTATATTAAAAAGGACATGCACAGATTAACAGACAAAGCACTTCAGCTACAAGGACTGCCATTTTGTGACTGAAGTGCTTGGTTTGTTTGGGCCCTCACAAAACAAGCTACCAGTAGGTTTAAGGCAGCTAACAGTGTTGATAATGATCTCTACTGTGGCATCCTCCTCCTCACCTTCATCAGTGTTAAAATCATCTTCACACAATATTAACTCAACTCCACTGGAATCCACCATTACATAAGTCTTCCTCTTCTGTAAGGTCTTCCTCATTAAATGTGTAGTTAATTTGTAGTTAATTTGATGTACATCATCTTTTCCACATTTTGAGGAAGTAGCCTTCTATGCTGATCCCTGACAAGGTTCCCGGGTGTGCTGAAAACTGATCACTGACAAGGTTCCCAGGGGAAAACTCTATCCAGGTGCACACTGGAGGGTGGGCAGCTTAGGTAAAGCAAAGCCAGTTTATACACAGGCCTCTAAATTGCCTTTTTTTCCTCCCAGGGGCCAAAGGGACTGTCTAAAATGTATATTTGTACTCTATCATTAAAATAATCCTCCACCATTCTGTGGATGGTGAACTTATCAGATTGCATAATGGTAGAGGTGTCACTAATTTTGGGCAATTGCTTTAGACCTTACCAGATGTCAAAATGTTGTGTTGACTCATCTGTATCACCAGTGAGTCTCTTGGGAAAGCTTAGTTTTTTACTGGCAGCAGCAGTTGCCAGAGAAACTGAAGGAGGCAATGTTGTTGTGTCATGTGCCACTTGAGCTGACAAATTGCTTTCCAGGAGCTATGTGCATCGCTTAGGATCTGTGTCCATTGGAAAGAAAGACATGAAATATGACTTAAACCTAAGATCAAGCATGGTGAACAAAATATATTAATCAAATTTCAAGATGTTGACAACCTGTGGATCCTGCTGAAGTGAATAAAGGACTTGATCTACAAGTCCGACATACTTAGCAGAATTACTTTGTTTCATTTCCTCCTTCAGTTTCTGGAGCTTCTTTTCCAAAAGTATAATTAGGAAATCACCTGACTCGAGCTTGCAGTGTCTGAACTCACTTCAAATGTGACTATTTTGAATGTTTTCAGCACCTTGCACAATCTGGAAAGTATTCTCCACTGCACTGTTACATTCCCCCTCCTCTCACTATGTCATGGCTTGTTGTGTAGGTTTGGATGGCCTGTTGCTGTTCCACCATTAGCTGAAGCATATAAAGGGTGGAATTCCACCTTTTTACTATATATCAAATAGGTAATTGGTTTCCTTGTGCACTGGTTAGTGTTTCTGCTGTCTGAGATAAGGCTGAGTCTCTCCCCTGTTACTATAGAGGCATTGCAGGGGGAGTCATCTGCCAGGTGCTCAGATGAGAGAGCACCCAGATGATTAGAAAAGTACCTGACAGTATGTGTGATCAGAGCTGCAGTATAATGTGTATAGAGTGGAGATCTGGCTGCTGTCTGCAGAAGGACGTGCGTGTTGCCAACAGGGCTTGGTCACCTGATCATCGGAAATTCATGCTGCTTGCTGTGAAATAAAGGACACTTGCCCAATCATGGGAATGTGTCTATAATTGACAATAGCAAGAGCCAATCCTAGAATGAGTGTGAAATAGTTAGTCACGGCCACCACATAGGTCCGGAAGAAGGAAATTAGCATATGTAAACAAATACCAAATGCATTGTAAAAGCAGAGATAATATACCATTAGACTAAAATTATAAATATATGCGGATAGATGAAAGAAGGGGGAAATGGTTATTAACATATGTGAATAAATAGAACTAGAACTTGATGGCAAGCACTGAAGATATCCCCGGAGCAGAGACACATCATAATATGTAATATCTGGGAACAATATATACAGAATAATAAATCATTCATCACAGAGAAGAGAGAACATTAAGAATGGAAAATCACGTTTATATTATCATAAGTTGTGAAACAGAAAAGAAGTCAAAGGGAAGTGAAAAGGGAGAAATGTGTAAGGAAGGTCTATGAAGTAACTATGAGGCACAGAAAACCTGTACAATTAAAGATAAGAAACACAAGAATGGATGAAGTGAAGGGGTGAGGGACAAGAGGAAAAGAGAGATTTATAGAATAAATTATAATAAAAGTGAGAATAACAAAAATGTATATATTAAATATGAATATTATGATGAATATAAATTGTAATAATAGAAGCAAAGAAAATAGAAATTAATATAAATTATAATAAAATTAAAAAAATAAATAAAAATAAAAATAAATATAAATAAAAATGAATTTAAATAAATAAAATTAAAAATAAATATAAAAATAAAATAAAAATAGAAAAGTGAAAGTGAAAGAAACCAGAAAAGTGATTGAATAAGGAAATATCTTATGGGCAAAAACAGAGAAAAGAAAAAATGAAACATAAGAAGAAGGAAAAGCAGACTAGAAAAGGAGGGTGAAAAGTATAGAAATAAATAAGTACAATATTGTTCCTATAGTGTTACAGGAAGAGGCAATTACATAGTGTGAGTGTGTATACAAGAACAATGAGATAGAGAACAATAGTGAAATGAAAGTAATACATAAAAAGGGTTGTGAAAAAACATGTATAGTGAAACTGGGAAATAGAAATATGGTGTGAATGATAGAGAAATTGGTAGTATAAAATCATGGTCACATGTAAATGTGAAATTGGACAGAGGAGTGAAAGGATGTGACAAAGTGAAAAAGTAAACTTAGAAAAAAAAAAATAATGTTAAATACAAGAACTGCATGTGTGTAATTTTATGGACTGAATAAGCTATCAATCATTCTGTGAGAAAGGCACCATAATTTATATTTTCATTAAGGCCTTCGGGCATTAGCGTCCATAAACGGAAAATCAACTCACTCTCTTTTTTCTGGAGGATCTTATTTAAATCTCCTCCTCTCACCCAAAGTTTAATTGTTAGCTGTTAATTTTTTTAAGATCTGTTTCAGCATTACGTATGTTGCCTAGGTGTTCCAAGATTCTAACTTTCATCATCCTTGTCGTCATGCCTATGTATCTTTTGTCGCTTGAACAAGTGATGTAATAGATGACATCTGTGGTTCTACAATTGAAAAACTCCTTGATATTGATTTTTTTTGGCCAAATTTGTCTGTGATCATAACTACATTGGTAACGTGTGAGCATATTTTGCACTTGCCACAAGGATAGCTACCAACTGTAGTCGGTGTTTTAGTCAGATGTATGACAAGGTGGCTTCTGACTAGACGATCTTTAAGATTGGGTGCTCTACCCCAGCTCATCTTGACCCTATCCTCCAAACTGGTGGCTAGATCATTATCTGATAATAAAATATGCCAGTGTTTCCCCAGGGAGTTACGGGCTTCTTTCCAGTTATCACAGAAGTCACCGATGAATTGAATCACATTAGTTTCTTCTTTTGGAGGTTTTTCACCAAAGATCAAAGTTTCTCGCTGAGTTCTTGAAATTTAATTATAAGCTTTTTTGATTGATCTTTTACTGTAACCCCTCTCCTGAAGTCTGGATGTAAGATCTTTTCTCTGAGTCTCAAAGGATGATTCATCTGAACAGTTGTGACGTAGTCACAAAAATTCACCTTTAGGGATGTTATTGACAGTGGGAGGAAAATGAGAGCTACTGTTATGTAGTAGACTATTTGTAGAAGTTTCTTTCCTGTAAATCTCTGAGCAAATTTTATCATTAGCTCCTTTAAAAATCCTCAGGTCCAGGAAAGCAATACTTATACTACTTGTACTACAGCAAGCTGCAGTAACTTCCGATGATCAGGTGACCAAGCCCTGTTGGCGAAATGCGCATCCTTCTTCCACTGCTGCAGACAGCAGCTGGATCTCCACTCTATATACATCGTACTGCAGCTCTGATTACACGTACTGTCAGGTACTTTTCTTATCCTCTGGGAGCTCTCTCATCTGAGCCCCTGGCAGATGACTCCCCCTGCAATGCCTCTATAGTAACAGGGGAGAGACTCAGCCTTATCTCAGACAGCAGAAACGCTGGCTGTTGTTTCATCTGGGTTAACATATTGTTTGCACTCTCTCATCCCCCGTTTGACTTTGATGTGGGAAAGTAGAAGTGACAACACGTTTTCTATACCCCAGAATTACTTCCTTCATCTTTTGTAAATATCCCTACCTTGAATATAATACATCAATTTGATATACTTTCTAAGGAGTTTAAATGCAATGCAGACTAATATGTAAACTTGCACATGTCACTTTATGTATTGTCTTACAATTATTCTTTTATTTCATCCTTTGAGGATGTTTTTTAATGTATATTATTTATCTTTTCTGTGACCTAGTGCATCTAGCCTGCTAATATATGACTGTTATTGTATTATCCTTCTGACTCACAGCCTGAGATTCAAAGCTTTGTTTTTTGACCTGCACATAGGCCACTTTAAGTTTTGTTCAATAATCTATAATGAATTCTTTTTCAGATTAATTTCAGCCCTGAGGTTAATATTGTAGGAATTTGAGACTCTGTACACCTGGCTGCAGTATACTAATACCCATCTTTATTATGTCTAATATAGTTAAGCACTGTAGTCCTTTACTTATTGGTGTTCTACATTTCTCTCTCTGAGATTTCTATTTGAACAATTAGAGTTACATTTATATTTATATTTTCACCATTTGTGTTTATTCTTATAATATATGTTCATTTATTGTAATATTTACCTATATGTTGCTTACCTAGTACAAAGTTTACTTGGTAATTTCTGCCTGTAACATATTGTGGGAGATATATATATATACCCCACACTAATACTGTGATGGTCAGCAATATATATTTTTTATTGTTTTTTTCATTCATGATTGTGTATTCTCTGGTACTATTTACCACTTTTTCATTAGTTACCTATAAGAAAAAAATTATTTTAGGTTGTGCATTAAACGTTAAGTTTTAAATTTATTATCCATTTACCATACGTAAAGTGATAATTAATTTGTTTTTCAAGAGTGCCCCCACAAAGGCATATTTGTCTTTAACCTTTAATTTTTTGTTTTCGCAAAAAAATCCTTCCTTTCTTGTCTACTAGTTCTGTTGTATTTCTTTAAAAATAAATTGTGCTTGTAGGGCATCTTCTTGTTTATCGAAATCACTTAATTTGGAGCATATATTACAACAATGGAGACAAGTGCGCCTCAAGAATCCATTATTTCTGTGTGAGTTACAATTAGTAGCCACACATCAATTAGTCACAAGTATCCGATCTTGACTAAATTAAAGCACTAGGTCTCCAACTTCTGAAATAACAGCTCGTCTCTTCAACACACTCAATATCCCAAAGTCAAATTTCTGTCAATAAAACAATAAGAGTCGGCACCCCATATTGCATAAAAGTATTTTAATGTTAAAATCACTGGTGCACATATATAAATTGTGCCCGTACCTAAAACAAAACTTTATGGGCTTAATACCACATGGTTTAAATATAATCCACTGACAGACACCATCAGTTCCTAACTCTTCCACCACCAGGAACAGCTGCACCACCATCACCTGCTGGATACAGGCCACACTGTGCTGCAGTACCTCACCTTAGGATCCGGGAACCACGCTGGGTCGGTATGTAGCATATCACAGAGTCCCTCCCTAAGGTGTTTCTTAAAGGACTTCATCAGAGGAATGGGCTCTGTGACATCAGACATTGCTTTTATACCCCAGTGTATCCAGCTAGCCATCAGATCTAATTACATACATATGTCAGCTCTATTACTCTTTTACCACATATCAGGACTTAACAGATTCATCTTACCAGGGCTTGTATCTAATATCCATTAACATACATTATATACACATACGTATAACATTTTATTCATCTCAATACATATTACAACCATATTAAAAATGACATGAGTAAAAATTGCATATATTAAAAAAAAATTAATATCTAAAAAGTCTTCAAAACTATCAATAAACCACAACAGGATTCTTATATACAGTTGTTCCTATTACCTTTTATACAATTCTATGACATTCTATTTGCAGACATCTAGCCCATTAGTACCATCAGCAATTCTATACAACTGAGAACGGATGATCTTTATAGTGCTCAAATAAATTTATCATGCTACTGCCATTTACATTATTACATATTTCACTCTACATATCTTATACATTGCACGTGTCTTTTTTGCCCTGCTTAAGACAATGCTGCATAGTTAAATCATATGCACATAAATAAGCGTAATTATCAAACATCTCATATATTAGTAATGGAAGCATAACATTTCACCACCTTTAGATATTTTAACCAATACAATTAGAACACATAGAGAATGATATAACCAATAGTCGAACTATAGCAATAAAAATGATTAATTAGCATGTATCAATTTTATCTTCATTCACAGTTATATTCCCTATTCTCAATTTTCTAGATTGAGAAGGAACTGTAACTCACTGGAACGTTTTGATAAACAAGCTAATGTATATATCAGACCAGGTTCAAAGAATGTGGGTATCCAACTAAATTAATTGAAGAGTCTAAAATTAGAGCTAGAAACAGAGAAAGAGTTGATTTATTGAACTATAATGAAAATAAAAAATTTTTGCCATTTGTCCCACAATATAATAGCCAAGAAAAAGCTATTTAAAAAATTCTCAAGAAAAATTGGCACATTTTGAAATCAGAGCCAATACTTGGTGACCTTCTCCCAGAGCAACCAGACATTTTATATAAAAAAGCAAGAAATGTTAAATCTTTGGTATCTAAAAGTTGTTTATAACCTCTCCAACAAGTGAAAACACCAACCACTAGCTTTTTAAATGATGTGAGAGGATTTTACTCGGGTGTTAGTTGTAAGATATGTAATCTAGGAAAGTAAAGAGCGAAAGAATTTGGTGATTCCAGTTCGAAAAAATCATATATGATAAAATCAATGATAAATTGTAATTCTATGTTATATATATGCTTACCTGTCCTTGTGGACTGAAATATATAGGTAAGACCAAGAGAACTTTAATACTCCATATCCTAGAACACACGCAAAATATAAAGAACAAAATAACAAATCATAGTGTCCCACATCATTTTCTTCAGTGTAATAACAGCAACCCGACCGGCCTGAAATTTAAAGGCATTGAACTACTGCACGGGTTCTCAAACTATTTTGCACTGGGACCACATCTGACAAAATATTTTTTTTACAGGAGCCTAGCAAGTTACCGCTAAACAATGCCACCTATAATGTAGCACACTTTTTTGAAGATATTGTGACTTTTCTCACCAAACAAAATGAAATACGGAATTTTTTTGAATGGTCAGGCAATTATAAAGCAAGAAAAAACATCAAGGCTGTGAGATAAACAGATCAATGAAGACAAAATAATTGTAAAATAGCATGGTGTGTCTACAGTAGGTGTAACAACATGACACTTTTCAAAAACTAGAACGTATTTATATAATAATAAAAAAATGTGTTTATTAGTTAATGAGATGGATAAGCTTGTAGTGTTGAACACAAATCCTTGAAACGGGGCTTTGTGTGACTGAGATAAAGGCGAATGTCATCTTCAACAGCGAGACATCATCTGTACTTATTTTTCAGTAAAGTCAAAGTTGAAAATTCATCTTCACAAAGGTAAGTGTGAAGAGCATCAGCTACTTAAATGCAGCAGATGACAGCTCTGGGTATTTCTGTTGAACCAATAACCAGAAGTTTGCAAGAGCTTGTTCAGAGTATCTCAGCGGGAAACAGGCCGGAAGCCGGCAGTTGCAATGCCAGCTGCTGGCTTACCGACTGCTTAATCCCGGCAAGGTGCAAATGACAGGCATCAAAATCCTGACCCCTGTCATTAGACCGACCCCGGGAGCCTGACACCCGGCATACCGATTGAAGGTAAGCCAGGTGCAGACAGCCTGGGGGGGAGGGTTAGGTTTAGGGCTCCCGGAGGGGACTAAGGGTTAGGTACCCCCCTGGGAGGTTAGGGTTAGGCTAGGGGATGGGGGGTTAGGGTTAGGCACTTCTGGAGGGAGGTTAGGGTTAGGCACCCCACCGGGAGACTTAGGGTTAGGCTGCAGGGAAGGGGGTTAGGTTTAGGCACTTAGAGGGGGGTTAGGGTTAGGCACTTGGGGGGGAGGTTAGGGTTAGGCACCCCTAAGGGAGGGTTAGGGTTATGGGGTAGAATTAGGTTAGTTATACTTACCTTAAGGACTATCGGGATTTCCTCCTCTGCCAGGCTGCCACTGTCTGGAGTTACTGCCGGCCATGAGGCCGGCGGTAAATCGTACTGATTCCATCTTACCTTCAATGTCTTATCACAAGAGAGGTGAATTCATTTTTCATCCAGTGAAAGTGACAAACAAGCACATGCAGATGCTTCAGCACTGAAGGGATTCCTAATCCACCCTTCTGTTTTTCGATCTCTTTTAGGAAAGTACTGACGAAATTGCTGTTTAAGGCTCTCCAAATGGTTGATGATGATAATAGGTTGCAAATAATTCTTTAGAAGATTATTGTAATGCAAAAAATCATTCAACAAAGGAAATGCTCCAAAATACCACTTTCCACACGAGTGTACCACAAGGACAGTTTCTTGATCCAACTTTCAACCTTGTCAGTGGATGAAAAAAAATAAATTTCTTGTCCTTGGAGGGAGGTATTTACCGCATTAACCATTCAAAAATATCTGCTAGGTAAGCTAGCATAGCAAGCCACTTGGCATCTAAAAAATTTTCAGCCAGCAGGGAATCTCTGTCTGAAAGAAAAAAATGTATTCCCTCCCTAAGCTCAAACAAATGGTTGACCACCTTTCCCTGTGATAACCAGCGAACTTCTGTGTGATAAAGTAACTGATGGTGCTCAGCTCCCTCACACAATACTCTAAACAGACATGCACTTGTTGAACTGCTCTTAATGAAGTTGACTGTGCATACAGCTTCATCAAGAACTTGTTTTAGAGCAGGTGGCATTTTTTTGCAACTAGGGCTTGCCTATGTATAATGCAGTGAGTCCAGACTGCTTCTGGTGCTACAGCTTGCACTCTGGTCACTAGCCTGCTGTTGCTTCCAGTCATTGCCTGAGGACTGTCACTGCATATTCCAAAACAGCGCAGCCATTCCAAGCCAGAATCAGGGACAAAAACATCCAAAAGTGAAAAAAGTTGTGCCCCAGTAGCACGTTGTGGTAGTGGCTGGCAGAAAAGAAATTCCTCATGTAGTTTTTCATCATTCTCAATTTTTATGTAGGTCAGCATCTGAGCAGTCCTCAACACATCTGTCATGTCATCAATCTGAATGGAAAAAAAAGCACTCTGTTTAATTTTGGTGGTGACTTGCTCTGTCACGTCTCTTGCCATACTGTGAATCCGCCTAGCAATAGTGTCATTAGACAGGGGGATCAAATCAAGCTGAGTAGCAGCAGTTTGCCCTAGCATAACAGAAACCATTTATTTGGAACAAGGTAGAAAAAAGCTTTCTCCAATGTTGTGCAGTTTAACCATTTCAGCTATGAAGTATGACACCACAAATGAGGTCTCAAGTGGTTTCCTTTTAAAATAATCAAGTGGTTTGGTTTGCAGAGAACTATGTTTTTCTGTAGGTGCCTGATCATTTTGGAAGGTTGTAAGATCTCTTTAGTAAGATCTTCGCCACACACCACACACTGTGGATGTGGTGCTTCATCCGAGTCATCCCAAGTAAAACCATATTCCAAATATTTTGGATCATATTTCCAGTTTCTTGCATTTTTATTACTACTTCAATCTTTGCTGGCAGCACAACTTTTGCTGCTACTGGCAACCAACTTGCCACCATTGCTCTGCTTTCTACCACTCTTTTGAAGAAAACTGTCCATTTCACTCACTGGTGTGCAATTGGCGAAGAAAGAAAAAACTGGTGTGCGACTGGCGAAGAAAAAACACTATTTCACTGGTTCTTTTTTGTGCCATCTCACCCCCCATGTCCATCATCTTCCTTATAAGATGATGGGTGGGGGGTGACGAATGCACATCTCTTCTTCATATATTTTTATATCTGTATTTGATGCTTCCTTATACGAGGGTGGTTTCATAATAAATAAGGTAACAACCTCGCATTACGTAAATTCAATCAACTCATTCATATACGTATAATCTATAGTATGGCCTTGGTACAGATAATTTTTCCACATAGTCCCCATACATGTCTACGCATTTGTTCCAATGGAACCAAGGCATCTATCCCAGTATAGAATAAATCAGTGTCAAAAGCCTGAAGCCAGGACATGACGGTTTGATGAACTGCAAATTGTCTTCCACCCAGGTACTTCTTCAATGGTCCAAAGAGATGGAAATCTCTCGGTGCAAGGTCAGGGCTATAGGGACAATTGTTCAGTACTTCTCAATGGATGCATTGCTCATTTTTATCATCTGTCCTGCCATTATCAAGGGCTGTGCACCAAACCCATACCTGTTTTTGTGACATAATGTTATCACGGTACACAAGTTGGAGATGAGTTTCAGCTTCTGATGTGACTGTTGGATGCAGAAATCTGATAACACTATGCGCCTCAATGAAAGACCATGTTTCCCCCAGCCCTGCCATCTAACAACTAATGTTGGAACAGTATGATTGATATGATGCGCCATCTAATGGCCATGAAGAGAAAAAGTGGCCTAGCTGCTCTGGCCTGGTGGTAAATTAGAACAAATAGTGAACATTACACATATGAGAGGTCTTACCTAACTTATTGAACCACCCTTGTGTAGTTTTATGGCATACAAATACTGTATATACAATTATATAAGACGGATAATGGGCAAGGGGGAGGTGAGGCATAAAATGTAAATCACCCCCCATTGCCCATCATCTTCCTTATACATATTTAAGCCCATTATCTTTCTTATATAATGGCATACAAATATATAAGAAGGATGATGGGCAAGGGGGGGTAATGCACACATACATTTTATGACTCGTAACCCCCCCTCCTAAAGTAATAACTGGCAATATGGGGAAGAAATGGTTGCTCTATCACCACAGTAGGGACAGCACTGTCCCTGGCGGCAGTGGCTATCGGCTCCTGGGGCTGCACACGGGATCTCATGATGCTTGCAAGATCCTGCATATGCCCATTGAAGCCGGCTGGGAGTGAGACACAGTACATCAGCACTAAGCTGATGTGCAGTGTACTCTGGCAGGAATCACTGGAGGGGAAAGTTTTCACTCCCCCGCTCCGGCAGATGAGATGTTCTTACATCTCATCATTAGTGATTCCTGCTTCACCTCGGTAATGAGGCAAAGCAGGAAGAGTTATAGCAGTACGATCCATGCCACTATAATAAATCTGCCCCTAAATTCCTTAGATATTTTTATAACCATCATATTTCTTATATGCTTGTATGCCATAAAAATATATGTCATATGATGGGCATAAAAATATATAAGAAAGAAGATGGGCATAAAAATATATAAAATGATGGACATGGGGTTGAGGGGGTGATGTGCATAAAATGTATGCACATTACCCCTCCTTGCCCATCATCTTCCTTAGATATTTTATGACATAAAAATATATAAGAAAGATGTTGGAAAAAAATAAATAAAGGGAAAATGGACAAGAGTGGTAATGTGCACACATTTTATGCACATCACCTTACTTTAAGTTATGACCATAGTTCTCCAGTTTACTTACTATAAAAGAAATGTCTTGCTTTTTAAACTATGTAAAACTGCCACTAGGTGTTGCTGGGGCAGTAGAGAAACAGCTCTTGTCCTACTACTATAGTAACGCAAGCTGTGGCTCCGTTTACTGTGACTGACACCAGGTGATGTCATGACGCTCAGACGTTATGACGCTCAGACGTCATGACGTCACATGCGTGTCAATCACAGTGAAGGAAGGAGGAGCCGGCAGAGGACTGCTGGTGCAAGCGTCTCTGCGGATCAACATTGCAGCAGGCGCCAGGGACTCTGGACAATTCCGGGGTATTTAACTTGGGTGAGTTGCGACCCCATGAGGAGATGGGCTTGACCCACTCTGGGGTCGCGACCCACATTTTGAGAAATGCTGAACTAGTGAATACTGACAAAAGGGGTGGTGATAAGGAGAAATCCCGTTTGAAATGTGAGACCTATTGGATTCTTACACTGGGAACTTTAATCCCTAAGGGGTTAAATGAAGGAGTGGAAATTACACCCTTTATATAATTAATTTATGAATATAATTGTGAAGGAAGACAAATTGATACATGCTAATTAACACTTTTTACTGCTAATGTTCGGTTATGGTTCTATCATTCTTTATGTGTTCTAAATGTACTGGTAAAAAAATCTAAATGTGGTGAAATATTACGCTTCCATTACTGATATATGAGATGTTTGATGATTACACTTTATTTATGTGCATATGATTTAACTTTGCAGTGTTGTAATAAACGGGTCAAAAAAAGACGCGTAATGTAGAGTGAAGTATGTAATAATATAAATGGCACTAGCATGGTACATGGGCTAGATGTCCAAAAATAGAATGAAGGATCACTCATAGTATTGTAATAGGAAGAACTCTATATAAGAATCTTGTTGTGGTTTCTTGATAGTTTTAAGGCTTTTTTTATATTATTATTTTTTTTAATATATGCAATTTTAATATGGTTGTAATATGTATTGCGATGACTAACATTTTTGATTATAAAATGTAAAAAAAAATTCCCATATACCAGGACGCACAATAATCAGTGAAATTTATGAGCAAGAATAGAGTCAGGGTTACCGGGCACAATTGATATATGTGCAACAGTGATTTTAACATTAAAATACTTTTATGCACTATGGGGCACCCCCGCTTATTGTTTTATTGACAGATGTATATATATATATATATATATATATATATATATAGAATGAAGCTAGGTGACGTTAGTGAGCCACCTAATCTGTGCTGTGATCGCAGGATCCACAGAACCAAGTTTGAAAAAGGGTGTGGTTACACCGATCTGCTGACCAGAGGATACAGCCTAGGTGGGGCTGTGGTAGCCAAGCAGACCAGTGGTGCAGATAAATGACTGCTAAAAAGAAACTGTTGCATATGCAGATTGTTGAAAAGTTACAGAGTGAATTATTCTCCTTAAAAATATCATTTAGAGAAGAGAAAAAAAAAAGAGTTGGAAATTAAAGTCCTTAAAGAGACAGACCTAAAATTGGCAGTTATATCTAAACTCCTTGAAGAGGATTAAGTGTTGAAAAAGTATATACTGAAAATGAATAGATGAATAAATCCTGACATCAGTGGAGATACCGATGCCGGAAACCCAACAGCCGGAGTCCCAAACGTGAGTATAGCAGGCTGGGGTAGCTTTTAGCCTTTGATATGTTTAGCCTCCACAGTTTAGGGTTAGGCTGCAGGGGGGGAGGTCAGGGTTAGGCTGCAAATAAGAGGGGTTAGGGTTAGGCACCACTGGGGAAGGGTTAGAATGCGGGGAGATGGTGGGAGGGTTAGGGTTAGGATGTAGGAAGGGAGGTTAGGGGGTAACGGAGGAAGGGTTAATATACTTATGGAGCCCCTGTTGGGATTCTAAGCATCGGGATGCCGCTGTTGGTGTTTTGACAGTTGGCATCCCGACAGCCGGTCTCCCATACCCAGCCCGCATCAGGTAATCATAGCAAACCCTGTACACTGTAAGTGAACAGGTTAAGAAAGCAGATACAAGATATGTCAAGAGTTACAGATGATGAAACTGGAGCATGACCCGCAATAGAAATACAAATAAACAGTGGCAATCACCTACAATTGAATGCTAAGTCTGACCCTGTATTATAGTGCCAGGACATGGAGATCAGAGATCATAAGAGACTGCTTGGAACCCAAGCATGATTTCCACAATTCCAAGGACACACTGGGTAAGTTTTCCTTCTTCTTGGTCTGAAGGCAATTTTATTGAAGATATGTGACCTAAATCATTTAGCAAAGTTCTCATAATGGCACAAAAGGAGCGAAAAAGTATGCTGAGCAATCAATGAATGGAGCGCACATCCTTTTTCACAGAATGCTGATCTACAGTCAATATGCTATATAAGAATAATAACCACCAAATCAAAACAGTATATGTACTATAAAAAAAGAAAAAAAGAGTTTAATTTTACTATAAATCATATCACAAACACAACTCTGCAATACTACTAAAAGGGACACTAGATTAAGAGTTTCAAGCCAAGAATTCAACATAATATGATCATTTTTGATTTACAGACAAACATAACAGCTTCTCAAAGGTAAAAGAAATTGCCAATTTTCAGCCTTATTGTATTTATGTTCAAAAAATATAACTGCATCTTGCTTCACTTTAGCATTTGAGAGACTGAAGTGAGACCCTCACTGGATATAATGTTTCCTTATTTATGATCTATTCAGCAGAAATAATAGCAAACTCTTGCTCAGAACTTAAGTGCATATGCATTGAAGCAAAGAACTAGATTCTAAACACTCTGTTTGCTGAAGGCATTTTGAGTGCAACTGTGTGAAATATTAATAAATCTAAGTTTATTTTTGCTTCATGTAATTTACACAGAAAATACATTTTATTAAAGACCTCTTTTAAAACATACTTCCCCCCCCCCCACCATTCCTTTGAGTGGCATTTGAAACTTGAAAATGAATGAAGCATGAAATGACATGCCTGAAGTATTCTACTAGTATTTCAAGGAGTACTTGATCTCTTTATAGTTATGCTCAAGAAACTTTTACACAGCAACAATTCATCTGAACATTAACTGTGTTTTTACTTGATTTTTTTTGTTTAGTTTTTTATTTCACATATCTTAATATATGTGCAGATGATCATAGTGTTCTAGATTGTGACAGCATCAATATACATTTAGGGGTATATATTTACTTAAGTGTGGGTGTTTAGAAGTGGAGAAGTTGTCCATAGCAACCAATCAAATTCGAGTGAACACTTCTCTAGCACCTTCTAGAAGATAAAAGCTAGAATCTGTTTGGTTGCTATGGGCAAAATCTCCACTTCAAAAACGTGCACTTTAGTAAATACACCCCTTAAACTGCATCAGAATACAGTTTTATAGTATGTACGAACATTGATATGGCACATAAAAGTTCTAGAGTCATCACCATCTAGATTATGATGTTGTCTTCTGTTTTAGGTGTGGGTAAAAAAAAAAAAAAACAGCACTACTCCACTTCATGAACAGAGTCCCAGCACTCATAGCCTGGGTTGTTACTACTAATGTGGGGGCATATAGGTGAGGCCCATGCAAGAGCAGCAACCATCACCAGAGTATGATAGCCATGGCTGGTCTTACTAGAACAGGGAAACTCTCAGTATAGGGTACCTATGTCATCCAAGCCTGTTCAGCACAAAGCTGAATACCTTAGGGACTGGTAAAAAGTGACCACATCTCCTAGAAAAAAAACATCCTTGTGCTGCTAGCACTGGATCTCAAACCCATGCCCCGGGCTGGTGGATGTTTGGGGTGAAAATTTAAATATGTGGCATTACTGGTGCCAGCTATCTCTGACAGCCATAAATTGCTTTGGTGTACTGGTGCTTGTAGAACCCAAGTGACAGCATACCCATGGCTTCCAAGGAGTACTAGCAAATACTGTAAATTTTTCTCCTTCCTTGTTTTTGTTTCCTTCATCATTCTTATAATCATCTCTCTTTTCCAATAATCCAATGGTTACAAATTAAAGATATATGCCACACAACTTGCTCATACAATACTGCCAGGGCTGCCATCATCAATTGTATATAGCTCAGTACAACTTAAACTAATCCCCAATGCCACATACAAACATGAGATACAGACATATATACTGACAAAGATATACTGACATAAAATTGACACTGGAAATAATATACACTATGCAGGATTGTTAGAAAATAACCTGGCTATGGCATGTAATTAGGTCTGGAGGCTTGAGGGGCAGCTGCTAAATAAAGCCTTGAGCACATCAGTGTCAGGTGAATTAACTTCTACCTTTTGGTGAGTTTCTATTCCTGACTGAGTTGTGCAAGTAGCAGCCATTTTTCTGGAGACCAAAAATATTATGAGTCCTATGTATAAGTCAGCCATTCTCACTACAGGATTGGAGAGGAATTTATGATGTAACTGATCAAAAAAGTGGTGAGTGATGGAAAAATCTCTCCAATCATTAAAAAATTTAAAGATCCGTAAACTACATAAGACTATTTTTCATGCATATTCACTGATTATTATTAACATAACATTTAATTACAGTAAAATTGTATACAAAATTACCTTCCACTCCATTAAAGACAGCTGAAACCATAATCCATGATTTTAGAACAATCTGTTCACATGCAGTAACAATGCAGTAATAATCCATTTATCCCTCTTTACATCATTTCTGTAAAGCAATTCCATAAACCTGACACACACTTTGCCATAACTGTTATGGTGCATACACATGGTCCAACTTTGCAGGATGATAAGAACGATAATGATATCGTTTATCGTTATATCGCTCATAATGTTAACTTTTTTAATGTTAACGACCAATGATGCGCGTGGCCACATGAACGATAACAATATGTGAGGTCGACCGTATAAGGTAGCACTGCATAAGAGGGCACTGCAGGTGGGCTCTGCATATAAGGTGACTCGGCACAGCATAAGGGGGGGCTCTGCATAAGGGGGCACTGAATAAAGGGGCACAGCATAAGGGGGCTCTGCATAATGGGGCACTGCATAAGGGGGCTCTGCATAAGGGGGCACAGCATAAGGGGGCACTGCAGGTGGGCTCTGCATATAAGGGGACTCTGCATATAAGGGGAATCGGCATAAGGGGCCACAGCATAAGGGGGCTCTGCATAACAGGGCACTGTATAAGGGGGGCCTGCAGGGGCACAGCATAATGGGGCTCTGCATAAGGGTCACAGCATAAAGGGGGACTGCATAGTTGGAGGCCCTTATTTAATGGACTCAGTATAATAGTGAACTCAAAAGAACTGGGTTTTTTTTGTTTTTTTTAAATGTGTGTTTTAAAATGTTATTATTTCAGACATGGCTGAAAACCGCGAATTCTGGGAAGGATTCCTGGATTTATACCAAGCCAATGAGTGCTTGCGGAACATAAAGCTGAAAGAGTACTCAGAACGGGACCTTAAAAACCAGGCATATCAGAAGCTGCTGTTGTTTAGCAGGTGCCTGAAGAAGAATGCAGACATTAGCCTGGGTAAAGCAGAAGATCAACATCTTCCGGACAGTGTTCATGCGGGAGCACACCAAATATATCAATGCCAAACATTCCGGTGCAGGAGCAGATGAGGTGCGGAAACCAAGTTTATGGTATTATGAACTACTCTCCTTCGTCCTGGAGAAAGAGCCGGAGAAGCAGTCAATCAGCTCACTGGATGAGGACGTGGAGGAGTCAGGATGCCGTAAGTACATCAACAAATATATACTTTTTTTTTCTTGGTTTTGTTGTTTTTCTGTTATAGCAAACATTACTGTACTTAAAAATTTTACAACAGTGGAAAGGGATTAATTATCTGTTTTTACCCTTACTCACTTTACCAATGGAATGTAGTCCAGAAGCCGGTGGTTGAAATATCGACCGCCGGCTTCCCGACTGTAAAATCCCAGCATGGGAATAATGATAGGCATCTAAATACCGACTCCTATTATCAGCCCCACGCCGAAATCCCGATGCCCAGCATGCCGAATGTAGGTAAGCCAGGCTTCCCGACTTGTTAGCCACGGGGGGGTTAGAGTTAGGCACCCCCTGGGAGGGTTAGGGTTAGGCTAGGGGAAGGGGGTTAGGATCAGGTCCTCCTGGGGGGAGGTTAGGGTTAGGCACTAGGGTGGAAGGTTAGGGATAGGCACCCCTAAGGGATGGTTAGGATTAAGGGGGGGAGAGGGGAGGGTTAGGGGCTTACTCACCTCTGTCTGGATCTTCTGCTGCTAGCCTTGCGGCATTGGTATTTTATCCGCCGGGCTTAAGTCTGGCAGTATGACATACCGATTCCTTTACCAATGTAATGATATTAATAATGTAAAAAAAAATATTGGACCAATTTGGTCATGTATTTTATTTGATAATTAATATTTGTTTCTCTCCTAGTTCCTTCTCACAGAAGTGGATCCTGATGCTCCAGCCAGTGAGCTGGTGGAACTTGAGGACACAATCATTGAGGCGCCACCCCCACCTTCAGAACCTGCAGCCAAGAAGCAAAAGTCAGCAGGCAAGGCATCCACATCCTCAAGTTCCGGACCGGGAGGGCAGAATTTTTTTTAAAAAAAGCAGAGGAAGTGCTACAGACGAACAAGGATGATTTCACTTTTTTTGGACTCAACATCGGTAATGAAATTAGGAAAATGAAGCCCCAAACCTAGCTGTATTGCAGAAGGGTCATGTATGAGGTGTTGTGTTGTGGTATGGTCGATGAACTCAATGAAACCACGATGCTAACCCCTTATAAACCCATGCAGCCAGCTCCAACAGAATTGAGTAGTTCTCATCCCCTACCACTGTATCCCAAAAATCTTCCTCACCAGTATTATACCCCTGCACCACTAACCAACCTCCTTGGGCCATCCTCAAGTGGCGCGCACTCTGCTTGGCGGATTGCACAGTCAACTCTTACAGATGAAGATTTTTTTCATATGAAATTTTTTACAATCAATTTCTTTTTCATGTTTTAGAAATTTTTCTTCCCGATTTCTCCTGAACTTTCTTTAGGATGATACTGAGTAGTTCATCCTACCATAAACTTTTAGTTTCTCCACCTCAATTGCCCCTGTTGCTGGATGTTTGGCATTCGTAAATTTGGTTGTGACTTCCGCAGACACTGTTCGGAAGTATATGTATCTTCTCCTTTATCCAGTTATGTCTGCATTTTTCTTTGGGTGACTGCTATACATCACCAAAAGTTGATGTGCCTGTTTGTCCTGATCTAAGTACTCATTATTGTGAAGGCAATCATTGCCTTGGTTAAAATCTGGAGATCCTGTTCAGAATTCACCTGTTTTCATATTAATAATTTATATTAAAAAAAATATATAAATCAAAAAATCGTTGTCTGTCTTTATTTGTGGCATATATTTTCACATATTTTCAAGATGAAATGTTTATTAATGAGCGATTGAACCATAACAACTTTGTTGTCATTCAAACGCTCAGTAATCGTGCATAATTTGGGCAGTTTAATGTCTGAAATGACCAGCGATGTACGCTCCCGCTGGTCATCGATGGCACCACCACAGTTCAGAAAGTTCAATTTCCTTTCAAATTCACTAGTGATGGCCTGCCAATCTTCGACAGTAGAAGGAAACTGAAAATAGAAACAGAAATAAATAAAGTTATAATAAATGGATTACACACTAGAATTGTTATTATATCGTCACATTTAAGGACTATTTTATTAAACTGGGTGGTCAGATAGTGGTCCTAATACAAAGGTGGAGATGTATTAACTGGTGAGCGTTATGTGCGCTGATACCACTTGACCCCCATGTATGATTGAGGTGTTGGGTGGTAAGTGGCAGGGGCGGTATGTATCCCTGTCATTATGGCCGCTACTACAGTATGTACAAGATAGCAGAGTCGATGGCCAAGTGCTATGTGTGACCTTTCAGATCACCCTGTGATCTTTGCTATATTTCACACATGCTCAGTGGAGATGGCAGGGAAAGAAACACTGCTAGTGCTGATGCGCTATGATCTCTAGCATGGATTGCCAGAGGGGGAAGTTATCACTCCCCTGCTCCAGCAGATGACATGTTAATACATCTCATTGTTACTATTTCCTACTTTGCCTTGGTAATGAGGTGTAGCACGAAGCATTACAGCTGCACCATAAGTTGCGCTATAGTACATCTCCCCCATTATACTTTAATATACATATAAGGAAATCAAATAAAAATGTAACTACTATTTATCTAGCATAATATATGGCTAGGGGGCACAGGGACAAGGGGGGAGATGTATTATAGCGGCACTTACTTACTTAGGAAGCACTAACTATGAGAAGTATTAACATCTCATCGGCCGGAGCGATAACTCCCCCCTCCGGCGCTCCCCGCTAGAGACCACAGCGCATCAGCCTAATGCTGATGCGCTGTGTCTCAGTCCCGGCAGGCTCCACTGAACATGCGCGGGATCTCGCAAGTATCGTGAGATCCCTGCTTGCAGCACTGGAGATGGCAGCCACAGCAGCAGGGACAGCGCTGTACCTGCTGTGGAGATAGGGCTGTTGATAGCGACAGCTACAGAGGGTGGAACGGTCAGGTGAACTGACCATTCGTACATAGCCCAGGCTATTGGCACTGCAATCTTGTAGATAGCAGCGCTGATAATGACAGGGGCGCATAGCACCCCTGTCATTTACCGCACAGACCCCCATTAATGCATGGGGAGAAGCAGTATCAGCGCACATAACGTGCCCTAAGGTCACAAACAGTGTCTCATTACATGCATATATCATAGTGGATAAAGTGCAAAAATATCTTACCTTTAAATACTCAGACTTTAGGGCCTCGTATATGGCCTTACACGTCTCGGGGATGATGACGCCCAAAGCCTGTGGTGAAATCAAGGTCCCGAATTTTAAATCTGCCAAGGATCTTCAAATAGCTAAAAAGCGCAGGGTAGCCACCAGCCTCTCCTCATCCGATATCGCCCTCCTCATGTTCGTATCCTGTTTCTTGATGAAAGGGGTCACAAGCGGCAGCAACTCCTGAAACGTCACCTCATCCATCTGCATGAAATTCCGGTAGTCGTCTGGATTATTCTCACAAATATCCATAAACAGAGGCATGTGAGACATGGTAACCCTCCGCAGCAGTCACTCCTTTGTCCAACATTAATGAGGTGTTCTCCTCTTCTCAGCCCTCTCCCCCTCAGACAAGATCACGACTCCTGCATACACCACCATTATTCGCTGATGAATGGGATCCATAACACAATAGCACAATAGATGCACTTTGTTGAAGGCAAGCCAAAAACAAAGCTGAGTAAATAAGCAATGCAACAACATTCAGCAGGTATAAACCAAACCAAACTAGCCACAGAGCAAGAAATGCAGAGTTTTAAAATGTCCCCAACCTTTTTATTCTCTCATGGTAGCCCATCCCAACATTCTTGAAACATCTGCCCAATACACACCCCTCAAGAACACGTGGACCGATCATTGGCATTTGAATTCTTCATCATTTAAATACTGTCAGATATCGTTCATCGTTCATTATTCATGAAATTGTTAATGAAATCGTTAACATCGTTCAGCGATATCATTCCGTGTCCTAATGCCTGCACCACCACCGCCCGCACCACTGCCGCTAACACCTGCTACCATCCTTAATTCCTGGCTGCAGCTAATACCCGCCAACCCCTACCCCCTCTCCCCCGCATCCCGGCCGCAGCAAACTCCATCTTCCTGCCTCCTGGTTCCGGCCCCCACTACCGCCCACAAACGACGGCTTTCTTGCTGCACCCAAGTGAAGCCACTATGACTACACCTGCTGGAGGCTCCTACTGAGGCTGCGCAACAAGTTGAAAAGTCCTATCTCTACAATGGCACATTCTTGAGGTAATAGTTTAAAAACTGTAACTTTCTAATTTACTGGAACCCCAAAAGCACGTACCCTGGCACAATAGCTACCTAATAAAACAAACCCCAAGTCTAAATTCCACCCCTACCCTGAGTTTTGCCTTCCCAAAAAACCCCCATAGACTATAGTAGAAAAGTGAACTAAGAATGTCAGAAAAATGTGACAGCTGGAGCATCAGATTACTCCCAAATCCTCATTTTTTATGTTTATGCCATGGCATGCAGCACCGAGCTACAGTTCTACCCGCCCCTACCAAATTTCAACTCGGTACCTCCTATAGCTTTTGAGGTGTAGCCCCTTAAATACCCTGCTCCCCCCTTCGGAATTCTCTATGGAGAAATCCTTTTTTTTTAGATGCAGCCTTAATATAAGGTCACGACTGTGCCCCTATAATATTTATGTATACATATGTGTGTGTGTGTGTGTGTATATATATATATATATATATATATATATATAAGCATGAAGGTGCAGCACTCCCCTCTCAATAAATCAAGCAGAGACCAAAGGATCAATAGAACGTTTCAGTACTTTTAGTACTATCTTCAACCATATAGTACTAAAAGCACTGAAATGTTCTATTGATCCTTTGGTCTCTGCTTGATTTATTGAGAGGGGAGTGCTGCACCTTCATGCTTCTATTTATCCCTATGTGAGGGCACCCCTGCAGGATTTGGTTTATTATCTGGAGTGCCAGGCCTGGACACTTTATATATATATATATATATATATATATATATATATATATATATATATGTGCGTGTGTATATATATATTACTGTATATTAATATGTGTATATATATATATATATATATATATATATAGATTAATATGGTAATGATTTTTTTCTATTTATTTGTTATATTCAGCTGATCAGCAATTAATGTTTCATTAATACTTATTTTTAGTCATATGTGTCCCCTGGTAGGGACTACAGAAACATGGCGTCGACGGATTCAATTTTTTTTATAACAGTGATCGCTTGTTAGTGTCGATTATTCCTGTATAATGTTTGTTATTGCTTTTATTGTAGTGTTTTGAATGATTCTATGATTTACTGACAGAAAAAAAATCTTTATTTATGGGTATTATATACGCCGATATTATGGGTATAATCCTGGCATAAGTATAATAGGATGACTGGTTCTTGACTAAACCACATCCGTGTGTGGCTTACTGATGGCTGACGCAATAACGTCACACATTGGTCTCGGTGCCTGTGAACGCGACCAGGAGCCTCTATTGTTGCAGGAGTTCTCGGCTATGAAAAAGTGCGAAAGCTGTGTGTTCTGGAGACGCGGACATTGGTGCTGAGTAAATGTGCTTATTGCTGCTAATTTGGATGTATGTGAGCTTTTTTATTACTTTCCTATTTCTTTACAAAATATGGGCAAAAAATTGGCTAGGGCTGGCCCTGCCTTGGTGTTTGAGTGGATAGCAAGGCTTTGATATGGTATTTTTTTACACTAATTTATAAAACATGTAATTTTCAGTCAGATTTGCACATTGGAGATTTACTAAAGGCAAATCCAACTGAAACTTCCCGAAAAAAATAGACCATTGGATTTGTTTTCATAGACAATACAAACCCTGGATTTACTATCCAATGGTTAGGTAAATCCAATAGAACCCATAAAAACCTGCATAAGAAATGTAAAAAAAACAAAGACCACCATTTTAGAGGCAAGTTCGTATCTAAAAAGACAGTATTTTGTCCAAGCTTCATTATGATGTCTATGAAAAGGTAAAGAAGTAACTGTAGCAACATAACTGTATGGTATATAATAGCAAGAAGTTTGCCAGTCTGACCACTTATAGTACCTGAGATATGCACCACTCCACCAACTGACAGTATGGGACCAGGAGACAGAAACAGAGCAGGATCAGAAGCTTCCTGAAGTACTACCGAGCCTACGCTGGCTGAGGTTCTTTTGTGGGTGGTTATATCTCAATGCAGTGTCTGATGGCAATGTCATGTTCCTCCTCAATCATAACTTCATCAAGACTCAGCTTGAGCCAAACACTGCACAATCATGTGCCATACAATGCCTGCCCAAGTTGCTGGCTCTTCTGCATTTTTTTGCCACTGGTTAATCCCAGTCAGTGTCCTCTACTGTGATTGGCATATAGCAGGTGACGTTCTCCCATCATCTCAACTAGGTCGTGGTAGCCCTGAAGATCCTCTCCTACATATGTATCTGTTTCCCCAGCCAGAAGTCACATTGACACGAGCTAAAGACTCACAAGCATGCCTAATGTCCTTGGAGCTATACACTGCACCCACATTGGACTAAGACCACCTAAGAATAGGTTTTGAAATATATATAAATAGGAACATGCAGGAAGGGTGTGATGAATAACAAAAAATAATGAGTGTGTACATGGAAATCCTGGCTTGTGCCATGAGGCCTTTATCATATTCCTCATAGGGGGACTTACTGCCAGTCTGACTTGCAACTCTCTCTCCTCCATTTTAGCTTTCACTTTTCTTTTTATGTCAGAAAGTCTTTTTTTTTACATTGCTCCACATATCGCTGGATGCGCCCTACGGAATTCAAGGCCTGCACAACTCTCAGCCATGTTTGCCTCTTCCTGTGCCCTGTGGTTCTTGTAGCCAGTCTCCAGTACAGCACATCATAGTTTGTCACAACAACATTCACAAAGGCCACATTCTCATTAAAGCTGAACCTAATGTTTCATCCAGTGCTGGTCTTGGTGGGCTGACTCTCCTGCTCCTTCTGCTGCTCCTCCTCATACTCCTCCTCCTCTGACACCAAATCCACCTCTTGTACTTACTCTGCTATCTGTGGCTCCGGCATCCTTTTCTCCCCCCTGCGCCTTCTCCTCAAAAAATTACAAACTTTTAAATGAGACAAGAAAAAAGATAAATAGTTAAGACAACACAAATGACATCAATCGAATTTTCAAAGCAAAAGACTCCTCCCTATCCTCTCTCTTAAAAAAAATATCAGCCACCTCTTTACACTTTCAACATGTTGGCATGGTTTAGGGCGGTTTTTATCAGGAGTTTGTGATGTCAAAATAACATGTATTTGTTTAAACCAATAGAAAAGCATTAGGAAGTGTTTGTTAGTTCTGTCAGATTTCATCGGATTTACATTTCTATTTGACTGTGTATTCTATCATAAATGAGTATATCCTATGGGTTTTAGACACAAAATATACAATGAACATTGCCAGAGTTTTACTGACTCTCAGATCCAATGGTTAGTAATTTTTTGATTTTTAGACAGCAATCCAATGGCAATGTCCAAACTCAATATCAGGAGGCATCTAAATTAAAATATACCATTTGCCATGCCATGCTTTTATAACAGAGAGAATATTCACTTAATTATCAAAGGTCATTTGGTTTATCTCATAAACCAAATATCACATACACTGGTAATTTGATATAACGTGGTTCACAGTGGTCAAAAAAATTGATCACATTGTACACAAGAGATATGTTTAAGATGCCGGCGGTCGCAATCCCGACCGCCAGCATCTAGAATCCTTAATCCCGGCTAGGGTTTAATGACAGGTGACTATAATCCAGACGCCTGTAATTTTCCCGATGCCGGCACACTGGAGCCCAGCATCCCGATCGTAGGGATACCGGGCGCCGCAAGCGGACAGCCGCGGGGGGAGGGTTAGGTTTAGGCCACCCGGGGGGGACTTAGGGATAGCACTCCCCTGGGAGGGTTAGGGTTAGGCTAGGGGGAGGGAGGGTTAGGGTTAGGCACCCCCCTTGGGTCTTAGGGTTAGGCACCCCCCCTGGGATTTAGGTTTAGGCAGCGGGGTAGGGGTGGGTTAGGGTTAGGCACTTAGAGGGGGGAGGTTAGGGTTAGGCACTTGGGTGGGAGGTTAGGGTTAGGCACCCCTAAGAGGGTTAGGGTTAGGGGGTTAGAATAGAATAGTTTATATTTACCTTTAGACAATCGAGATTTCCAGCGCTGTCGGTCTTCCGCTGCCGGGCTCTGCTGTTTTGTCGGGCTGCCGCAGCCGGGATTTGAACTGCCGGTCATGCGGCAGCCAGCATTCCATACCGAATGCATACACAAGGGCATGTTAGAAGACATGTCAAGACTTGAATAAAACTCAAACTAAAGAAAATAAGTAGCGCCATGTACAGTGCTTTAGCAATTTGTATAATGCAAGAAAAAGTGCGCATGAACAGTAAGAGTCAATTGCTTTATTGATTTGGGTATTCGGCACATTTAAAAGCAATTGCTTACTTTACCAATACAATACATACATTACAATCAATCACATTTTTAGATTGTTCAAAGAGACAGTTAAAAGAACATTGCTTTGAATAGATATGTGACACATTTCTGAAGAAAAGTATTTACTGTATTTACAAAGTATAGGCATAGACAGCAAACATTGCAAATTGAGCCAATTGATTTTAAACTGTGATGCTAACTGCCATTTTAGCTTAGTAGCCTACAATAAGATGAAATAAAAGCAACAGGATCTGAAGAAGCTGGAAGATAAATTGAGGTCCACAAGCTGTCCACATTCAAACCGATTTATCGGTGTAGTTTAAATAGAACTTTTTTGATTATCTAAACATCATAAATTGCATCATTGCTGTTATACAGTGTGTAGATAAAGTAACACTTCTTGAGATGTTCTGAAACTTTTAATACAAATCAAAAATAGAGCAATCTATGAAACAGAACTTCCCATCTGTAAGCACTATAGTATATCCCACTGCATTGTGATGTACACACTCTCTTAACTTTTTATGTCCCATTCTAAGATATATGACCTTCGGCTCTATGTTTCTTCACAGTATGACCCAAATTTTTTGTGTGCTTGTACCATACATCATATCCTAAATATTCCCTGTAAGACCACAGCTGAGAAGACTGGAAAGATGCATATTCTACAACAGGCTCACATTTTGCTTGATGATTAAAATATCAAGAGTGGGCCTGATTCAGAGATGGCTGCTAATGCAACCGTGTTTGTAGCCACTCTAGCAGTTGTGGGAATAAGCAATTGCTAATCTCAGCCTTCCTTTTGTGCGTCATGGTGCGATGGAGTGTGCGAGTGGTGAGACGTCCACTTTTAGACTGCGTGGTCTGTGCATATGCGATGAGGATTGTGTAATCGGTCGCACCATTGACATTTGTGGTAGCCTAGGTTCTAATCTAGCTACTCTGCACAAAGCCAACTAAACATGGCCTCTGAAGCACTGGATTTGTGACTGGGAATGCAGCAGCATGTTACACTACTATAATAATATTTAATAAATTAGTGCCTGGGTATTTGTCTTTTTCTGTTAGTTTTCAGGCTCAGCAATGCATGTTTCAAAATCCCTATATAGACATTAATATAGAGAGAGCATTTGTAACCAGATTAGTCAGAGTCACAGGCATACATTTAATGTAGGAGTTGTTTGATGCATTTAACATGTGAACCTCTTGTACATATATTAAAAGTTCTGCAAAGCTATTAAAGCAATTGATGTGATGAATTTGTGAATGGTGAGCACAAAAGCAGAGTAGTCAGACTATATTGCTTTATCACATTTTCTTTGCTCTTTCCCCTTCTTCTCTCCTCCCTCCATTCTGTGACTATCTCTAAGCAAATGTATTACCACCACTATCTGTGTTCTCATACTTTCATCTGTACCAAGCAGCTACAGTACAGTATATTGCCATCCGGCAAGTAAGTAAAAAGTGGGCTCTAGACTAATAAGCCCTGATATCTAAGATGACATATAGGCAATTGCTGAGAGAGCCTGTGTGACTAATTTGGCATGACATGTAGTAGGATTTAGCAGAATTTATGTAGCATTTATTTCAACTGTATCAAAAGTGCTCAGTTTGTTGCCCATATTATTTGCTCACCCATTGCCTCATGCTTAGTTTACAAGTTTCAAGTTTACCTAAGTATAATAATTACAATTATTTTCACTTGATTAATACACAGGCTCAAAGCCACCATAGACTTGGCATTCTGTAACCAATTAGGCAGCTCCTGCCAGATACAAATTGCTAGCCCATCTGTCAACCCAGAACTGTGCCTTCTGAGATAAATGAAAATGGTTTTACTCTACTGACCAAATAAGTTACCATTCTAGCTGGCATGCTACAAATGTGATGTTGTACATGATGCTCAAGCACATCCTATAGAATAAGCATTTTCTAAAATGTTGCCTACATGAGCTAGTGTGCAATGCTATACTGGCACTCCAACCAGTGTCCTTTCTTTTAAAGTGTTTACAGTGGTATGGGTAATAGCAATGGAAAAGTGTAACTAGTTGTATACAGCCACTTTCTTAAAGATATCCTGTACGCCAATTGATTGGGAAAAATAAAACATAAGTGCTTAGCAGCACCACAGATGAAAATTGAGCAGCACTCTTTAAATTTCTATAAATTATGTTTGAAAAAGGCACCTTGGTTTCCGCAGCAACACGCACAGCATTTTAAAGCATGCAAATAAATCATGAACACGAAACACAGAAAAATGACACTAAAATCATACATGATCAATTTGACCATAAAATAGAACTTGTCACAGTACAGGTTAAACAAGGTAGACATGGAGATGCGGACAAGGTACAGAAGGATAGAACCCTGCTCGCGGGAGATTACTGTACATTCCTAAGGGAAGGACAAGTCAAAAGGAGCCAGAAAGCAATGGGAGGAAAGGAGTGCTGATTAAGTTGTTTTTGGTGGGAATGGAATGGGCCAGTGCAAAAAGGTGTGTTACTGTATGGGAGAGTGCTCAAAGATTATAATTTGGGGAATAGTCATGTACGACACAGAAGTTCCAGAAATAAGGTGCAGCAAGAAGACGTCTTGAAGGTTGGAGTGAGAAGTAATACAGCCATGGCCAAAAGTTTTGAGAATGACAGTATTGGTTTTCACAAAGTTTGCTGCTTCAGTGTTTTTAAACCTTTTTTTTCAGATGTTACTATGGTATACTGAAGTAAAATTACAAGCATTTGATAAGTGTCAAAGGCTTTTATTGATAACTACATTAAGTTTATGCAAATAGTCAATGTTTGCAGTGTTGACCCTTTTTTTCAATCCCGCCTCTTGAGGATTGACTACAAGTTTCACAATTGGATTAAGGTCTGGGGAGTTTTCTGTCCATGGACCCAATATTTCAATTTCAATATTTGTTCCCCTGAGCCACTTAGTTATCACTTTGGCCTTATGGCAAGGTGCTCCATAATGCTGGAAAAGGCATTGTTCATCACCAAACTGTTCTTGGATGGTTGGGAGAAGTTGATCTTGGAGGATGTTTTGGTACCATTCTTTATTCATGGCTGTGTTCTTAGCCTAAATATGAGTGAGCCCACTCCCTTGGCTGAGAAGCAACCCCACACATGAATGATCTCATGATGCTTTGTAGTTGGCAGGATCTTAATCCCATTGAGAAATTGTGGTCAATCCACAAGAGGAGGGTGGACAAACAAAATCCCATAAATTCTGACAAACTCCAAGCAATGATTAGGCAAGAATGGGCGGCCATCAGTCAGTATGTGGCCCAGAATTTGATTGACAGCATACCAGGGCGAATTGCAGAGGTCTTGAAAAAGAAGGGTCAACACTGCTAATATTGACTCTTTGCATAAATTTAATGGAATTGTCAATAAAAGCCTTTGACACTTATGAAATGCTTGTAATTTTACTTCAGTATACCATAGTACTGTGGTTCCCAAACTGTGCACCGTGGCACCTTGGGATGCCTCGGGACACTTGCAGGGGTGCCTCAGGTTGAGGGTCCAGCACCAAATTTTATTATTTATGGCCAATGTAATATAAATATGTGGACAAACAAAAGCGCAGACCTGTCACCCACTACAATGTCGAAGTCAAAAATATTAAATACACTACAAAATATGCCTTATATTTCAGACTTTAACAAAATCCCAGATTACATTTCAAATTGGCCTAAAACACAATATCAGGTTGTTCTGTCCAAAACACTTTTAAAATAGACCTTGGATTGATTGGAAGTGTAAATACCATATGTTTGTTTCAATTGTTAGTTTGGACAATTGGAATTTGTTTATGATCAAATAGACCCTGTACGGTAATTGTCTCTGGTCTGCAGAAAACCAACAAGAAGATCAGATAACATACAAAATGCTAAGGATATGCAGATCTTTAATTGTAGCTCCTGACTGCATGTTGTTTAACAAACCTTGTGAATACCATTATCTGTACATTTTATTATAAGTTGTATTCAAGATGTATATATAGTACAGATCAGACATTTATATTAGAATTAATAGTGACATGTCCAATGTGTCATATATATCCTGGCTTTCGTGGCTCACACAATACAAACCTGCCTCCTACTCAATAATTTACATATAGCAGTCACACATACGACCAATGGTTATCACCAAAGTACAAATTTATTAAAGAGAAGAAAACCAGCTATACATATAGTCCAGGGACAGGACCACATATTAACATCGTGTTTGGGGTCATAATGTACAGATTTTTGTTAGCAGTAAGCCAGTGGTTGCTAATAGATTGTCGCACATTGCGGCAAGCAGATATTAGCAATGCCAGATTTATGTTTAATATAGCATATAACAATGGTTGATTTGAACTAGCTTTTCGGAGGGAACTCAGAGGTGAACATCTGCAACAGCATCCTGAGCCTAGGCATCGCTCACTGTTTGAAACAACCAATGACCCACAGTGAACTGGAAACATCCTGGCCCTGGACCAATGGAAGAAGACACAGCCTGCTATTATACACACCCATAATTTAGGCCACACACTAGACCAACTTTCATCCAACCATCCAACTTGTTGATTGGTTGGAATGAAAACCTGGTACCGTATGGGAGTAAATGACAATCATCAATTTGCTCCTAAATGCCAGAAAACAGATGAAAATGGTCGTTAGACAAGTTTGTTAAATGTTTGAACTAAACAATTTATTCAAACAGCAGTTTTTGTCCATTTACCAGCGTTTGGGAGCAAATTGCTGATTGTCATTTACTTTCATACCTTACCAGATTTTCATTCCAACCAATCAACTAGTTGGCTGGTTGGATGCAAGTTGGTCTAGTGTGTGGCCAGCTTAACTGTATAAATTAGGCTCCCCTGGTCCAGAGAGTAGTAGCTGTATTCTACCGGTCATCTGGTGTTGACTGTACTCTGGATCCTGGGAGCGCATGCGAATGTATCTATACTGGTTTGTAACTCTGACCTTTTTCCTGAATTGTTTTATACCACTGTATAACTTATGATAATAATGTTATATCCTTTTAATACAATATGTACCTTTGTGCATTGGACCACAAAAACTGGTGTGTGTGTGTGTGTTCACTTGTTTTCACCTAAGATTATTATACTGTGATATATATAGTGCACTGTAATTCACATTGTGTTTTGATATGAATATAGTGACTATTACACATACTGGTGGTGTTACAATAAGGGACGGTATTGCATATGCATCACACGTTGCGTACACTGTGCATCCACATTTGCGTATCACCATACGCAAGGTGTGTACACTTGGCGTCAACATTAGTAGAGAGATTTAATTAGGATTTCACAGCTGGGGGCTCTGTCCAGTCCATCTCACACTCGCGGACTAACAGGACTACTCAGAAGTTGGTCTAACAACAAAGGGTGGAGACATGTCACTATAAGGTAAAACAATTTTTGTTTTAAAACTATCTAATGTTGTTAAATCACATCTGTCTTGTATAGTCTCAGAGGTGCTGGTGCGAACCAAGGGTCAACAAAGAAAAAAAATTTTTTTTTCTGGCCTGTCGGCGCGAAATTACGCACAGCGAAATTATGCACACTTTATAAATTGTGTCCTTGTACTATTGCCATAAGTTATAGCACTCATTTTAGGTCTGAATCAAATCGGATAAGTTTATTTGCTTTAAATTATAAAACTGTGTGAGCGCATAATACTTGCATAGGCTTGAGATAACAAAAGCTCCGTTCACACCTAATCGTTTAGGTAGCATGCAGTGGTAATTGTCCACCTGGGTAACTTCCGGTGCTTGTGGGGAACGTGGAAGCATATAAAAGTACCAATCATTAACAGCAATAAGAAAACAGTTTACGTTTTATTGGCAGATTTGATTTTTAACATGTGTTAGTTGTGTACACAGGTATGCAATGATACACGTGCGTGCATACAGAGACACACACGTGGCAACGGTACGCAAGTACATGCACGGGTGCGTAGAGATGCACAAGTGGCGTAAAACGCAAGTATGGTTGAGTGCGTAAATTTGCCGCTCTATTAGCAATGGGTTAATACATTAAAAAATGTATGTATCTATATATATATATATATATATTTGTATATTGACAAAAATAACTATCCGATATGAATAGGATTACTGTAATATTTTACAACAAAGTGTAAAACCTCTGGGAAAGTACTATTTCTGTGAAGTGATTTTTCTATAGAGAAAATATAATTTCTTTTGTGTGTGAACAGTTAAAAGAGAATTGCATAAGTGTGTGAACCAGAAAGGTACCGCAGTAAAGCGCTGAACAAAGAGAGGTCCCGGCGGCGTGTAAGGATCGCAACCACATGTCGAAAGGTGCAGGAAACGTGTCCTATTTGAAAACTATTTCCAGGTGTGAGGCTGTCCTATGAAGATCTCAGGTGCAGGGGGCATATCCTAGTTAAACTGCCTCTGTAATCATAAGACACATAGATAACCAGTACCTGTGTGTCTTGTAATTGGACTGCACGTTTGTGTATTGTATGCATAGAGTATAATACGCAAGCATGATTTCACTGATTCTCTCAGTTGAAAAATCCTGGTTGAAGTCCACTGGATGGGGTGGTGACATTTCCAATCTGGTATTCAAGTGGAAATAAACCAGAGTAGGTAGGGACCCCCGCTATATGCATTGCCTGTTGTAGAATGGTCAGTTGCATATTGACGGGAAGAAGTTCTGTGGGAGTACTTAGAAAGAATCCCCCACTGGTATCCTTAAGTAGTAATTTAGCAGATTGGTAAAGCCACCAAAATGGGTGCTAAATCTACTCGTAGGATGACTGAGCCAACTGTGGTACGAGTTGAGGGTGGAAAGAAAGGATCTGCAGGGTACATAATGCATACCAAATATGGTAAGTATGCAGTGGCTTATGTTAATGAATGGGTATGCATGACTGGGAGTGGTAAAGTATCATTTCCAAAAATTGGTAGTTTCGATTGCAAGGTATTACATATAGTACAAAATCAAATACACCTGCTAAAATCACGCAAATTGAGGATGAAACATAATGATTGTCTGGACTTGTGGCAACAAGAAGGGGAAATTCAAAGAGAAATGAGTAAAGAGCAGAAAACTGGTACTTTAGAAAGAGTGAGTGAAAGCAAGTGCACCACCGCCACCATATGTGGGAAAGGTCAGAGTTACAACCAGTATAACTACAAAAAATGTAAATAACTGTAACCTATATCCTGTACTAACTAATTTGGAAAGTTTTTATTCAGTAAGAGATGATGACCCTAACCTGGTCTCGGCCATTTCTAATGCACTCAGCATTCAAGAAGGGCAATATTCCCAAAATAAAGGAGAGGCTGCAGCAGATGCAGGAGAAGTGGCTGGGACCAGCAAAACAGGTAAGTATGGTGCCATCCATAGTATCGAGACGGTAAGGCCTGAAATTTATTTGGAAAATAGTGAAGTAGCAGGAATATACCCTGTTCGCACAATAGCAGTTCCCAGTGGGAAAGCAGACAGGCATGGGGTAATTCATGTTGCAAATGTAGACATTGCCCTTGAACTAGGTTTGGGGTCATAATGTACAGAATTGTGTTAACAGTAAGCCGGTGGTTGCGAATAGATTGTCACACATTGCGGCAAGCAGATATTAGCAATGCCGGATTTATGTTTAATATAGCATATAACAATGGTTGATTCGAACTAGCTTTTCGGAGGGAACCCAGAGGTGAACATCTGCAACAGCATCCTGAGCGTAGGCATCGCCCACTGTTTCAAACAACCAATGACCCACAGTGAACTGGAAACATCCTGGCCCTGGACCAATGGAAGAAGACACAGCCTGCTATTATACACACCCATAATTTAACTGTATAAATTAGGCTCCCCTGGTCCAGAGAGTAGTAGCTGTTTTCTACCGGTCATCTGGTGTTGACTGTAGTCTGGATCCAGGGAGCCTATACTGGTTTGTAACTCTGACCTTTTTCCTGAATTGTTTTATACCACTGTATAACTTATGATAACAATGTTATATCCTTTTAATACAATATTTACCTTTGTGTTTTGGACCACAGAAACTGGTGTGTGTGTGTGTTCACTTGTTTTCACCTAAGATTATTATACTGTGATATGTATATTGCACTGTAATTCACATTGTGTTTTGATACGAAAATAGCGACTATTACGCATATTGGTGGTGTTAGAATAAGGGACGGTATTGCGTATGCATCACACATTGCGTACACTGTGCATCCACATTTGCATATCGCCATATGCAAGGTGCGTACACTTGGCGTCGACAGACGTAGAGAGATTTAATTAGGGTTTTACCGCATAAATTAACCTAAGGATGACAAGTAAGCACAATTTACTTCACTACATTTTTTTCTGAATTTCTCAAAAACAAACTTTTGGCATAGGGGTGCCATGAAAACAATTCTGATGCTCTAGGGTGCTGTAATTCAAAAAAGTTTGGCAACCACTGCCATAGTAACGTCTGACAACAAGGTCTAAAAACACAGAAGTAGCAAACTTCGTGTAAACCAATACTGTCATTCTCAAAACTTTAGTCCATGGCTGTATTCACGGGCACAAAAGGCACAAATAATGAGCAGCAGTGTATCTTGAGACAAGGTCAATAACATATGATGGAGAGGCTTCAGTGAGGGCTTTGCAGATAAAGGTGAGCTGCTTGAATTGAATTCTATAGGAAATGGTGAACCAGTCGAGAACTTTGCAGCATAGTGCAGTGGAAGTGGAGCAGTGGGAGATGAGGATTATTTTGAGAAAGGTCTTGTATATACAGATGGATGTGGTAGAGAGCCAGTTGGAGAGGTCAGGGAAGAAAATGTAAATCTGAGAGTTATCAGCATAGTAGTAGTAGATGTGGCTGAAGGAGCCTATGTATTCACAATCACATGAGAGAAGAGTTGTAAAGATAGAAAAGCAGAGAGCCAAGAACAGAGCCTTGAGGTACTCCTACAGAGAGATGAAGTTAAGAGGAGTGCTAATTAGAGATACCGGCACTAAAAGAGCAAGGCCAAGGGAGTAAAAGGTATCAAGAAAAAAAGGGTGATCACCTATGTCAAAATCAGCAGAGAGGTCAAGAGTATGAGCCAGGGTAATGACCTTTCAATTTGAAATTTTAATTTGAACATAAGTAGAGAAATCTGGTTTATCGTATAGACAATTTTTTTATGTCTTTCCAGGTACAACATTATGCTTCCATCCTCCCACCAGCTGTAGCCCCTCTCCAAGCTACTGACTATTTAATGCAACCGGTTTCTTTTTGTAGAATAATGTGTGTAAAAGTAATATATTTATTGTCACTTGATTATACCCAACCTAACCAACGTATGGGAACATGACATAACACAATGGGACATATGCATGTTATCAGTGGTATGTGAATAGATCTTAAAAGTTCACTGAAAGCTCCCAAACAGCACTTGGATAATGTATATCACTATTAAATGATTCAAAAAGTTATATTCACCAATCCAGACACCGATGACAAAACTGTGTGAAATGTCTCTGCAAGAGGCAAGAGACAAACAAAAAAGGAAAAAAAAACCCTGTGAGAGGGGAGAATTGCATCAAGGGTGTTTTTAAGCATATTATGGACTGCAGAATTCCATTCTCAGCATTGCCTCTTTAATTGGATTTTACTCTCACAGCCTTGGATTACTGTGGAGATGTGCTTCCCTTTATCCAGAGGAATATACACTCAGACATCTTTGTTTGTGCTGCCTGCAGAGAGGCGAGTGAGGAGCTGGTCTTGGAGACACAGAGCATGTCATTACACACCTGCCCATATTGTGATGCCCAGTGGAGAGTGAGAAACAGACTGAGTACACCGTGCTTGGTGGGAAGTGAGAACCGGACAGAGTGGAGAGTGAGAACCGTACTGAGTGCACCGTGCTTGGTGGGAGGTGAGAACCGGACTGAGTGGACTGCACTTAGAAGGAGGTGAGAGCCGGACCAAACGCATATTGTGCACAGTACTGCTATACTCACTTCTTAATACTCCTCACTATCAGGACTAGCTGGTAACTGTTTCTATAGCATGGCTAAAACAAGGAGATCTGCTAACCTGTCAGGTGGCTCCAAGTTGTGTGGCTGTGCCACAAACTAAAGATCACATACTTATTCTTGCAGAGACTTTTCACACAGTTTTGTCATCGGTGTCTGGATTGGTGAATATAACATCTTTCATCATTTAATCAAGATATACATTATCCAAGTGCTGTTTGAGAGCTTTCAGTGAACTTTTAAGATCTATTTACATACCATTGATAACATTCACATGTTGCAATGTATTGAACCAATTGTTGTAGTATATATTAGGGGTGAGCGGGTTCGGATTTCTGAAATCTGAACCCCCCCGAGCCCCCCCGATCCGAGGCCGATCCGAGTCAGGCTCGACTTTTCCTGCCGGACTCGGATCTGAAATCGAGGCAAAACATCATCATCCCGCCTTCCGGGTCTTGTGGGTTTTGGATCCTATATAAGGTACCCCCGTCGGCGCCATTTTCTCACTCGGCTGTGGACAGGGAAGAGGGAGGGTGGGAGTTAGGGCTGGCTGGGCTGTGTAGTGTAGTGTAGTGTAGTGCAGTGTAGTGTTGTGCTGTGCTGTGCTGCTGTTGTCCATAGGGGCTGTGTCCACTCCTTCAAAGTCCATAGGGGCTGGCTGGACTGTGTTGTGCTGTCAGTTGTCCATAGAGGCTGTGTCCACTCCAAAGTCCTGTGCAGTGTCCCAGTCCTAAAGGCGTGCTGTAGTGTCGTCCAGGGGGTGCTCTGTCCATCAGGGGTGCTCCCCCCAAGTGCAAAAAAATATATATTTTTTCTGTGTTTGTGAATTGTGTGCACAGTAGCCACACGTGCATCAACAAAGTAGTGCCAAGCGTGTGCCTGTGTCATAAGTAAAGGGCCGGCTGGCTTGACCATTAAAGGGTGCTGTAACCCCCAAAGTGCACTCCAAACAAAATAAAAAATATTTTCTGTGTTTGTGAATTGTGTGCACTGTGGCTGCACGTGCATCAACAAAGGAGCAGCGCCAAGCGTGCGCCTGTGTCCCATTAGTAAAGGGCCGGCTGGCTTGTCCGTTAAAGGGTGCTGTAACCCCCAAAGTACACTCCAAACAAAATAAAAAAATATTTTCTGTGTTTGTGAATTGTGTGCACTGTGGCTGCACGTGCATCAACAAAGGAGCAGCACCAAGCGTGCGCCTGTGTCCCATTAGTAAAGGGCCAGCTGGCTTGTCCGTTAAAGGGTGCTGTAACCCCCAAAGTACACTCCAAACAAAATAAAAAAATATTTTCTGTGTTTGTGAATTGTGTGCACTGTGGCTACACGTGCATCAACAAAGGAGCAGCGCCAAGCGTGCGCCTGTGTCCCATTAGTAAAGGGCCAGCTGGCTTGTCCGCTAAAGGGTGCTGTAACCCCCAAAGTACACTCCAAACAAAATAAAAAAATATTTTCTGTGTTTGTGAATTGTGTGCACTGTGGCTGCATGTGTATCAACAAAGGAGCAGCGCCAAGTGTGCGCCTGTGTCCCATAAGTAAAGAGCCGGCTGGCTCATTTCTTAAAGGGTGGTGTAACCCACAAAGTGCACTACTCTCCAGCAAAAATACAAAAAATATTTTCTGCGTTGTGTGCGCCTTAGCCGCACGTATATATCAATATAACATAAATGGAGGACCAAACTTTCTCCGATAAAAATAAAATAGGGAAAGATCAAGAACCACTTCCTCCTAGTGCTGCTGCTGCTAGGAGTTGTTCATCATCCCAGAGAGGAAGTAGGAACACCTCTACTTTTACTAAACAATTGACCCTCCAACAGTCCCTAGCGAGGAGGATGAAGTACAACAGCAGTCATCCTGAAGCAAAACGTATAACTGAGGCCTTGACTGCTATGTTGGTGTTAGACGTGCGTCCGGTATCCGCCATTAGTGCAGTGGGATTTAGACAATTCCGTCTAGATTCCACCTGCATCCTTAAAGCAGCAGCGACAAGCGTGCGTCTGTCTGTTAAAGGGTGGTGTAACCCTCAAAGTGCGCTCCACAAACAATAAAAAAATTCTTCTTTTTTTTCTGTCTTTGTGAAATGTGTGGGCTGTAGCTGCACCTGCAACCTTAAAGCAGGAGCGACAAGCATGCATCTGTCTGTTAAAGGGTGGTGTAACCCTTAAAGTGCGCTCCACAAACAATAAAAAAATTCTTCTTTTTTTTTCTGTCTTTGTGAAATGTGTGGGCTGTAGCTGCACCTGCATCCTTAAAGCAGCAGCGACAAGCGTGCATCTGTCTGTTAAAGGGTGGTGTAACCCTCAAAGTGAGCTCCACAAACAATAAAAAAGTTATTCTTTTTTTTTCTGTCTTTGTGAATTGTGTGGGCTGTAGCCGCACCTGCACCCTCAAAGCAGCAGCAACAAGCGTGCGTCTGTCTGTTAAAGGGTAGTGTAACCCTCAAAGTGCGCTCCACAAACAATAAAAAAATTATTCTTTTTTTTTCTGTCTTTGTGAATTGTGTGGGCTGTAGCCGCACCTGCATCCTCAAAGCAGCAGCGATAAGCGTGCGTCTGTCTGTTAAAGGATTACATCGGTGACAGCATCCAAGTAGGCATGTCAGACAGTCCGTACATGTACTGGCAGGAAAAAGAGGCAATTTGGAGGCCCCTGTACAAACTGGCTCTATTTTACCTGAGTTGGCCCCCCTCCAGTGTGCACTCCGAAAGAGTGTTTAGTGCTGCCGGGAACCTTGTCAGCAAAAGGCGTAGGAGGTTGCTTCCACAAAATGTGGAGAAGATGATGTTCATAAAAATGAATTATCAACTCTTCCAGAGAGACCAGCCTCCAGAACGTACAGAGGGACCTGTGGTGGTGGATTCCAGCGGGGACGACTTAATACTCTTTGAGGATGAGGATGTACACAACACTGAAGAGGGTGAGGAATCGGTGAATGAGGAGGATGAGGATGACATCTTGCCTCCGTAGAGCCAGTTTGTGCAGGGACAGATTAATTGCCAGCTTGTTTTGTGGGGGCCCAAATGAACCAATCATTTCAGCCACAGTCGTGTGGCAGACCCTGGCGCTGAAATGATTGGTTTGTTAAAGTGTGCATGTCCTGTTTATACAACATAAGGGTGGGTGGGAGGGCCCAAGGACAATTCCATCTTGCACCTCTTTTTTTTCTTTGCATTATGTACTGTTTGGGGCCTAGTTTTTCAAACTGCCATCCTTTCTGCCACTGCAGTGTCACTCCTAGATGGGCCACGTGTTTGTGCCGCCCACTCGTGTCGCTTAGCATAGTCATCCATCTACCTCGGTGCAACCTTTTGGACATAAAAACACTATTGTGAGGTGTGAGGTGTTCAGAATAGACTGGAAATGAGTGGAAATTAAGGTTTTTGAGGTTAATAATAACATAGGAGCAGAAAATTCAACACATTCTGTGATTTTAGCTGTTTTTATGCTTTTTTTAAAAAAAAATACAGATCCAAAACACAAAACCCAGAACCCAAAACACCGAAGGGTGGTTTTGGCAAAACCAATCCAGATCCAAAACACGAAGAAAGATCCAGATCCAAAACCAAAACACAAAACACGAAAAGTGACCGGTGCACACCCCTAGTATATATGCATAAATGTATGTTTTATATTTGATATTGAATTTAGTTTATTTTCGAACTGCAGTTCAGTTTTATATGTAATAAATTGACAATTAATATCAGCTTCTGGGAATCCTGAGTGTTGATACTGGCACAGACACATTGTTTCTTTTTCTATTTGTTTCAGTTGAGGGAATAGACAGAAGCCCTCTGTTGTCAGGTGCAAGTATTTACACTTTATAGCATTTGTGCGCACCTATTTTTGTATATCTTTTAACACAATGGGAGATTGATATTCCTACTCTGTCTTTGCCTGAGAAGTTACTGCTCCATTTAGAATCTTCCCTGAAACCTTTAAATATTATCCTGCCTCTTTTCCCATAACTCTTGGGAATGTGATATAATGCCCCCATTTTGGAATAAAGTACTGCCCTTGCTCACCTCCCTATTTCCACAGCATCTACACCTGGACCCATAGTTGTGCTTTGTGTTTCTTTTGAGAACTAGTCATTAGGTCCTCAAAAAAAAGACATTACTTCTCACGATTATTGTTACTGTAGCGAAAAAATTAAATTGGTTAATTGGACAATGTGGTCTGACAATCTTTTTTCGCAGCAGTTAAATGTATTCTACTTCTAGGGTCAGTGCTAATATCACTTCTTTGTACTGTATGTAGCATTGGACAAGTGATAAGCAAGCCACTCCTGGCACTGTAAGTGGAAAAACACTGTAGTGGCCACTTCTGCTGTGCATGTGAGACAGGAACCCTAATGTGAAAGCACAGCACAGAGTATTGTACCCAGATAATGCAGTGGACTGAGCTAACATACTAATCAAAACATCACATTTAATTTAACAATAAGTAGCACTTTAACAGCTTAGTGCAATCTTTGTACAATTAAATTAAGTGCATCATACTGATGTCTAAGTCTAGTCTGTAATTCAGTGACAGGCTTTAGTAATTTGTTTAGTGTTGTGGGAGATATAATTTGTATAACGCAGGCCAGCCAAAGGTAAAAAAAAAAGGTTAGAACACAAGAGATTTAAAAACACTTTACTTGACAATAATTGAAGACATTAAAATGTGAGAAAAGTGCCAACAAACTGTCATGTCCATATACTGAAGGAAGATGAAAAAATAAAACCACACTGAGAATATTACATTTAACTACAGCAAATGTCTGGAAAGGACAACTCAGGTAGTATTCAATCTATTGAAACATGTTACATACAGAAAAAGGCTTTAGGTGTCAGCAGCACTTCAGGTAGTTGCCCAAAGGTAACACTAAAGAGAACTACTACAATGTGTCATTCAGCAAACTGAAAAGGTTTAATAAATAATCTAAAGATATAGTAATTTGAATGAAAGTGTCACCATGCACCCAAATTGCTGTGGAAAACTTGTAATATATTCTGCCCAATTTATTTACTTAAACAGTTACCTGGATAACTGTGATAACAAAAAACAGAAGTCATTTTGTGACATATACGGGTACATAGAGAGCCTTATTTATGAGCAAAGTTGTAGTTTACTGCAATGCCTTGGCTTGCTCCAGCTAATCTAGACGAACCATCCACTCAGGGGAGTAGCGAGGGTGGTTCCAGCAGAGCACATGCTCCAGGCGCCTGCTCCGGCCTTGGCTCCGGAGATCAGCCATCCGACGAATAGCAGAGGACCTGCTGAGCTGAGCCTGAAACACATGAGTGCCTCCAGACAGGGGGCATTGTGTGGGCGGAGCAACGCTTGTGGCTCCACCCTCACTACACCCCCATATGGATGCACTTACCTCTTTATGTGCTACAGGCTTAGCTCATCAGCAGGTGATTCCCTCCCCCCCAGTCAAATGGCTAATCTCCGGTGCCCTGCAACAGTAAGTAGGGGGGGGAGGGAGATCTGAGGAAAAGGGGGAATATCTGTGTGCGTGAGGAGAGGGGTGCTTTGTTTAGTGGAAGAGCTGTGTGTGCATGAGTGTGTGTCGGCTGTCGATGTTGAATGACAGCTCGACCCATTTTGTAGGTGTGGTGGGGGGTGGTTTCACAAACAGAGGCGTTCCTTAAGGAACGCCTTCCGTTTTGTTGGCGGCCGCACAGACATCAGCAGTGATGTCAGTGGGTAGCTTACTGCTCGATCACAGTAAGAAGCTCCCTGGGGCTTGCGGTTACCGAGACCCAACCTTAGGGTCTCGTCGCAATCCCCAATGGTCGCGATGGTCTTGACCATCGTGACCATCAACCTGGTCGGTCGCCAAAGCTGTGGGTGGTAACCCACAGCTAAGCTAGCAACCAGGAGGCCACACTTGAAAAGTCAAGCGGCCACCCTCATTCAGAACGAGCGCTCGCTTCTTGCGACTGCCTCTGAATGAGGGCCTGTGTGTGTTAGGGGTGGATCTGAGTGAGAAGATCTGAGTGAGGGGGGAGTACTGTGTGTGAGGGGACTTAGAGGAGGCTGATTGAGGGGGGTGCGCTGTGTAAGGGGGGAGAGATGTGTAAGGGGGAGAGCTGTGGTTATGTCTGAATGAGGGGGGATCGTTGTGTGTGTTTGACAGGAGGAGATACAGTATGTGTGAGAAGGGGGAAGATATGAGTGAGAGGGGAGAGCCATGTGAGAAATTGAGAAACTGTATGTATTTATATATACATTAATCTGGAGCCCCAAGGCAGTATTTTGCGTAGGACCCTGTGGGATCTTAATACGATCTGGGACTGAACAGAAGGGAGGAAGGGTGTATCTATGGGTAATAACAAAGAGGAAGGAGGAGGCGGTCCCCTCCCATCATCACCCCCAGCTTCTCCTCTTTTCCACCTCTGAGGTGGGTCCCTTCTACAACCCTGGCCCAGATGTCAGCCGGCCCAGTTTGCATGAAGGAGAGAACATAGCAGATGTGTCCCTGCTGCCTCGCGGAGGCCTGAGCCGGGTGCTGATGCTGAGAGCTGGGGTCATGGCACCCATGACCGGGAGAAACCTGAGAGGTGAGTCTGGTGAGGTCATGCCTGACTGCTCTGACACCAAATGCTAATAAGGGGCACTTCTGTGGCATAAAGTAAAAAAGGGGCACTATTGTTAGGCATAATGTGTAAAAGTCACACTTCTGTGGCATAATGTAAGTAAGGGGCACTATTGTTAGGCATAACATAAATAAGGGCCTTACTGTAGCATAATATGAACTATGGGAAATACTGTGTAACATAATGTGAAAAAATAGCCAAAACTGTGGCATAACGCAAATTAAGGGACACTAATGTGTGGCATAACATGCATTGTGGCCATTATTGTGTAACATAATGTGAATAAGGGACATTACTGTGGCATAATGTGAATAAGGGGCACTACTGTTTGGCATAACGTGAATTGTGGGCACTACTGTGTGGCTTTTTTTAATTGGTGGAATTACTTTAGTGGGCTGGAATATATCTAGCTCTCCATGACCCAGTTTGATACTGCCCCTAATGTTTATTTTTATTTTCCTTTAATTTACTTCTACATGCTTCACATGCACTCTACCTGGCACACTTGCGGGGTGGGTGCGCGGTAGCGCACACATGCTCCGGGTGCCATGGCTACATGCTACACCACTGCATCCACCCCAGTTCAAGGAACACATTTTCACTCTACTCTTGGTTGTCACTGCTGCAAATTAGATGTGTATATACTGGTGTGTGGACAAGAGGAAAACTATAGAGACACACTATGTAATATGAAAATGTAAGATTTCATAACACAGTCCAACATTCTACCACTTCATATCGCCTCTTCAGTAAAATAAACATTTCAGTTTTTCTCCCACAATACAGCTCAGTATTCAAAATGTATCTTTTCTCTAAACAGCAACAAAAAGGTGCAAAATGCATCCCATTTACAACGCACAGCAAGACACAAAGGGGGGAAATCATTTAGGGGCGAATCCATTCACCCATTCAAATCTGCATGGCAGTGGGATCTAGCACAAAAGTGTTCGCTACCCCATAGGGTAGCAAGCATTTTTGTGCGAATAGGGCATTCGGCCAGTCGGGCAAAGAGTGCAAGATGGGTTGGCATTTCTGGCATTTAAACGCTGCTGCAATGATAATTTGCACACTTTGCCGACAATTGAATTCCCCCTAAAAGTCTGCCATCTCAAAGCTGGTGCAAAAAGTAAGTGTTTCAGAGTGATAAAGTCCACAAAGAAACATCTCTAACCCATCTGTACCATCTACAACCTCTTATCTCATTTCAGCAGGGGCGGAACTAGCGGCAGTGCAGCCAGTGCCTTGCATCAGGGCCCGCTGTGGTGCAAGGGCCCATGGCCGCCTGCATCCGACAGCGCCGCTGCCCGCCGACCTGGTCCCCATTACCTAAATGTTTGGAGCTGGAGCTGGAGTGGGCCCGCTTCAGTCGCTCCGGCTCCAACATGAGAGATGCCCACCGTGGCCCCTCCGCTTGATCCAGCAGCCTGGCCCCTTGTTATGACACGGTGCGCGTGACGTCATGATGTCACGTGCACCGTGTCATAATAAGGGGCTGGGCTGCTGGAGTAAGAAGATCGAGAGGAGCCGCGGATCACGAGGAGCAGAAGAGGAAGAAATAATCTAAGTGGCGGTGGTATGGAGGGGGGGAGGGGGAAGGAGGCTGACATACACTGGGGGGGGATGAAGAGGCTGACACACACTGGGGCTAGGGGGGGTGAAGAGGCTGACACACAGTGGGGCTGGGGGGGAAAGGCTGACACACACACTGGGGCTGGGGGGGAAAGGCTGACACACAGTGGGGCTGGGGGGGGAAAGGCTGACACACACACTGGGGCTGGGGGGAAGTAGGCTGAGAAATGCTGGGGCTGGGGGAAAGATGCTGACATGCTGGGGGGAAAGAAGCTGACACACGCTGGGGCTGAGGGAGGGAAAGGCTTACATGCTGGTGCTGGGGGGGGGGAAGAGGCTGACACACACACTGGGGCTGGGGGGGGAGTGTGACATACACACTGGGGCTGGGGGGGGGGAGAGGCTGACACACACACTGGGGCTGGGGGGGAAAAGGCTGAGACATACGCTGGGGCTGGGGGGGAAAGGCTGACATGCTGGCACTGGGGGGGGAAGAGGCTGACACACACACACTGGGGCTGGGGGGAAAAGGCTGAGACAAACGCTGGGGCTGGGGGTGGAAAGGCTGACATGGTGGCACTGGGGGGGGGAAAGAGGCTGACACACACACACTGGGGCTGGGGAGGAAAAGGCTGAGACACACACTGGGGCTGGGGGGGAAAGGCTGACACACTGGTGCTGGGGGGGGAAAGAGGCTGACACACACACTGGGGCTGGGGGGGAAGAGGCTGACACACACTGGGGCTGGGGGGGAAAAGGCTGAGACAAACACTGGGGCTGGGGGGGAAAGGCTGACATGCTGGCGCTGGGGGGAGAATGAGGCTGATACACTCGGGCTGGACAGACTGAATTTACTGACTGGGGGGCAGTGAGGGGTGGTGAGAAAACAAGGCTGGGCAGCAGGACAGACATGTATTTAATTACTGGGGAGGGGTGAGGGGTGGTGAAAAAATGTTGGGGTGCCAGGAATGGGTGGGATGGGGGGGGCCCAAAGCATATTCTTGCACCTGGGCCCACCACTCTCTAGTTCCGCCACTGCATTTCAGCAATCTCTCTCTGCAAAAGGAAATGCCATTCCTGTACTGTTCTACAAAATGAGGCTCACTTGTGCCTCTACTAAACTCTTAGCAAGGAACACCATCTCCAACCTACTCCTCACATCAGACACTGCAGCCCTTAAAATTGTTGCCTTGTTGGCTCCGCACTGCCTTATGGTGCATGCACACAGTCAGATAAGCTGTCAGATTTGTACGATAATGATCCTATCATTATCGTTTAAATCTGACAGCTTCTGGCCCCAGCAAATAAACAAATGATGGTCGATGCGTGGCCATGTATGGTCGCTATCGACCATCGTCGGTAGTCCGTGAAAGCAGGCATACCTGGTCTATATCGACCAGGTTAGCCTGTTTACTATAGGGACCCATTAATCGTGGTTCGTTAGAGTTGTAAGGGGCTTGCAGCATGTGTTGGATGTTCAATAACGATCATCAAGCACATGCAGGATGATCAGATAACGATCGTTATCGTTATCTGATCACCCCCCCATCTTACCATGTGTATGCACCATTATACTTTGGAGAAAATCATGAAGCACCCCTTTCATTCAATATACGTTTTGTGCTGTGTCTCAACCTTTTAGTAAATAGCCTTCACTTTGTGTAAATGTTATCTTATCTCAGTAACTAACCTGGAGATCAGAGCTGGCCCTAGGCATAGGGCTCTGCTGCTGTCCCTCCCCCCACCTGCCACTGCCCCCAAATACCGCGCTGTCAACCCCGCCGGCGCTGCTATTCTCCAGGTGCACTCTACACTGGCCGCAGGCGCAACGGGGCCATCGCAGCTCCATAGATAGTGGCAGTGCGCCTCTGCTCTCCCATCCAGACCTGCTGTCTGCCTCTGATTGGTTCCACACCACCAACATGTCAAGATCCTGCCTCCTTCTCCAGCGGCTCAGACTGTCCACCGATACTTATCTTAAGGTCAAACGCACTGCCTCTACTGTCTCCAGTGGTCATTGCAGTGCTGCCTCCCTCTGGCTCTTCTCCTGTGGCTGGGGCTGTTAAAGTGCTGGGAGTCTGGGACCTCCTGCTTACCATCATTTTAATCACATGGCTCCTCCTCTGGGTCCTCTCTCTGCCAGAGTCGGACTGACCCTGCGGTGTGAGCAAAGCTGTAACTAGACTTTTTGGTGCCCTGTGCCATAAAGAGCATTGGCGCCCCCCCTAATTTTTCAAAGGGACATAATGCACCCAAAACAGGGCCATGGCTGCATGGGGAAGGGCCAGGGAAGAGATAGGGGAGGCCAGGGGATGCTGGGGATGAAATAAGAGGAAGCTACAAGCAAGAATGATAATAAACAGAAATTTGACAGGCCCAAACAGTGCCCCCTGACCTGTGGTGCCCTGTGCGATGGCACCAGCTGCACTACCCTAGCTACGGCCCTGGGTGTGAGTCCTCTCATTGATATCTATTGTGAACTTGTCCCTCTACATTTCTCCACTGACCACCTCACCCATGCTCCCTTTATCAGGTACCTTCACGCTGACTCCCTGGACCTCTACCTGTAACAGTAAAATATCTCTGTTCAGCTCTGGACAAATTGTGTGTGTATGTATGCTGTATATGTGTCTATCTATCTATCTATCTATCTATCTATCCTGTGTGTGTATATTTGTATGTATGCTGTTTGTAAGTATGTATATATGTACAGTATGCTGTGTGTAAGTAATCTTGTGTGTGTATGTATGTACTTATGGCTGTACTTTTAAGATGACGTAAATAAAACAAATCTTTTTGATATTTCTATGAAGTCTGGTGAGTGCACCCTCATTTCTTTTGGAGATTGTCTTTGACAAGGTATTTACCCTGTTTGGGTCAGCTATCCCAGCATTGGATTCATGTTAAACGAGAGTGTGGACATTTTGCGTTTTTTTTTTTATATATATATATATATGCATATATACCGTATATATCGTATATATATATATATATATATATATATATATATATGTGCATATATACGTATATATACATAAAATATATTACTAATGTTATATTTTGCCCGATCACTGTTGCCAGCAGTGATCGGGACACATGGGGACTTGGGGAGGTGGAGCTGAGGCCGGACAGGAGTGGGAGGGGCTGCCGTGGTACATAGCAGCAGCGGCGGCTACCAGAGCTGCCGCCACTGCTGCTTCTCTCACAGTGATCACACTGATCACTGTGATCCGGAGCCACAGCGGGAGGGTGTCCCGCTAGCGGCCCGGCTACATAGCAGCAGCGGCGGCTACCAGAGCCGCCGCTACTGCCTGTTACTGAAATGGCTGCCCGATCACTGCTGGCCACAGTGATCGGGTCACAGCAGCAGCAGCAGCGGCTACATGAGCCGTGGCTGCTGCTTCTAGGGGGGGTGCTGCCGGGGCCTGATCACTGTGGCCAGCAGTGATTGGGACACAAAGGAGGAGGAGGCGCAGGTGTAGAGGGACCAGCAGGTCCCTCTGAGGTGGGCGGCTGCTGGAAATTAACTTCCAGCAAGCCGCCTACTGTGTGTTTCTGACTGGTCGTATCATAGACGACCATGTCAGGGAAAGCCCAGTCTGGCATGGTCGTATCTGATACGACTGAGCCAGGCAAGTGGTTAAGAGGAGAGGGGGTGGTGTCATATGTGTGTGTATATACTGTGTATATATATATTTATATGTATATGGATATATATTTCTAAAACGCAATGGTTCGGCACTCTGGATAAAAGAAAAAAAGATAAGGGTGTCTTCCTAAAAGTAGTATACAACAAAGTGGTCTTCCTAAGTGCGGTGTTATAACCACACAAAATCGGAACAAAGAGACGGCACTCCCACGTAGATTAAAGAATCAATGTAATTGTGAGAATTAGTACAGAAACATATCAACTGTAAAGATTGGTGGTGGGATTATTTGCTAGGGGGCACCAGTCAAAATTTTGCCTAGGGCACCAAATTGGCTAGGGCCAGCTCTGCTGGAGATAAACTATTGAAGTCCGTTATGCTCTTTCAATTATCATTTATTCTAAAGTAGATTTTTCTACCCTATTTCTATATTATTACATAGCACTAAGATTTTGTTAAAAACTTCCTTGTAATGGTTCTTGGAGGGAAACTTAAGGAGAATCTTCAAGATAGAGGGATGTTAACATTGATGTTGCAGGCTCCAGGAACTTGTCAATATTGCTTCCAAATACTGATTGGAGATGTTTTCTTGAATGTCACTCATTTTAGCAGTGTGTTATTAATTGATACTTTTAATTGACATTGGATCTAATGGAAGTACTGTACTGTGATTATGCTATGGTGGTCCATATTCATTTTCTTTGGTACTGTAATTATAAGGACGATACATGATTTGCACCAGTAGCGATATATACCTTTGTCTTTTTGCAGTTTTTCTACTGTTTGGGAAATAGTCCCATATTATTGTGAATTTACTCATATTAGTGCCTAAACACTTTGTTCTGTCTACTTTAAAAGATTCAATTAGAAAACTGGAAGATTAGCCTGTAACCAAACATTGCATTTCCGTTACACATCAGGTTCTCAGAACAAGCCCCATAATACAGTACATCACACCTGCACTGTCACAGGGAGCTTCACTTAAACATAATTTATGTTACTGCAGACAGACAAATTCTCACTTTTTACAAGATAGTATCATATAAAAACTTTATCCTTTTTTTTTTTAGATTTGTTTGTGTCGCTCACAAGGGGTGGTGTTTAGCTTTGCATTCCAGTTATACAAATAATCTAACACATTTAAACTGTTTGCTATGAATTATTTAACTGAAATCATAAGCTGTTTGCAAATGTTTAGTACTGGCACAGGTAAAGTCAGTATCCCTACATCATGACAGCTATTTTCGGGGATTTCCCGCAATATAACTTATAAATAATAATAAATATGCACCCAAATTAGGAATAATTGTAAGTCTTTTAGGAGAAAATTGTAAATGTTTAAATACGTGATGGAGGTACCTAAATTGATGTTTGTTCAACTTTGATATGATGTTTTAACTGTTTCCATCATGTTCAGTTAATTAAATACAATTGCTGTGCTTGAATAGGAATAACTAATAACCAGTATAAGCAACAGCCTGTTCTCCCATTTCTCTAGCCTACATTTGCTACTATTAAACATTTTTTTTTTCATTTTGGAGTTATATTGAGTTATTAACATGCTGTAATTGGTTTTAACTTTTTACTACTTCATAACTCTTGGAAAGTTTCATGCTCAATTCAGCATATGCCTGTTGTAGTGATGAGGACTTATAACTATTTATGCACCGTCTGTTTTTAGCAGACACTAACTCAATGTGATCTGAACTACAGCTGTATTGGCAATGATGTGAAAGTCATGAAGCAAGCATAAAGCATATCAGAAACTCAATATTGTAAATTCTTGGCATATTGAACTTTCCTTCTTGCTGAAGAAATAAACTCAAAATGATCAGTTTCTGAGAGTACCACATTTAAATATCAACAATTGAATATAAATAATCTGGAATAGTATAGGGCATACTGTAATACAAAACATATACCGTTCTGAATTATAAATATACTAAAAGAAATGTATATAATATTTAAGGTAGCTTAATCTCAGATGTCTGTCATTTTCTTGGTCCCCAAATAGGTGGTTTCAGTAGATTGTTTTGCATAATTCACAGTGAGGGGATTCCTGTATGCAGATTCAGAAACCCTACTTTGGGTCATGAACTCACAGGGTGTGCACTGTATATATATACTTACTGTATATGAATTATGGGGAGCTGTACAGTATTAACCCCTCTAAAGAGTGGAGAAGTGGACAAGTGGAGAAGTTTCCCATAGCAACCAATTATCTTTTGCTCTTGAAGCTGGTTGGTTAATATTGGCAATTTCTCTGCATGTCAGCTGCTTTACTCTTTAGAAGGCTTGATATGTGTTCCTTTTGGTGTGATTGTGCTGGACAAGGTGGGTCTCTTCTACAACAATATAGAGTTAAGATCTCACCATCAATTTTATATCTTATAGGAAGCTAACTATATTGAACAACTGAGTTTAATGACTGATTTAGCATCAAATAATCTAACTCTGCAACTGAAGCACTTGTGTATGTAACACAACTTGGGCTGGCGCCGCTGTGGGAATATATGCAAATATGCCCGTATTTTTAAAGCAGCAAGTATGTTAAACCAAGCTGGTTTAGCCTTTAACATGCTTGCTGCTGTAATAATCCAGGCATACTCGCATGTATTCCTGCAGTAGCATCGGCTCGCAATCTATTACATTTAACACCTAGGTACAACAAACCTTTGGAGGGGGCCAAGTGGTGCACACATAGCAGTTAACTTCTCAAATTCTTATTTATATATTGGCAGAGCCTCCACCTGAATCAGAACAGGCCTCAGGGGTAATGACTGGTCTTCTGTCCACCAGAGATTGACTCAAGAAACCTTGGCCCTAATACCTCTAACCTTTTAAACTTCACCAGTATAAACCACACAAGGTATATTTCCAAAACTACAATGGCATATTTATTTTGATTAAATATAGGAAAGTAGGTGGCAATTCTCAAACCATCAAAAAGATAATATGGGTCAACAAAAATATTTGTAAAATCATGAAGTAAAAATAGCACACAGTTGTTGAAAATAGTGATTAAACAATCATAGAGAATTAGATAAAATAAATTCACAAGTAAATAGAACATAGAGAAAAAGACAGTAGGCAATACTTTGAAATAGATGATTGGCGATGATCGAAATCATGATTAGGTAGAAGAAATCATTCAATGTACATTAAACAATATCTGGCATAGATGTTCACAATATAGTATTCAGGTGCAGCATAAATCTTCACATGAGAGTATTGGCAGGCAATATAGATAATTGAATAGGAAAAATGTAATATCACACACAAATGGAGGAATGATAGCAAACAATTGACAGACAATTTGCACCAATGACTCCATAAACTCTAAAATCTGTAAATAATTCCTTAATATCAAATTATCATTAAACAGGATAATAACCACAGTAACACACCACAGTCACACACAATATTGCAGCATAGAAATGTAAATTGCAATATATTAACTTTGCGAGCTATGTCTTGCAGTGGGTGCAATAGGTGTTGGTGCATACTGTATGCAATATTAGTTAAGGCAGTATACTTAAAATAGCAATATTCCATTGAATACAGTTTGCAGCAAATATTATTTGATGCAATTTAGATGAGCACAATATTCTGATGTTCCTTAACTGATGGTTTGTCTCAGTCAAATGCAATATTAAACTCTGAATGTAGCTTTAACAAATCCAAAATAACAGTTTGGCTCTGAATGCAGCTTGAAACACTTAGAATATTCTGACTAGTTCTGCATACAGCCATTGGGGTCTATTCATCATCACTTCATTTATACAAAGCAGGTGAAAATTAAAATTTTTGCCTGCTTTTGCATAAATTAAGAATCGGGGTATTCATTATAAAGGTTACACAGGAGAGGGATCCAAACTCTTACAACCGGATTTCGGAGATTTGTGCACTCTAGCACTTCCTAGTCAGACATGGAGGTGAAATAATTCATGGGGACAGCTGATCTTCAGATCAGATGTCCCCATGCTGGAGCAATGATAAATTGCACTGGCTCTTGCAACGAATCAGAATGTTAAATATCAGGGGCCGCATGGCCCCCAATAATTAACATAATGAATAGGCCCCTGAATGAGCACAAATATACTAATGGACTCAGAAGGGATGGGGGCTTTGGAGGAGGGGGAGTCGGTAGAGGAGAATCTCTTTAACATTTTAAAGTCTCACACGCTCAGTATGCAAGTTAACTGAATTAGAGTTCTCTCTAATGCACTAAAGTTCTCCTGATGCTGTTCCCCCAGCTGGATGAGCCCCAAGCTGGCTCTCTCTATCAGAATGAGTGTCAGCTTCCCACTGCTCATGATGTTTCTGCAGTTTTTTCTGTCTGGTGCCACACTCTCCACTGCAACCACTACAGGGGTGTCTCTTCCTGCAGATCTGCTCCTCAGCAGCATTCCTAATATAGCCCCTCTCCTGGGCAGGGCTGACTGTGTGACTGCAGTCAGCCTCCTGGTTTCTCTCTCTGTCTGCATCTCCAAGGTTGGGCCTTTTATAGCCTCTGTCTCTCTCTTTCCTACTGGCACCAGTTCTTGGACAGACTCTGTCTCTGTTGAACTCCCTGCTGTCCGCTTTAATCCAAATCAGAGCAGTGCAGGCTCTATTGTCTCTTTGGCAGCCAGCCTGGGGAAGTCCTTGCTAGGAACTCCCTCTCTGGTAAGCCTATTCACAGTCAGTCACAACACAAGAAGGGAAATAAATGTCCTCTTTTGTTGGCGCACTAAGAATTAATTTAAAATTTAACTTTTATTCATTTAGTTAAAATATAAATAGACTCCTAATGTGAAATATAAAGAAGGTGTTCTATATTAAGAATAATAAAAATGTATTAAATAAATGATGGTGTCTTGTGTCCAAATCAATATTATTAACCAAGCCGTATGATAACTCATCCTCATTCTTTGTTTTAGTTATGCTTTTACATTTAAACTAGGGTCCTGATGTTAAAAAAAAATAATAATTCAGCAAGTGTCAAGTGGTGTGGCCAGAAACTTAATTATGATACTTATAGTGCAAAAAATGTCTACTAAGTAACAATTCTCTAATTGCTGAACAATGTTGCAATTCCTGTAACCACAAGTGAGATTTATGAGGACATATCCTTGGCCACTAGATGTCATCATTCAATTCATGTACTGCAATGGTATTCGTAATCTCTTGGTATTGTAAATCACTCAGAGTCTCTGGAATATCGGTAAGGTCACCCCTTCATGCAATGTTATAATAAAAATTCTTCATAGTGGTGTACTTATGGTTCTTGTACTCTAATATCCAGTTAAGTTTAATGCACATAACATGGTGCTAGATAATTAATTGCACCTTATGAAAATATTGGTATCCACATGGAATTAAATAGTGCAACAATTGGTGGCAATATTTCTCTTGAATATAATTGCCTGGTAAGGCATACTGAATAAGCAAAACTCAGTGTGCAATTGTGTGACTGTAATAAGACCCAATCCGAATTGTTACCAATTCAGACCGCAATTATATGAGCTCAGAAGTTATATGCACGTTGTATATTAATTCCAAGGTAATTAATATAATAATAGGTATAATAGTAATAGTTTGATAAGTATATTGTGTTCATATAGTTTAAATGTAAAATAATCCAGACGTTGTGTTAATAATTTCAAGCCCTGGGCATTGCATCCAGTCAGGGTATATGTTCTTAATAGCTGTATACTTTAAATGCAAATCAGTTTGAGAGCTGTATTAGTTGTTCAAAACCCCAAAGCATTCTGTCAGCACAGGTTTTAAATCCCTCTTAGTCCAAGGAGTGTCAGTTAAATCATGAAATAACCATTGAAATTATATATTTATAAAACTGACAAAATCTTTGAGGATTCAGATATAAATAAGCTTAATGGCTGAGTAGTCAAGTACACTGAGTGATATCTCCACTCAGGATTAGTGTTCCTATCAGACAATGCTACTGACATATACACTGCTTGTTAAATTAAGATGTAAACCAAGCGCTGGTTATTAATTTGTAATACCAACAATATCAATGAAAGTTTGGATACACAAAAGCTAAATAACTATATTGGATAATTTGGAACACTGAGCAGTATATCAGCTCAAAATAAGTGGTCCTAACTGATGGTACTGTTGACATATAGACAGCGTGTTATGTTAAAAATGTGCACCAAGCACTGTTTAATCTAAACAGTGCTATATCACAGTACAAATAGGTAAATCAGTTAAATTACTGCTAGCCTGCATACTGCATATTGGGTACTGCTGACATGTGCACAGCGTGTTGTGTTAACATATGCACCAGACGCTGTTTAATCAAAGCAGTGCTATATCATAACAAGGGTAGGTAAACCAGTTGGATTACTGTTAGCATGCATACTACTAACTAATGCATTGACATATAGATTGAGCACTGTTTATTCTGAATAGCCCTACAGCATAACAAGAATAGGTAGAGCAGTTAAGTAGTGGTGTATTTGTATTTGGGAGACACACATCGAAGTAGTGAAAATACTCCCACCACCAACGTACGTTTCACTTTTACAAGTTTTGTCAAGGCAACCCGAGTTTGCCATGAGGTGGATTAATATTGATAATGATCAGCCTATCAGGAGAGTTTTTCATGACCACATGTTTTCAGTGACCAATTGAAAGATCCCAAATGAGGGACCAATTAACGTGATTCATATCACGTGTCCTGTGTTCAGCCAATCCTGCTAGTATTTGTAAACAAATGTGGTAAGAAAAGCATGAATGAATCTGGCTGACTACTGTTTACAGAGCTGTCATAATTCCATTGGACAGATCGCTGCCCGAACAGAAAGGAAATGATGCATGAATTCTCCTTTAATAGAACTTATATCATATGTATTCATAGAAAATCATGTCTAAATAGTTAAATGGATCAATATCATAAAATAATAAAATGTGTGTGAATCGTGATGTGTGATTCAAAAACTGTGACATGTGAAAGAATAAATATTTTGAATAATTAGAGTATTGAAATTAGAATTGGATATAAGACTGAGTGAAATGGGTGAAAGAATTATATGCGGTGTTAGTGCTAAAGTCACCCATATTCATGGAGTAGGGGTTTACAAATCTGAATAAATAGTGAAGAAACTTGTTATAAAAAAGATTGTGTGATAAATAAAAAAACAAAAAAACAAACAAGTGCAATAGCATGACCCAGTGCTTGTGAATGTGTTATTAGTTCATGTTCAGTGCAATGAAATGGTGGTAAAAATCTGATTGTTTAATAAAATGCATACTTAATTAAACATGTATGGATTTGATCCGTAATACATTTTCATAATTTCTTAAGTGTCGAGTGGATACAAATATATAGATGTAATTATAAAGATATACAGTATGTATTATGTTCTAAATTACTCTAATATTTTAATTGGTAAAGATAATAACAATAAAAATCTGATTAATATATTGAGGTTATAAATAATACATGAATTTGATTTCCTGGATAACAATTTAGGAGAGAATGTTAGCGTTTCCGACATATTTAAATTATATTTAATAAAGATAATAATAATAATAGAAATCAAATTATTATGTTGAGGTTGTGAGATATACGTAAGTTTGATTTCCTGGATCAAAATTTAGAAGAGAGTATTAGTCCTTCCGAAATATTATCTGCCCTCATTATAATCTTTTATAGCAATGGTAAAAAGCTATTAAATTCATTAAGGCCATCGGGATGTAGACTTTGCATCAAGAAAATCATCTTGGTTTTGAACTTCAAACGTTCTTTATCAAGATCTCCACCTCTCACTCTGAGTTGGATTTGCTTCATGCCAAAAGCTTGAAGGTTTTTTAGGTTCCCCTCATGGAACCACAAAAAATGACTGGCTACAGGAGTGAGGGTTTTGAAATTTCTATCTGATCTGACATGCCTGATACTGTTGGCATGCTCTAATAGTCTGATTTTTAGGGGTCTATTTGTTTTGCCAATGTAGACTTTGTCGCAAGGACACTTCAAGAGATAGACAACTCCTGCGGAGTTGCAGTTGATATAGTTGCTAATATTCCATTTCTTGCCTGAAATGTCATGATAGAATTTAGTTGGAATCATATACTGACAGGCTTTACAAATCTTACAACTAAAGGAGCCCTTGGTGGGGTATATTGGTTTCTTGACAGACATTAGATGACTCTGAACCAGGAGATCTTTAAGGTTCTTAGATTGGCTCCAACTAGTTTGAACCCTATTAGGAAGTATAGGTGCCAGATCATGGTCTGTTAGGAGAACTGACCAGTGCCTCTGTAAGATGTCATTAATATCCCTCCATTTGCTGTTATATATTCCCACGTACCGCTCTGGTTCCTCTTTCCTAACTTTAGTTCTTGGAATCAATAGGGATGCCATGTGATAGGGTTTAACATCATGATGGGCTCTCTTTATCAGTCTCTTACTATACCCCGTTTGGGTTAATCTCTTACAAAGCTGATCCTCTCTTTCCAAATGAGTGTGTTTCTCCGAACAGTTTCTTTTTGTTCTCAAAAGTTCACCTTTAGGTATACCTCTCAGGGTTGCAGGCAGATGAGAGCTTTCAAAATGTAGGATGCTGTTCATGGCCATGGTTTTTCTAAAGATATCCATGATGATATGTCCATCCTCACTAATTTTGATAGTTAGGTGCAGAAAATTGACTGTGGATTGACTCGCTTCTCCTGTGAGTTTTAAATTTAGGCAATTGTTGTTAAGTATGCCTATAAATTCTTCCAAAAGTTTTTGCTCACCGTCCCAGAGTACCAAAATATCATCAATATATCTCAGATATATTAAAATATGGTCCGTGTACTTTTCATGACTCTTGGTAAAAATGTGTTCATGCTCCCACCACCCCAGGTAGAGGCCAGCATAAGTGGGCACGCAAGCTGTGCCCATTGCCATGACTCTAACCTGGAGGTAGAATTGGTCATCACAGGTGAAGAAATTCTTCGTTAATACGAACTCTAATAGTGAGAGTAAAAAGGATTTGAGTTCTCTACTCATATCAAGGAAGTATTTGGCAGCCTCGATCCCTTTTCTATGATGTATACTTGTGTAGAGACTTTCTACATCGTAAGTGGCTATCCATGTTCCTGGGCTTACAACTAGATCATGGAGTTTTGTTAACATGTCCATAGTATCTCTGATGTAGGAAGGTAAAGTCAGCAGATACTGTCTGAGATACTGATCAATAAAAATGCTGGCTTTTTCTGTCAAGCTACCTTTCCCAGATACAACTGGGTGGCCAGATGGTACTTGATTGTTTTTATGAATTTTTGGGAGAAGATATAATGTTGGCACTTTTGGATTATCTACTCTGAGAAACTCACCATCTTTTTTAGAAATTACTCCATCTTCTAAGGCCTGAGAAATTAGGTTTTTGTAGCTGTTAAAATAATCTTGAGTGGGATTAATTGTACATTTTTTATAGTGCTGAGTCTCACTTGATTGTTTCTTTAATTCATTGCCATACATGGTTCTAGGCCATAACACCACATTCCCACCCTTGTCAGAGGGTTTCGCTATGGTGTCATGCCAATTGGAGATCTGGTATAGTGCTAAATTTTCTCCACTTGGAAGACTATCTGGGGTATGATGATTGGACTGTTCTGAAAACAATTTATCTATGTCTCTTGAAACTAAGTCCGCAAAGACTTTAACACAGGGACAAATTTTTGGATCTGGGAAGAAAATAGACTTAGGTTTAATTGCCAGTTGGTCAAAGGGTCTCAAATCCTGTAATGTCATGTTAGTATCCCCTGCTTCAAGGTCTTCCAAAATTTGGATCATATGTCTGTCTTCTTCTGAAAATTCAGAGGAGGAAGGATCAGCAGTATCTGATGTTTTCAAAAGAATCTTATGACTGTAAAGCTGGAGATCTTTCTCATAGTCAAATCTTTCAGATAATTGCACTGGTGAGAAGGATAGTCCTTTGGATAGTAGAGAAACTTGATCATTGGTAAGGGACCTGTCTGTTAGGTTAATAACTTTAAGACAATCTCCATTGTGATTGGCTATTTCCTGTATCTCAGCAGTTCCCTTGGTTCCTCCAATCATCCTCTAATATCCCGCTTTCTTCTTCCTCCTCCTCTTGCCCCTTCTGCTCTTAAATCTCCTACTCCTAAATTGTTCCTGGTTTCTTTGGGGGTTCGTTCTAAAAAAGTCTTGCTCCTATCTTGGTACAGTATATGGGCAGAGCTTTCACCATCTGAAGAATCAATTTCTGAGGTGGAAGAGTCAGTAGGATTAGTGTATCTGTTCCGTAGTGACTGATATTTCCATCTATAGACTTTTTTTGGGCAAAATCCAATTTATCTCTCTACAGTTTTTTCTTTTTTTCTCTCTATGATCCCTGTTTCAAATTCCTCAACATCCTTCTTATATTTATTATAAACGTTTTGAAGACTCCAATGTTTCAAATGTTTTAAGTTCATCACCCAATCTTTTTATTTCATTGGCATACTCATTGAGGAGGAGCTCATCATGCTTAATTAAAATTGAAATCAATCCTTTAGAGCACTGGGTCAAGACATTTTCCCACTCATTTTTTAATAATAGCAAGTTCAAATGTGGGGATTAGTTTAAGTCTCAAACCTCTAGGGCTATATTGTTCTTGATATAGTTGTCGAACATAGTCCTATTCCACCAAGTTTTAGTTTGCTTGAACAGATTTTGTTTGAGTGAGAGAAGGTCAGTTTGCCAGTCACGTCCTGAAGATCCAAGTGATTCTTCATCACTTTCTGATATTAAGTCTAAACAGTTTCTCAATTTCTAGCAGCTTTCTTCTAAATCTCTTGTGAGATTAAATTTAGTCATAATGCTATCAGGTGAGTATAAGCAGATAAGTACTGATTTTCAAGTTATTAGACACATTCGGTCTTACTCGGGATAATTATAGAGAAGAATATTTTTCTATATATAAGAATGGACTACTCTTAAATAGATAATACACAATTTGCCAGTGCCTAAAGTATAGAATACTGGTATTTAGTAGAGATGTGCGCCAACCCTCGTGTTTTGGTTTTGGTTTTGGACCTGGTTGTGGATATGAATCTGGTTTTGGGTTTTTTTCCTTGGTGTTTTGTTTTCGTGTTTTGGGTTTGGATCTGCATTTTTTTTCTTAAAATATCAAAAAAACAGCTAAAATCACATAAAATGTGCCTTTTTATGTTCCTACAGTATTAATAACCTCAATAACAGTTATTTCCACTTGTTTTCAGTCAATTTTGGTTACCTCACAGCTCACAATATTGATTTTTTTTCATCTAGTTAAAGGGCCAAAAGGTTGCATCCAGCTTGCTGGCTCAAAACTGATTGATATAATTATTAATAGAGTTGAAGACTGTGCAAAGATGATGGTTGGGATACCCTTGAGGATTGAAGGCATGGGCCTTCATAGAGGACAAGGAAGTTGACGGCCTTGCAATATAATGATGACTGCTGGTGGCAGTTACAACATGTGGTTCTTGGCCTTGCTCTCCTGTCATGTGACAGCCCTCCATATTTTCTGCAGTCTTGAAGCAGTGTCACAAGCACCAATAGTGTAGCCAAGGTGCGGTTACAAAATTCACACACGTGCAGTCATGCGCACACAGAAAAAAAATATACAAAAGACACTATTTTTTTCTTTTGGGTCCAGAACTTGGGCCCAGAGCACAGATAGGTAACGACTGGAGTCGGGCTGCACTAGGTTGCGTTGCTGTATCTTGTGTGGTTAAGCCTAACATGCACGCACACAGAAAATAAATAGACAAAAGACACTTTTTTGAGGGGGGGGTTTCGGGTCCCGGACTTGGGTCCAGAGCACAGATTGATGATGACTGGAGTCGGGCAGCACTAGGTTGCATTGCCGACTTGCTAGATCTTGTGCGGCTAAGCCTAGCACGTACAGACACACAGACAATTATTAGAAAATAAAACAATTGATTTTTTTTTTTTTTCAGCTCCAGAACTTGGGCCCAGAGCACAGATTGATCATGACTGGAGTCGGGCAGCACTAGCTTGCGTTGCCGACTTGCTAGATCTTGTGCGGCTAAGCCTAACATGCACAAACACACAGACAATTATTAGAAAAAGACAATTGATTTAATTTTTTTTTGTGCTCCAGAACTTGGGCCCAGAGCACAGATTGATCATGACTGGAGTCGGGCAGCACTAGCTTGCAACTTGCGTTGCTGGCTGGATCTTGCGCGGTATTGCAGTTAAGCCTAACACACACACATACAGAAAAATATAAAAGACACTTTGATTGCTTTTTTTTTTTTACTATATATATTTTTTTTATTATTATTTTTTTTGAGTCCAGAACTTGGGCCCAGATGGACACAGCACCAGCCCAGATGTATCTACAGTTCTGCACCAGCCCAGATGGACACAGCAGACATGAAAAACACCAGCCCAGGACACAGCAGACAGCACAGACAGCCCAGATGGATCAGCAACAGCCCAGTTGGACACAGCAGACAGCACAGTGACAGCTGTCACAGGCACCAGCCCAGATATCCCAGTCAGGCAGGAAACTCCGAGCCTGCTTGGATCAGACTCGGTTCTGCTAAATTCGGGTGGGTTCGGATCTCTGGAAACCGAACCCGCTCATCTCTAGTATGTAGTGACCAGTTCAATTAACAAGGCTAAAAGGGGAAGGGGATGTGGGAAAACTTTTGCACTAGTAGGTATGTATTGGTCAGATATCGGAAATTTAACAATTTCAACTTAACAATTTGCAAATGTCATTATTTGTAAGATTAATGGGGGTGCTGTCGAGGACAATATTGAATTACTGTCACAACACAAGAACGGAAAGAAATGTCCTCTTTTGTTGGCGCACTAAGAATTAATTTAAAATGTAACTTTTATTAATTTAGTTAAAATATAAATAAACTCCTATTGTGAAATAGAAATAAGGTGTTCTATATTAAGAATAATAAAAATTTATTAAATAAATGATGGTGTCAGATTGGAAGACACCATCATTTATTTAATACATTTTTACGCACGCAGTCTCACTGTGAAGATATGCTAATCCTCTGTGATCGCTATGCCGTTGCAGCACAACATAAGGACACCCACCTTATCTAACACACATCCAAAATATTGTTGAAAGAAATTTTCTGTTCTTTACTGTGCTATAGTAGCATAGAATAACAGAAAAGGAAAAAGGACTCTCTTTTAGGGGCCATCTTGGTATATAATGTATACATTTAAAATATAACTTTTACTATGATTTAATTAAAATAGAAAAACAGGCCTGTATTTTGTTGGCTTGTTGTTAGGACTACCAAAAACACACACACAAAAAAAATCAAGAAAGACAATTTGAATCATTAAATAAAATGTCATTCAGTCAAATTAGTATGGAAAGGAGAAAAATATTACATGAGCATAAATTGGTCATGTGTTCCTTCCATAAATGACATAAGGTGAAAATATATATCTCTTTATATTTTCCAGAACCACATTTGAGAGATATTTAAACAATATGTATACTAGGTTCATAAAGCTCATATATTTATATAGTTCTGTCTGTCACCTCCAGGGCTGCCAAGAGAAATTCTGGGCCCGGGTACTGCAACATCCTGTGGGACCACATCATGTATGGCTGCACCTATTTGTGAGTGGGTCTAGCATGTGAGATGCACCCACTCACAGGAGCATGGCATAGCACCCAGCAGCTGGAACTAAAGTAGTCACTACTGTATTAGGATGGCGGGACAGTCCCATAATAGCTGCATTTCTTGTCAGGCTGTATATAGATGCTAAAATGTAACACACAAATTAAAGTGCTTCTACTTTACTTTGTACATCTCTCATGTAAATAACACAAACAATCTATTTTCTATCATAGAGATAGATGTATGAAGGACTTAATTTTTACATAACATCAGGTCGTCTTATACACACACATTCCGCAGCACATATCCTAACCCACTGCTCCATGCTCCTTCTTCACTATCTACCCCTCTGTGTCGCCCCTGTCTGTCTGCCCTTCCCCTTTAGAATGTAAGCTCTCACGAGCAGGGCCCTCATCCTCACGTGCTTCTCCTCCCCCTACTTATAGTATAATTTACTCCTAACTCCCTACAATGGCACCTACCACCTGGTTGCTCATGTCCTGCTGCTTGTGTTTTGCAGCTGAGTTTATAACCTTGTCCTTGTCCTGCATTGTTTTGTATTACTATTAACTGTTTTTCTTGTGTGCTCATTTATGTACTGTGTAAGGCGCTGCGGAACCTTTGTGGCGCCATATAAATAAAGGATAATAATAATAATAATAATAATAATAAATATAATTGCCTATCCTGTTAATTATATCTCACATACTGTAGCCTGTTAATTGGAGTCAATTACCAATTAGGCATGCCAAAATTGTAGGGCAAAGGCCACACACAGAAAAGACTTGCATTTGTTTGCATAATGTTATCCTTACACACTATAAGTTGTCTGCTAAATTATGCTTAAACCTAAAGTCAGACATGTTTCACAATGGTGTGGTGCTTGCTTATCACTAAACAGATGTATAGATAAGCACTCAGTTCATAAATCTCTGTAACAATGATTATTCTGTCCAATGGATGTACTGGACAAGTATTACAGGTAAAAAATTGCAGAAGAATATATAAGCCATATGTATAAGCATTGCCCAAATCGTATATATCTGGAGCATCAAAACAACATAAAATACTTTGTAGGTGTTTAATTACTTAATTGTCAGCATGATGACATTTGTTAATACAATGCATGGCTCATAACACAAAATCAGCACTGTCCATGTGCATGAATCATTTATGTAGGAGATGAAATATATATATATATATATCTATCTATATATATATATATATATAGATATATTTGATTACATCAAGTAGCAGAGTTATCACATGTCACATGTGTGATTATCTAAAGAATAGAGTGGCACTGAGTGTCCCCTTACCTATGCTGCTATTGAATTATTGACACCCGTGGCGAATGCATCCTTGATATATTTCTCCATGGTCTTATTCTCCGGACTTAACAAGGCATACAAATGACCTTTGGGTAACTTTGCACCAGGAATGTGATTGATCGTACAGTCATAAGGCCAGTGAGGAGGAAGTTTGGAAAACACGTCGGAGAAGTCCCGATACCACAAAAGGAAATGGTGTGGTCCAGAGGGACAGGAGGAATTCCCAGGATTTTGAAAAAGGATCAGTCCATGAATTTGCCAGCTGCTCCACTATCCAAGAAAGTGGTAGTAACAAATTTCTTTTCAGAAATTTTAATATCTGGAGGTACCAAGACAGAGTTTTTTGGGGAAACTCATGTAAGACCTAAATGTAGTTTCCCCTGTACATTTAGGCCTTGCCTTTTACTGGCTTGTTGGGGCAATTCTTAATTGAGTGTCCCTTGCCACGCAGTACATGCAAAGTCCCAAAGAATGCCTTCTATGTCTTTCTTCCGGAGGTAGACAAAAAGCTCCCAGCTGCATAGGTTCTTCAACTTCAGGAGGAGGAACCAAAGTGGAAAACCTAGGTGATCTTGTGGGTAGATCCTTCTCAAGTCTACGTTCACGTATGCGATGATCTATGCAGATAACAAAGTGCATAAGATTATCCAGGGTTTCAGAAACAGGATGTTGAACCAAAATATCTTTAATAGATTCAGAAAGTCCTAATCAGAACTGGCTACGAAGAGCAGGATCATTCCAACCACAGTCCTCTGCCCATCTACAAAATTATGTGCAGTATTCTTCTGCTGCCTTCTGCCCCTGTTAAAGAGAGCGCAGCCTTGCCTCTGCCAAAGGAGCTTTATCTGGGTCATCATAAAGGAGACCTAATGCTTTAAAAAATGCATCCACAGACTGAAGAGCTTCATGAGTGAATGGTAATCCAAACGCCCAGGTCTGAGGATCTCCTTGAAGTAAAGAAATGATTAGCCCAACGCATTGCACCTCAGTTCTGGAAGAAATAGGGCATAATCTAAAATAGAGTTTACAGCTCTCTTGAAAATTGAGATACTATTTAAGAATGAACATCTTTCAACTCTGAGTGAGTGCTCTTGCACCTTCTGAGTAAGGACTTGAATCTGGCCAGCAAGCATCTGAGCTGGATTCTTTGAAGGATCCATGCGTGTCACAATTTTTTTGCCAGCTATAATGTTACAGTGTCTCAGGACTCACTGTGCAAACCCCCAGAACCACAAGGCGAGGTCTTCTGCCAATAACAGCCACCCACTGTTCCCTTAGAACTGAATATGTTCACTGGTACTTACAGTAAATGGCCACCTGGAATTGAACTCGAGGTAGTAGCGGTTTACACAGATATCCTAGGAAGACCATGGTATATGTGATACCTACAAAAGGAGTGACTGGAGAGCAGAATCTGCTGGTTAAGGCTTTAGAGCGACTGAAGAGTCAGGAAATGGCTTATAAGAGCCGGAGTGTGTCTAATGCTGCGATGCAACTTCGTCTGGCATGATGCAGATGGTATAGCCACTGGTATTGATGTGGCTAAGAGTACCGTGATGCAGCTGGTATAGCTGATGGTAATTGGTGCGGCCTGGAGTGACTGTAAAGCAGCTAAGTAAGCTGGGATGAGGCTGGTACAGCTGGTGGTATTGAAGTGGCCTGGAGTGATCGTTATGCAGCTAAGTTAACTGTGATGCAGCTGGTATGACTGGTGGTAGTTGATGTGGCCTGAAGTGACCGTGGTGCAGTCAAGTTGGCTGTGATGTGGCTGGTACAGCCAGTGGTATTGATGCGGCCTGGAGTGACAGTGATGCAACTAGGTTAGCTGAGATTTAGTTGGTTTAGCTGGTGGTAATTGATGCTGCCTTGTGTGACTGTGATGCAGCTAAGTTAGCTGTGATGTGGCTGGTAGAACCGATGGTATTGATGTGGCCTGGAGTGACCATTGTTGTGACTAAGTTAGCCATGATGCAGCTGGTATAGCTGGTGATAATTGATGTGGCCTGGGGTGACTGTGATGCAGCGGAGTTAGCTATGATGTGGCTGGTGCAGCCAGTGGTATTGATGCAGCCTGGAGTGACCGTGGTGCGACTAAGTTAGCCGTCATGCTTCTGGTACCACCAGAGGTATTGATGTGGCCTGGAGTGACCATGGTGCGGCTAAGTTGGCTGTGATGCGGCTGGTACAGCTGGTGCTATTGATGCGGCCTTGATTGCCATGTTGAAAAACAACAATGCAGAGACAGAATCCACACAGCAGGAACTGGAAGGTATGTTCGGAGACCCTATAGCAGGCAAGGCCGTGAGGATGCTGCTAAGCATAAAAAAGGAGAGGAACCAATCAGAACCATGAACAATCATCCCGAGTTCCCAGTAACGCGTGATGTCAACCGGGGTGCAAATTGCCTAGCAACAGTTAAAGTGTTGGAGTGTGACAATCGCTCAGGCGACTTGTAACACACATTTAGAAATCAGCATAGCCTACATTTAGTATATTAGTAACACTGTTTCATACTATAACATCAGCCAAATTCTTCAAAGTGATATTTAAACTGTATCACTTCACTATATAATGTGTATTACTTTAACTACAGTCTCATGGATAAGGTAAAACAGTACTATGGATAAAAACAAATAAATCCTCAATATTTGGATTAGGCTTTGTGATTTGAGCACCAGTAATAGTTCTCGCATGGAGGAGCCATATTAGTTCACTAATAGTTATTAATAAAACAAGCCCAATGTCTCCATATATTTTTATTTCTATAGAGAAACTTCCTTCAGATATAATTGTAATCTGCCACTGCTGATGTTCAAATCTGACTCTATTGTCCAGGACTCAAGACTATATACAGCCAGTGTTGACAGAGACATGGCAAATAGTCAGCAGCATGGCAGGCTCTGAGTCTCCTGACCTCGGATGGGTGGCAGTTTATTTGTATACAGACATCCGGATTATGGGATCCGTCAGCTGTGATCTCACCGCTGTTAGCTGCGGCCACTGTACTCAGGTACTGCTTGCCAGATCTCCAGTCCTGGGGTGCGCTGGCTTTCTGGAAAAATGAGCAGCTAAAGATGTCACTTGAGTTCTCCTGAATTGACATTAGGAGCAGCCCATAGTGCTACATATACATATCCTTAAAAAATCTAGTGGTAGTTTATGTGCTAGATACTTTACTATAAATGCACATAGATGCTAGATAGGACTGATATAAATGTTGATTTAGTATTATTATTAATAATAAGAAGAAGAATAATAATGTTATTTATATAGCACTTTTCTCCTGCTTTACATTCGCCTTTACAGTTCAAAATACAAAACATGCTTGGGCAAAAAGGTGAGTTGAGTCTATTTTTGATGAATTCTAGAGTAGAGGCCTCTCGAACTGTGTGGGGAAGCGAGTCGGAGCCACAAATCTGAAAGCTCAACCCTCATATGAATTCCGGGAGATTCTAGGTACTGTTAATAATCCTTCATAAATGGATTGCAGTAATCAAGTGGGACAGTAATAACAATAAGAAATCAAAAGCTGCTTCAAGTACCTTGAGCCCTGGTCATGTAGGACTTTGAAAGTCAGTAAGCCAATTTTGAAAACAATTCCCCACCTGACAGACAGCCAGTGAAAAAAGTACAGAATTGGTGTTGTGTGGCTGGAATGGGGCCAGTTGGTTAATAGTTGCATTTTGTACCATCTGCAAGCAGTTAAATTAATTTGTTGAGAGACAAAGGTAGATGGCATTGCAGTAGTATAGGCATGATTATATAATTGCATTTGTGACTTTAGGCAGATCTTCTGAGGGACTTAAATGCTTGATTTATGTGCCTCAGATGAAAGAATGAAGATTCGATTGTGGCTGGTACCTGATGTTTAAGTGTCAAACCACTATACAGGAAAACACCAAGATTCCACTCATGTTTAGTGTTTTTTAGTTCTGAACCTCCAAGTGTAAGTCCTGTTGTTTGGCTATGCTGTATGCTTGTCATGTACCTAACATAAGGACCTCTGTTTAATCAGGGTTTAGTTGCAGCCAACTGGCACTCATCCACTCCTGAAGCTCAGCTAGGCAGCCGTTTAGGGTTGTTATGGGGTCCTTTGTACCTGGAGCAAAGGACAGGTACAGTTGTGTATCATCTGCATAGCAATGGTAGACCAGGTCATGATGTCTGATTATTTTACCCAGTGGTAGCAAGTATACTGTAAAAAGCATGGGAGTTATAATAGAACTCTGTGAGATAATGCATGGAAGTGGCACTGGTGATGAAGAGTTTACTCCAGAAGAAACTCTCTGTGACCTGCAGGTGAGAAATGATTTGAACCAGCTAAGAACTGTGCCATCCAGTCCACAGACATTTTTCAGGCGCTCAATTAGAATCCCCTGGTCCACGGTATCAAAAGCTGCAGAGAGATCCAGAAAGATTTAGATTGAACAATCACATCTTTCTCTTGCCATCAGAAGATCATAAAGCACACATACAGGAGCTGTCACAGTGCTATGTCTTCCTCTGAATCCTGACTGGAATGCATCATAAATATCATGGGTAGATAGGCAGGTTTCCAGTAGCATTGCCACCTCTTTCTCAATTACCTTTCCTAGAAAAGGAAGATTTGATACCGGTCTGTAGTTGGTTATGCAGTCAAGGTCTCAATTAGGTTTTTTAAGAAGTGGTCTAACAATTGTTTCCTTTAGGGATTCAGGAAAAATACCTTTCGGCAAAGAGCATTGAACTGTTCTTGCTAGTAAAGGACCAATCATGTCCATACACCTTATGAGAAGCTTGGTTGAGGCAGGGTCCACAGAACAGGTGGTGGGACATAACATTTGGGTCATTTTAGCAATGTCTTTTACATCCATTATGTCAAAGCTGTTCCATGGAGACCGATGGCTTAGCTTGGCAGGCTTGGTAGTTTGGCAATCCTTTGATGGCACTGTGGGGATTCCAGCCCGGATGGAGGATACTTTATCTGCAAAGAATATTGCAAACTCATTGCAGCTTGACTGGGAGAGGGTTTCATCAAGCTGCAGGCATGCTGGTTTGCAAAGCATCTCCACTGTACAGAAAAGTTGAAATTTACAACATTATTTCTTCTCATATGGATCATTTTCTGCAATTATTGTAATTCATAAAATAAGAGAAAAAATAAACAATCATAGTACATTAATATTGGATGATGGAACACCCTTGTGCAGCAATAAAATGGCAGTGTCCCAAGAACAGATAGAGTAGCATCCCTTGATGAGAGGATTCCTTAATAGTTCACACCAACATTGATAGGAATAAATTAATTCCACCTCTTATGAGTGTGCTCTTACAATAATGAGGTGATAATCAGGCATATCATATATGTCCAAACAGTCACATGTGCTTTTTATTTTTTGGTTGGATATCACCTGTTGCCTATATTTTTGTGTGTTTGGAGATGTCAAACTTACCGCTATTATTGAAAAGACTGATTATATCTGTTACATTCACATTACGTGTCCTACATTGTTTAGGAAACACTTATCTTTAGAGTATTAGATTAGTCTTTGGTTGCTGCTACCATTCTATTATCTATGCTGGCTTTCCATGTGTCCTGCTTAGCCACGTTTAGTTCCAATAGTTTTTCTAAACAGGTAATATATTTTATTTAATGTCTTTTCATGCTCCACTCAGATTTTTTTTCTTATAATGTGGTTATTGTAACTTAATGTTTTTTTGTTTATTATGTTATTAATGGGTCATTGTGCTTTCGCGGCTGCCCTTTATGGGCTTTGTGGTTTGAACCCACTGACAGATTACTTATCTACTTTTAACTTGGTTACTCACCTACTGCATGGGTGGTCCTAGGCAAAGGAAACTTTGCACATGTTTGTTTGTTTTGCCATTTCTCTATCCCTATGGCAAACAATGTAGCCCCAGATACTGGTCTATTTCCATTTTCCCTTGTTATTCTACCTACTGTAGTTTCCTTCCCCTTTTTTTTTTTTTATTTATCTCTTCCCTTTTTTGGATACTGCAGTCCCCTCTATCATTGAGCCCCTCGTTCATCTGATATTGTCCCTTCTAAATTTATGTCCCCTTGCTGTTGTTCCTATTTTCTCTTCTTATGGTTAAGTTTTTTTTTACTTTAAACACCAAAAGGCTTAACTCTCCAAAGGAACATACTGTTGGCTGGCTTTGGCTGCTTTCCATCATAATAAAGCAAAAGTTGGAGCTTTGCTGCTCAAGGGGGATTACATGAGTTGTGGATGTCCTCTCTACTAACATATTAGTCCCTTACTCTCAGCTGCAGTCTCAACATCATCTCCCCTTCCATAAACTTTTATCATATCAGACATTGGGTAGCTTGTTCTGTCAAGGTGAGTGACCCCTTTAGAGGGCCTCAATCCTGATCTCCTTTGTAAGAAGTAACCCTAGTGGGAATATCTTGGTACTGTATGTCCATTGTCTTGGTAAGGGCCCCACTGATGAAACTAAAGCCTAAATTCATTGTGAGTCTGACCTACAAATGACCTTCACACCCCAGTAATGGGAATCTATTTACCTAAGTGCCTTTTTAATATGCTTCATTGGTTTTTCTCAATTGAAATATTGTTAACGTAATCATATGACTGTTGGAGAAATATTTCATATTTTCTGGTGTGTCCTTCAATTCAAGCTCTGTGGATTGAGGTGATTGATTTAACAAACATGGTTTTAAATGTCAAACTACTTCCATCCCCCTCCTTAGCCATCCTTCATGTTTACACTTCAGACCTACCTAAATATGATTGCTATATACTGGGACATATCTTGATCATGACAAAAACAGCCATAGAAACCGTTTTTCACTTAAGGTCACTTAAGGTCATCAATAAAGATCATTTTAAAGAGAAAAAGGAGAAGATTTTGCTATGGTGCACTGTAAGGTCAATCAAGCTTGATAAAGCAGCAACTGGAGAAACGTGCGTCTGCATTTTCGCTGCTGCCGCTCGTCGATGCACTATTAGATGCAATACATGTTTGTCATGAATACTACATGACAATGAATGATGTGTTAAACATTGAGTGATAAAAATGGGGATATAAGTTACTGCAGCTAAGACTGCTATCTATATCACTCGTAAGCAGTTATCATATACAGAGATGTAATTTAAGCTGTGATACTTACCAGAAGAGGGGAATAATATAAGAATAGTATGGGGATTCATTAATTGTTTTAAAGGATCCCTAAACTTAATTTATTAGAGGTGGATATAATCATATAAACAACTATACCCCACTGGTTATACCATGTAGACATTGTTACAAATAAAAATATAGACACAGGGTGAAAACATTGTTTCAGATAAAAGTTACAGTGTCAGAGGCTATTTCTCCTATATCTGAGGAACTGATTTAGAGAAACACAGTCACAGAAAAATAATATCCCATTAAAAAATTGAAAATATACCAGAGGTTATCTGTGAATACCGTTCCAGCATAATTTGATCAAATCATCACTCAAATACACATAAATAATCACGTATTTATGACCGACAACAAAAGGAATTTTTTATCACATTTTCAATAAATCTGTACACATCTTTTTATATATCAACTATATATTGGTTTTATTCAAATATTTTGCCTTACGTTTTGGATAATACGTATATTTTAAAAAATAACAATAAAGAAGGGCTGTATTGCTTTTCCAGAGAATTACATAGTATAAATTGATTGACACTACAGTGCACCACAGCAAAATCCTGTCCTTTTTCTGTAAAATAAATAATTACAAGATTGTTAGGTAGCACCTCCACCAATTTATTCTGAGAGAAGATATATTTAAAATATTAGAACACTCTGATGGAGTGAAGAGGTTAAGAACAGGTAATATACTACATTTTCTCTGGATTTGAGATTGACATACAGTATAGACATAAATATATCAGTGTGGGACCACAGCTGTATTTGTTTTGTTATTAATAAAGTTCAGTTTGCATTGTTGATGGAAACAATGAATATCCCATTTTCTACATCTGCCTCCTCACCATTAATGAAATTTGTAACCGATGGTGAAGGGGCAGACCTGCTACTTAGGGATACTTCCACATCTTCCTAGGTTGTTGCTGCTCTGTGCTCCCTTGCATACTTTTGATATGTCTTTTGTGTCATTTTTATTGCCATTTTATTGTTGTATTCTATACTCTCTGTTTATAGCCAATGTTCAGATTATGTAATTGTGGAATATGGCTCCCACCCCCTTACTTTTCCTTGCTTATCTTCTGTACCCTCTCTTTTATTTGAACTCACCCTTATGAAAATTCAATAAAAACTATTGATGAGTATATTAGATTTAAAAAAATAGGTACACTACCAGTGCCAGAATAATATATTTTATTTTATCATAGCTAACGATCAGCACTTGGGTAGAGCAATATCCAAGCATAATCCCTCAAATCAAAAAAGCACAACTACCAACACAAATTTCTATTCATGAAAGCAATTTTAATTCCCCAATGCCATAGGGATGACTAAGAGCAGCAACTAATACTGTTAGCGGATAGGTCAATTAGCTATGAGGTTCCGTCAGTAACATCAAACATTGGGCCTGATTCAGAGCCGCTCGCTGCTGGTGAGCGCTCACTCTGAATCAGGGAGGGGATTTTTTTCTTTTTTTCTTCAGGCTGCTTGCTAAGCTGTGGGTGACCACCCACAGCTTTGGCGGGTGGCCTGGCGATGGTCGCGATTATCGCGACCATCGGGCTTGCTAGGAGACCCTGTGGTAGGGTCTCAGCTCTTGCAAGCCCGAGTGGACTTCCTGCTCTAATAGAGCAGTAAGTCCAATACTGATATCACTAGTGATGTCAGTAGGGCTGCCCACAAATGCCAGGCGTTCCTAAGGGAACGCCTGCGTTTGTGCAGCCACCCCCCTTACCCGCCTACAAAACGGGGTGAGCTGTCAATAAACATTGATAGCCGCTCCGTCTTCTAGTGAGCCCCAGAGCAACTGAACTTCAGTCACTCGCTGGGGCTCACGCATGCGCACGCCGGACACAGGGTTTGTGCAGGGGGCAAACATCGACCCGCTTGCAAGCGCTGTGCACTCGCAAGTGGGTCTGAATCAGGCCCATTGTGTTTCTACCTGATGGTTAGGTAATGTTCTTCATTCATTTTGGTCACGTCCGTGAGCAATAATGAACAATATTTTTTATTATCATAATTGTTTTTAATGTGCACAGAAACAAAACACGCAAAGTCCCTTAATGTTACTAAAATTCCCATTAGCAATTTTAATGCCTTGATATTAAGATTATTGCAGCTAGCAGTGGAGTACAGGGCTTGTAACCTAAAAGATAACTTGTCACTTTTATTAATATGTAAAAAGATTTTAATAAAAAGTGAGAGGTCATCTTACAACAAGCCACGTCCTGCACATCTACCTCTCCTGCACTTTATAATCCCTGACATCAAGTCATAAAACTACAAAACGCATTATGTAAAAAATTATTTTACTACAAAATTAATTTCTCTTTGAAAATAACTTTCAATTTTACAGGTAACTATCATTACCTGTAACTTGATATTAGGAACACTTATGTAGGTAAGGGAGAATATTATATTAAACTGATAGTAAGTGGAGTATAAAAACCATACACATGGAAGCAGAAATAGTATGAGAGATTTTAACCTAGTTTTATTTTAATATAAACATGCTCAGTGATAGCTCATTCTTCAATATGACATCCATTTCATTGATTTGCTGATTGAACATTCCCTGTCTACAAACATGCAATTAACAGCTGTTTCATGTAGTGTTGATGAAAGGGTAATTCAGATTTTCAGAAAGAATATGAAACAGGATATAACATAAATAGCTCCTGTATAATCTATATACTTGTTCCTGACTCAAAGTATTTAATCAGAACCTCATGAAACATTAACAGATTATTTATACCTCTTTCCATCTTGTGCATAGTATTTATCTTCATGCCAATCTATCATGTCTCTGCTCCTCTGGCATAGGTATAAATTGATGAATGTTTAAAGGCTGTTCCATTGAAAGATTGTCACATTTTCTGATTACAAGAGCTGGGTCAGGATAATTAACTAGCTCATATGTCACCACACGTCATTTACAAATCAGCTATTTTTGTTTAAATACATGTAAATAATACCAGTTGATTATTGGTTCATTATAGGAAACTGGAACTAATCTGCACATAGTTTTTAATCAGTTGCCTTAAAATAGCAAATTGTTTTCCTTATCTTGTTTCTATATGACATATATTGAGAGCAGACCTAAATATTACAGCTAAGTGCAGAATGTTAAAATATCTAAAGCATAATATTAATCATATATATTTCTAATACCACTTTTATACTAAAGTTAAGGGTCTGACCAGGGGCTTGGAACAGGGTTACAATCCAGATCAGACCCGAAACTTACCCCTTTTATACTGTGGTGCCGAACCACGATATTCCAGAGTCGGCACCGTTCACACCGGAGCCGGGTCTGCAGTGGCCCCGCTCTTCTGACGTTGCGGTGGACGCTTGGAGATGATGTCATGGTTAGGTAATCTCTAAGCGCCACTTAAGCCAGCCAATTAGGCGGCATGTGGCATGATCCAGGATCACGCCGTTTACACTGCAGGGTGCCACGGGAATGACCCGTGGCCAACCCTGCAAAGTAACCCAGTTGGATCCCCTGGTCCCTGGACCCGGGTATATCCATTTACACAGAATAAAATCTGAGGTTGATAAGCATCAACCCAGGATATGTAGGACAGTGTAAAAGGGGTATTAGTGGCAAAATACTGTACACTACATGATATATAAGGGATGTTAATAAGTGCATAAACCCTTGCAACTAAAGGTCCTTATTTAAAGTTAAATTTTAAATTGAGACTTTTTCATACAGTCAAAAATGCATCCATACACATATGTCTACGGCTATATTGTGAGCTGCACATATCTTAAAAAATGTGCATCTATAACTCTAGCTGTGGGAGTGCAATTAGCTGTGTATACAAGGAGAATGGTGCAGATCTCCTTTTCAAAGTCAGCTGCTGCTTTAATTTTATTTTATTGATTTAATATGGAATCTGCTTGAATGCATCTGCACCTTATGGTTTACTAACTTCTCAGTGTCTGATCAACACTAGAGGAATTTGTTGTATACACCCAGACCTCACTACTGACATTGCTTATGCCTGTCTGGGTCTTTCTGATGGCTTACTAGCTGAATGGCTGCTGAATCTGCTTGCTTTGGCTACTAACCATATTGACCTGAATATACATACATATTCATTAGTCTATATTAACTAATCCTGGTTGACATTACTGCATTTTTTCAAAGAGATTTATTCTCAATACATGTTGTGTTTAGTATATATTTTTCTGTCATTGTCTGTGTCTTTATGTGATTGAATTTTTTATTATCTGTGGTCCTACTACAGTTATATATATATATATATATATTTTAATATGTTTTACTTGAATAAATGTGTTTAAACAATTTATATCATCTGGACAGTTACAGTCAGTGCTCCACTACTTTTTCTTTTTTAACACTTATGTGAATTACAAATAGGAGGGTCAGCTCCTCCAAGTGGTAGCGAGTGAACTATATACATATATTCATTTCATCTCTCCATAGCGCCAAATAGGGACTCCCCCTTTTTGGGTTTCTACCTTTTGTAAAATTTATTTTTTCAGACCACCCCATCTAAACACCCAGGATTATTCTATACCATAAAACAGCAGTGCAAACTTGCTATGTAAAATCACACTGCTCTGTGTTTTTGCTTTTTATGTGCAGCTTGTATTGCAAAGAGCTGCAATGGCAATTGAGGTGAGGTATGAAAAAGGAATAGAGCTCTGAAGAGCTGTGGGAGCAGTGATGTAGAGTAGTAGTGTAAAACAGTAATGGGGACACTGAAAGGAGTTGAGAATAAGTCATGTACAATGGAGGTTGAAGTGAGCAAACAGATTCTGGGTGGATTAGCTGCTTTCACCTGTGTACTGTGGGATACAAATTGTGCTGTATTGCAGCCACTGGAATACTGTCTGTGCTCTATCGCAGTCACTAGGTTGCTCTGGGTGCAAAAATGGTGGTCATTGGGATGCTGTTTGTACTGTATGACAGTCACTGGGATGTGCTCTATACTTAATGGAAGTAACTGTGATGTTCTCTGTACTGTTGTGGTGGCCACTGGGATGTTGTTCTCTGTATTTTATTGCAGCCAACATTCTCCCTAGGGCCGGCTGGGCTTCCGTGCATGCATCCTTGTTCCCGTGTTGGCCGGCATGTGTGCAGCCATGTTGGTCCATATCACCTGACTAGTCTCTACCAATGGTAGTCCTGCAGTCACTCAGCTGGTTCCTCTTATCCAATGACCAGCTACCTAAGGGTATTTAGTCTGACTTCAAGAATAGGAAGGGGCTGTTCAACTTCACTTTTCCAGTGACTGCGGTTCACACTTACCAATATCCTGGCTGCCCCTTCGGGAGGAAGCAGCCAGGTCGGCTTAGCAGGGGGGCAGGGTTGGTAAAAAGGGATGTTGCCGGGAACATTACATACCGTTTAGGGGCAGTGCTAGGGACGGAGCCACATACTCGCGTCATTTTGGCCTTGCCCCTGCTACACAATGTCGCTGCGGGTATTTGAGGCTTGCCTACTTTTCTGGGGGTCTGGGAGCAGCATCCGATTTTCGGGAGGCTCCCAGCCAGATCGTGAGAGTAGGCATGTATGCTGTGGTTACTAGCTGTTGCAGCTTTCCAAGATCCATGTTCTTTCCTACCAGTGGTATTTCCTAGCATCTGGAGTTGCTCTTAGCTTTATTCTGTTTATTACCAGTAAGTATTCCAGTGTTTCCCAGGTTCAGACTCCTTCAGTGATTCTGCAATATTTGTCTCTGTGCTGGAACTCCAGCACTAATCACTGTCTAATTATCCTGTGTATGTGTCAGCACCTGTCTCTGTATTAAGACACAAGTTTAACTATTTCAGCACTAGTCAGCATCTACTCTCCTGTGTATATGTCAGAGTCTGGCTCTGTGCTGAAACTCCAATTTTACCTCAAGTTTTGCTTCAGTTAATCCTCTTGTGTTTACCCAGCTCTAGCTCATTTACCAAGTTTCCCGTGTCTCCTCCAGTACCATTCCCAAGCACTAGTTTTTCCCATGATTGTTTCTACAGTGTATCAAATTCTCTCACCTGCGTCTGAGTTCCTTGCAGTTATTGTCCTCTGTGATTGTTTCTACAGTGTATCAAGTTCACTCACCTGCGTCTGAGTTCCCTGCACAGTTAATTGTGTTCCATGTCTGTATCTACAGTGCACCAAGCACACTACCCTGCGTCTGGGTCCACTATACACCCAGTGACTCTTTGTGTCTTGATTCCTGAGCTATTTTTACACTACCCTGTGACCAGATCTTCCATGTTACCCAAAGCATCCAGTACCTGACCTTCCATTGTTCATCATCACTGCCAATTAGTTTGTGCCTGTCCTCCTGTGTCACTGCTTGGTGTATCCAGTATCTTCTCATAGTGATACCTAACCAGAGGGCCGCAACCTGCTCACTCATTGTGGTGAAACTCATATCCCAACAGGAGGGGTCACTGGTGAAGTCCACTGAGTGGGTTAGACTCTGTGCCTCTAGTTAGGTCTGCTTCCTAGCCATCCTAACCCCCCCCGGCTCCCATTCCTCCTAAGAGATATTCCTAGCTTCAGATCGTGACAGTTTAAACAGCCATAACATGCAAGCCGCTGTGTTCCAGGGTGAAGTGGCATTTCAAGATCTGCTCCTTCGTGTGACTGCACAAGAGGCAGCCCAGCAACTCATGGGTCTGCAGCTACAATAACTTTTTTCTCAATTAGGATCCATTCATTCTGTTGTTGCCACTTTGTCTCCAGCCATATTTCAAGTTCCTTCTGTGCTCCTTCCTCCTGAGCCATATTCTCAAATAAGTACAAATCAGGCCGCAGAATTCCTTTCTTATTGTACAACTCAACCTTCTAGTAGTCCTCTGGCTAATGACTCCACTAATATCTTTATTGTACCTCGGTGCAATTTACTCTTTTCTACCAGCTGCTAAAAAACTTCAAGATCTCCTCTCAAATTTTTTTTTTATTTTTCCAAAGCTTTCTATTGTTGCCTCTGTTTCAACTAAGTCTCCTTTCATGCAAGATAAAGTAAGACATCGTAGCTTCCCATGGCCGAAGCTTACTGAGGCAGAATGATAGCGATGCCGGGAACTTTTTCTCTGCTTATATTTTGAAAAGGAGGATCACTTTATTAAGGACTGTCTCCTTTATCAACCGAGAAAGGATAATTTTTGTAAGAATACCAATGTTCACTCTCTCAGTTCCAGTCCGCAACCTTCTGCAGCTTCTCTTTCTTCTGCTTTGAGCAAGTAGGTGATGTCGTCCCTACAGTACAATTTTCGAGTTTCTGATTGGGGTCCTGTTACAAGGTGCTTCCACTCTTGTCTTGGGAATTTAGAGAGAATATTTTAACCGCTTAAAGTCAGTGTGACATGTTATTCTGACTGTGACGGTCGCAATCCGGATAAAGTTTCTTCTAGTTCCTTCTAGTTTCTCACCCAAGGAGGGGTTTTCAAGTCTCATACCCCAGGAGGGGGTTTCAAGTCTCATACCCAAGGAAGGGTCTCAAGTTTTTCACCCCAGGAGGGAATTTTGAATTTCTTTTCACAACAGGGGGTTTCCCTTGTTATGCCAGAGAAAAGAAAAGGTTCAAAGTCAAGGACCAAGAAAACTTAATATTCACAGTCAGATCCTTCACCTTCTTTTGAAGACAAGCTAATTTCTCAGGGAGCAGATAATTGCATGGAAGGTTTAACCTTTGTAATCACAGGAGTCTTAGAGTCTATTGAGAATAATGAAGCCATATAATATAGAGTTATGGGGGCAAGGTTACTGGAAAATATTAGCAGAAAGACCAACTACCTTATCATGGGTTGTGACAGTGGAGAGTCCAAGTGAGTGAAAGCAGTGAGTCTTGGGGTCAAGCCTATTGATGTGGATGGATTGTTTAATTTATTTAACACCTTGTCTGACAAGAAGTCATCCTCTGAGCATATAATCTCTAAAATGACGGTTTGTGTAAATCTAACTCTACCCTGTCAATGGATTCTACCAATTCTGATATCTACCAAGGTTTGTCTTCCCTAGTGTCAAAAACTACTTGTATTTCTGTGTCAATTTACTTCCACTCAGATGTTCTAGAGCTTTTTCAACTGTGGCCAAATCCAGTACTTCTGGATCTCTTTCGATCTCATCAGTTAATTAGTGTAAGGAACATCAGTCACTTCCAGCTGTCTTGTCTATTCCTAAATCTAAGAAATCTCAAGATAGTTCTATTGCTGCTCCTGAGCATAATTCTACTTCTCAGGATTCATCGAACGCTCCAGTATACATTGTTTTTGATGGAGACATGACTCAATATTACGCACTACTTGAACAATATATGGCCTTAATGGGAGCTAACCCTTCATGCAGTATTACAACCTGCAACCTTGTTAGATTCCTTCTTCTTAACTTCAAAGGATAGGCATTAGAGTGGGCTAATCCACTCATAGGGGTAAATTTACAAAGATCTGTGTTGGTCCCGATTTGCATGTTCGGGTGATAATATCACTTTTTTGCAAATCGGGAATTTACTATCATAAAAGTCGGATGATTTCTTCATTTTCTCAGGTTGAAATCGGGTGGTTTAATGCCGCAAATTTGGCTGTTTTGAACAATAGAAATTATATCACCATCGGCTCAAATCAGAAGTACTTTTCACTTTTTTAATATAAATCGGGAATTTACCGTTATTCATTTTGCTAAAGTCGCCCATTTTACATTCAAATCGGGGACTCAATAGAAGTTTTAAAAGCACCACATCCTGAGCTGCGAGTTACCATCGAACATACACAAATCAGTGTGATTTGTGTTTGTTTCTGAATGGCAAGTGTGTTCTAAGGGTTAATTAAAAAAAAAGGATGTGAGGTTCCCTCCCAAAAGGCTAACCAGCCCCAGAACTTGCCAGTTTGTCCTGGTACCTAAAATTATGGGGAACAAAATGAAGTGTAGGGTTCCACCATAAATTAGGTGCCAGCACCAGGCTGCAGGGCCAGTACTGGTTTTAATTATAGGGGGGGAAATTTTTGTTGGGGTCCCCCTATAATTAATACCAGCACCGGACCCTTTCTAGTGGTGAGTTGATGCCACAGCCAGGGGAGCCCTTTCACCGGGCCCCCCCAGCAGCAGCATCAGTCCTGACCACCAGTCAGCCCAAGCCAGGGATCTCTAAGGAGTTGGGGACCCCCACAATAAAGGGGTCCCCCTCTCCAGGGCACCACTGGGATAAGATGATAGCCTGGGGCTATCCCCGCCTCCCAAAGGCATTGGGTGGTGAGTTGATAGTGTATGTAGTGTGTACAGGTCCCAGCAAGCCTCCCCCACATGCTGGAGAATCACAAGTACCAGCAAGCAGGACATTAAGGGCCTGCTGGTACCTGTAGTTCACCTGTAAAGAAATGTGTAAAAAAAACACACAACACACACCGTGAAACTACAGTTTAATTGCATACATACACACATACTCACCTGCATTACCATTACAAGTTACTAAAATTCATTCTGTGATTCCCATCCATCCTTTTGTACAAGATATCAACTAAAGATTTGTAAACCTATAGTTCATCATACCAAGAATTGATATTTTTTTTTCCCAGGTATCTTTAGCTTCCAATTTTAGAAGATTTAGTGATCTCAAAAGTTTTGAGTTTTTAATGTTTCTCTGGTACAATTCCTAGGTGTCTGGAGTCCACCCTAAAAGAGGGGGTACTGTCAGGATGCAGCCTGGGATCATCCTCCACTCATCTCCTTGCCAACATGCTTGGGTTTAGGTGTTCAGTCACTGGGAGTGGAGATAAGTGGTGGGGGTCTGCTAGGGCTTCCGTGCATGCATCCTGGTTCCTGTGGTGGCCGTCATGGGTGCAGCCATGTGGTCCATATCATCTGACTAGTCTCCTCCCCCATTGGTAGTCCTGTGGTCACTCACCTGATCCTCTGTTCCAATGACCAGCTACCTAAGGGTATTTAGTCTGACTCCAGGAACATGAAGCGGCTGTTCAACTTCACTTTTCCAGGGACTGTGGTTACTAGCTGTTACAGCTTTCCAAGTTCCACATTCTTTCATACCAGTGTTATTTCCTAGGATCTGGAGTTGCTCCTAGCTTTATTCTGTTTATTACCAGTAATTCTTCCAGTGTTTCCCAGGATCAGACTCCTCCAGTGATTCTCCAATACTTGTCTCTGTGCAGCAACTCCAGCGCTAATCACTGTCTTATTCTCTTGTGTATGTGTCAGCACCTGTCTCTGTGTTGAGACACCAGTTTGACTATTTCAGCACTAGTCAGCATCTACTCTCCTGTGTTTATGTCAGCGTCTGGCTCTGTGCTGAAACTCCAGTTTTACCTCAAGTTTTGCTTCAGTTAATCTTCTTGTGTTTACCCAGCTCTGGCTCATTTACCAAGTTTCCTGTGTCTCCTCCTGTACCATTCCCAAGCACTATTTTCAGATCTCTCCATCTGGATTCATGAAGAACCTTTCAGTTATTCCCACAATTGTTTCTACAGTGTATCAAGTTCTCTTACCTGCATCTGAGTTCCCTGGACAGTTACAGTAATTGTGTTCCGTGTCTGGATCTATAGTGCACCAAGTACACTACCCTGGATCTGGGTCCCCTATACACCCAGTGACTCTTTGTGTCTGGATTCCCAAGCTACCTTTTGTTATGTTTTGGGTTGTTTGTGGACCCGGGGTGGTAGCAGGAGCAATCACAGAAGCGGGTTTAAAAATAAAACTAGGTTTAGCGGGGTAGTCCAGCGGGAGCTAGGAGCTGACAGGCAGACTGGCAGACAGGGAATTCACAGGAACAGGATAAGCACAGAGAACTCCCTCTCAGCTAGGCTGATATACATGTTGCACTGGCAAAGAAGGAAGGCACTGACCATTCCTAAATACCCCATGCCATGCTGTTACTGGCCGGAGGGAACATGTGACTCACCAGGATTGGCCAGCCGCATCACATGGCCAGAAGGCAAGATGGCGGCGCCCATGCCAAATGGAACGGAGACACTGCCAGGCCTTACCAGCGCAGAGTGACAACAGGCCTGCACAACAACGCGCACAGCCAAAGCCCCTCGCCAGACACCAGCTCCGCCACCAGACAGCCCGCGCCACAATGACCTCGCAGGTAACACCCACCTAGCACCATGCTGAAATACCCTGGCCGTGACAGTACCCCCCCTTTTGGAGTGGCCTCAGAACACTCACCAGGCTTCTTCGGATGGGAAGAATGGAATCTCCTGATGAGCGTGGGAGCGTGGACATCACGAGCATCGGTCCAGCAATGTTCCTCTGGACTGTAACTTTTCCAGTCCAGCAAATACTGTAGATGACCTCTGTGTAGACGAGAGTCCAAGACCTGTGTGACCTCAAACTCAACTCCTCTCTCCGTCTGGACTCGAGGAGAAGCAGGTAGAGAACTGTGGAACCTATTCAGAACTAGTGGCTTTAATAAGGAAACATGGAAGGAATTAGGGATTTTTAGGTATGGGGGTAGCTGTAAATGGTAGGCCACTGGATTAATGACTTCTGTTATGGTGAAGGGACCAATGAAGCGAGGTGCAAATTTCATTGAAGGAACTCTTAGACGAAGATTCCGGGTGGACAACCAGACCTGGTTTCCAACTTGCATGCTTGGAACTATTCTACGCTTCTTATCTGCCTGGGTCTTATAGCGAGAGGATGCCTTCAACAAATCAGACCGTACTTGAGTCCAGATGGAAGCAAAATTCTGCACCATGTCCTCCATGGCCGCAACATCAAAAACAGGCAGGCTTCGGATTTCAGGGACATGAGGATGAAGGCCATAAACAACTTGAAAAGGCGTTTGGTTAGTTGACAAGTGGTAGGAAGCATTATGCGCAAACTCGGCCCACGGCAGCAAGGCAGCCCAATTGTCCTGGGAAGATGTCATAAAGATTCTTAAGAAAGTCTCTAGATCTTGATTAACTCTCTCGGTGGAGCCGTTGCTTTGCAGATGGTAGGCCGTGGAAAAGTTTAACTTCACTTGAAGAACAGAACACAAAGCCCTCCAGAATTTTGCAGTAAACTGCACACCACGGTCAGAGACAATTTCAGCAGGAAGGCCATGAAGACAAAATATGTGTTGGACAAACAACTGTGCCAGGTCAGGAGCAGAAGGTAACTTCTTCAAAGGTATATAGTGGACCATCTTTGAGAATCGGTCTATTACAACCCAGATAGTATTGAAGCCCTGAGAGACTGGCAGGTCAGTGACAAAATCCATGGAGAGATGCGTCCATGGACGTGACGGAGTAGGTAGTGGAAGCAATTCCCCAGCTGGAGCTTGTCGTGATGATTTATGCTGGGCACAGGAGGAGCAGGAAGAGATAAACTCCATTATATCTGCCTTCATGGAAGGCCACCAATAGTGTCTTTTCAGGAACTCCAAGGTCTTCTGAGTGCCTGAGTGTCCTGCGAAGCGAGAGGAATGTGCCCAAGTGAGAAGCCGCTTCCTTAATTCCGGGGCCACAAACGATTTTCCTGTAGGAGGTTTAACCTGTAATGTGGCAAAGACTCTTGATTCCAAGACAGGGGCGTTGTTTTAATTTTCATATTGATTATCACAGAGGAGAGATCTCGATAGGGCATCAGCCTTCTGATTAAGTGCTCCAGACCGGAAAGTCAGGGTGAACTGAAACCTGGCAAAGAATATTGCCCAGCGGGCCAAACGAGGACTCACACATTGAAGGTTTTTGAGAAATAGAAGATTTCTATGGTCCGTAAATACAGTAAATGGAAACTTAACGCCTTCTAGCAAATATCTCCATTCCTTCAACGCCAACTTTACAGCTAGTAGTTCTTGCTAACCTATTGCGTAGTTCCTCGATTGTCCTCATAATGTTGAGACAGGACTGCTCAGACAGCTTCAGATGATGTGTCTACTTCCAACAAAAAAGGCCTGTCCAGATCTGGTTGTGGAAGAACTGGTGCTGAGATAAAGGCCTGTTTTAGGAGATGAAAGGCAGACTCTGCCTCTGGTGACCATTGGGCAGGGTTAGCACCTTTGCAGGTCAAGGCTGTAATGGGAGCCAGCAATGTAGAAAATCCCTTAATGAAGCGTCTATAATAATTGGCGAAGCCCAACAATCTCTGGATGGCTTTCAGTGTCTGAGGTCGGGTCCAATCCAGAATTGCTTGTACCTTCTTGGGGTCCATTTCTAAACTGGAGCCAGAAATTACATAGCCGAGAAAAGGTACACTGGGCACTCCAAAGACACACTTCTCCAGTTTGCAGTAAAGGTGGTTCTCTCTCAAACGGGTCAAAACTTCTTTAACATGTTCATGATGTTTAGCTACAGGGGATAAAAAAATCAGTATATCGTCCAGATAGACAACAACTGAAACATATAACAGGTCCTGGAAAATCTCATTAACGAAACTCTGAAAGACAGCAGGGGTATTGCACAATCCAAAAGGCATTACTAAATATTCGAAATGTCCATCTCTGGTATTAAAAGTGGTCTTCCATTCATCGCCAGCTCGAATACGAATGAGATTGTAAGCCCCTCTCAGATCTAATTTAGAAAAAATGACAGAGCCCTTGACCCTATCAAACAACTCAGTAATCAGGGGAAGAGGATATCGATTCTTTACGGTAATGTCATTAAGGCCTCGATAATCAATACATGGTCTTAAACCACCATCCTTCTTGCCAACGAAGAAAAACCCAGCTCCGGCAGGTGAAGTAGAGGGGCGAATTAACCCCTTTGCCAGGTTGTCCCGGATGTACTCAGTCATGGCTTGAGTCTCAGGTAAGGACAGTGGATAGGTATGACCACGAGGTGGTAACTTATCAGGTATCAAATCAATTGTACAGTCCCATTCCCTATGAGGAGGTAAGATATTTGCTTGCTGATCAGAGAACACATCGGCAAACATCTGATATTCCTTGGGAATGGCAGAAGAAACTAATGGAACTGTCTTTCTTACTGGTCAAATTTTTGGAAGACAGGATTTCTGACAGTCCATACCCCATGACAGAATCTGCATAGAAGTCCAATCTATCCTGAGATTATGTTGACGCAACCAAGGTAGACCAAGAACATTTTCTTGAGAGGCCTCTGATATCACCAGGAATTTTAAGGACTCAGAATGAAGTGCCCCAATTCGGACCAATACTGGTTGAGTCTCCTTGGTGACTATCCCGTTTGTTAGAGGGCGTCCGTCTATAGAGGTCAGAGAGATGGCATGGTTGAGAGACAAACAAGGAATCTGAACTTTATCTATGAAACTAGACGTTATGAAATTTCCGGCTGCTCCTGAGTCAAGTAGAGCAGTAGCAAAGACAGGTTTGGGTTTAAGATCCAAAGCTAGGGTAATCGTGAAATCTTTAATTTTTGGAGATGGGCACATAACTCCTAACTTGATGTCTCCAGGGTCAGTTAGGATTTGGGCATTTCCCGGTTTACGGGGACAGGAGATCAGCAGGTGACCTGACTCTCCGCAGTACAGACAGAGGTTCTTTTGCATTCTTCTCTGACATTCTTCTTTGGAGAGGTGTGTATGATTCACCTGCATAGGCTCCTCTTCAGTAGGAGAAGGAATGGGATGGGTAGAAATGGAGGGGGCAAATGACCTTTGCCAGTCAGTTCTGTGTTTTTCAGCCTGACGTTCCCTGAAGCGTAGGTCAACTTTGATACACAACGAAATCATGTCATTCAGATTAGTGGGAAGCTCTCGAGTGACTAGATCATCCTTTAGTCGGTCTGACAACCCATGCCAGAAGGCCGAGGTGAGGGCTTCCTCATTCCATTTGAGGTCTGATGCTAAAATTTGAAATTGCACGGCATATTGACTGACAGGATGGACCCCTTGTCTCAGTGTCATGATGTTTGATGATGCTGATACAGTACGCCCAGGTTCATCGAAGATCCTCCTGAAGGATGACACAAAGCCTGCGTAATTATCCAGCAGCAGATCTGAGCGCTCCCAGAGTGGGGAAGCCCATTCCAAGGCCTGGCCGGATAACAGAGAAACTATATAAGCCACTTTAGTTCTTGCAGTTAGAAAGTTGTCAGGCTGCAGGGTAAAATGTATGTTACACTGATTTAGGAATCCTCAGCAGAGTTTAGGGTTGCCGTCAAATTTACTTGGTAAAGGAAGATGTAAGCGGGGAGATGATCTGCCTCCTGTATTCCCAGACGCTGATGCGGATGTACATGCTTGTACTCCAGGGGTAAAAAAGGAAGTTTGCAAACTATCCTGTCGCTTGGACATCTCTTGCAGAAATTGAGCCGTCCGATGCTGTATGTTTTCCAGATTTTCTAAACGACCAGAAATGCACCGGAATAAATCCACTCCTGACTCCTGATCCGTTGCCGGCTCCATGGGGCCAGTGCAAACTGTTATGTTCTGGGTTGTTTGTGGACCCGGGGTGGTAGCAGGAGCAATCACAGAAGCGGGTTTAAAAATAAAACTAGGTTTTTTAATAAGTGCTTGAGAAGGCATAAAGTATGGCAGTAAATAAAAGTCCAGGTATATATAAACGTGCACTAAAGTTCTGTGGTGGGAGTAATGGGTTAATGTCCAAGTAGAAACAATTAGAACTGTCCAGGTGTGCAGGTAGTGAGACTGGAAAAATCCACCAGGTATGCAGGTAGTGATGCAGGAAATAATAAGCCAGGTTTGCAGGTAGTGAACTAAGGCAATGAGCAGGATGTCAGCAGGCTCAGGCACTCAGGTATGGGTAAGGGTGGTGGAGGAAGCGGGGTAGTCCAGCGGGAGCTAGGAGCTGACAGGCAGACTGGCAGACAGGGAATTCACAGGAACAGGATAAGCACAGAGAACTCCCTCTCAGCTAGGCTGATATACACGTTGCACTGGCAAAGAAGGAAGGCACTGACCCTTCCTAAATACCCCATGCCGTGCTGTTACTGGCTGGAGGGAACATGTGACTCACCAGGATTGGCCAGCCGCATCACATGGCCAGAAGGCAAGATGGCGGCGCCCATGCCAAACGGAACAGAGATGCCACCAGGCCTTACCAGCGCAGAGTGACAACAGGCCCGCACAACAACGCGCGCAGCCAAAGCCCCTCGCCAGACACCAGCTCCACCACCAGACAGCCCGCGCCACAATGACCTCACAGGTAACACCCAGCTAGCACCATGCTGAAATACCCTGGCCGTGACACCTTTACACTACCCTGCATCCGGATCTTCCAAGTTACCCAAAGCATCCAGTACCTGACCTTCCATTGTTCATCGTCACTCCCAACTAGTTTGTGCCTGTGCTCCTGTGTCACTTCTTGGTGTATCCAGTATCGTCTTATAGTGCATACTAGTGCATTCTTCCACTCATTATTGCAGTGAAATTTCCTAGTCTCCTCGTCACTCCCAGGTACCTAACTAGAGGGCTGCCAACTGCTTACTTGGTGTGGTGAAACCCATATCCCAAAAGGAGGGGAGTCTGGTGAAGACCACCGAGTGGGTTAGACTCCGCGCCTTTGGTTAGGTCTAGCCAACACCTGGGACTGACCTTTCTAAAGGTTACTAGCACTCACTCCCTCACTGCCTCCTAGCCATCCTAACCCCCCCCGCTCCCAGTCCTCCTCAGAGAAATTTCTAGCTTCAGATTGTGACAACAGTTTGGTAACCTTAATGTTTTTTATTTAAACATATTTCCTAATCCATATATCTAGCTGTCCTAACATTGTACTAAACAGAAAGTAAGTCTGCTGCCAAAAAATACTACAAAATAACAAAATTATTAAAATTGATAATATTGATAACAAACTATGATACTACAGCAGCTTTTACTTACAAGTTGATATTTTAGTTTTGAAACACCTGCGATACCTAGATATGTGTCCACATACATCTATCCTTAAATCAAGTCAAATAACCCTGACTTTGTGACTTAGAATATGAGAGAATTTTTCACAAAATATGCATCTTATTTTCATCACTAATATAACAAAAGTATCATATAAGGGTACCCTGAATACTGATAAGGTTATTTCATGTAACCTTTTCAGTATTCATGTGACTAAGGGGCCTAATCATCAACACTAAAATAACGTTTTTAAGGACATTTTCCTTAAATAAAGTTATTTTAGTATTCATGAAGCCACTTCGCACAGGAGATATCACTGATATCTCCTTGCTAAGCTCCCCTGCGTTAATTTCCACACTCCCCATACATTAGTATGTGGATATGGAAATTATGGTATTCATCAAATTCCGAAAACTATGTATTTTTGGAATTTGATGGAGTTACTATTCGCCACTGTGAGGTGGCGAATAGCAGGTGACACTTACCTGCTTCCAGCTGGGCAGGTCCCCCAGCGTCTCCCTCCGGCGCTCTGATGCGTCCTCTGGCTCCGTCTGCTATGCTGTCATGTGTTCTACCAGCAGAACACAATAAAGTTTAGAATAAAATATATATTTTTTTCTAAACTGCACTGTGTGCTGCTGGGAGACCACAAGACAGACCAGCAGGATGGAGCCAGAGGTGCTGCAGTGGGCAGGTAAGTGCGGGATGGGGGGAAGTGAGCAGAGGGGGGAGGGGGGCTCACACAAACTTACCGCAGCTGTAAGTAGTGCTGCGCATGCGCTGGTTTTATGATTGTAACAGCGCATGCGCAGCACGGATTCCAGCTGCGGTAAGTTAGAGCAGGCAGGGAAAACTATCTATTTCCCGAAAAGCTGTCATCGCAAAAATGACTGCTTTTCGGAATAGATAGTTATAGGGAGGAGGAATGATGAATTCCTCCGGTAATTAGGTAGAACTCCATGCGAGTTCTAAACCTAATTACCTCCCTCGATATTTTAGGTATGATGAATAGGCCCCTTAGTCACTAATATGAGTAAAAAAGCAAACAACAGAGGTCTGACATGAGTTATTGTGCCATGCTTCACCAATCATCATTAAGCTTATTCTGCAACTTTATACCAATTGCTTTGTGAGAAAAATACTAATCGTAAGCACCTTGTACACTATAAACAAATTTGTATGTGGTTATGATGCAAATAAGACACACAATTCAGGAAAAAGTACCTAAAATATGGCAATTGCTGCCCAAGGGAGAGCATCTAAGTTGTGCCAGGAGTCTAGGGTGCATAAAGGATAAGTGTATTAGAACACATTTGTATTTTTTTATTTTTTTTCATTTTTGCTAACTCACATGTCAAAAACTGGCTATGCCACTGGACCTGGGTGAAGCTAATAAAGTAGATATTAAGAGGACTTGAATTCTGTCCCATGTGATCTCATCCACACAATGCTGGGAAGTCCCACAGAATATCTGAGATCAAAGAAGATTGAATTGCAGTCAACAGCATTTGGTCTCCCTTCTACCACTGCGGAAAAGAACTGTGACTGTAATTTCTGTTTACTTCATCGATTAAAGCAAGATAAGGAAATTTTAGACATGGTGGTTTTATTCTTGGTTTAATAGAGGATAGTCATTCGTACTTCCAGTGTGACGATAATGAGGAAGATTGTGTCATATGTTTGAATGTAATTAGAGTCTAGTGGTAGCATTTTTTGGCAAGAGACTGGTCTGAGTGGCATGTAGGGTCATTCATTGGAAAGTGAGTGGCTGATATTGAAGAAATATTGTTTTTTAAATGTTTAGTTTGTGGGAACAGAGAGCTGTGCAGAGGATAGAGAGAGGAAGAAGGGAGCATAGTGAGAGAGAAAAGAAAGAAATATGTACTTTAATATGTTAATACACTATTACAATTCATAAAATATTATATTTTAAATAATGATGAGCAGTTAGATTTTGGCTAAGATCTTTCCACCAAGTTCAGTTCTCGGAACATGGCAAAATGTAATCTCTAGTGGAAAAAGATGGTGCTTTGTTCATGAATGATGACTTTTGGCTCATTCTGAGATTCAAAAATGGCAGTAAGATTCGAGAAAAACACTGAACTGCTCATCACTAATTTTAAGTCATGCATCAGGATCCAAGTCCACGTTTCCTTGCCTGATGATGTTAGATCAATGCCATCTGTGTTTCCCCTGGTCATAGCTGGCATTCCTAAGGGATGGACTTGCTGTTCTGAATGCAGGCTTGGCATTCTCTCCTGGCAATTCCCATGGTTGTGGAACATGAGTGCCATCATCTTAGATTCACTCACATGACTACATCAGCTGACCAGGTTCTTGCAGTAATGCTCACATAATCCGTTCAGTCAACCAGCACAAGAGCTCCTTATTTACATCCTGTCTGGTGCTATGCTCATTGCCAGAACAACACTTCTCTCTTAGAGATCAGTATGTTGGCTCCAGTTGCTTCCTGCAACTGCTCCAGGTACCTGCATTGCCAAGTGCATTTTGCATCTGACTCAGCCTCCAGTTACCTACATTTCTGGAGTGCATTCCACATCTGATTCAGTCTCCAGTTACCCTGCATTGCGAAGTGCATTCAGTATCCAGTTACCTGTATTGATAACTGCATCCTGTATCTGTCTCCAGTCTACAGCATTAAGCAAACATTCCAGTTATCTACAAACTGTAAGTTCCTGCACTCTGGACTTATTCCAGTGGGTGTCCTATAGCAAGCAGGCCCAATATAATCTGCAGTGTGCTTCCATTCATGTGCAGCACTCAGTATCTACATCTCCTGCAGTCTGTCACAAGAACTACAAACAGTAACTAAACAAAGAAAAAGTGGGGTTTTAAATGTGGTGCACAATGAGGATCTATAGTCACATCTCTTATTTATTACTAATGGTTTAGATTAAAATATAATGAATCCTTATTTGTATTCGTTAAAATACAATGTTCAGGATAATAGGGTTAAATATTATTTAAAATAATAGAATAGTTGTGTATTGAAGATATGAAAAGTCTTGGGTCTTCTCGCAATTCGGAACTCAAGTTTTAAAATCTTATATCTTGCATGTATTGGATTTCAGTTCCACCCTCGTAATTTCAGGTGCTGTGACATGGTCAAAATTGATGGGAAATGACTGGAAATTAATGTTACTGGTGTTACTAATACTAAAGGAACAAAACAGGTCCAAACTAAATAATTTTAACTGATTTTATAATTTTTGAAAGAAATTAAAAACCAATTGCCACTGAAATATTTTAAATTTTTTTTTAATGTTTTGACACAATTAAGTAATACAAAATGAAAAATGTTTGAGGCCACTTTCAAAAAAAAATCAGTTAAGTAGTTTAAGTCCAACCTACTGCTACTTTAGTATATCTATTCTTTCAATGAGGTAGACTTACCAGATTTTCTCCTCAAATAATGATCTATTTACCTTCCGAGGGAGAAGGGACATTGGGATTGACATTATTACATGTGCATTAAGTGTGTGTGTTTTTAGTTTTTATGTATGCTGTTCAAAGAATGCCAGAAAAAGTTATTTTCCACCAGTGCAACATCAAGGTGGTAAACACCCTCTTGAGAGATGTCGCATCACAGATACCCTAGTGTTAAACAACATTGCAATTTAATAATAACTTATCTAAAAATAAGTGGCTGTATGAAAGATCGGACAGTTGACAGATGGCTAAGTTGTCTTACGCCCCTCCACTATCCTCCATCATAATAGCAGGGCCAATTGCCCTTTACCACAGCAAGTAAATTAGTGTCTCCAAATCTTCTACCAATACATGCAGAAATGCTTGACCAATAAGCCAGTGCAGCTGACCTCAGTAGGGTGAAATCAGCCATGTATTGAAGAAGATCACACCCAGAATTAATTGCACTGTCCTGCCGTTCTTTCCCGCACCCAAAAAGGTGAACAGAAGGGAGGGAGGGAAAGTCCAAGGAAAAAGAGGCAGAGCCCTGACAGCATTCTGCTAAAAAAAACAAACACCTCCCCCAACTCTGACACCCTTACATGGTATAGGCCGCCAGAACCAAAACACTAATAACCCCATCAGAACCTACACTGAGCTACCGTCAATACCTCCAACTACGTAGGGGTTTATGCACATTCCTGCACATAAACTGAACTCTCTTTTCAAAAGACTACACATTAAAAGTACATAACTCTGAGCTAGTGGAAAACTGAAGTAATTTTGAGAGATTAAAAAGTAATTGTGCTGCTATTCATGCCAAGGAACTAACCTAAAAATGAGTCCCATTATTTCAACTCATATGTTTCCCCTGTCCTCACAGGGGGTACTGGTGTAAGTACAAATATGGGCCTCAGTGTTTGTGCTAATCTGTTTCAGTGCACATATTATACCTTCTCCTTAGGATTACTTAGCTAGTTTACAATAAAAATACACAAAATTGTAGGTACAAAAGATTATATCTGTTATAAGTAAAACATACTGCTATATCCTTTTCCTGCATGGAAACAAGTGACTGTGCTTTATTGTATGAGAATTGTTACTGACAGTTAATATGCTCTGAGGACAGACATTTGAAGTACAGGATATATGAGCGGGACATTTCAGGATGGCAGACCTGATCAATCAACTAAAGCTAGGTACACACTATGGGTCTGATTCAGAGATGGACAGAATTGTAGAGATGCACACAAGTAGCTGTGCAATTCCATCCATCTCAAGTGGTAATGCTGCAGGAGGGGTCTGTAGGAAACAGACACCTTCTTGCTGCATTTGTGATCCCAGCACTGCAACCAAGGTAGCAGCCTGGATCACCTTTGCAACCATTGTGACTGATGGTCCTGATGATTGGTCCTTTGGCAAGGCTGTGGTAGTTGAAGCGGGTGACACGCCACCATTTCCGGGAGTGGTGGCCAGCCATGCCCCACTCTGCCCCCCAAATGCTGCAGCATGTCAATCATGCTGCAGTTTGGGGGATCTGCAAGCGAGAATACAGGACCCGTTCTGCAAATTCACAGAACGGATCCTGCGCTTGTGCAGTCCCTAAACCATCGGAGATATATGCTAACCACCAGCTTAGAATTGTATTTCAAGAACACCTGTAGGTCAGCATTTGGCCTTAGACTTTATTATGCAACAAATCAACCAGGATAAAAAATCAAAGTGCGGTGTTTATTAGTGCTATAACTGAAATCATGTGCCTAGATGGTCATTTGTACTTGCTGGTGAATAAGATAATGAAGGTTTGGGCTAGGACTGAGGGCACATAAACTTCTAGTCAGGGATAGAGGGGTTAATAAAGTTAGGAGAATGTTTTGTTTGGGTTTGACAGTGGATCGGCAGCAATGATAAGCTGAGGGGTTTAGGTCATGTGAGAAATTATGGGGAATCTACGTTTGTGCCTCTTTGAATTTGATCTCCCACCTCCCCTCCCCTATTGTGTCTTGTGTCTGCTTTATTTCATGCAGGGTAAGACCGGCAATATTTAAGCGTCCATCTTGCGGCAGTATGAGCAGTGCACGCCCCTTCAATGCACTGGTTAGGCTGGTTTCACCCTACTGGGGTCAGCGGCACCTCTCAACCAAGCGGGCATTGGCATGGGTGTCGGATACCGCTTCACTTGCTTAGAAAGGGAGAGATGGCTCATGCAAATTTTAATATCACACTTGCCCTTGATATTGGGATAGCTGGCCCTTGTGAGTTGTGACATCCTTTTGACAAGAATAAAGCCAATGGCCCTGCAAAAAATGACCACAAAATATAAATACACTGGTTTAGTGTTTTAACAGGTATATCAAGCTGCTGTTGTGGTTGCTACCCATAGAAAAACAAAAAGAAAGAATGATAACAGCGCTGAGATATGCCTGAGACCTATCTAACAAAATGTATCAATTGTTAAAAATGAGAATGGAAATAAAACTGATGGAATAAGTTATGTTAATGGACAAATAAATCTATTTAATTTCAAAAAATTATAAAAATTCAATATACATCAAACATCACTGGCCAATGAAACACATTATAAAAAATACAATGTGTGATAATAAGTAACCAATCAATGTTGATCAGTGATACAATAATAAAATAATAAACAATGCAGCTAAAAATTACATCCCCTATATTAGTAGAGTAATTCTTTATAATACTGTCTGTAGTATGTTTTGAATCAATCGAGAGACACAGCTGTATTGAAACAGACTTTGAGGTCTGTAATAATCCTTTAGACTGAGTCCTGATTAGAATTGGTAATAAACCCCAAAAGTCGATATAACGTGGGAAAACAGTACCTCACTGTTTATTTTATTATTATTATTTTATTACCAGTTATTTATATAGCACACACATATTCCGCAGCGCTTTACAGAGAATATTTGTCCATTCACATTAGTCCCTGCCCCAGTGGAGCTTACAATCTATATTCCCTATCACATGCGCACACACAGACACACTAGGGTTAATTTGTGTTGGGAGCCAATTAACCTACCAGTATATTTTTGGAGTGCGGGAGGAAACCAGAGCACCTGGAGGAAACCCACGCAAGTACAGGAAGAATATACAAACTCCACACAGGTAGGGCCATAGTGGGAATGGAACCAATGACCTGTGCTGTGAGGCAGTAATGCTAACCATTACACCGTCTGTGCTTGACTGTAGACAAGATAATAAATAAAAACGTCCCATGTAATGGTGATAACAAATCACTCGCCAGCAACATCAGCAGGGGCCACTCGCTCACATACAGTCCCGGCTCATATCACCTCGTCATTTGTTGCCCACTGCCTTTGAACACTAAAGGTACAACCCAGGCTGTTTAGCATTAGCCGTACATCACGGTGTGATATGAGCCGGGACTGTATATGAGCGAGTGGTCCCTGCTGATGTTGCTGGCGAATGATTTGATATCACCATTACATGGGACGTTTTTATTTATTATCTTGTCCACACTCAAACAGTGAGGTACTGTTTTCCCACGTTATATCAACTTTTGGGGTTTATTACCAATTCTAATCAGGACTCAGCCTAAAGGATTATTACAGACTTCAAAGTCTGTTTAAATACAGCTAAACCCTGTGTCTCTCGATTGATTCATAACATGCTACAGTACATACAGTACTATAAAGAATGAATCTACTAATATAGGGGATGTCATTATTAGTATCCTCATTAATCAGCACTTGATTGTTATCTGATTCAAGTATTGTGGTGATTCAAATAAACAAAGATTTTTAGCTTGATTGTTTATTATTTTATTATTGTATCACTGGTCAACATTGATTGGTTACTTATTATCACACACTGTATTTTTTATAATGTGTTTCATTGACCAATGATGTTTGATGTATATTGAATTGTTATAATTTTTTGCAATTAAATAGTTTTATTTGTCCATTGACATAGCTTTTTCAATCAGTTTTATTTCCATTCTCATTTTTAACAATTGATATATTTTTTTAGATAGGTCTCAGGCATATCTCAGCGCTGTTATCATTCTTTCTTTTTGTGACATCCTTTTGCCTAAGACAAGTGGACGCTGGTTATTTGCCATTCTTTCTTCTGCCACCATACTTATCATTGTAACAAAATAAAGCTGACCTTTTATTTTGGACGGCATAATTTGGTCTTGTGTAATTATTTTTAGTTAAGTATAGTTTAAGTTTATGGGTACATCTATCATCTGACGAGAGAACGTTTATAACAGAAAGGAAGTGTATAGAAATCTATGAGCATGTTTACAACTGAACAGCACTCATTACCAGTGCAGAAAATAGGACTATCTTAATTTTTTGTTGAAGTTGCAACAAATCTACATGAATGCAGGTGAAAAAGAGAGGAAAGAGATGAAATCCATTTGCACAAGTTCATGGCAAAACATCAGAATCATTTGCAGTACTAAAAGGCTGTATTTTCTAAACTGGTAGCTTTGTGTGCTGAAAGACTGAGCTGCAGTTGTATGTGTGGTGAATACAAATCAAACCCAAAATCTGAAATTCAGCTTTTACATAATAAAAGATAAGGGAGTCAGGAAGTTTATTCACTTAGTTTAAGGCTTAGGGATTTGTCTACCTAGAGAAACCTATACATATTTTACAGATATGAAAATAAAAACTTAGTGTATTTAATTAATCTCCGCTGTTTGACAAATGTATGCAACAGTGACTAGCCCCATTTATGTTGTTTTTTTATGTCGTTGCTATTGGCATTTTATTCAAGATCTTTTCTTTTTCCATGTGCATCTGCCACTTTTTCTTTGTAAGTCAAAATATCAAGAAATCCAACCAAGCAGAAAGCTGAGGGCACTTTGTTTTTAATTCATTCACACGTTTCATGTTCTTTGTGTCTACAATAAAACACAGCTTCCCTGATAAGATCCCTGTGGCCTAACTTTCATAGCAGTACATAATGGTGATTATATGGCAGAAAGTAATGAATTCATATTTTATACTGCTGCAAGCAATTTATGACATATAAAAGACAGTGGATCTTTTGCTCTGTTTGAACAAAGAAAATCAAGTTGCGAAAAGGATAAATCTTTGATATCTGGAAGACCTTAATGCATATACAGTCAGGTGCATAAATATTGGGACATTGACAGAATTTTCATATTTTGGCCTCTATTCACCACCACAATGGCTTTGAAATTAAACAAACAAGATGTGATTTAACTGCAGACTTTCAGATTTAATTTGAGGGTAATTACATCCAAATCAGGTGAACGGTGTAGGAATTACAACAGTTTCTATATGTGCCTCCCACTTTTTAAGGGGCCAAAAGTAATGGGACTATCAACTCAAAAGCTATTTCATGTATAGGTGTGGGCTATTCACTCATTATTTCATTATCAATTTAGCAGGTAAAAGGTCTGGAGTTGATTCTAGGTGTGACATTTGCATTTGGAATCAGTTGCTGTCGACTCTCAATATGAGATCCAAAGAGCTGTCACTATCAGTGAAGCAAGCCATCATTAGGCTGAAAAATCAAAACAAACCCATCAGAGAGATAGCAAAAACATTAGGTGTGGCCAAATCAACTGTTTGGAACATTCTTAAAAAGAAAGAACGCACTGGAGAGCTCAGCAACACCAAAAGACCCAGAAGACCATGGAAAACAACTGTGGTGGATGACAGAAGAATTATTTCCCTGGTGAAGAAAAACCCCTTCACATCAGTTGGCCAAATCAAGAATACTCTCCAGGAGGTAGGTGTATATGTGTCAAAGTCAACAATCAAGAGAAGACTTCACAAGAGTGGATATAGAGGGTTCACCACAAGATGTAAATCATTGGTGAGCCACAAAAACAGGAAAATCAGATTAGAGTTTGCCAAACAACATCTAAAAAAACAATTACAGTTCTGGAACAAGATCCTATGGACAGATGAGACAAAGATCAACTTGTACCAGAGTGATGGGAAGAGAAGAGTATGGAGAAGGAAAGGAACTGCTCATGATCCAAAACATACCACCTCATCAGTGAAGCATGGTGGTGGTAGTGTCATAGCATGGGCATGTATGGCTGCCAATGGAACTGGTTCCCTTGTATTTATTGATGATGTGACTTCTGACAAAAGCAGCAGAATGAATTCTGAAGTGTTTCGGGCAATATTATATGCTCATATTCAGTCAAATGCTTCAGAACTCATTGGATGTGCTGCACAGTGCAGATGGACAATGACCCGAAGCATACTGCAAAAGCAACCAAAGATTTTTTTAAGGCTAAATAGTGGAATGTTATGCAATGGCCAAGTCAATCCCCTGACCTGAATCCGATTGAGCATACATTTCACTTGATGAAGACAAAACTGAAGGGAAAATGCCCCAAGAACAAGCAGGAACTGAAGACATTTGCAGTAGAGGCCTGGCAGAGCATCACCATGAAACCCAGCATCTGGTGATGTCTATGCGTTCCAGACTTCAGGATGTAATTGCCTGCAAAGGATTTGCAACAAAGTATTAAAAAGTGAAAGTTAGATTTAGGATTGTTTAGTTTGTCCCATTACTTTTGGCCCCTTAAAAAGTGGGAGGCACATATAGAAAGCATTGTAATTCCTACACCATTCACCTGATTTGGATGTAATTACCCTCAAATTAAATCTGAAAGTCTGCAGTTAAAGCACATCTTGTTTGTTTCATTTCAAAGCCATTGTGGTGGTGAATAGAGGCCAAAATATGAAAATTCTGTCAATGTCCCAATATTTATGCACCTGACTGTATAGTCCAGTTAAGAGGTTAGAGACAGCATTTCATCAGTATATGTTTTAGGATTACATTCTTTGCACACAGTTTTATGAATTCAAATACTCTTCACTCATGGAAGCCTAATAAACTTGTAATATAGGTCTATGATCTCTGAATTTCAGTGTCATATGAAAAAGCAATAGCATCTTGTTTGTAGGTGACCCAGGGGCGTTTCTAGAGAGGAGGGGGCCCATGTGCAGTCTCTGTCTCGGGCCCCCTCTTCTCCATCCGTCGGCCAGCAGCACACTGAGCGGTGCGCGGCCAGCGCCGCACTAATAGACTCTGGGCACTAGAGTGTGCCCAGAGTCTATAGCGCATGCACAGGTCACCGGGAAAATGGCCAAGGTGGCCATTTTCTTCATACTGCACATCCGCAAACGACGGGAAAATGGCCGTGGCGGCCATCTTCCAGCCATTTTTTACAGCGCAGATCCTGCGCCGATGTGGGGCTTCGGACAGGTAAATATAATATGGGTCAGGGTGTGTGGTGTGGGCCCCCCTGGGCCAAGTGGCCCGTGTGACCCGCACACCCTGCACCCATTATAAATACGCCCCTGAGGTGACCCCTTCAGATGTGTTTTCTAGGCTGCATATGTGGAAGAAAAGAGGAAGGTAGCACAATAGGGTTCACAGTTTATAAAAATACTGTACATAGAGGTCTATGTACTAAGCCTTGGAGAGAGGTAAAGTGGATGGAAATAAAGTACCAAAAAATCAGCTCCTAACTGTCATTTTTAACACACCCTGTAAAGTGAAATGTAGGAGCTCCGTTTCTCTCCAAGGCTTAGTACATAGACTCCATAGTTTTTTCTCTGGATGCAACTACACTACTCAATTAAGAAATAATATCATTGTAATGGATGTTTGTTAGAGTGCAGGAAGGGCTTTTTAGTAGAGCATGGGCTGTGATTCTGTGTCTTTGGGGCTGATTCATAGTTGGGAGCAAAGCAAAGAACCGGCGCCATATGCGCCAACACATATTGCCTATTTTGTTTGTAAAAAATACAGTAAAAAGTGTGTGAAGTGGATTCGCAAGGACAGAGCTTTCTCGCAAGCTCTGACCCTGCATGCGATATTTGTTACTTCCTTGTGATGTATTCAAATATCGCATTGTGATATTGGGTGATTGTTTCACAGTCAATCCGCATCTAAGATGTGGACTGTGATAAATAAGCCCCTAAGATTTGTAAGGGGAGTGTTCACACACAATTCTAAATTTCAGTTAAAAATAAAGCTGTCCAACATGTGTGGGCTACATTCAAAAGCAGCCAGTATTTAGTTGAGCTGCATGCAAAAAAATATAAAAATTAAATGCATTTAGGGACAATGGTGAGGGTTTTGTGAGTGGTGCCTTCACCCAAGGTGCAGGCAGGGGCATTTCTAGAGAGGATGGGGCCCGTGTGCAGTCTCTATCACTGGCCCCCCTCTCTCAGTGTGGTGGCTGCGTGGCCAGCGCCGCACTTATAAATTCTGGGCACTAGATTGTGCCCAGAGTCTCTAGCGCATGCGCAAGTCACAGGGAAAATGGCCACGGTGGCCATATTCTCTGTACTGTGCATGCGCAAATGACGGGAAGATGGACACGGTGGCCATATTCCCTGTACTGCGCATGCGCGAACGATGGGAAGATGGCCGTGGTGGCCATTTTCTAGCCATCTTTACAGCGCAGACACCAGCACCGACGTGGGACTCCAGTAAGGTAAGTATACTATGGGTGCAGCGTGTGCACCGTACACCCTGCACCAATTCTAAATATGCCCCTGGTGCAGGGCCCTGGGGGAGACACAGTTGCTTCCTCACGGCCCCTACATCTGGCTAGCAGGGTGCCTGCTCTGGCCAGTAGCGCTGTTGCAGTGCTACCCAAACCATGACGCACTGGGCAGGGCTGGTTCTATAGATACACTGGTTACACAGAGAGAGAGAGAAATACACTGGTTACATGCAGGCCCGCTGAGAGCCGCGGCAGGCCCGGGTAATAGGAGGTGTGACCTAATCACGGGAGGTATGGCCAAGCCCCTTTTGCGGAAAAAAAGATTTGCAGTGCCGCGAAGCAGCGCTGCGCGCAGGGGAGCAGCCCTGCTCAAAGCCAGGGGGGGCGCGATCAGTGTGATCGCTCCCCCCCCACAGGCATAGGAGACTGCTGTGTCTCCACTGCAGCTCAGCACATGCTGTGTGCTGGGCTACTGTGAGGGAGGGGGAGCGGCGCCAGACCCGGGCCCCTGCCGGGCCCCTCAGGAAGCCCGGGCCCCGGTAATCTGTACCCGCTCCCCCCCCATCCATCGGCGCCCCTGGTTACATGAAGAGTGCCACTTAAAGCAGGGTGCCCTGACCCCCAGCCAGCGACATGCATATTTAGGATCGGGCGCGTGGCATTCAGACAAGTGGTGGATCCAAGGGGGGGAGCGATCTTTCCCCCTAACACACAGCTAAACTGATGTTGCAGCTCTGTGTAGTAGAGTGAACTGTGGCTACTTCCAGTCAGCCCGAGCCTTGAGGCACCCAGCTGAAGTGGACAGACAATCCCTACCGGCAGGAAGGAATAAGCTCCTGGTGACCTCACTGCCTTCACTCTCACTCCCTGATCCTTTTTAGCGGTGAGTATATGTGTGGGACACCGCCTATCACGTACTACTCACCTTCCCACTCACCCTCCTACCCTTCACTGACGGCTGCACAGCAGTTTCCCCGGGGATTTATGATAGAGGACTAGATCCTAAATCATACGGAGAGCTATCCCTGAAGGAGACGCTGACACCCCACAGTGAAATTAGGGGTGAGGTGCTCCTATTTGCAGCTGGGGTCTGCACACACATAGACAGGCAGGAACAGCAATGAGCTGCACACAGACAAGAAAGGATTCATTCCAGTATATAAAGCATGGGCTGCGCAATCCTATAATTATGACCAAACAAAACCTCACTATATATTCAATATATATTTATTGCAACATTAATATAAAAGACTAGTTCTTAAATAGAATCTGTAACAGCATCTGCTGCAAGATACTTATTAAAAGATTTGAATATATGACATAATGTAAAACACATGTATTAAATCACACATGTAAATCCTGTGTAACAGGTAAGTTGATTAATAAAGTTTTGCAACAAAGTTAAAAACTGTAATCTCCTGTGTGTGGAAATAAGAGATAGACAAAGTACAAAGATTCCAAGTGTATGCTCTAATGTTAGTTACTGTCATTAGTGGATATATTAGGATTGAAAGTTTGATGGTTGGAGTCCTGGTGGTTACTCCTAGTAACCAGAGGAGTAAGGATTGGAGCTGAGAAGCTGTCCCTTGTGGTCAGGTCAAATACCTGCCACTTGCTTGTCCCCACAGTTTAGGTGGATATCCTCTAGCAACACTGAGGGACGGTTGCCATGTGTGAGCATAGGTATCACTCACACTGCCCCGGGGCTCCGTGTGAGGTATCAGCTCCTGATGAAGGTGCATTGAGCCAGTGGACAGATACCAGCAGTAACTCCAAGGAGCTCATTACATATTACCACCAGTGGATAGACTGCATGGATTTCATCCAGAGAAAGCAAGTCCTGCAGAACTGGAGATCCATACATTGTGCATATCTCCCAGCCAGGGTGAGAATTAGTGGCTACCAAGGGACATTGTCAGCGGCCACCATACCTCTCTGAAATACCCCGCACAGACCGCAATTTACATCCGGCACGGGTGCACGGCAAAAGGAGCTGATACCTAACATGGAGCCTCGGGGCAGGCTGTTTGTACTGTAGTCCCAGCCTGACAACACTGCCCCCTTGAACAACAACACTGCACCCTTGAACAACAGAGAATAATAGAGCCCCTTGATTGACAGGACAACAGTGACAGAGCAGAACCCCCCAACTTTATGTACTGCAGCCCTGGCCCGACAACACTGCACCCTTGAACAACTACAACACTGCACCCTTGAACAACAACAATACTGCACCCTTGAACAACAGAGAAGAACAGAGCACATCTGTTCTGTACACTCTACACAGCCGGAGTGAAAATGGCACTGATCACCGGAACATTTATAGAATCCAAATCCCTCGAGAATCCGGATGATGACTTTTGCCTCCTTTTGGATTCCGAGTTAGGTGGGAAAACCCGTACCGGACTCAGATCCAACTCAGAATTGCAATGCTTGGGTGGGTCCGGTTCTCGAAGAACCATACCCGCTCATCTCTATCTTGACATCATATAGGAAAGAAGAGAGAACTGACAATTCAGTATTAAAAATGCACAAATAATTCCAACCTTGTCACAATTTCATAGAAATTGGTTGATTTAAGAGCCTCAAACACTTTTGTTATACAACTGTCCACTTTCACTTGTTTCAACTGTTGTGGAAACCTTGCTTCCTCTGCCCTCAAACGACAACTTACATTCAAAGTTTGCAGTTGATGTGTTCACTCACTGCTACATTTCTTAAAGATGCTAAAATATACTATATGTGTCTGTTTCAGGTTAGATGGCTAAATTTTATTCTATTTTATTCAGTTATCTTTTTCAAACAGCAAACATTACTAGAAGTAGTTTTTTGTTGGCCCTTGGACTAGAGTTGTGCATGGATCCCCGTCTTTTGGTTTTAGCAAAACCACCCTCAAATATTCTGGTTTGGTTTTGGTTTTGTATTTCTTGATAAAAACAGCTAAATTCATGTAACTTGGACCAGATTTTGTTCCTATAGTATTATTTAACATCAATAACATTAATTTCCAGTAATTTCCAGTCATTTTTGACCAATTTTTTAAATTACGAGGGAGAGATTAACATGCAATAAAAAACATGCAAGTTCTGTTTCTTAGTTCTGAGATCCGACTTGCTAGAAGACCTGAGCTGGGACTTGGTTCTACTCGGAATACCGAAGTTTAGGTGTGTTCGGTTTCTCTACCTCGGACATCATGCACTACAAATGTGTCCTTATACATCATTGCTGTAGTCGAGTCAAACAGCCCTTCTAAATGCGCCAGGTTCCATGCGACTCGGCTGCGCCAAGTGTCATTTTTGCTCAAAATATGCATTTTATTCGCACAAATGAAACTATTGGAAGCAACAAAACTATCTGAACCTATATACGAAATGCTACAATGCAGCAGTTGCCGCTTTTTCTCACACCAAGGCCCGTATTCAATTTGGAGCGAAAAGCCGGAATCGGCGAAAAAGTTTTGCCGATGAAGTCATTTCGCCAGGCGGAAAAGTATCGTCGTATTCAATTTCAAAGACTTTCCGCCTAGGCAGAAAGTCAATGTAATGTAATAGGCAAATAAGTTTTGCCTATGAATAGCAGGCGGAAAAAAGTGCAGATTTGGGGTTTTGGGGTGCAACGTTGCGGGAACCCCTGTGCAGCCTTAAGACAGTCCCCTTAAGGTAGACTGCGTCAATTTTTTTTTAAAAAAGACTTTAGAACACCCAAAAAAAGCACTTTCAATTTGGGGGTAAAAAAAAAAGTTGGGGGACAAAGTTAAAAACTAGCGAACTGGACTCCAGGGGGGTCCCCAAGTATGCCCCAGGTGTTTTTCTCATTGCAGGTGCTTGCGGGAGGTAGATTTTTCACATTTTTTTAAATTGAACTTTAGCAACTTTTAAATATACTGTCCCCCATTTTCAAGTACCCCAAATTTGATGGGATAAGTTATTTTCTCCCCCCAAAAAATCCTGAATACTATTCTTCACAACTTACACAAAAATGCAATTTAGCAGCTATTGAGCCCGTTTAAAAACACCAAATACCTACAGCAAGCCAAATCGGGGGTACCATAGGGAACCCCCATGTCAGAGCATCTTTTGGGGGGTGCCAGGCTGATTTCCCCAAATCTGACTGGACTTTCCACTTGTTTAAGTTTCACTGGGTCCCGTCTTCACATACTTTCAAATTGAATACCGGTATACGTGGGCACGCGCGCGATACTTTTCCGCCTGCAAAACACGCGAAGTAGGCGAAAAGTCCGGGAGGTGGAGAAGTATTGCGGGTCCACTCAAATTGAATACGGCTCCAAGTTCCATTGTGCTTTATCTGTCACTTTGTATGTGTGTAAAACTAATTTCTGTGCCGTGAAAGTCGCAGCCCAGCGCCTTTAGTGCACTTTGAGTGGTGCTTTGCAGCATCTGCAATGCGGCTAAGATGCACAATTTAAAGAAAAAGTCACAATACTAGACTACTCAGCGCAGATAATCTGTATTAGAGCTCTTTAAGGCCTCATAATGAATATGTCCTTGTGTTTCCTGTGGGATGCAGCTAGTGTTATAACTACCTCCATTGCAGGTGGTTTAATGGCTGTGAGTTGAAGGTGAGAATGGGCTCAATTATTTAATTGCACCACTCTCCATTCTGTATTCCTAGGCAGTGTGTACACCTTTAAACTCAGTACTGGTGTTGCATTAACTGAAATCCCTAATGGAGCCTCATTGCACATGCAGAGGGTGTTCAAGTAATTATTGTTAAATGTAAAATGTATATACAATAATTCAACATATGGCGCTACTGACAGAAAGCATTCACAGTTTTGGCATGTTAGTGCTTGTAGTGTTACAAGTGCCAGCATACCCATGACTGCCAGAGCATACTGGCATGTGCTGAACAACCTGGGGCTGTGTCCCAATATGACAGGGAATATCCACAGTAACTTTCTCAAAATGTTAAAAATGAAATAAAGTTTTCTGTATGACAACTTAACATTTACAAGGACTGAAGCAGGGCTTCCACTATACAATTATCTGTCAGATATATGTCCAATCTGGCTGGTTAGAATGAAAACCTGGTAATGTATGGGAACAAATGTCAGTCGGTCATATGGTTTTAAACACTGAAAACAGCTAAAACAATATGTTCAAATTGATTAAACTTATGTGTTTTAACCAATTTCTCTGAACAACCATTTTTGGCTATTTTCCAGTGTTTGTGAGCAAATGGATGTTTGTCATTTGCTCCCATACATTACTAGGTTTTCATTCCAACCAGCCAGATTGGACAGATATCTGACAGAATATTGTATAGTGGATGCCCAGCTTTATATGTAATGATCCTGCAGTCTACTCAGAGTGACAATTCTTTGATTCTTCACGTAACTTTTAAAATATGTGGTGTGATGTACTTAATCCAGAGGTTCCCAAATGCAGTCCTCAAGGCTCCCCAACATTTCAGGTTTTAGAGATATCCATTATTGAGCATAGGTGACTTAGGCCCTCATTCAGAGCCGTACGCTCTGAGCAGAGCGCACGCTCTGAATGAGGGCCGCCCTCCATAACTATGGAGCGTCCTCATGGACGCTCGTATAGCTGTGGGTCACCACCCACAGCCTATACGAGCGTGCAGTTTGATGGCCGCGATGGTCTTGACCATCGCGACCATCGAAACTGCGAGCCGGAGCCTGCGGTTGAGGTTTTCAACCGCAAGGCCCGGAGAGATTTTGGCTCTATCATAGCCAAAATCACTCCCACTGACATCACTAGTGATGTCAGTGGGCCGGCTTCTGACGGTAGGCATTCCCTTGGGAACGCCCCCGTCAGGGAGGCACGCCCCCAGCACACCCACCAAAGGGGGTGTGCTGTCAATCAACATCGACAGCACGCCCCCTTTGATCAGACACAATGAGCGAAGGACTTTCCTTCGCTCGTCGCGTCTGGCGCATGCACACGACGGAGCTCCCTCCGTCGTGCACATGCTCAGTGCAGAACATCGACCCACTTGCGAGCGGACAGCCGCTTGCGAGTGGGTCTGAATCAGGCCCTTAATTAGTAACTCAGTCAATTTGATTTAACCACCTGTGCTCAATCATGGATATCTCTAAAACCTGAACTGTTGGGGAGCCTTGGGGATAGTGTTTTGGAACCTCTGACTTAACCCTTTAAACCTTACTTGTGTCTGCATAAAGATTGATATGTTTTTCTCAGTCTTAGATCAGACAAGGGAGAGGGACCGTAGACATTAAGCACAATATAAGAGACTGATTTTGTAAATACTGTATGCCAAAATTCTGACCAAACTGTATGTACATAGAGGCTAAATTGCTCAAAAATGACCAGATTGCTATCCTGCGCATGCGCACAAATCAATAAGTAGGCTTCTAGGGACTGCATCAGCTGCAGCCCCCAGAAGTCAGATTGGGCTGACTTTACAGCAGGGGAGTGGCTGCCCAATGGAAACACTCTCTTTGCTAATTACAGACCCTCCAGCATGACCCGTTCCATTAGGTATAAAATGCTCTGCTCCTGGACTTCCCACTTAATTTATGATTGCAGACACCTTTGTTGAAACATGTGTCCCATCAATTAACTAGTTCTACACAGGTGGCTGCAAACATAAATTAGGTGGGAAGTCCAGGAGCAGAGCATTTTGTACCTGATGGAAGGGGTCATGTTGGAGGGTAGGTAATTGTAGTCTGGACTGGCAGCCCAGACTAAATTGTAGCATTTTTTTGTAGAATTAGGAAACTACTTTTTTATTAATGCGTTGGCAATTCTTAACAACTTGCCTGGTATGGTCACATTTTACTGACCACACCAGGCTCTGCATTATCTGATCTGGTTGCAATAATGCAACCAGTCAGATAAACAGTTTGGGTGGCTGCAAAAAGAAAAGTTTCTCACAGCTGCTGCTCTCAGAGGGACCTTCCAGTCCCTCTGCCTGCCTGCACCCTCCCCCAGTTTCTGTCATGCTTCTGATCATTGCTGATCGGTCAGCACGGCAGGACCCCCTGCAAAGATTAGCAGCCGCTGGGAAAAAGTAAATTAACCTCCCCCCTCACCCCTCACCCAATTGTCAAAATAATATTATAATTTCGAGGGGACACAATAGATGTGACAATTACCCTGCTAACCACAGCCCAAGGGTACCAGGATGGGGTGTCATATCTAGGACGGGTTGACTCTACAACTAACTGAACCTAGGCAGTAGGGTATGTAATTAATATGTCGACATTGAGAATGTCAGCATTCAGAATATCGACATTATGTCAGGGTCAACATTGTGGGCTTCAACATTTCAAATGTCGAACTGAGACACTGTTGACATTCTGAGTGTCAAACTACTGTAGTATACCACACCCAGGGATTAGTTATTTGAGGGCCCACTCTCGATTCATCCACACTACAAGTAATGGTTTCACTACCACACAGTTAAGCACTGTCAGCAGCAAATGAAGATGCAACTCATACCCCTTTCAGACAGCAAAAACTTTTTGGCCGTAAAAATGTGCATCGACCTGGGTTTTTGCTAAGTGTGAACAGGAACAACGTGGGTCAAAGTCCTGAGTCCATGACCCTGTTCTGTACCAGGGTTTTTCCTGGGTGCAACCCTGGTAGGCTCTAGTTTAAATGCATCCAACCCAGGTTTCTAGACCCAGGTTTTAAAAAAACTTTCTCATTGGCTGTTCTGTGCACCTGCAGATGACATCAACTGCAGGCACCCACCACATGACTGGGAAACAAATAAATTTAAGTGTGTATTATTTTATGTTTAACTTTTTTTATGTGAAAATGTTGTCTTTGTATAGACCATAACTTTATAAAGGCTATATTCATAATTGTATTATTGTAATGTATTATTGTAATAAAAAAAAACATTGGAAACAAACAAACTTTGTGGCCTTTAGTCTAAAAATGCTAATTATTTTATATTATGTAATTACTGTAAACAAAATGCAAAGTGTCCCATTTAAATTCCTCACCAAATTCCAGGGCAGGCCAAGGTTCAGAAAGAACGTATCCTACCCTGTAATTCCTGGGTTTTTGGTGTAGTGTGAATGGAGTTCTCAGAATAAGACCTGGATATATCCTGGGTCTTATGTCTGAAAGGGGTATTACTTGCATAAAGCACTGCATAAAACACAGGGCAAAGACATGTAATACTGCTTTTATACCTAAATTCCGGGTCTGACCCGGAGGTTGGAACAGGGTTCCAAACCAGATCAGACCCGGAATTTAGCCGGTACCGCCCAGGAAATTCCTGAGTCGGTGCCATTTACATTGGACCCAGGTTTGCAGTGAACCGGCTCTTCTGGTGTGGAAGTGGACACTTGGAGATGACGTCATCTCCAGGGTTGGACTGGCCCACAGGGGTACAGGGGGAATCCCCGGTGGGCCCCACTGCCTGTGGGCCCACACTTCCTCTTCTAGGTTTCAGGTTCCAGACCTCAAATTATAGATTGTCATTCTATTAGATGGTCAGTTACCTGCTGTAGCAGGACCACTGATCAGCATGATTCCCTTCTATAGAAACTACACCAAAATTTGCCTAATGATTAGCCAAGCATCTGTTATGGATGACCACACCCTCTCTGGTGGAAGACCACTCCCCTTAAGCATGGGCCCCTACCACTGCATTTCCCCAGTGGGCCCTTCATGTCCCAGTCTGACACTGGTCATCTCCAAGCGCCACTGAAGCTCGCCAATCGGTTGGCATGTGGCGCGCTCTAGGTGACCCGGATCACGCCATTTACACTGCAGGGTTTTACGGGTTATTCCCATGTTAAACCTTGCAATTTACCTGGGTTGGAAAAAACCGTCTTGCATTTAATTCTGCATCAGTCCCAATGTTGACAAACCTTTTTGTATTTGCATTAAAAGTGATTTAGGAAAATATAACCTCCTGTATGTTGCTGATTTTAAACAATTGCATAATAGTTTTTAATATGTGTAGCCAGGTGATCAACATACAAATGCTGGCTTCCCATGAAGTAATATTTCCTTAGACTAAATAGTTAACTAATCACTGAATGATGAAAAATGTACAGAAAAACATCAACTAAAGTGCCTCAAATAATTATTATACAAAACAATATGCAAAACTAATCTAAAATCATAAACATTCAGCACAATGGTATACTTCATGCAACTGCAAATTATCATTCAAATAACTTATTTTCTAATTTTCTATTCATAAGACCACTTGTCATGGTAGTACTACAAAATAAATGAATTCTATTCTTCCAAGAATATTAACCGCCATGTCCATCTATTCTGCATGCAAAATCATACCTAAATGTTCGCTAGAAATGAATCCACTGATTTTACATGTAGATATAAGTAAGACAATTTTTACAAGTTTGAATTCTGTATGAATACTGCCTCATAGGAGCCAAATAAAGTGCCCCTGAGTGCTGACAGGACAACGTCTGGCATTTTGTGGGATTTGTGATCAGAGGCTGATTTCTGCTCACAGCGTATGGAGGTATAAGCAGAAATCAGCCTACTGCTGGCAGCTTGAGATGACTTGAATTGGTTCCTTTGAGTTCTGGCTTTATAAGAATAGTCCACATAATACGCCAACATGGAATACAAGATTTTATTTTGTGGGAGATATTTAAATGAGTTTTAAAGGATGGAAACTAATTATTTATTGGGAGCATTTCCTCATTTGCAGACAGCTAAAAATCCTCTTTCCTCCTGGGTTAAGGATTTTATATGGTTGTGCACTACACTTTGAATGGGATGTCTTTATTTACCATTCAGATGCACTTGATGTAGTGGTCAAATTATTATTGATTACTATTATTACTATCCTTTATTTATATGGTGCCACAAATGTTCCACAGCAGCATACAAAGTACATAAACAAATAAGTGGATAAGAAATAAGTGAATTACAGTACAATACAATGCAGGACAAGGGCATGATTTATATACATTGCTGATTAGCAATTATAACACTCAAAATAAGCAGCAGGGAGTCAGCAATCAAGTGTTTGGTTCCCTTGTAGAGAGTAGTAAGAAAGGAGAAGCACATGAGGGAAGAGGGCACTGCTCATGAGAGCTTACACTCTAAAAGGGAGGGGCACACAAACAGTTGTGACACACATGGGGTAGACAGGGAGGAAGGAGCATGTAGTATTAGATTAGGATGAGAGCTGGAAGGCCTTGATGAAGCAGTGGGTCTTGAGAGCCCTTTTGAAGACTTGTAGAGAGGTGGTGAGTCTGGTAGGGAGAGAGTTCCAGAGGTAGGGAGCAGCACGGGAAAAATCTTGGAGGCAGGAGTGGGAGGAAGTAATCAGTTGGCAGGATAGATGGCATGAATTTGTTGAGCAAAGTGGAGGGGTGCCAGTGTGAAGGGAGATGATGTAAGTCAGAGATGTAAATAAGAGAGGATTGGGTGAGGCCTTTGTAGGTGAGTGTAAGAACCTAGAATTGGGTTCTGAAGGGGAAGGGGAGCCAATGTAGGCATTGCAGGAGATGGGAGGCAGATATAGAATGTTTGGAGAGGAAGGTGAGCTGAGCAGAAGCATTTAGGACAGATTGTGATAAAGAGGTGGGAGTGAGAGGGACCAGATAGGAGGAGGTTGCAGTAGTCTAAAATGGAGATGAACAGTGACTGGATGAGGGTTTTAGTAGCAGCCAGGGTGAGAAAGGGTTTGATCCAGGAAATATTTTTTGAGATGGAAATGGCAGGACTGTGAGAGGTGTTGAATGTGTGGTTTGAAGGAGAGGGAGAAGTCCAGGATAACTCCAAAACAGTGCACTTTGAGGCTAGATGAGATAGTTGTACCACCAATTGATAATTAAATTGTGGGCAATGAGGTTATGCAGAAGAGTTGGAAGATGATCAGCTTAGACAAGACATGTTAAGTTTAAGAAAGTGCTAGGACAGCCAGGAAGATATACAAGAGATACAGTTGGAGATACGGGTGAGGAGAGAGGGGGAGAGGTTTGGGGAGGAAAGGAGATCTGAGTATCATCAGCATATAGATGATATTGGAGGTCAAAAGAACTGATGAGCTCACCTAAAGAGGATGTATATAAGAAGAATAGTAGAGGTCCAAGAACAGAACCTTGGGAAACACCTACTGTTAGTGGAAGTGGAGGGGAAGAAGTCAGCCAGGAAAGGCCAGTGTCATGTAGACCAAGAGATGAAGGATTTGCAGGAGGAGAGCAGCAGAGAGGTCAATGAGAATGAGCAGAGAGTAGTGGCTCTTGGATTTGGCAGCAAGGAGGTCATTGCTGACTTTCATGATGGCAGTTTCAGTTTCAAATACCTATGTATTAGAAAAATTAAAACACAAAAAAGTGACATGACAAAAAACAGCCTACTCTACAGTCACATGATTACCTAGAGACATAAATGAGGTTGTAAAGTTTAATTTAGTGAATGTGTAGACCTACAGTAGATTCGGACTTGTATGAATGTGTCATATTACACAGGCTTTGTAGTAAGGATTTCTTAGACGTGACATTTTTACTGATCTCACCAAGCACATTCTCAGCTGGCCCTTTAATCACACAATTATTTGGACAGGCTACACCTTATGGTAAAATAGATGCTTGTAACCACTTTTTATTGCCAACTGACACACTCAGCGCTTTGTGGTTACAAGTATCTATTTTCCTTCTTAAATGAAAGACTGGTTACTTTCTTTCTTTGATTAGAGCTGCTGAGTGGTGTGAAACACCATTGTGGAATAAGATCTTTTTTTCTTCTATAAACCTTATACTGTATTAGTAGTTATGATAAATAGAATGTGGCAATGTGCAATCAGTGAGTGTTTTAGTTTCACTTAAACTTAGGTTCATCCTGCACATTTGCGGAATTCAGCATAGAAGGCATAACAACAGACATGAACATACAGCGATTAATTAAGAGATGCAATCTTCTCTTTGGTTGTCTAACATGTGCAAACACCTAATGCCATCTCCTGACTACTATGGTGAACAACACTGTACCTGTAGAATTGCACGCACTAGTACTGTATCTCAAGTAGGTGCCAGACTGCCAACCCACCAAGGTCCACAACCTGATGGGCAAAATCCTTATTAACTTTGTTTTGCACACTGCTCAAGTCCACACAACTCTGCTCAACATCTCAAAACCATCTAGGTATGATAGTTGATATTTATCTGATATATTGATCAGCATGCTGAAATGGCAGACACATTTGACTTAAACCACATGTTTGAATTAGTACCTTAACAGGTGCCACACTTGAAGTGAAGACCACTAGAAGGGTTACATGAAAGTACACAAAACCAGTCATGGCTGAGATTGCCACTTTGAATTGCCCACTGAGATAATGATCCACAATGTCCAGAGAAGAATTATTGCCATTTCTGCCAGGCCAACGTATACATTTTAAAGGTAGGTGGAACTAATGCCATATGGGAAAGTCCCTCTCTGCTGTCTTGAAAATCTGCCAAACCTAATAAGGACAAGTTGAGCAGACTGTGTCAGCCCATGCTGCAAGTGCACAAAATACACCCCATTGCTACCTTCACAAAGCATCAGCCACCCAATTATCAACCCACATGACATATATAATCTACAAGAAGATATTATTCTGCAAGAAAAGCAAAACTAGCCTACAAAGAAAATGTAGCATTATAGGACACAAAGACCTCTGATTCTTAATAGCCTGGACAACACCTAGGTTATCACACCAGATACAATACATGTGTCATACATCAGGGTACAAGCTCCACTATTTCCATTTGGTGCACTTCACTTGGCCTCCCATAACACTCCTAAAAGCATCCTCTCTATTGTACACAGACTGTCCGGTATGCAGTCAGGAAGCCGGCAGACCTAACCCCTCTGCCGGCTTCCCAACTGCTTTATCCTGGTGAGGGTTAAATGACAGGCATCTAGATCTAGACGCCTGTCATTTTACCGATGCCGGGAGACCGGCGCCTGGCATCCCGACTGAAGTGATGCCGGGCGCCGAGCGTGGACAGCCGTGGGGGGGAGGGTTAAGTTTAGGGCTCCCGGGGGTGACTCAGGGTTAGGCACCCCCCGGGAGGTTAGGGTTAGGCTAGGGGGAGGGAGGGTTAGGCACATCCAGGGGGGACTTAGAGTTAGGCACCCCCCAAGGGGACTTAGGTTTAGGCGGCGGGGAAGGGGGGGTTAGGTTTAGGCACTTAGAGGGGGGAATTAGGGTTAGGCACTTGGGGGGGAGGTTAGGGTTAGGCACCCCTAAGGGAGGGTTAGGTTTAGGGGGTTAGAAATAGGTTAGTAAATTGGGATACCGCTGTCGGGATTCCAACCGCCAAGCAGGGGTCCAGTGGTAAATCATACCGATTCCGACTGTCCAGCTACATTGATGTGGCCATATTGGATTACTGTCAGGTGAACTCTCCAGTCCAATCAGATCCAGAGCTTCAGTTACATGACTCATCACTATTCACCCAAGTAAGATTTGAAATAGCACCTAGATCATATAGTACATTCATTAACCACACTGTGTATTCCTGCGATTATAGCTCAGAAATCTGTTTAATATGAAAAGAGGATCTATCATGCTAAAAGTTGGTTGATGATCATGGACCAGTCTGTACAAATTTGTCACAATTAAATTAGAGGTGCAGAATCTAACAGACTCTTCAGTATTCACCAACTTCACTGCTGGAAGTCCGCAGGTCGCAGCTCTCAGGGAGAGCAAGGGGTGAGATCAGTGTAAGAAGATATGGTAGAGAAATATTGTGACAAGAGAAACTGGACTGCAGTGAGAGTAACACTGAGGTGTGAGGTACTTAATGAGACTCCAGTGTATCACAGAAGTAGCAAGGAGGGAGGCACTAGTTCATAGACTCCAGTGTATGAACTGAGGGCTGTATCCAACAAGGCTGTGAAACCAGGAACCAGAAGATGAAATCTACATGTGAAAGAAGAAATTCTGGCTATGGTTTGACAGAAAAAAAAGGATTTAAATAAACATATAATTCCCAGAGTCACTGGGATTGGCACAAGCCTGATCACCTGACTGGAGTTAACTTCTGAATGGATGCAGGCAGCAGATGGACCAGGAAAGATGGTGGCACAGCAGAAACTGCTGCAAGCATAGGCCCTCATTCAGAGCCACTTGCAAACAGCAGTACGCTCGTTGCGTTCCGATGTTGAATAACCGCGCATGCGTCGGTGTAACACTGCGCATGTGCGTACGGCAGATTGCGAGTTTTTTTGGTCTCGTTCGTCAAATAGCGTACAGGAAGTGACATGTCAAATGTGATTGACAGAACAGGGCGTTTTTGGGTGTTGACGGGGTGGAGATGGAAAAACGCAGGCGTGGCGAGGCGTTTTTGGGGCGTACATACATTAGCAGATGCGAGCGTAAAATGTGTTCGGACCGACTCATACGTCACTGGATGATCCTCTTTCCCTTCAAAATGCTCGCACAGCTTAGGGTCTGGATTACTCGACCACATTGGCGATGGCCTTCTCCTCCGTCCTGGGACTCCACGATGTTGTTGCGATTAATCGCGGGTGATTTGAAAAGCAATTAGTGTTGGACTGAAAACCGGCTTGGTATGTGTTTTGAAATCAGTTTTTCGGGATAGCACAAAACCGTACGCAGGTGGAAGTCAGAGCTGCTAATGTCAGGATGACACAATCAATTTGCGTACATTTGTGGGGGTTTATTTTGGCCTCAATTTGGTGGTTAGGGCCTATTGTAACAATAATGTCATCATGTTTTAATTTTCACACCATTTTATTTTTGCCTCTTGAATTTGCCTCGTTATATGAATTTTTTAACGTTCCTTAAAGAGCCCTTTTTTAAAAAAATGTTTTGTTTTTTTTGGCAAGTTTTTGCCTTTTGGGCCAGGATTAAATGTAACCCATTTGTACAATAATGTCACAATACAATGTCAGATTTTTGGCGTCAATTTATTGGTCAAACCAAAACTAAAATAATAAAAAATTTGGGGACATCTTTTTTTTGCAAAGATCATTTCCAAAATCAAACAAATTGGCCCAACATAACTGTAGACATTAACGTACAACAAAAAATTAAAAACATTTCACAAGAAAGGAGAGGGAAGTTTTGACCAGAAAGGAATATGAGCCAAGCACAGAAGGAGTGTGGGAAAAGTCGCCATTGCTGTCACCGTTTTTTCACCCGTTTGGATGGGGGAGGGAGGGCGCCAGACCGGGTCCGGGATGTCATCGGGCTGGCCTGTCCAGAGGCAGATGTTGTGGCCTCTGGACTAGGCACAGGGCTAGGCACATTTGGAGGATTGGCTGATGTTGTGCCAGAGGTGGAGGATCCTGATGTTCCGGCAGGAAGGGAGGTCGGCTCCACCATGTGCTGGCGAACGAGCTGCTCCAGGGCATTGGCGATGCGGATGTTGGCCCTAGTATTTTCCGCCAGGGCCTGACCAATGGTCACGTTGGCCACAGCATTTTGCTCCAGGGCCTCAGCCACCCGTAGCAGACTGGCGTCCATCCTCTGCAGAATCTCCGTATGGAAATCTGATTTGAAATTGAGTTCTGTGAGGAGGGCCACTGCCTGCAAGGGGGATTGCCCTGGACTGGCTTCTGCAGGGTCCTCAGCCGGATGTACTGGTTCCTCCCCTGCCGAGCCAGCAGAAATTCGGCGGCCAAGGCTCCCCTCTGGAGCAGACTCATCCGCCTGTGTCTCTGTTAGGAAAAATGAGAAAAGACTCACATTAGAATCTACATATTGGCCCACTAACATTTCAGAGTTGGTGACATCAAAAGATTTACCTGGGACAACATGAGGAGCCGCAAAGTCTGGCATGTCCATATCCATGTTGGATACGCCAAACACCTCCACAGGCTGCACACACCCCTGTGCCAGCTCTTCTAAATCCGTCAACTCCAATTACACAGGGGTGGGACCCCCACCTGTCCCCCTTGCATGCCTAGCCCTGTCCGTGAGTTTTTGCTTTAGCCGATATTTGAAGTCGGCCCATCTGTTGGAAAAAATGGAAGCCATTATCCTTTTGTTTAAAATGGTGTTTGTTTTTAGGGGGGGCAAGTGTTTATTTACCGCCGTTTGACATCCCGGGCTAGACGGACATAATCACCCACCCTATTGACAGCAACGGCTACCTCTTCCCACATTCTCCACTTCTGGCTTAGACTCATATTCCTGTCTGCCTGTGGCAGGATGTCCACACACTTCTGTATCAAAACCTCCATCTCCTTTCTTGTGAAATGTGGCTGCCTTTTTTTTTTTGCAGCTTTGGCCGGAATACTGGGCCCAGCAGCCTCTTCCATGTCATCCTCCTCACCTATTTGTGTAAATATTCAGATTTCACAAATTCACAACTTGCCCAATCTTATGTTTCAAATTAATCATTGATACAAAATGCATGAAAGAATTACCGCCTGACTCTGGGGCATTGTTTCCCTGGTCTGTCGCCATGGCTGAGGTCCAAACAAGAAATACACCAGAATTTAAATGTGTTTTCGTGACGTATTTATACATGCGTCCTTATTTTGCGGCCGCATCATTGATTGTGCGTTCCTATGATCCCTCCTTAATTTGTGCGGGAAACGAAACACTATTTATGGCTTGGTGTGTCTCGAGTCGAAGTGGCGTTTTTGGATTGTAGGAGGTTACCTTGGTTGGAGTTTCTTGTTTGCGGATAAAGGAGTTGGCGTTTGGAGTTTATTTTGTTTGCTAGATTTGCGTTTTTATTTTCCGTTCTCTTTTTTGGTATTTTTTTTTTTGGCCTCGTTTCTTGATTTGGTAAGTTTTGTGAAGTCTAACTTTTGTTCAATTGGTGTCTCATTGTGTTTCTTCTTGTTTTTAATTTTTGGATCCATAATTTCATATCTTTTAGCTTTTTATTAATTTCGGACCCAAAGACCTTTTGATTTGGACTCTTATATATTTGCTCTTGGTAAGTCCATTTTTTATCTTGTATTTGTGAACTAATTAGCGCATTTTTCTCAGTTTGTATAGTGACTTGTATTTGCAAACTAATTAGCGCATTTTTACTACTTACTATTGTGACTTGTATTTGCGAACTAATTAGCGCATTTTTACTACTTACTATTGTGACTTGTATTTGCGAACTAATTAGCGCATTTTTACTACTTACTATTGTGACTTGTATTTGCAAACTAATTAGCGCATTTTTACTACTTACTATTGTGACTTGTATTTGCAAACTAATTAGCGCATTTTTCTCAGTTTGTTTATTAACTTGTATTTGCGAACTAATTAGCGCATTTTTAAATGCTTACTAATCCTGTTAAATTTTTTGGGGTTGCCCTTTCGCTTTTTTGGGAAACATTTCAACCCATTTTGATGTACTGTGTGCAATGTCGTTTTGCTCTTTGCCCAAATGTGTGTTTCGCATATTTTAAGTGTTGTCTAGCACAAAATTTACAAACATAAATGCACAGAGTAAAATTTGTCAAATTAATTTTGTGATTAATTTCAGTTTGGACGTATCATGACAATACCCCGGCATGTAAGCAGCAATGGATGGTATCATCAAGCTAAGTTGTTCTTAATTTTCTTTTGGGGTGGGTCCAAAGCCTTACATTCCAATCTTGCCATTTCAGGTTGATCTTGGGCGGATTGTTCTGGCCATGCTCCCGGAAGCCGACCAACCTCAATCTCGTCCCAGGCGTAGGCATCGTAGGCGTGCAAGGCCCCAGACATTTCGAACACGTGTCACCCTTTTTGGAATGCCCGATGATGAGGTTTTAAGACGCTACCGACTTCCTCCCAAAATCATCATAGACACTCTCTCATTAATAGAGAGTGATCTTGAGCGGCAAATTGACAGTCCAACAGCAATACCACCACTTACGCAAATTATGGCGGTGTTACATTTCTGTGCCTCAGGATCGTTTCAAACAACGGTGGGAATAGTGGCGGGCATCTCACAATCCTCCTTTTCCCGGATCCTGAGGGCAGTGATGGAGGCACTTTTCAAGCACCACCATCATTTTATTCAAATGCCTTTGGATATGGGTGCCCTTAGTGTGGCCAAGGCCAATTTTTACTAAATAGCTGGCTTCCCACACATCATAGGGGTTGTGGATGGTACTCACATACCACTTCAGCCTCCAGCACGGCTGGAGGCCATATTTCGAAACAGGAAACACTATCACTCCCTGAATGTAATGGTGGTATGTGATGCCTCCCTCCAGATCCTGTCCCTGAATGCAAAATTACCAGGAAGTGCACATGACTCCTTCGTCATCCGGCAATCAGGGATATGGCACAAATTAACCAACCTACAAGCTGGTGATGCGTGGCTTCTGGGTAAGTGTAGACCTTTAGTACATAACAATGTTAAGCTTGATACACAGTGATCCTGATGTTGTCTATTCTTTTTCACAGGAGACAGTGGATACCCTTGCATGCCCTGGCTGCTCACTCCTTATTTGGCTCCCACACCAGGTCCACAAAGTGAGTTTAACACCGCACTTACAGCCACCAGGCAAGTGGTGGAGCGCTGTATCGGCCTTTTAAAAGGCCGATTCAGATGCCTCCACCGCTCTGGTGGCGAGCTCATGTATTTGCCGGATATGGTTTCGAAAATTGTTGTCCTGTGTGGGATCTTTCACAACATCGCCATAAGGAGTGGTGTTCCAATGCAGCCAGAGGATGCCTTACCTGAGGATGGCCCCCCCGAGGTTGGTCGGAGGTCAGTATGTGGGGGGGCCATACGCGATGATGTGGTGGACCGATATTTTAGGTAATTATTGACCAAACAACAGTGTGTATACCCAATGTGTTATGGTTTTTTAACGTTCATCTTTTTTTATATTAATTCTTGCACCATCTTCTGTTTGTTTGCATAATCTTTGGCACTCCCACGATGACTACTTCCTGCTACCCTTCAAAAACCTTTATGTTGAAACTTCGGGAATATATTCTGACACCAATATTACAACGCCATATTTTTGAAATCATGTGGGCATGGACCTTCGTCAACCAGTTCTTGATTTGTTGTGTGTTTGTTTCGTGTTTTTGGTATGTGGTGTATTTCTGATTATCACTGTGTGTTTTGTTTGTGAGTGACCACTTTGTATTTTGATTTCTGTTGTGAATAAATATTTGGAGAGTGTAATTTGTTTCCTTTTTGGGCACGTTAGAAGCAAGTGTAAACAAACTCCCAAACGTTAATTTTACCTAAGGGGTAACCCAGTAATGAAGCAAGTGGAGCTAAAATGTAATATGTTTTCGGGGTACTAACCAACACAACAAGGAATCGTGTACAATCAGTTGCCTTCGTAAGATTGTCCTAAGCAGTTTGGCCACCAAATAGGAACCTGAAAAATGGTGTAAACTATCATGTTGACCACCACAAAAAAGGAAAATGACATTGGTACTGGGAGGTGTTTCTTGTGCCTGTTTACCTTCAAAATACAACACACAATCTGTAGTGAGATTCTGTGGCAATCCTTGCTTGAAGAGTCTACTTATGTCAGTGTAAAGAATCTTGGATTTACTCCAAACGCATGAGACAGAGCTTGATTTAAAACTGATTTATTATGAAACAAATCGAAAAAAAAAAAAAAAAAAAACTAATTCCTAAGGAGGAACAACAGATGGTCAAGGCCCTGCATAAGCCCAGTGACCTGCTCCCGCATACGGCCCACACAATTCACTAGCTCTTCCTGACGCCTCTGTTCCTCTGTGGGTGACAAAAGTTTGGGGATTAATAAATCGATAATGAAGCAACATTCTAAAAAAACACAAAACAAGCAAACCAAAACTTACAAGCTTGTGGGCCAAAAAAACATTACACGGATAAAACCCAGCACCCCAAAATGTCTAAGGGCAAAAATACAAGGACCCTAAAAAAAGGCACACAGGTGTGATATGTGTATGGTGACATCAGAAGGAACAGGTAAAGACAACCCCCAAAAATACCCTAAGGCGACAGAAAGGCACAAAAAATGGGGACGACACATGATTACATACAAACAGTTTGTGGTGTCCAAAATAAACTTTAAAAACATACCGTTCTCCAAAACAACAGAGCCAGAAGCCACTCCGTGGACCACCTCGGAGGTGGCTACATTCCCCAACCCTAGGGGCAAGGGGTTTGAGGAATCCTGGGAGGGGGTATTTGGAGGAGGGACGGATGGAGGAGAGGGGGAATTGGGCTGGAGGGGAAGTAGGCCTGAAATTTCGGCCACAGGGTCTGGGGAGGAGGGGGTAATCGATGAATTGGGGGTTGGAGAGAGGGGCCGGGACCGGCGTCTTGTGTGGCGATGCCGCCGTAGTGTTTGCTGTGCCCCTAAAAAATGACAAAAATATTGTGGTTAGTTTCAACAGGAATCCTAAAAAAAAATAAAAAAAAAAAAATCAATAGGACAGGCGTGAAAACATGCACATGCAGATATGACTACAATGACTCAATAGGACAGACATGAAAACATGCACATGCAGATATGACTACAATGACTCAATAGGACAGACATGAAAACATGCACATGCAGATATGACTACAATGACTCAATAGGACAGACATGAAAACATGCACATGCAGATATGACTACAATGACTCAATAGGACAGACATGAAAACATGCACATGCAGATATGACTACAATGACTCAATAGGACAGACATGAAAACATGCACATGCAGATATGACTACAATGACTCAATAGGACAGAGATGAAAATATGCACATGCAGATATGACTACAATGACTCAATAGGACAGACATGAAAACATGCACATGCAGATATGACTACAATGACTCAATAGGACAGACATGAAAACATGCACATACAGATATGACTACAATGACTCAATAGGACAGACATGAAAACATGCACATGCAGATATGACTACAATGACTCAATAGGACAGACATGAAAACATGCACACGCAGTTAGGGCCCACAAGATAAACTTGAAAACCACAGTCCAGAACACTTACTTTCCGCAATCTGCATGCGAAAGCATGCCAGCAAGCGGGGCGTCCGCCGGTGCAGGTCCGACCACCTGCGCTCCAGCTGGCCAATATGTCGGCGTGAGCCGAAGGAGCGCAGGTGTCGACGTACCTCCGCATATGCGGAACGCTTGCGCCTATTGGAGATGGGTGGAGGCTGACTGGTGATCCGCCTGTCCATCACCTCCGTCAGCACCAGCAGTTCGCGCCTGGTGAATGCGGCGGATCTCATGATGGCAATGGTGTTTTTTTGACAAAATATTTTTAATAAAGCACCCCAAAAAAATTTGATTGGCTAATGTATTTGGGAAATTAACAGGACAAATTCTATTGGTTAGTGTATGAGTCATGTGTTCGACAGGGCCACAAATCTCTTGAGAGTTATGATAGGCTTGATGCAGTGACATGCGTAAGCAAATTTAAATAAAGAAATGAACCACAGAAAAATTGTGGGGAGACAAACAAATAGAACAATTGTTTAATTGGGGCTAACATGTCTTTTGAACAATAAAAGCGAAGGTTTCAGCCGTACGTATTCTGCGAGCAAATACAAACACGGACAAGATTAAAGTTTATTGCATTGTGTTGAAAAAAAAAAAAAAATTAAGCTAATTGATACATTGATTGGCATGATACGATTGAGGGAGGTAGGCAGAAAAAACGAGCAGGTAATCGGAATCTGACATTCCCACTTCCGGTTTGTACTTGTGCTGCGTTCCCTTCAAGCCATTTCGGGGATGTACGCTCGCTATTTGGCATGCTCGTTAGTTAGAGGAGGGGTCGCCTGAGTTTGGGGCGGATTTTTAGCTGCGTACGAAAATACGAGCGAGTGCTTGAATTTAAATATTTTTTTACGTACGCCGAACGTGCGTACGCCCACTTGCGAGTGGGTCTGAATCAGGGCCCTAGATCTAAAAGAGGAACACTAGTGACACCAGAACCCAGTGGTGGATAAGAGTGACCTGGTTGGGAGGCCAGAAAAATTAGAGACCCTCACAAGTGTTCTGGTGCATGACATTGTTCCCTATCTTAAAAGTGGCCACTGCACAGTTGACATGAGATTTTCATGGAAACTGATGTTGGAATTTTCTTACTAAAGAAGGAACATGAACATTCATACAATCAATCCAGACTGTTTCCTCAGGACCATAGTCTTTCCATTCAATAAGATACTTGAGTCGCACATGTCTTGAATCAAAAATGCATTTAACTTCAAACTCCTCTGCATTATGGGTTTGAATCTCTGTAGCACAGAGACTTGAGTATGGCATTAATGATTAATGATAAGTGGCTTGAGAAGAGAAATACTGTATGAAATTAATTAGGAATACATAAAAATGTAGGTAGATAACTTATAGACTTCTTAATGATTAATTGTAACATGTAGCAAATTTCATAGATGGGACTCAAAGCCAATGGTTCTGAGTGTAGAAAAACACAATGTCCCCAGGTATTAGATTGGGATTTGTTTTCTTCTTATCCAATTGAAATTTGTACTTTTATGAAGTATTCACAAGATTGTGCTAGACTAAGTAAAATCTTAGATACGTGAGTTAGAGGTAGATAGCAAGGGTTTTGGCAGGAAGGATAAAGAAGGACCTTGGGGATGATAACCATAGACTGTAAAAATTTGAGTAGAGGAAGAGGACTCCTGAAAGTTGTTATTATGGGAAAACTCAAACCAGGGAATACAATTTTCCAGTGAGAAGGAGATGAAGATTTGGATGAATGTTTCTAATTCCTGCTTGACTCTTTGGGGTAAATTTACTAAGATGGGAGTTCTATTTAGTTGCCCATAGCAACCAATCAGATTCTACTTCTCATTTATCTAGCACCTTCTAGAAGATAATACCTGGAATCTGATTGGTTGCTATGGGCAACATCACTTCTTAATAGAAGGTGCTCCTTTGAGCACCCATGGGTGAACAATCTCAATGAATAACCGAGCTAACTCAGCTGCTGAAGGAAGGCTTTGGAGGAGGATAAAATGGATCATCTTGAAAAAACAGTCTACCACTACACAGATTGTGGTATGTCTTCCAGAGGGAGGAACATTTGTCAGAAAGTCCATAGCAATATGCATCCAAGATCTGTATGGAGTTTGCTGTGGAAGAAGAGGACTGTTGGGAGTCTGTTGAGGCACATTATGTTGGGCACACTTGGGACAGATAGTAACATTTGAGTAACTAAGAATTCAAAAGACTGTACCTGAGGAGGAGTAGCAAGTCTAGTAGTGGTTGCCACTTGCCAGGCATTCAGGATTGATTGGTAAAGTCACAGTTGTGCCAGAGTCTACAGAACCATTCATGGAGTGAGAAAGAGCATACACTTTAAGATTTTTCTGAATGGACCAGAAGGTGATATGTAGTTTTAAGCAGGATTAAAATGATGCCCGGCAAACCTGGCCAGGATTAATGCACTGAGCCAATTGGAGATATAAAAGATTGTTATGACTAGTCTATACAGTATTGTGACCAGAAATTGAGCACTCTCCAAAAGATATCAAGTTGGATGGCTTGTAATTGCCCTGCCTCACTTGTATAGTTCTACCAAGCTAGAAACATTTTTTTTTTGGGGGGGGGGAGTAACCATAGGGTTTTGTCATCTCTGAGAAAGAACTACTCCCACTGCTACCAAAGATGCACCGACGTCCAGATAGAAAGGACAAGTAAGGTCAAGTTGCTGCAAAATTAGCACAGAGAAAAATGCCTCTTTCAGGGATTTAAAATCTTTTACTGCTTTGTCTGACCAGATTTGAGTATCTGAACCTTTCCTGTATAAGGAAGTGGTAGGGGCATTAAGGTGGAGAATCTCTAAATGAACTTCTGATAGTAATTTGCAAACCCCAGGTGTTTCACCAATTTTAGATTGGAAGGTAGGGGCCAATTGACAATTGCCTGGACTTTCTATGGATTAATTTGAAGACACATGCCAGAGATGATGTATCCTAAAAAACTGTTGAGTCCAATTCAAAAATGCTTTCCTGAAACCTGCATTAATGTTTGTTTGCAGTTAATGAGTGAGTAGCTCCTTGACTATGGTGAGAGATGATATAAAACTTGAATGCCATCAAGATAAACAACCACTAAGAGATACAAGATATCATGAAATAATACATTAAATAAATGCTAAAAGAGCTGTAGCATTGCAGAGTCCAAAGGGCATACCCAAATACGCATAATGGCGAACTTGCATGTTGAAAGCAGTCTTCCACTTATCTCCTTGCCTAATCCCAATGATATTATATGTACCTCAGATATCTATTTTAGTGAACAGTGTGACTCCCTTGACTTTATCAAGCAGTTCCAGAATCAGAGGAAGAGGATACAGATTATTTATGATAATGACATTTAAACCTCAGTAATCATTACAGGACGTGTGCCTCCATCTTTCTTCTTAAAAAAGAAAAACCACTGGCAGAATGGAAGAATGGATAAAGCCTCTAGATAAGTTCTGTTTGATATCCTTTCACATGGCTTGGGTTTCTGGTAGTTACAAAGGATATATTCTTCCCCTAGGAGAGATATTCCCAGGAATCAATGAGACTCTGGGTCTCATTCAGACCCGCTCGCGAGCACAGGATGCTCTCAAGAGGGTCGATGGTATACCCAAATGCGCATGCGCACGACGCAGGGAGCTCCGTCGTGCACATGCGCGAGACCCGGATAGCGACAGCCAAGCTTTCGCTCTGGGTCTCGCACCAAAGGGGGCATGCTGTCGATGGTGAGTGACAGCACGCCCCCTTTGGTGGGCGTGGCGGGGGTATGGCTGCCAGACGGAGGCGTTCCCATGGGAACGCCTACCATCTGGGTCCGGCCCCACTGACATCACTAGTGTTGATATTAAAATTGAACCTCTATATACCCCTGCCTGTACCTTCTAAAATCCTACCTATAAAACTCTAAGGATGATGCTAATTTGCCTACGCAGTCATACCATAAATAAAGACTTAGACGTGGAATCTGTGGTTCCAAAGCACAAGTGTTATTCAGGTAAAAGTTCAGACAGTTACACGCAATTGATCAAGACACAATTTAGGCGCAAAAGGAAAATTATACAGACCCAAGTACAGTATACATACGCAGGCGTTTCCGGACCCAGAGATAGGCATCAGCAAGAGACCCCTAGTCATACAGCGTTCAGCACGAAGACTGAGAACCAGCATTCATGCACACATATTTATACCCCCCCAGAATAAACAGGACAATAGGGAAGTTTGTTGCTGGTGTCATTGGTTCCCAGGGGAGAAGCATCTGTTACAGCACATTTAACAGGCTAGTTCAAATAGACTCTCCCTGCCTCTAACAGCTGGGGATCTTCCTCTTCACGCCCCCTGCAACATCCTAACAGCTGTTCCTAAAATATACATTTTGTTGCTTGTAGGCTCTGCGATCCATAACTCGAGAATGCATGATGCGATCTCCCCACCGATAACACCGGAATACTGTAAAAAGAGTACGCATCAGTACAACTCCAAACACGACTTGTTTAGCATGTATAATACCTTAGTTATCAAATATCTTTATTTCTCAGCATTTAAACTAACTGAATCAACTTAAATCATACACTTTAAAGCTTATTAAACCTTATGTGTGAATATGTAATGTGTGAGTATTCAGGGTTTGATATAAAGACGTATTAATGTGTGTATGAAGATGGGTGCACTTTAGCAGTGTGACATGCTGAGCCAGATAGTTCCACATGCCCTCTGTCAGCAGGCCCCCACCTTTCCTGTGTTCAAAGGAAACTGTGTTGACCATCGCGACCATCAACATGGACGTTCTCATAAGCTGTGGGTGGTAACCCACAGCTATGCGAGCGTCCAAAAGGCCACTCCAAATTTAACTAGGACAGCCCTGATTCAGAGCGAGCGCTCTGGTTAGAGCATCCGGCTCTGAATCAGGGCCTCTGTTTCTAGTTTGAGAATTGATCAGCCATGCAAGAAGCATTTCCCAAACACTTCAGGCAAGTGTTTAAAATTTGATCAAATCCTGGGCAATAAAGACATACAGTAAATTTACCCAGAATCTTTGTCCCCAATCTGCAAGGTTCAAACAAGAATGACATAGATATTAGGTCTTTGGAGTTTGTAAGTGGAACCTTGAAACAAGAAGCCAGACAAATGTTTCAGCATTACATCTGACTTCTTTCCTGTGCTCTTTCTAGGAACTGCAAGTCCACTGTATTGCATAGGAAAATTAGGTCATTGAGGGAAGTTCAAAGTTCATGAGTGGCTAACTCATCCTTGATGTTATCAGAACTAGCCAGAAAACTGCAACCAACGTCTCATTATTCCATTGCAGCTCTGATGACAGGTTGCAAAATTGTATTACCTATTGCCTAACAGTTTAAGAGCCATGATATACAGTAAGTGTTGAATATTTGATGCAGACGAAGAGGCCCAGTCAGGTTCATGAAAGATCATCTGGAATGTAGCCAGGAATCTAGAATAATACCACAGGATAGGATTGGATCATTCCCATTAAGGGAGTCTCAGGCAAGTGGGGAGATGTACTAAACCTCTGAGAATGATAAAGTGGAGAGAGATAAAGTGCTAACCAATCAGCTCCTAACTGTCATTTTACAGGCTGTGTTTGAAAAATGGCAGTTAGGAGCTGATTGGATTGTACTTGATCTCTCCACTTTTTCACTCTCCAATGCTTAGTACTTCTTCCCCAGGGTCTTGACCAGAAAGAAGGGAAATAATATAGGCAAACTTAGTACAACTGGTGGAGAAGTTCCCAGACTGTAATTCAAAATGGATCTCACTTTAGTTTAGGAAACCACCACAGGTCTTAGTATTTCCCTTATACTTGGCAGGAATTAGAATATGAAGATTTGAAGCTGCTGCCAGAGATAGAGGAGAATTTAGGTTAGTTTGGCACAAGTAACCTAAGGGTGCATAATTTAATGCACTCTCAAGTATTCACGAAGTGGAATGGTGTTCACTGATGGGAGCCCCCAGGTTGCAACACTCAGGGTTAGCACAGAGGCAAGCCAGTGTGGAAAGAGATGGTAGATAAATACTGAGGAAAGAAAAAACTGGTCTGTAGAGTGAGAGGAGCACTAAGGTGTGAGGCACTTGAATAGGTTCCTGTGTATTTCAGGAGCAGCAAGGTGTAAGGCACCTAAATCCAGGGTGACTAGGATTGGTACAAGCCTGATCAGCTGACCGGGGCTTGTTGTCTTGTAATTAGCCACAGGTAGCAGACGGACCTAGCAAGATTATACAGTACAAGTGAGAAAAAGGGTACAATGTTGGGCGCTATTAATACATGGATATTATAAGGGATGTATGAATAGATGGTGTACATTCCTTTAAAGTTGTTGTTCCATCTGCAGAGTTTCTAGTCTCTTAAGATGTGTCCAAAGTGTTCAAACATATGTTGTCTCCTCATTAGATGCAGTATTATATCTAAAAAAGAGGAACATAACCAATGTATCAATCACTTATGAATTAATAGAGTCAGTAGGAAAAAAAATAGGAAGTGTCAGCCTAAGAACACCCCTATATTGGGGAGGTGCGTACCCCACTCACATGAAAAAGTGTTTAATGGTTCCCACAAAGGTTTATTTAAATTCCAGAATCACTAGGTGTAGTGCTGGATAGCTCAGTGGTGCAAATTGCGTACCATAACTCACTTAAACAAATCTAGGTAAATGCTCATAAAGGTATCTTTGAATTTGAAGATGGCATACCACAACTCACTCAAGAGAAGATCAAATTCCACACATCAAGGTTTATTTACAAGTCAACGGGGTTCTTTCCCTTTGTGTCACTGTTAGATTCCAAATTAATGCTATTGCTCTCAGCATCAACGGTAAGTATTCCAAAAACATTTATTTTAATTGACACAAGTTACAAATGAAAATACAGATAAAAATGAGAGACATAAATCCATATGAAAAATATTGCAAGACTGAACATCATTTGTTTTTGGAATTCTCTAATTTTTTCATTGTAAACACCAGATATTATTTATGTTTTTTATTTCTTATTTACTTGCTTTTTTTTTAAAGTGGCATGAGAGATTCTTGCAATATTTTTCATATGGATTTATTCATACATCCCTTATATATCCATGTATTCATAGCGCCCAACATTGTACCCTTTTTCTCACTTGTACTGTATTTTCTATGCTTTTGTGGAGAGGGTGACATCTACAGGAGTTTAAGGGAACATTTTAGGCTGCTTGTGCTCAGTAGGGTCTGACACTGCTACCTTTCGTTATTTATTTATTTATTGTTATTGGACCTAGCAAGATGGCTGCACCCATGACCCAGCACTGCAAGAGTTGCCACATGCCCAGATCAGAATGAGGAACATCACACTAACACTTGGCTGTGGAGAAAAGCAACGTGGCTGGAAGGTTGGAAAGGTGAGTCTTCCACACTGGACCCATTATACGGTACAGGGCAAGATCCTAGAGAGTTTTCCTGAAAAACTACATTTATATTAATAGGAGGACCTAATAATGTAATGTGGCGGCCTACCATGTCTGTGATAAGTCACCTATTGTATGTAGAAACATATGTATGAAGTAAGATCTAATAGAGTATAAATTGTGAGACACTATCCACAAGTAATTATTATTATTATTATTATTAGTAGTAGTAGTAGTAGTAGTAGTAGTAGTAGTAGTAGTAGTAGTAGTTATAGTGGTAGTACAGTAGTAGTAGTAGTATTAGTAGTTTTATTAATAGCAGCAGCAGTAGTAATAGTAGTAGCAGTAGTTGTAGCAGTAGAAGTACAGTAGTAGTAGTATTAGTAGTAGTAGAAGTATTATTAGTACAGTAGTAGTAGTAGCATTAGCAGTAGTAGTAGTAATACAGTAGTAGTAGTAGTAGTAGTAGTAGTAGCTGTAGTATTAGTAGTAGCAGCAGTAATAGTAGTAGCAGTAGTAGTAGTATAGGTTGAGTCTCCCATATCCAAATATTCTGAAATATGGAATGTTTTTAGCAAGTCTAAGATAGTGAAACCTTTGCTTTTTGATGGCTCAATGTTTACAAACTTTGGGCCTGATTCAGACCCACTCGCGAGCGGCTGTCCGCTCGCAAGTGGGTCGATGTTATGGACTGAGCATGCGCACGACGGAGGGAGCTCCGTCGTGCACATGCGCCAGACGCGACGAGCGAAGGAAAGTCCTTCACTCGTTGTGTCCGATCAAAGGGGGCGTGCTGTCAATGTTGATTGACAGCACGCCCCCTTTGGTGGGCGTGCCTCCCTGATGGGGGCGTTCCCACGGGAACGCCTCCCGTCAGAAGCCGGCCCACTGACATCACTAGTGATGTCAGTGGGAGTGATTTTGGCTCTGATAGAGCCAAAATCACTCCGGAGCTTGCGGTTGAAAACCTCAACCGCAGGCTCCGGCTCGCAATTTCGATGGTCGTGATGGTCTCGACCATCGTGGCCATCACAAAGCACGCTCGTATAGCCTGTGGGTGGTGACCCACAGCTATACGAGCGTCCAGGAGGACGCTCCATGAAAATGGAGCCCGGCCCTCATTCAGAGCGTGCGCTCTGCTCAGAGCGTACGGCTCTGAATGAGGGCCTTTGATTAAGACACAAAATTATTAAAAATATTGTATAACATTACCTGCAGGCTGTGTGCATAAGGTGTATATGAAACATAAATGAATTTCATGTATATACACAAACAAAGTTTGAGCCACAAAAATATTGAAAATATTGTATATAATTAACTGCAGGCTGTGTGTATAAGGTGTATATAAAACATAAAAGCATTCTGTGTTTAGATTTGGGTCCCATTCCCAAGATATCTCATTATGGTATGCAAAACTTCTAAAATACTAAATATTATGATATCCAAAATACCCCTGGTCCCAAGAATTTTGGATACGGGAGACTCAACCTGTAGTAGTAGTAGTAGTAGTAGTAGTAGTAGTAGTAGTAGTAGTAGTAGTAGTAGTAGTAGTGGTAGTAGTAGTAGTAGTAGTAGTAGTAGTAGTATGAATAATAGTAATATACAGTATTTTTATATAAATATTTTAAAACATAACTAATCTGCTTCTAGAGAGTTAATCACTGTTGATGTCTCTGCAAGTATTCCACTACAACATCGTTTTTATTTAACTACACTGTACTGTAATTTGTAAATTAAATTTCTGGACATTTGCTCACACAGGAATGACCTTCAGTTGGGTGGTAAAGTAAACACTCTGAAGTGAGTGGACATCCCCTGAATGACTGGCCTCCACCAAAATACTGTACCAAATTTAGAATGTAAGGAGATTTAGTATTTTTATTGAAAAAATAATAACATTAAATAACATTAAACATTAATTATATAGTGGTCATCATTGGAGGTCTCATTGTTACCTCTGCCAACTTCATAGTCTGCACAATGGATGAGTGAGAGGTCATTACAAAGCTGTAATACAGTTTTAGCATTACATCCAAACTAAAATCTTTTTATGAGCTATTGCCCATGGTTTCCAATCAAATATATACATTTTTAATGTTCCTGTTATGTCTGACGGATGCTCATGAATCTTTAAGTGTGTGAGTAGCAGGAATTCAAATACACTGCTCATGTATATGTATTTATATATTGGGTGATATTCAATATATAGTTTTGTGTATATATATATAAATATAAAGTCCCAAACAAGCTTTAACAAATGTAACAAAAATTGGCTGTTATGTTAGCAGGGATTATACCATTGCTTAGTTGTCCGAATGGCTGTAATAGTATTTTTCTTTCTTTTGTTAATATAATTTGTCATTATAGTGCACAGTATTACTTATATGGTGTTCATGTTGTTCGCGCTATGTTTTTATATTTCTATGTTTCCTAATAGGCTGGTGTTGCTGTCTGCGTGCCCTGGTATCCTTGTGGTTACTGGTTGCCATGGTTGCAGCGCAATAGCGGCATAGGCTGTTGTTGGGGATGCCTGGGCGCCTTCTGGTGACGTATGCAGATACACGTGACTTGTCCACGTGTGTGTCCGTCCGTTCACCCGGAAGTGCGCGCGGCGTCCTTGTTCACGGGGAAGTGTGTCTATGATGTCTGTAAGGTATTTATTTGTCTTTGGTTTTATTGTATGTTTGTATGTCAGTGTCTTGAGAAAGGGGGCTTGTCCTCCGAAACGTCGACCATTAAAACTGAATTTTCACCTGCATTTCAAGTCTCCGAGTGACGCCTTTTTTTGGATCTATATATATATATATATATATATATATATATACATACACATTATATATCCATAGACAAAAAACATTGCATATATGCATTCCATTGAGCACCCATGTCTATGAATTAGCAACAGCATGAGAGTTCTGAATCTGCAGGTAACCACAAGTTGTGATGGCATACCATATCTGTATAATGCAAGGAACATGTCCATTAATGCATCAGCTTTGATTATCAACAGGGCTGATGCCTCCATTAGGCAATGTTAGGCAGCTTCCTAAGGGTGCCGGGACCTGAATAGCAGCACGCTGAGGCTGCATTGGAGAGGGGGCATAGTCTTGCCTCTCCCAAGCACCACTCCTGCTGGCTGAGAGACCCCCTGAAACATGCCTACCCCAGCGGCAGGCATCCATCTACACCCATCTCCTGCAGAAGACAAAAAAAACCTCCAAACACCAAGAGCAGAAACAAACTGCTGAAGCTGGGTCCAGCGCCGGTGACGTCAGTGTGTCATCGGCCAGCCCACTTTTCTGCTCCGACCCCAGTCTACCCAGCTTCAAGTTCTATGCTCGAGTCTGGCTGCTAGTCGGATCGGGACCAACGTCTTTGCCCCCCACTGTTGTCTCCCGGTCTCCGAGGATAACTCTTGGAGAGTCCCTACAACTAGAATCCGGTGCCAAGTCCCTACCGCGGTACACTGAGCCTCCTATCCCCTGAGGTAAGTTGCTGCTGTTCTGCACTTCTTCTCCCACACTCTGCCCATGCTCCCAGGGTGACAGGTCTGCGAGACAATTAGAGCTTGTGGACCTGTCAGCCTGGGAGCCCTGGCAGAGTGCAGGAGAAGTGCAGAGAAGCTTACCTCGGAGCGGCTTGGTGATGGTATTTACCCTCCCCACACCTTCCCCATGGCCCACTGGCTCCTCCTCCCCACGCTGTTGCCATGCAGATCGAGACCAGCATCTTTCTCCCAGCTGCTTCCTCCTGCGCTCCAGTACCTCGGGGGCACCTGCTGTTTGCTGAGGGTAGAGGAGCCGGTGCCCTGCTATCGATACTACCTGTCTCCTGCCTACTATTTGCTTGCCTGCCTTCTACCTACATACATATCTACCTGCCTACTCTCTACTTCCCTACATACTACCAACCTGCTATCTACATACTGCCACCTTCCTACTACCTACCTTACTACTTATCTACAGTCTACTAGCTACATACTTACTTGTCACTTGCTTACATACTACCTGTATATATGTATGTATATGTGTGTGTATATATATATATATATGTATATATATATATATATATATATACATATACACAGTATATATATGTATGTGTGCATATATGCATATATAATATGTATATGTGTGTATATGTATGGGAGTGCAGCAGGCAGAATTTTGCCTAGGGTGCCTAGAAGCCTTGCATCGGCTATGGTTATCAGAATTTCATCGCTTTTTTGAGTTTGAGTAGTAGAGATTTTGTAGTTATATGAAATTTAAAATCATGCGTAAGAAGCCTTGAATGTCATAGCAAATTTTAAAGTGAAATGAAGGGAGGACACCAAGGAAGAGAAAGAGGGAAAAATCACCAGGGCTAGCTGCTGTACAGGGTGCAGAGGTGATGGGACTGGTTGCTATGAGGTAAGGCATTAGGTGATCAGGGTGGATTGCTGTAGCGGGGTGGGAATGTAATGGGGCTGGCTGCTTTGCAGTGGTAATAGGGCCAGCCCTGCCCAAATTGGTGCCCTATGCAATATTTTAAATGTACAAACAAAAAAGAGAAGAGTGTTTTACGTAGTGCACTATTAAGACCTAATCATTTTTAGACTTTATTGTAAAATGTATATATATTTATTGATATGCATCATAAATAGTTTATCCACAAATCTTTGTAAAAGGCAAAATATGAAAAAATAGTAAATAAAATAAAAAAAAGTGCAGCATAGGGACAGTCATCGACCATTTTTGATTTTGCAACCGTCAATATTATATGGCTAATAGGTGATGAGTAAAGTGTGTTCTACTGGGACCTTACCTGTTCTGTCGAACTTGGTGGGCACAAATGGGTACCCTCTGTGCTGGCCTTTCCCTGCAGGCATCAGTGCCACTCCTCAGCTTGCCAAGCACCAAGCTGATCCTCTATTGCCTTTCAGTGCTGGTTTGACTCTGTCGGCTACTTATCTCCAGTCAGACTTTACCTGCACAGCAAGGGAGTCAATATAAGCTCTTTTGCAAGAGCCCTCTTACCACAAGGGCTTAGCTGACCTGGAGTCTTCTGGCTTGACCTGGTATCTTCTGTCATCCTTTTATTTTTTCTTCCAGTCTTCTGCTCCCCCTAGGGCTTTATTTATGAAGCAGCTGCTCTTCTTGTCGAGTTGGGAGTAGAAAATATATTAAAGCAAAACTCACATTCAGTCTAGAATACACACACAACTTACTGTACTGATGTGATCAATGTCACATACGCACATAGATACTGTCACACACAGTACTGACACAGACGCATTCATACACAGCTAACTAACATGAATGCTGTCACACACGGAGCTTACTGTCACGGATGCTGTCATACACATACAGCTGACATGTACGTTGTCACATACAGACTCACGGAGCTTACTGATACATATGTTGTCACACACACACAGCTTACTGACAATTTAAAAGCATGGTTATTTAACTTGCGACCCTCCAGCTGCTGTAAAACTATACCTAGCATGACCTGCCACAGTTATGTTAATAGGGCATGCTGGGATGTGTAATTCGACAGCAGCTTAAGGGCAGCATGTTGAATACCCACAACTGCTTTATAGGATATGGTCCTCTGGTTCTCACTTATTTGTTCAGACAAATTGGATCTATGTTGATGCTGCAACTAAGATTCTGCTGAATAATATGCTGTGCAACATTTCTTCACTGCTTCACTTCTAAATGGTTGTGGCCCAAACTGATTACCTCTGGTTGAAGGCTGTAATATAAAAAACAAGTTACAGTAACTAAAGCCACTATCTGAGACTGTCACATATTTTACTGACACGGATGCTGCCGCAGCACTAAACACAGCTTACTGACACAGATGCTGTCTCATACACACATTCACACAGCTTATTGACTCGGATGCTGTTTGACACAGACACATCTTACTGACTCAGAAACTTTCTCACACACACATACACACACACACACATTACTTACTGACTCAGACGCTGTCTCACACACACACAGCTTACTGACACTGTTGCACAGTTCTGAATAGGTATACCTGTCATAGTATACCTGAGAGACAGTGGCGTAACTAGGGCAGGGCAAGCAGGACATGTGCCCTGGGTGCCATGGGCTGTGGCAGGCCCAGCAGAGGACAGCAAACTCGCCAGCCCCTTTGGTCTCATAATGTTCCGGCAATGGCTACCGCTACTCACTAGAACTAACTGCCCCTCCTCCCTGACTGCCCTCATCTCATTCTTCTCAGTGTGGTGATCTGTGAGCGGCAGGTTACAGCAGGACATCTTCGGTACTTTGTGCCGCCTGATTGGCTATTCACTGCTACCAATCAGTGACTGACAGCAGTGAGTAGCTAATCAAGCGGCACAAAGTACCAATGATGTCCTGTAACTAGCAGCCTTCTGCACCTGCCACTCAAAGCTTCATCACTGGTGTCCTCATGTACAGTGACCTGTGGCCATATTCTTATTGTCTCCCAGTCACAGAGTAGAGGTGGTGGGGTCTCAGAGGCTTTAGCTGCCATTTTGTCATAGACATTCCTGACACAGTCGGAGCCAGGTAACGTGTTCTGTATATATTTAATTTATTATTTAGGGGTAGGGGACCATACAGTGATATATGATGGGTAATAACACATCTGCCAGCACACACTGATATGTGGTGGTATTATTATTATTATTATTATTATACAGGGGAGATGGGACCGTACAGTGATATATGAGGGGGAATAACACAGTTCCCAGTAATGCCCATCACAGACTTGCCATTGTGCCACCGAGCAAGGCCCATGGTGCTCGTCGGCATGACTGCACCTCCCACCTTGCTGCCGGGATCACGACACCAGCGTCACGTGACATCACGCTCACAGAGATACACAGAATGAAGGTGGGGAGGTTGTTTGACACAGAGTGAAGGGAGGGGGAGACTGAGAGACATGGAGCGAAGGTGTGGCAGAGAGACGTTGGGGGGAGATGATGGTGTACTGAGAGATGATGCAGGGAGGAGGTGATGGTGTTCTGAGAGATGATGCAGAGGGGAGATGATGGCATGCTGAGAGATGATGCAGAGGGAGATGATGGTGTGCTGAAAGATGACACAAAGAGGAGATGATGGTGTGCTGTGAGATGACGCAGGGAGGAGATGATGGTGTACTAAGAGGATGGACATGATGGTGTGCCCGAGATACCCAGGGGCGAGATGATGTAGTGGGAGAGAGACGATGCAGGGAAGAGAAGATGGTATGGTTGAGAGACGCAGGGGGCAGGAAGTCGCAAAGGGGGCATGAGTCTGGTTGATTTGTATGATGATGACCTTGGTAATATTCCTACACAAACAGGCATCTTCTGGACCATGATATCCTACATAAATAGCGAATCCTGACTGAAGATGATGTCTGCCCAGGAAGCATACAATACTTTAGAAGTTCTCCATTGTGAGAAACCACCATATAGGTAAGGTGCATATGGAATGAAAAGGAATGTTCCCAGAGTGATGAGAAACGGTGCCGTGTCATGTTGACACGCCCCATTTTTTAGTGACCAACACCCTTGTGACATGTGGCCATGCCCATTTTTTGGGACAGACAGTGTGTGGGGGAACTCCATTTTTCATTTTGCCCTGGGCAAATAAGTTACGCCATTGCTGGAAGATATTGTTATCTTTTCGGCCAACATTGTGTCCCACTGCTGATACGTTAATGTTCTCCGTCACCTCAGGTATAACAAATTATACTGCAAAATTGAGAAATTTGTATTTGAGGTGGAATCAATGCCCCTCCCATGATATCATTTCAGCATCTGGCTTATGCATGAATCCAGAGAAGGTTTAAGCAATGCTTAATTGGCCTCGTCTTAACACCTTAATGGTGATCCAATGTTTCCTCAGCTTTGCTAATTAAAACAGAAAATGTATTTGTGGTTACTCAACAGCAAAAACTAACTTTCATTTCCACTCCAGTTCTCGGGCAACCACCACCAAGCCTTTTTCTTTTTAATCTGACACTTTTTCAGTCAGTGTGGAACAGTTCTCTCGCAAAAAAAGTGGCAAACTCGCAATGGAAAGTGGCATCCATGTGGGTGAAATTCCTCTCTGAAATTCCTACCAGCAAAGAAGAATTATGACATTGGTGATAAAGAGATGACCGCCAATAAGTTAGCCCTTGAAGAATGGAGGGTGCTCTCTACCCTGTGACCAATTATACCAACAATAAAAATCTGTTATATCTCAAAACGGCCCCATGTATGAATCTTTTTCAGACCATGTAGGCACTATTCTTCTCCAGTTTGATAATGTTTCACATTTGTGCACCAGTGTGAGTCGGGTGTGCCTGCATGTGCAAGTGATTAGCTAGGTATACCAAAATAGTGTGCATTGGGTGTAACACCTTCTAGGGGATGGTATTGGTAAATACACCCCTGAGTGTTAAAGATTGCTGCCTGTCGCAGATACTACATGCCTGAGACCCTGGGGATAGATTTTTCCAGGTAAAGAAGGATCTGGTGAGAAAGACACGCATAAGCTGTCAGGGGGGGTAGACTGGGTGTGTAGCTGGGAGAGCAGAGAAAAGAGGGACGAGAGAGGACAAAGGAGTTGAGAAAGATAAGTTGCCAGGCAGCAGACATCTTTGGGGAGAAACATAGAGCTGGGAAGCAGGAATGTAGCTCTTGCGCTCCCCTGGCAGGTGGAGAATAGTGGGGCCGTGGCAGCTGCCACGATGCCCATCTAAAGCCCAAGGAGAGATAGGTCTGGAGAGAGATCAGAAAGCGCTGGAAGCTTGCAGTGTGAGCAGCCCAGTGATGTTTTTAGCACCCATATGAGAGGTAAGAGATGCAAGAACAAGAGGATTCACTGTGGTAGCAGTGTTTCTATAGGGGCCATTCCTGTAGGAGAGGGATGGGCTGCAGTGTGATAGGTGCAATGGAAAAGTCTTTATATTGCTGTCCCATGTGAAAGAGAAGGTGAGCAGAGAGAGACACTCTGTGTATTGTCCAGTGGCGTAAGTTCATCCCAGACGCCCGGAGGCAAGTTGTAATTTGGGGCCCCCCCCTAAAAAAAAGGGAAAATATATATTGTGCATATCTATCTATCTATCTATCTATCTATCTATCTATCTATCTTTCTATCTATCTATTACATATGCACAAAAACACTAATATAAAATAGCCTTAAGCGGGGTGAATATATTATGGGCAATGGAGGAGGTGCCCCTTCAGTGCTGGCACCCGACGGCAGGCGCCTCCATTGTCTCCCATAGTTCTGCCCCTGGTATTGTCTTAGAAGAGACAAAGAGTAGCAGAGTGCAACAGAATTTATGTGAGATGTGTGTGAAGCTGTGGAACTACAGGCACCAGCCAGCAAAGGACCAGGTGGACTTGCTAGTATGAGGTGAGAGAACTACAGGCACCAGCCAGTGTAGGGAGAGGTGGACTTGTATGTGTAAAGTGCAAGGCATTTATTGTAAATATGCTCAAAGACTGTGTTGGTGAAGAAGAGTGTGATATAATGTAACCTTATCCATAAGATTGTCATACACCATCTGACATGCCAAGTATTTGAGCTGGAGGCAGAGGAAAAGCTGCTGTAACCATATTTGTGTTCTTTAAAGTCATGTACAGGAGGAGAGAAATAAAGTGGTATATTTTTTTATAAGAGAAGGTCTGGTGCCAAATTATTCAACAAGAACTGTTGCTGCATAAGGAACAGGTTGAGTAACCCATATTCAAAATGCTTGGGACCAGGGGTATTTTGGATATTGGAATATTCCGTATTTTGGAATATTTGTATACCATATTTATAGTTCTTAGGAATATGTCCCAAATCTAAACACATAATGCATTTTTGTTTTATATAACCTTATACACACACCCTGAAGGTAACTTTATACAGTATTTTCAATAATTTTGTGGCTCAAACAAAGTGTGTGTACATACATGAAATTATTTTATGTTTCATATACACCTTATACAAACAGCCTATAGGTAATTTTATACTTTATTCTTAATGATGTTGTGCCTTAAACAAAGTTTGTGTACATTGAACCATCAAAAAGCAAAGGTTTCACTATCTCAGTCATGCTGAAAAAATTCTGTGTTTTGGAATATTCCATATTTTGGAATATTTGGATATGGGAGACTCAACCTGTATCTATATGTGTGACTGTTCTTTACAGGGGGGATGTAGTCGGCATCCCGGCATGTGGGATGCCGAAGATCTGGGTACCAGCGCCGAAATCCCGACAGGTCGGGATCCCAGCACCAGTATCCCGACCACCGGCATCCCGAAGGTAAGTATTGGGATGTTAGGGGGAGGTTAGGGTTAGGTAGTGGAGTTAGGGTTAGACATTAGGGAGAGGGTGAGGCACCGGGGGGGAGTGTTAGGATTATGGTGTGGGGAGTGGGAGGATAGGTTTAGGCACTAGGGGGGAGGTTAGGTTTAGGCACTGAGGAGGGGGTGTTGGGTTTAGGAGAGGGGGAGGTTAGGCTTAGGCACTAAATTCTGTGGCTGATTAAAACCAAGTGAAATCCAGGTTTGAAGTCAGCCAGCCACAGAACCTGTGTAATTCATGAGTGTCCCGATGTAAAGAGGTAGTATGGTAAGCCTATGTATAGCTCCAAATGCATCTTGTACCACAATGCACCCCGAAGGTGGGTTACACTTACCCCATCTCTCTTGTTATGTCGTTAGCTCAATGAGCTGTGTCTGATCCACTGGATGCATTAGGAGGGAAAATAAAAAGCTCTCTTAGCAGTATTAGGTGATTAGGTAATCTTGGTAACAATCAGATGCTCAGGCACAATTAGCACGTTTGTTAGGTCATAATGTTCCATTGGGATAATATTTGAGCAACAGATAGATGCTCACTTGTCAATGTGTTTCATTCTCTACTAGAACTTTTTAAAGACAAGGGGGCCTATTCATCAACACTAAAATAACGTTTTTAAGGACATTTTCCTTAATTAACGTTATTTTAGTATTCATGAACATACTTAGCACAGAAGATATCACTGATATCTCCTTGCTAAGTCCTCTTGCATTAATTTCCACACTCCTCATACATTAATATGGGGATATGGAAATGATGGTATTCATCAAATTCCCGAAAAGTATGTATTTTCAGAATTTGGTGGTGTTACTATCCGCCACTGTGATATGGCAAATAATAGGTAACACTTACCTGCTTCCAGCTGGGCAGCTCCCACGCCGTCTTTCTCCGGCGCTCTGGTCTCTCCTCTGTCTCCGGAGGCTGGTCGGACACTGTGTTCTCCCAGCAGAACACAATAAAGTTTAGAAAAAAAAACAACGTTTTTTTTCTTTTTCTAAACAGTACTGTGCTCTGCTGGGAGAACACGTGACAGCACAGCCACCGGAGCCAGAGGCGCTGCAGCAGGCAGGTAAGTGCTGGACGGGGGCGGGGGGGGTGTGAGCGGAGGTGAGAGGGGGGGCAGGTGAGCGGAGGGGGGGACACAAACTTACCGCATCTGCAGGCAGTGCTGCGCATGTGCTGGTTTTGCAGATGTAACAGCGCATGCGCAGCACTGATTCCAGCTGCGGTAAGTTAGTGTAGACAGGGATAACTATCTATTTCCTGAAAAGCTGTCATTGCAAAAATGACAGTTTTTCGTAATAGATAGTTATGGAGAGGAGGAATGATGAATTCCTCTGGTAATTAGGTAGAACTCCATGAAACTTCTAAACCTAATTACCTCCAGAGAAACATTAGGTATGATGAATAGGCCCCAGCATGCAAAAGGACTAGTCAGGGTGTGAAGATTACTTACTAACAACTCCAACTACAATGGGCCTGATATTGTATTTTTTGTGAAACTCATGGGATTAACTCTCAACAGCAATTACTTCCTCTTCGATGGCAAATTCTACATCCAACAAGTGGATTGCGATCGCGTTTATGTTTGAACTGGAGGAAAACCTATTTTTCAGTGAGCCTGTGACAGCAAGTAAAATTTAATTATTCACATGGTACATAGATGATCTCTTTTTACTTTACTTTACTTTACTTTTCCATTACACTAAATGACATTTTGTACAGTGGACCTAATTCTGCAGTGGACGCAATGTCGATATTTACGCAATTTGTGCAATTAATTGCCATTGCGCATGCATGTAAGTCACATTGTGCCTGCATTGCAATTGCTTTGTGATTAAGTTTGCACATTCGCACAGTGAGTGTCATGTAAGCAGCGTTTGGGGAAGGTAACTGGGCGGCTGTTAGGTAAGCACAAGCATGTCTGGCCATTTGATGGGCATGCATAAATTAGCCATTGAGATTGCAATTGCAGCATGAGACCTCTCTGCCTGTGTGGAGAGCTGCAGTGTTTGCGGTCGGTCAGACCAGCCGTACATGCCGCATGATGTGCGTTGTTGATACTAATGTTTACGCAGTAGTTCGACATTGGAGAGATATGAGAAGGCAGCAGTGGGCGTCTCTATACCGGCTTTGCTTTGGCAGGCATTAGCATATTTTAGCAACTGTGATCAGTTAGCAATTGCAGATGCAATTGCATTTGTGTCCGCTGCTGAATTAGGCCACATGTTTGTAAATTTGCAATTCGTAAAATGTGAAAAAAATAATGGGGAAATAATTATTTACAGTATTAACCTGTTATTTAGTTTGGTCGGGGAAGATTTGAGAATACTTACAGTATAGCCAAAATATGCCTGCTAAAAGTGCTAAATTATGACCAACAAATGAAAAATTTGATGAATATTAGTTTTGAAAATATTGTAAATATCTACTAAACATAATTTCTTTCAGCAAGGGAGACAGTTTAAACACATAAGTAAGTAATGTACACCATTATAGTATCTAAAAGGACAGAAATACAGATAAACATAAGCATTAAACAATAACATAAAGATGAATATATAGCATAATGCATGAAATAAAATATATTTCTACTGTTGTTTAGGCAGTTATTTGAATTTGATATTATCTTTTCAAAAAACTATCAGCTTCCAAATATTTAAAGCCAGATGAATTACAAGTGTATAGAGGTGACTCGTATTCAGTTAATAGCATGAACTTCTACAACCATAAACATGATTAGAAAATCCTTCTGTTCAGCAAAAGGACACAGAGGAGCTTTCTCACTAGCAAACAAAGTGCCTTTATTATCTGGGATTGAACAGATCAAACAGTGTTCATCTGTAATTCATTCAGACAATATTGCACTATTACTTTAATAACTTTCTTCTGATTTTAAAGATGAAAAGCAATGTCTTTTTATACGTAACATAAAACATCTGTACAGCCTACTGAACTACAATAGCCAACTGCAATCTTTACCACTATTATAAACATTAAAACATGTAATTTTGCTAAATTTTGTGCTCTTTTATTCCAATTACAATTGTCATTATATTTTAACAAAATGTTATGTATACACAGTAAAATATGAATGCAGAACTTTGGACTACACATAATAAAGCTTTTTAACACGTTATGGGAATTTTTACTGAAATATAAAAAATGTTTTACTAACTTTTTTATGGTTACAAAAATCATCTGGGAAAATAATAGTTCTTATTTTACAAGCAGTACAGATGCATTTTAGCTATCCAATACACATAAGCATTCTTACAGCAATTGATTTTCTAAAATTGTAGTAAAGGGCAACAATGAAAAATGTGATCAAATTATAGATATTAAAACCATAGGTCATATAACTAGTTTGCATATAATCCTACTTGCATACCTATTTTATGTAATAATTTCAAATATGTAAATTTCTATTGAAAGCAAGAAAAATAGAGTTGCAGGCAGTCAGATGACAATGAGATAAATGTAGACTTTCTAAATGGCCTCCCTAGAGCAAAATAATCTAGGAACTCATTCATCTCCATATATTTTCTTCAGTCTTCTACAAAAAGCTACTTATGCATAATACTCTCAATACAGTGATCCCCAATAACCAGTTGCAGCTGCACGCCCTCTGTAGCTCACTCATTAGACACACTATTAATCAGGGCAAGCACAAAACACACACTAAAATAAACAAGGCCAAAGTAAAGACAAATGGCCATATATAACAACATGGGGCCAGACAAATGGAGGCCTTACATATGAACTTAAACTTACGTACCCAACATTTAATGTACTCTTGGTTAGTGTGGGCTTATTCTTTATATGAAGATAATAAGAAGGGATTATGGAGAAACCTAGCACTGTCTAAAGTGATAGCCCATCCCTTGCAGGCAAGCCATGCCCAATCTGGTAGTGTGGTGTCGTGTGGAAACCCCTTATAAAAAACTGCAAAACTCCATGGGCCCCATAGGAAAATGTTGAATGTGGCACCAATGCTTCTAGAGAAATGTCTCTCTTCACAGTGCTCCACTGGAAAGGGCATATCCATTTTCTTAGGAAGATATGATTTATTGTTTATGGGATGTGATAGGAAATAACCTTGTGAGAGTTAAATGTGTTCCTGTGACTCACATGAAAAGAAGATACTATATATGTCACCAGATATAACTTCATGGTAATTTATTTACCATAGAAGCTTTCTCGCAAGCTCTTTCCCTGTGATAGTGACTGAATTCGCAATGCGAATGCAGTCGATAATATCACACTACAATCTGCATTCAATATGCGGATTGTAGTAAATAGAGCCCTTGAAGAGAACCTTAAGAAATAGGACACATTTATTATTTTAACTGTGAAGTAATATGCTGACTAAATATCAGATTGAGATTGATGACTTGATCGTAATTATTTTATTTGCTCTATTTCCTTCTTGTATGTAGAATTCTGAATATTTAACCATTCTATTTTGCAATTTGATCATAATTTTCTTTAACATCAGTCGCTTCACCTGATCTTTTGAGCATGCAGAAAGATCAAGCGATGCAGCTGACAATCCCATGGTGTGCTATGCAGAAGGGGACGGCATGTCGGGCACTTGATCACCCTGTGTGTAGGGACCCCCTGATATGTCGGCCCTGGGATCGTGGGTCGCATTGGCAGCAACAAATAGTTCCGTGTGTAGGCACCTTAAATGTGGGTGGCTTTGACAGACTGCGATACTTTCTGTAACTGATATGCCAGAATCTCAGTTTAAAGCACAGAGCAGTTGACCGGGCAGGAACCCAGCAATCAGTGGACCGGAATCACAGAGGAGCTCACCGGATGACCAATCACCGGTCCTGGGTTCATGTAATTGTTTTTTTTTTTTGTTTCATTATATTTCATTATATTTTTGGTCTATTTACAAGGCACAAGGCTGATCACAGGCACTTGAGCAGAAGTTGGTGAAACGGGGGAAAGCCCTAATAATGCCATCTCCAGGTGGCGTTATTACTGCAGAGCTCCACCATAATTGTTTTTACAATTTTATTTTAGTAAATATGAGCAGATCCACATTTCCCATTAGAAGTATGGGAAATGCCATTGGCTTATTAAAGTAATGCACATTTAAGAGCTTGGAGTAATTTTTTTGATGAAAACTGCTCCATGAGCCCTTTAATACATTTAAGTGATACTAAAATAATGTGAAAAACACCCATTTTCACATTATTTTAGTAAAAATAATATTGTTAAATATGCCTATAAGTGATTTGTTCTGCAAAAATCTATTTTCTTTCACAGGTTATAGCACAACCAAATTCCTTTTGTAGAGAATGTTGCAACACTATCAAATACATTATCAGAAACATTCCACTGGATCAGTTTCATAATATAAAAAATACAATTTGTTTAAACCTAAATGCAACTAGAAATTAATATAGTGACACAGCAAGAAAATCAACACATTTCAGCGTACAAATGAAACAAATATTGCCCTGAAAGTAAACCTTAAGGTTGCTGTTAATGATTTCACTAAGAGACAGTTACATACTAGTACAGTAAATCTAGTAAACAGGCAAACATTTTGGTAGGCAAAAAGGTTTTGTAATAAATATAGAAACACATACTGGTGTTTAAGATAAGTACAACCAGATAGAACCATATGTGTACCAGAGTGTACAGGGAGCAAGCTCCTTAACTAGCGAGTCTGAAATTGAATGTACAGTACACATACAGTAAGTTACAGTTTCTAAGTATGAGAGAAGCTGTGTCCAACAAACCACCATACTCTGTTTCGATCATATCAATAGTTGTTTAGGATTCATTTACTTTGTTTGAAAATGATATTATAGACATTACAACAATCATATAAATAACTTTAACAATCTTTTTATTTCTAGAAATATCAATCTGTAGCTGATATTCAAGAAAAGCTCATTTTTAACAGGCATAAGGTTATTATTTTGCTTGCATTATCAACAAGATTTTATTCATGTACACAGTAATGATAGCATAATATTAAAAAGCATGTACAAATGTGACCTCATACACTTAGCGTTTATTTGCCATATGGCGCAAGATGCGTGGTGTGACTTGGACGCTCCACCACGGGTAGCATAGTGTACTTTTTTTTATAAATATTGCATTTTAGTCACCTCATAGCTACATACAAAGCTGCTTGCAGTGTACCAGGTACGCTAGGAAGCTGCAGGAGCCCGTATCAGAGCCTTTTTTACACAGATTTTTGTTATTTTAATGCTGCAAATAAGATGAAAATTGTAAGTAAAATAGAAGCTTGGCGCTGCTACGTCACAAGGTTTGTTGCTTGCCAAGTGTGGCTATGTGGTCAACTGTGTGACCATTGGACATCTGAGTAACCCTTGGAATACTCAGGATTTCTGGTGTAGTCACGCTGCAGAGGTCAGTAAATCTATGTCTGAAGACGCAGACCTTGGCCCCGCCCCCATCCATGGCACTGCGAGTAGCATCACATAATGAGATCTGCACATGTGCAGTACGGCATCTGTGCATGCACAGATCTCAAACCATCGGAGATGTGCATAAATGTCAATTTAAAGTACATCTCTGAATCAGGCCCTTATTCAACTTAACTTAATGTCTAAAACTAACAACATGACCTCCTTAATAAGTTCTTTATTACATTTTAATATATTATAGTAATACAATTAGTATAGAGTGTTAATAAAACTGTTTTCTCATAATAGTTCATTCTTGTCATTATGCTGAAATAATGTATTTTGTGTTCTATCCTTCGCTAATATGTGAAGTAATTATTTCACAGAGACTAATGTTATTTCTCACTGCAACATTGATTGTCTGGCACATAGTCTGCCTTGTAAAAATTTGTGCCATGTTGATAAAATTGATTTTTGGATATGTGCCTGTTACTTCCACTTTAAGTATTCACCTGCTCCTTAGCTGTGACAGCATGGACATTACCTCCATCTCATAGGCACTTCCTTTTGTTTACTGCAGCATAGAAACTGTGCATGTGAGTTATGCTGACCATGAAATTACTCACATGTCACAGGCACAGTGTGCCAAGGACATAGTGGGTAGAAAACCATGTTAGATGCACTATGGACAGATGCAAGGGTGTTACACATTAATCAAATTTGAAATGGGCAAAATTGATTTTGTATGACACTTATTTATTCAGTGTCACTAAACTTTATCCTGAAAACATACATTTTTCGGGGTACCCGCAAATATTACATTTCCCTTGAATGTAAATACAGGGGACCACAGCAGATAACTCCCATTTTTTATTGCAAAAAGCAGCCCACATTCCCTTCTTAAACACTGCAGGGACAGGCTCCTTTCAGAATCCCTGTCCCTGAGTGAAATCATTGCCACAATAAGCTCGATTGATAAATATGACCTGAAGTACACCATGAAAATATATATTTAAAAATGTTTTTTTTTTTATTTGCAGCCCTGGATTACCTATGATAGCTGTGTCTCTATACAGTTTAACCCTTGGTGTGATGCAATAGAGGAGTGTACATAAAGAGACACTGCAGCCAGGAGCATAGTCCCAGGCTTGCAGGGCTGTGTTTTGCAGGATGCTGGGGAAATGGGAGAGCCAGTTTCATGACCCATCAGCTCTGGAGAGAAAGCTCCCAGTGCATGCGCTGGGACATAGCAATGCATGAAGCCCCCCCAATGCAAGAATGTAGAAGGGGAAGCTCCAGCATTTTAACAAATATATGAATACATTTATTAAAATAAAAAGTGTTCACATAAATTGTATTGTAAATGCAGGGCCGTTGAGAGCCTGGCCGGGCCCGGGTAATGGAGTGGGCGTGGCCTAATCACGGGAGGCATGGCCATGCCCCCTTAAAAAAAATCAACACTTTAGTAGCGGAGCTGCACGCCGGGGAGGGGGGCACTGTAAGCCCCCCAAGCCCAGTGCTAAGCAGGGGGGGCACGATCAGTGTGATCACTCCCCCCCACAGCCATAGGAGACTGCTCTGGCTGCTGCAGCAGCCGCGTGCAGTCTCACACAGCAGCCCAGCACAAGCGGCCGGCGGTAAATCATGCCGATTCCAGCCACAGAGTGTAAGTAATGTGTATACAGTGTACATATTTACAATGATTTTAAATGTGTCCTGTATTAAAATAATAATCTGCATTTACCTTTTCCCTTGATGGTCTAGGGCAATTTGGAGCTCTCCGTGGGCTGCTGGTTTCACCAGTACCCACCCCAGAGAACTGGAATGTATTCAACTGCAGCGTCCTAAGACTGAGTGACCTTAGGAGGTGCAGGGAGAGTTGTCCATTACACCCAGCTAATTGTTACAATGGAGCCTTGCTTACTGCAATAGCAGAGAGACTGAAGTCCATTAGAGACAATGTTAAATATATTGGCTGATCCTATGGTGTTGACAGGTGTCAGCGGTGTGTGATGGAGGTCAGTCCACATGGCGGTGGACTGGTGTTGATAGATGTCAAGTGCTATATGATAGAAGTAAGGGCCTGATTCAGACCAAGTTGCTAAACCACGATCTCACGCTATGGCTGGTAGACGCCTGTATGGGCATGCGTATGCGTCACAGTGCACATGCGCGAGCCACTCACTGTGATTGAGAATCGTGCGCTCGTAGCACAAAGACTGAGCGCTACTTTCAGTGACAGATAGTGCCATTTGTGGGTGATAACAGGCTAAGGCCCAGGAAAACAAGGGAGTGGATGAGCGAACGCAGGCGTGTCTGAGCATCAAAACGGTGTTCTTTGGGCATGCATAATTAGCATGGAAGCATCATTGTACACGTCACCTGGTTGTATTTCAGCCTGCAGTGAATGCAGTGCTTCCGGCGGGGTAGGGTCTACCTCAAGGACTGCGAGCAGCTCCGATGGCTCTCGATGTTACTGAATAATCATACACTTCCTGTAGATGACGTGTGGTAAAGAAAAGTGGGCGTCATTACACCAGCGAGCATTCACTCTGTTGTCTCTCTCTAAGACATAGAGGGCGTCATTAAGCCTGGCCGTGCGTTCGCAGAATTTGCATGCCCGGCCCCTGGCGGCTGCAAAAGTGCGCTGTGTTGCGACCGGGTCAGAATCAGGCCCTAAGTCCACCCAGCAGATAACTTCACCAAACTTACTGGTTTAATAACCAGCAGATAACAGGATGCACTATATCACAGGGTTAATGCAAGTATGCAATACAGTAGTAAGAGACAGACCCAGTGATAACCCACGGTTAAAGCCGATGCAATAGCACACACCGATATATGGTGGCAGTGTCTCTTTAACAGTAATCAGCAGTGAAACAGTTGGTTTGTGGTGTCTTCACTATGTGGCACAGACTTTGGTATATGTGGCATAGTATCAGTATAGCAAGATGCTCAGGGGCATGTCCCCTTCCTAAAGATACAGACAGAGAAGACATGCAGAGATGCATTGGAAGATGCTCCAGGGACATGAATCTGGCAGTGCCTGACATGTAAACAAAAAGGAGACATCATAGAGCGCTACCCTTCCAACAAAACCCCTCCAGTTGAGTGCACATAGCTCTACTGGCTAAAGAGACTTCTGTTGAATTAACCCCATGATATTGTGTATTGGAACTTAAAAAAGGGATCTGTGGGCTCTGAAATGTGTGTATTCTCTGACGTTATATAGGAGCGTACTTCTGAACTATATTGTATGCTTTGATATTCATATAAAAAGGTCTGAGAGAAAACAAAGGCCCTCATTCAGAGCCGGACGCTCTGAGCAGAGCGCTCGCTCTGATTTGAGGGCCATCCTCCATAAAAATGGAGCGTCCTCCTGGACGCTCGTATAGCTGTGGGTCACCACCCACAGCTCATACGAGCGTGCAGGATGATGGTCGCGATGGTCTTGACCATCGCAACCATCGCCAGTGCGACCAGAAGCCTGTGGTCGGGGTTTTCGACCACAAGCCCCCCTGGAGTGATTTTGGCTCTATCAGAGCCAAAATCACTCCCACTGACATCACTAGTGATGTCAGTGGGGCTGGCTTCAGATGGTAGGCGTTCCCTACAACATCGACAGCACGCCCCCTTTGATCAGACACAACGAGCGAAGGAAAGTCCTTCGCTCGTCGCGTTTGGCGCATGCGCACGACGGAGCTCCCTCCGTCGTGCGCATGCGCAGTGCACACCATCGACCCACTTGCGAGCGGACAGCCACTTGCGAGTGGGTCTGAATGAGGCCCAATGATTCTAATTATGGGGCACACATTAACTGCCATGAACATTTAAAATATAACCTTTTTTTGGTAATGACTAAGGGGTCTTTTCATGATGTTAATTATCTGGGTAATTAACACTCTAACTCGATGCGAGCACCGGAGCAACTCATCATTGCTCTGGCGCGGAGATAGCTGATCTGAAAATCAGCTGTCTTCCCAAAGTGTTTCACAGCTCCTTTCGGAGCAGTGAATCTTTTCACACTAGTGACCATGCACGACCCTACAGGTCACGCATATGCACAAGAGCCCCGACATCCTCTGGAAGGAATCGGACAGGGACGGAGGTTTCGGATCCCTCTTCGCAACCTGGGACTCCTTCCCATAGTCAAGCTCTGAAAATATTGTGACTGCGGGCTATTCCGCAAGAGGAAGGTAAGCAGGAGATATCACTGTTTTACCTCCTTGATGAATTGCCCGATAACATATTGTAATTTCTACAATTGCAGATGAAGATTTTCATTTTCACCTGCTTTTGTAAAAATTAAGTGATGAGGAAAAGGCCCCTAAAACTGAGAAATAACATAATAATATTACATAGGTGATGAAAAATAAGAAAATTGAATTAAAATTATAATATGTGTAACTGTTGAGAGACGAGTCTTACTGACAGCTAAAAGTAAATTATGATCTCAAATTCCTCCTACACCGGAAGAATAATTATTATTACCCAAATGAGTATTCAGAAAATGAGAAGCTATCTATATAATGTTGACCAGTATTTAGAACATAATCAGTGCAAAGAACATTCTCAAATTTAGGGGCCTATTTGTCAAATGATAAATGGCCCGGTAACCATGCGGAAACGCTAGTTTTATGTATATTTAGGTTGCCAGGCTATTCATCATCAGGGGTCCCAAATGGACCACCTGATATTCAGCAAACACGTTTGCTTGCGAGAACAAGTGACATCTTTAGATGGCGCTTGTTCTCGAATCCCCGCTCCTCACTATGGGAAGGAGTTCCGAAGACGTGAAAAGTGATCCAAGCTGATCCCTCTGCCACCTTCTCACTACCTCTCCAGGGGCTTTGCGCATGTGTGGCCTTGGGTCACGCATGCATAACCGCACTGACAGGGGAGAGATAAGCAACAGAGCTAGTAGCTCTGCGCTACTAACTGCAGGGACAGCTGCTTTTCGGTGCAGCTGTCCGCGCATCGGAGCATTGATGAATTTCTCCAGTGTAAAGTTTCCCCCACTTCGAGTTGGATACTTAAGTATACCTTGCAGTGAGCTGATTAGTTAATCATTGGGGGCCATACGGCCCGATGATGAATAGGCCCTTTAGACTTTCACCTTTATTATATACTGGGGAATAAACTGGAAAGTTTGGCACAGCTGAACCAATGTCTTGAAGTAAGCAGTTATTAACAATTAGAGATAAATAATATGTCAATATTATTTGTGTAAGAACCAAAGTCCCAAATTGAAATTTTCAGGATAAATAAATGGAAGACAGGTATAATAACAATTTAGAAAAAAATTTGATAGTTTATATAATTAGCTACCTACATACAGGAAAAAAGGATGGACTGGACTGCACACCCTACTTTTAAACATATTAAGAGGTACAACCTTACTGAGAGTTGTAGTGTCAGGCAGAAAAAAGAAAATGCAGGTGCACACTCTAAGCACTAACAATTAACATGGGGTTTTAATACTCCAGAGCCTGATTCAGCAGAGGATGCATTTGCTATCGCAGCTGATTACATGGTAGCAGCTGGCACCAGGGGTAAATTTGTGCAGGAACGGGGTGGAACTGAGGGCCTGATTCAGAGCCGCTCGTAAGCGGCCGCTCGTTCGCTCCGAGCGATGTTCGCACATCTGCACATGCGTATGGGTCGTAATGTGCATGCGCCAACCAGTCAGTGCGAGTGCCTGCTAATTTGAGTGACAGGATGAGGCGTTTGTGGGTGGTAACAGGGGAAGGTGCTTGAAAACGAGGAGTGGAGATCCGATCGCAGGCGTGCCAAACGGTCAAAACGGGCGTTTTAAGGGTGTGCATAATTAACAAAGCAGCGTCATCGACCACGTCACTTGGTTGTTTCTTAGCCTGAACTGTTCGCATGATTGCGGTAGGAAAATCCAACCACAAGCACTGCGAGCAGTTCAGACGCCTTTCGATGTACTCGATTAATCTAATAAATAGCGGAGATGATGTATGATGCGAGCGGCCAGGGGGCGTCTTTACAAAATAGCGAGCGCATGTTTCATTCGCTCGCTCAGACATAGAGGCGTCAACAGATTGCAAAGAGCGAGCGCTCAATTTAAATAGCCGGCCCCTTTTTCTGAACGAGCGAGCGCAAATAGCGTCCAGCTCTGAACCAGGCCCTGAGTTCCGTCACCTCTAATGGTAGGTGGAACTAGTTCCACCTCCACCAAGTCCCTGCACAGAAGTCCCACAGACAGAGAGCCACTCACTGTCTGCTTAGGGAGGCTTAATTTCGTCAGAGAAAGCAGCATATAGGTAAGGAAAGACTCAAGCGAAGGCAATACATAGGGATTGCAAAAAAACATTGGGCATCCAAGTGACATAGACTACTTTGTGGGGACCTCATAAAAAAAAACTCAGAGGCATGGCAGAAAAATAACACTGATGATATAGATCTTTTTTCTTTTTCTTTTTAAGTGTTATAACATTGTAGTCTCAGCTGATGGCAGGAGTGCTAAAAAAGCATCTAAAATGTATTTCACACTGTCATGCCCTAGGTGGCCCCCAGCCATTCACTTTACGAGAGTGAGAGTAATTTCACACTTGTTTTGGCCCATCAGACTAGCGTGGCGGGGGGAGTAGGCGGCGGGAGAGATGAGTTCCACCACCTCTCCAGGACCACTTTAAGCCATGGCAGCTGCCATAGCTCTAATATGGTAATGCTGCAGGAGGCGTCACACCTCCTGCATGCATGACTGATCTGAGTCGCAACATCGGATCATCTGCGAAACCATCGGCCGGCCAGTTCCAGATGCTGAAAAGAGGCCAGGAAATCTCCATCAGCTGTTGGAGATCCTGGCCTGATCACTTGCCCACAACGGCGGCAATACGACTCCCTTTTGAGAAACATGGGTCATTGCCGCCCCCTCCCTGCCACGAAATGACAGCAGACTGTCAATTACTGAACGGCTGCTGCTGAACTGCGAGCAACCTTGCAGACCCATACTGCACATATGCAGTACAGATGTAGCAGATGCGCAGATTCACTAACATCGGGAAACTGCGTAAACAAAAATGCGTCCTCTGCTGAATCAGGCCATTAGTACATATTTGCTACCATGTCAAGGTACAATTTTGGCCAAACATGTACTAATAACCGTATTTAAAATGGTTGCTTTATACTGTAAGTATTCTTAGTGCTTAGAGGGCCTGATTCAGAGCCGCTCGTAAGCGGCCGCTCGTTCGCTCCGAGCGATGTTCGCACAACTGCGCATGCGTATGTAATACGCATGCGCAAACCAGTCATTGCGGTCGGAAATTGTGTGCTCGCAAAATAGCGAATGCCTGCTAATTTGAGTGACAGAGTGAGGCGTTTGTGGGTGGTAACAGGGGAAGGTGCTTGAAAACGGGGAGTGGAGATCCGAACGCAGGCGTGCCAAACGGTCAAAACGGGCGTTTTAAGGGTGTGCATAATTAACAAAGCAGCGTCATCGACCATGTCACTTGGTTGTCTTTTAGCCTGAACTGCTTGCATGATTGCGGTAGGAAAATCCAACCACAAGCACTGCGAGCAGTTCATACGCCTTTCGATGTACTCGATTAATCTAATAAATAGTGGAGATGACGTAGGATGCGAGCGGCCAGGGGGCGTTTTTTAAAAAATAGCGAGCGCATGTTTCTTTCGCTCGTTCAGACATAAAGGCGTTAACAGACCGCAAAGAGCGAGTGCTCTATTTAAATATCCGGGCCCTTTTTCTGAATGAGCGAGCGCAAATAGCGTCCGGCTCTGAATCAGGCCCAGAGTGTGCACTTGCATTTTCTTTTTAAATTAGCTACCCATAATGTATATCCACTTACAAGAGTCTTTTAAATTTATTAGATAACCTCTTATGGGCAGGGGCTGGCTGGCAAATTTATCATGGGGGGACAAGCACACGGCACTGGCCCATGAGCAGCCTACTACTCTCAGTGCCTGGAGGCAGTGCTACTGTATCTGAATTTTAAAGTGGGGGTATGGAAAATGTCAGTTGACCCCCCAACTTTAGGGATTTTGATAATAGGAATTAGCCTCTGCTTCCATCTCAACCCCCTGCACTCACTGCCTACATTTCTCTCCTACCCCCTGCACTCTCACTACCTACATTCCTCTCCTACCCCCTGCACTCCTACTACCTACGTCCCTCTCCTAGCCCATGCACCTCTCACTGCCTATGTCCCTCTCCTATCCTCTACACTCACTGCCTGCATCCCTCTCCTACTCCCTGCACACCCACTGTGTAGGTTCCTCTCCTAACCCTTGCACTGTCACTGCCTAGGTCTCTCTTCTATACACTGCTCCTCTCACTGCATACATCCTTCTCCTACCCCCTGCACTCTCACTGCCTATGTCCCTCTCCTAGCCCATGCACCTCTCACTGCCTACGTCTCTTTCCTACCCCCTGCACTCACTGCCTATGTCCCTCTCCTACTCCCTGCACACTCACTGCATAGGTCCCTCTCCTACCCCCTGCACTCTCACTGCCTAGGTCCCTCTCCTACCCCCTGCACTCTCACTGCCTACATCCCTCTCCTACCCCCTGTACTCTCACTGCCTACATCCCTCTCCTACTCCCTGCACACTCACTGCCTAGGTTCCTCTCTTACTCCTTGCACTCTCACTGTCTAGGTCCATCTACTACCCCCTGCACACTCACTGCCTAGCTCCCTCTCCTACCCCCTGCACTCTCACTGCCTAGGTCCCTCTTCTACCCCTTGCTCCTCACTGCCTACATCGCTCTCCATCCCCTGCACTCTCACTTCCTATGTCCCTCTCCTACCCCCTGTACCGCTCACTGCCTACGTCCCTCTCCTAGCCCATGCACCCCTCACTGCCTATGTCCCTCTCCTACCCCCTACACTCGCTGCCTATGTCCCTCTCCTACTCCCTGCACACTCACTGCCTAGGTCCCTCTCCTACCCCCTGCACTCTCACTGCCTAGGTCCCTCCTCTACCCCCTGCTCCCCTCACTGCCTACATCCCTCTCCTACACCTTGCACCTCTCACTGCCTACATCCATCTCATACCCCCTATTCCTCTCACTGCCTACGTCCTTCTCCTAGCCCATGCACCCCTCACTGCCTACGTCTCTCTTCTACCCCCTGCACTCACTGCCTACGTCTCTCTCCTACCCCCTGCACTCACTGCCTATGTCCCTCTCCTACTCCCTGCACTCTCACTGCCTACATCCCTCTCCTACCCCCTTCACTGTCACTTCCTACATCCCTCTCCTACCCCCTGCACTCTCACTGCCTAGGTCCCTCTTCTACCCTCTGCACCTTTTCCTGCCTACATCCCTCTCCTACCCCCAGCACATCTCACGGCCTACGTCCCTCTCATACCTCCTACACCTCTCACTGCCTGTCCCTCTCCTACCCCCATCTCTGACTGTCTATGTCCCTCTCTCACCCCCTGCACCTCACAGTGTTCACATCACTCCCAATACCTCTCAGTCCATCTGCGCTGACAGAAAGCGGCTTAATCTCTTTCTCTCCATCCCCTGGATGGCAGTGGGCTCTCCACAGGTGGCTTGGGAACCAAGCAGTGGCACTTCTTCTCCTCCTCCCCATCCCATGGCAAACAGTAGGCTTTCCACGGCGGCTCGGCACAAAGCAAGCACACTCATACACATCTTTCATCTGCGCTGGGACAGAGTATCAGGTCCCAGTGCCAAGGCATGAGGGCAGAAGTGCTGATGCGGCAGCAGTTTAAACTTTGCGATGTCCGTGAACCAATCAAGCCGATTGGCTAGCAGCCGGTGCCAAACTTAAAGGGCCATCACTGATTCCTCTTTTGTTGGCCACCGGTCCGCGATTGGTTCAAGGCCGGTGACAACTATAAATGGCAGTGCTGCTGCATGCGCTCTGGCATTGGGCCTGATACACAGTCAAGCCAGCGCTGATCCAAGATGTGTATCCCCAGCGGGACACATCTCCAAATAATGCTGCCGGCCCATATCATTCAATAGTGCACCGGCCCAGCCCGCCCCTGCTTATGGGAAAGGTAATATATTGAAACTTACCAAATAAAGCCCCATTTCTGAAAGTGTTTAATTGGCTCAAATTGTGTTTCATTCATCTTGTGCAGATTTCCCATTCCTCTCTCCCCTATTATGGTGTGATATTCCCAAGCACCTTCAGTGAGGTCATTGTCTTTTTAAAGACATTTGGAGCTAAAATAAATATCTACTTACTACAATATGCTTGCGACCTGCAACCAAAGTGCCTTTCTGTGCACCAGCTTTTATGTGATTGGTTCCAGTGTCACCATGCTCAAACCCTCTGCCTGTAATCATAAGTGGTTTCAGATGCTGTGTAGGAGCCTATGTGGAACAAAAGGTTCTAGTTGTCAGTGTAGGAGCCTAGTGGTGGCAGTGAGTTACCCAGCCATGATGCAGTGGGAAGAGTCAAAAATAGGTAGTTTCTGGTGGTGAGAGGGAATCCTTATACCATAGGAGTGGCAAAGTAAGCTCTTTAACACAAATCTGTGGCCTTCTAGCAAAGTCAGGTCATCTGGTCACAGTTAATTTTAAGTTCATAACAGGTATTTTATGATGTTAGCCAGACGTTATGGGTTACTGCATTAAGCACCCGTGCACAGGGCAGGAGATGGAGATGCACTTCCTGTAGAGATGTGCGCTGACCCCCATGGTTTGGTTTTGGTTTTGGATCTGGATCTCCCCTGATTTTGGATCTGGATTGGCTTTGCCAAAGCCTCACCTCCGTGTTTTGCTATCATGTTTTGGTTTTGGATCTGGATTTTTTCTTAAAAAATAAAAAAAACAGATAAAATCACATAAAATTGGTTTTTTTTGTTCCTACAGTATTAATAACCTCAATAACAATTATTTCCACTCATTTCCAGTCAATTTTGACCACCTCACAGCTCACAATATTGATTTGTTCATCTTGTTTTGGCCCAAAATTTGCACCAAGATAGCTGGATGACTAAGCTAAGCTGCAGCAATGGGTGGCACAAACACATGGCAGTTCAACTTCAAACATGGCACATCAGGAAATACTTTTATTATTCAAGAGAGGCCTGAGGGAGTTGGAGTATGTATGTAGTTGAAGTTAGGGCAGGGACAGGAAGGGTTGATTGGTAGTAATTTAATTTAGTTTTTTGAATCAAAAGAAAATTTATGAGGGAGTAGGGGAGGGGAAGAGGCATTTACAAAAAAATGTGATACAGTACATTTACATCAGTCTTGCCACAGAAGAATCCTTGAGCATGGCTGCTGCTGCTGGGAGTTGAATTTCTCATCCCAGAAGGGGACCAGGAAGAGTGCATTCCAAAAAAAAATATAAACAATTGACTTACATAATGCTTTGCAAATCTTCTATAAAGACATTTCCCAACCTGTATAGGGACATAAAAAAAACATAGTTAGTTAGTGGCCTCCAAACTGCCGTCGTTCCCATTGTCCACTTAACCATATGAGATATGTGAACAAGCGGAACAGAGCAGCAAATGCAACATTTCAGACTTAAGGTTTAAGTCTTACGTTGTGTCTTTCTTGGGAATTCTTTCTTAAGCACCATGCCTGCTTGCTGGGAGTGGATTTTTTTCATCCCAGAAGGGGACCAGGAAGCCGCTTTCCAAAAATAAATAAGCAATTGACTTAAATAATCCTTTCCAAACCTTCTGTTCCATAACAGAATTTCCAAAACTGTACAGGGACATAAAGAGTTAGTTAGTGGCATTCAAATTGCCATTTTCCCACTGTCCACTTCTTAGATATGTGAATATGTTAGAAATGTAGAAGGCCAAAAATTGGGTGGACCACACATGGCTGATTGCTTAACCATGGTGACTGGATTAGTGTCATAAGGAAGAGGAGGCTGCAAACTGGGTGTCATGTTATGAGTTGGCCATCAGGAGTATGCTGCTGTTAAGGGATCAGGCTGGTTATCAGTGGACACATTATTAATAATAGTTGTTCTTATTTTGGGTTGCCATCTCCTGAAGGGTGTTTACCAACAGACAGAGACTACCTACCTATCAGCTCAGGCATAGACACTTCCTGAGGAACAGAGCTCTGTTCTCTGGAGGGAAGCCAAATAGGTGGGAGCCCCTGTTCCAACATCTGAAGCTCTTATCTCTCCACATCATCTATTATAAATGTAAAAAAATTCATCGGGGACATCTAGCTCCTCTTTCTGTGCCCTGCTCACCGTTTTTGGATAGGAAGTCAAGGATGGATGGTTTGGAAGAAAAAGGTCTAGCAACAGATGGGGATGGTCATTATCAAGACCTGGTCCCCCCAGTGGGTGTAGTCTGGGAGGTATTGGTTGGCATGCAGGCAGTGGAATAACAAAGGCCTCCATGTTGTCTGTGCTTAGCTTACTATTCCATATTTCAGTTTGTGATTCAGGTACAAATAAAGTCGGCTACAGAACACAGTGACAGAATCACTGGATGTCTTAGTGCATTCAGGCCAAATACGATACATGAATTCCAAGACAGATTCCGAATAGATGAATCCTTTGCTGGTAATATTCTTTGGTAATTATTGGCAAAGGTGGGTGATATAGCCAGACACTTTGAAGGCTGTATCTTTGAACTGTTTTATAGAAAACATGAGAATGAAACTTTTCCACACTGCAGAACATGATGGAGAAATCCCTTGAAGTTCAGCACCTAGAGCATCTTTTTTCATGTTCTCTGAGACCTTTCCTGACTTTTGTTTACGTATTTGAATAGAACAGTTTTAGAATTTAGAATGTCTACTCTATATAGGTTTGCAAATAAATATAGACTTTAGTTTTTTAGCGCATATAACTTTATAAGCTGTTAGGATAACATTTCTGCTATGTTTAAGATTAAAAAAGGAACTTTTTGTAACCTAATAACTTAAAAAAAAGGTTTTCATTGCAATATTCATGCAGCCCCTTGACAGACAGGAGCACAGCTCCCCTACACACCTACGCCGATGACAGTGACAGCCAGGTGTGGCTGACACGCACACAATAAAAATTGTTTATTTATTATTTTGGGCAGCAGCCCCTCGACAGACAGGAGCACAGCACCCCTGAGCAGTGTAAAATTTGTAAATACCTTTTAATACATTCTTGCCTATAAACCTCTAAGATTCACCTGCCTAGAACCTCTAAGACAAAACCTGCCTGTAAACCTCTAAGATTCACCTGCCTAGAACCTCTAAGACAAAACCTGCCTGTACCTTCTAAAACCACAAGATGTCGCTATGTTGATTATACCATTAATGAAATACTGAGACAGTTGAATAGCGGTCCGAAGCGCTAAAGATTATTATTCAGGTTAAAAGTACAGATGTTACAACGCTATGATCTATTAATGAGCACAAATAAATTGTACAAACATTAGGTCATAAGGTACAGTTAAAATACATGAAACGGTTATTAAAGATCAAAATACAATGAGCAATATGAGAAAGAGAGAGAGAGAGAGAGAGAGAGAAAAAGAGACATATTAAAATACAATGAGAGATATATCAATGTCTGCTGTGAGCACATGTTCAAGATGGCTGGTGATGGTGTGCGTGTTTGTGCGTGAGGGGGGTTGGGAATGCTTCCTGCCCTATTGTCCAAACCGCATGGTCTCTGAACCTACAACAGATCTCATCCAGTAGTCACTAGACCGTGGGGAGGGGAAAGGGCCGAAGCACATGTTTTTCCTTTGTTTGCAAGCCTCATGATCCCTAGGCAAACTCCATCCTGCACCAAGCTGCAACTCCGCAAATCATCCATCAATGACCACAACCACAACAAAGACAATATACCTATCTGACCCACACAACACCACAACTGGGCAGAATCACAATTTCCCTTGTTCACCCCACATGGAGGCAAGCCATCTCCAACAAACCACAGACAACATACCCATCTGACTCACACAACACCACACGGCAACCACCCACGACCATTCAAAGCTGCCATCAATTCAACCTCCACGATACAACACGTGACACCACCCTATGATCACATTCATGAGTATACAGCACACACAAAGCCCATCTCTCCCAAGCAGAGATACCGTTCAAGCACACGGCAAGGCCCAAACACAGAACACATGGCAGGGCCCAAACACAGAACACATGGCAGGGCCCAAACACAGAACACATGGCAGGGCCCAAACACAGAAACCATGGCAGGGCCCAAACACAGAACACATCGCAGGATCTCAATCAACCAGCATCAATCATTCACAAATATCACAACAATTCCACAATCAATCCCTTTCCTGCATGGTGACAACAGACCACTGTACCCTACAGTGCAGATGAAAAGCACAGACCAGACAACACATCATCCACTGCATGCCAACACAGACCCATGAATATCCTTAGAAAACTACAAACCACACACCATGCTAAGCTAATAACAGATTAACAACACATAGCTACAGACACCCAAATAGGCTAAATATTGCACATTTTATACTTAGCTACAACAACCCAGGGGAACTGAGATCCATTTTCCGTTGTCTGGTCAGGGAGTGTACCTCTCTCTTCCTTCTAAAATTTGCAAGTGTGTCCCAGTCTGTTTCTCCAAGTGTGTGCATGCTATGTTCCCGCCCCCTTTTACCTGTGAGGTCATCAGAAAGGGAGTATCCTTTTGGTTACCTGAATTAGATTCTACTCCCAGCTAGCTAGCTCTATTGTTTAGACTGGAATAACCAGTCCTTTGAAGAAATCTGTTACAGGGCATTTATTGGACAATTCCAAATGGATACAAAAGGTCTCCAACCTCCTTTTGTATCCCCCAACATGCAAATCTAAGCTGCTATGGAAAACAACATTTCAAATAGATATTCTCTCTAACATTCATATTTCATAGCCGCATGTTCTGATCCTCATATTGATGTCACCGGAATGCTGTGGAAATAAGGTAGATCAGAACGGTTTCAAACACAGTTCAATTGTCATTTACTAAGCCATAGTTACAGAAAACATTCATTTCTTTATATACTAACATTGCGTTTAAATTATCCTTTTTGCGTTACGGGACCATTGCTTTAAAATGTATGTATGCGGGGAAAACAGCACTGAATTGCATTGTGCGTCTGATTGCAAACAGATTCTGTCTTCGCCAATTATCCGGTTTTGACAGCAGCTACGCCGTTGACAGTGACAGCCAGGTGTGGCTGACACACACACAATAAAAATTGTTTATTTATTATTTTGGGCAGCAGCCCCTTGACAGACAGCAGCACAGCACCCCTGTGCACCTACGCCGATGACAGTGACAGCCAGGTGTGGCTGACACACACACAATAAAAAATGTTATTTATTATTTTGGGCAGCAACCCCTCGACAGACAGGAGCACAGCACCCCTGCGCACCTACACCAATGACAGTGACAGCCAGGTGTGGCTGACATGCACACAAAAAAATTTGACAAAAAAAGAGACAATATATATTTATTTTTTTGAGCTCCAGAACTTGGGCCCAGAGCACAGATTAATCATGTCTGGAGTCAGGCAGCACTAGGTTGCAACTTGCATTGCTGGCTGTGCGGTACTGCGGTTAAGCCTAACATTCACGCACACACACACAGAAAAGTATAAAAAGACTTTGATTGATTTTTTTTTACTATATATAATTTTTTTTTTTTAGTTCAGAACTTGGGCCCAGAGGGACACAGCACCAGCCCAGATGGACACAGCAGACAGCAAAGCAGCAGCGCAGAATGGATCAGCAGCACCAGCCCAGGACACAGCAGACTGCACAGACAGCCCAGATGGATTAGCAACAGCCCAGATGGACACAGCATACAGCACAGTGACAGCACAAGCCCAGCCAGAATGGATGAGCACCAGCCCAGGACACAGCAGACAGCACCAGCACCTCTCCCAGCCCTACACTACTCACCCTCCCTGTTCAGTCTCCACAGCCGGAGTGAAATGGCGTCTGTCTACATTGATCATAGAGACGAAAGCTTGCGAACCGCGAGATTTCAGACTCTATAGTTTTGCCTCGGTTTGAAATCCGAGTCAGGCGGGAAAAATCAAGCCTGCTTGGATCGACTCGGATCTGCTAAATTTGGGTGGACTCGGATCTCTGAAATCTGAACCCGCTCATCTCTAACTTCCTGGCATTATGGTCTCCAGTGTGCACATGCACAAAACCAAATTTGAAGCCACACCCCCTAATATCATAAATTTGAAACTCACCTGGAGCTCAGTGTTAGGTGATTATCTTCCATGACTTGGAACTGTGTGAGTCTTGCTTGCGCCGACTCTTGGCCTTCAATTTGACTAGCACTCTGTCTGCTGTACTAAACCAACGCATTCTCTGTGTACTGACTGAGCTCTATTTTCTGGACTTATGCTGTGCTAATTTGTGGAATCTTTGTGTGGACTCATCTGTTGTTTAACACTGAATTTCAAACCTGTCAGTGTAGTAGACCTCGGATTGTATTTGAACTTGCATTGTCTGCTCTCTGTTGGCATCTCACTGTGTGTGTGCTTGGCTCATATCGACTGATCTCTAGATACACTGCAGCCCTTCTTCTTGTGAGTACCACACATTATTATTCATACGATATACTGTATATCTATATTGTGGTTGCTCATTGCTTACTACTGATATAATGGGCTTCTGATACTGGGGATCAACTTGCAATACTATACTCAACTATACTTAACTATACTATACTCATCCAGTCTGGCAACCAGTCATCAATCATAAAGCATTCATTGGTGACTGGCATGTCTAAGGAGTTAGCCGTGTTATACAGTAGCATGGATAAAAAAAGGAGAGACTGGAAGATGGAGATACAAAACATGAACTTGTCATTGTAGAAATCTTAAAACTGAAATCTATTGTCTTCAATAACTACTGTACTGTACATCTTTGTTTGCTGCCAGTCCTAACCATGGATTCTATTATCTATTCAGCTTGGGTGTTGTCACCCAGACCCTCAGATTGTATGTCTAATAGTTGCTCACAGTAACCCGTGTCATTATATGGTATTCCTGAGCAGTCTTCTCACTATCCCAAGACTCCAGCACAGATAGTGTACTATGAAATGGGTGTGATATGAAAAGTCAGCTTTTTAATTTTAATCAGGTGTATTTTATTGGTTTTTCAATAAAGAAAAATACAAAGAAACAGCATATACAAGAACATAACATATGTACGGTTATGCAGCACTATACACACACATACACACACACACATATATATATTATAAGGGCACAGTCGTGCCCTTATATTAAGACTGCATCTAAAAATATGCAATACTCCCATAGTGAATTCTGGAGGGGAAGGGGCATGGTGTTTAAGGGACTACATCGCAAAAGCTGTTGGTGATACGGAGCTGAAATTTGGCATGGGTGGGTAGCACTGTCACTCGGTGCTGCAAGCAAATTTGAGGGCAAAAACATTAAAAATGGGCATTTGGGAGTAATCTAAAGATCTAACTGTCAGTTTTTTCTGACATTCTCAGTTAGGACCACTTGTCTGTTTGTTTTATGAGGTAGCTATTGTTCCAGGGTACGTGCTTTTGTGGTTCAGGTAAATGAGAAAGTTACAGTTTTTAAACTATTACCTCAAGAATACGCCATTGAAGAGATAGGAAATTTCAACTAGTTGCGTAGCCTTGGTAGGAGCCTCAAGCAGGTTTATTCATTACACACAAAATAACTTCCAGCGCTATACAACATAAAACATTTTCAACAATATTTCAAAATAATTTAAAAGTTTTATTTTTATAAACATAGATCAAGCATAAAGTTCATATGTATATATAAATTGTGCAGTATACTCGTGGTCCTAATACCGGTATACAACAAATAAGACAAAACAATAACATATAACAAATCTAAAGTGGCAAGGTGCTTAAAGTTTTGTGTGCCACCTAATAAGCAGGTAATCTAAATGATTACCTGTAAAAAATCAGTGCCAAAGTTCTGTTCAATAAATCGTATAAATCATATAAAATACAATAACCTTCTTAGATTTTCTTTATTTGTAAAGAGGGAGACATTATGAATCTCTACCTCATTGGTCCTGGAATCTGATCCAGTGTATCAAATTAAAGTAAACTAATTTACCTTCCTGTATATAGTCAGTGTCCTTTACAGGGAATGTGGTAGATGTAGGGTCTGTTTATTAGGTGGCACACAAAACTTTAAGGACCTTGCCACTTTATATATGTTATATGTTATTGTTTTGTCTTATTTGTTGTATACCGGTATTAGGACCACGAGTATTCTGCACAATTTATATATACATATGAACTTTATGCTTGACCTATATTTATAAAAATAAAACTTTTAAATTATTTTGAAATATTGTTGAATATGTTTTATGTTGTATAGCGCTGGAAGTTATTTTGTGTGTATTGGTATCTGTTTGATGAGTGTAAGGTGAAGTGTACCCTCTTACTTCCAAGCAGCAGAATACACATATAAAAAGATTGTCTAGTATCGAAGCGTGGTGTGCACCTTTATTACAGGTTTATTCATTGTGGCTTCACTTGGGTGCACAAAGATGGCCATCGTTTGTGGGCAATAGCAGTGCTGGAACACCGCAATGGCAGCGGGCGGTAGCAGTGACGGGGACACGGCGGCGGTGCGGCCATCAGCGGCGGCAGTGGTGGGGGCATCAGCGGCTGCAGCACGGGTGTCAGCTGTGGCTGTGTTGAAGGTGCCGGTGGTGCGGGTGTCAGCGGGACCCAGCGGCATCAGCGGAACCAGCGGCAATGTGGGATGTTGGCGGCGGGCATGGATACAAGAGGATCCAGTCCATGCCTGCCATTTTGCAGAGTTTGGCAGTGGAGCCCATTTCAAAAATGGTGCCTCAGTGCCATTTTTGAAATGTAAATATGGCAGCCGCAAGCCAATCACGGCTTGCGACATCATCAGTGGCAGCCCTGGGACCTGGCAGAGGCAGCGCTGGGACACGCCGTCTGTGCAGGTGGCGGACCCAGTGACTGCCAGACATTCTGCCGAGTACGGCAGCAGCGCTCATTTCAAAAATGGCACTGAGGCACCATTTTTGAAATTCAAATATGGCCGCAGCAAGCCAATCATGGATCGTGATGTCATCACCCATCCCTTTGGCTGGCTTGTACAAGCCAGCATGAGGAAGCAGCATGGCAGTCCGATAGCCGGGAGGGAGCAGAGAAGAGCTCCTGAAGAAAGAAGATGCCGGAAGTCCTAGTGGGCGGCAGCCACGCAAAAGAGTTGACACAGGCTGCTGCCAACTAGGTGAAGAGGACAACTGAAGCCATGGGGACTGGAGGTGGCAGTCGTGCAAAAGAGCTAATTGGCTGCCAACCCCCAGGCAAAGACTTTGAAGCCCCTGGCGGGTTGGTACCCGCCAGGCGAAGACACCAGAATTCATATTGGGCAGCGGCCAAGAAAAAGAGCTGACACAGGTTGCCGCTCACTAGGCAAAGATGCCAAAGCCCTGGTGGGTTGGCGGTCAGGGTTGATGCTGTGGCTGGTTGGCCCGGTGAAAGGGCTCCCCTGGATGTGGCATTAGCCCCCCGCTAGAAAAAGTCAGGTACTGGTTCTGGAAAATACAGGGGCACCCTACTCATTTTTCCCCTGTATTTATAGAACCAGGACCGGATCAGAGCCCAGTGCTGGTTGCACAATGTACGTGGGACCCCTACATCATTTGTCCCCTGTATTTTGGCAACCAGGGCTGGTTCTGAGTAGCCATGTGCTGGTTGTGCTTAAGTACAGGGGATCCCTACGTCATTTGTCCCCTGTATTTAAGCACATGCAGCACTGGTATATATCCCAAATGAAGGAGTAGAGCAGGGCATTAATAACCTGGAACACATGCTTCGGGATATATATGGGGGAATGTTGAAGTATATAAAAATATTTGGGTTGCATAATCATTTTAAACAAGTTTATCCTGCTCGTCAAACGAAGGGGTAATTTCTTACATATGTGTATTTTCCTTTTAAATGTCTCAGTGATGGGTGCGAGATTCAAATAGACATACTGTAGTCATGAGGTATGCGCAATACCCAGACACCCAAGTATTTGAAACAATCAGTCCTTTGGAGAGATTGAGCTGGAGTTTGACAGATTGCATGCAAGTCCCTAAGCGACAAAATAGTGGATTTTTTCTATCAAATAATCATAATGCCAGACTAAAATCCAAATATATTCACCATGCATAGCAAATTATGCAAAGAAGTATCTGCATCAGCCAGAAACAGAAGCATATCATCTGCGTATAAGGCAATGGTGTCCACCGTATAACTCATGTGAAGACCATGAATACCTGAGTGCGCCCGTATGTAACAAGCTAAGGGTTTAATAGCAAAAACAAATAGCAGAGGTGACAGAGGACACCCCTGCCTGGTACTACAACCCAATGGAAATGACTGAGAAGTGAACCCATTAACTGTGACACGAGCAATCGATGAGGAATATAGTAGTTGAATCCAGCGCAAAAGGTAGCTCCAAACCCAAACCTATGAAGCACTTCCCATAAGTAGGGCCACTCCACCGAGTCAAAGGCCTTAGCAGCATCCAGGGACACCACCATGGCTCCTGGCTCAGCAGAATGCGCAGTTTGCAGATGTAGAAACAGCCACTGCAAATTCTGAACAGTGGACATACCAGGCATAAAACCAGTTTGGTCAGGTCGGACCACCTGAGTAATTACAGTATTCAAACAAATAGCTAATGACTAGAATTTTTATATCTGTGTTCAGAAGCGAGACAGGGCGATATGAATCCACCTGAAGTGGATCCTTCCCAGACTTGAGGATGATGACTACAAAAGCCTCAGGCATGGAAGATGGTAGAGAGCCTGCCTCTAACAATTAAGAATATGTTTTTCGCAAACATGGTATAAAGAACTGTTTATAGGTCTTATATGTTTCAAGAGGGCTACCATCTACCCTGGGGGCTTTATTATTGGGAAAAGAGGAGATAGCAAAATCCAACTCCTCTACAGTAAAAGGGGAGTCCAGAAATCTCTGCGCCTCTTCTGAAAGTGTTGCTAGATCCACCCCATCCAAATAGGTGCATAATTGCGTTTGCGAATATATTATGCGGGAGGCATAAAGCGGTTGAAAAAACACCTCAAAAGTACTAGCAATCAGTTTACCTTCAATGTGTGTGTTACCAAACGAGTCAGTAATAGCAGGAATTGTCCTGTCAGCTACTTTTCATGGCTCAAACATGCCAGATAACTACCAGTCATATCCGGCTGAGAGAACAGGGCATGCCTAGAGAACAGAGTCTACGCTTTGACTTTTCAAATAAATAATCTGACCAGTCTTTTTGCACAATAAGGAATGCATAATGTTGGACGTCCGACCTTAAGGAGACAGAGGGGTCTATTTACTAAGTAGTGTTAGGAGACAGAGTGAAAAGTGATAAGGTGCCAGCCAATCCCAACTGTCATTATTGAAACACAGCCTGTGAGATGGCAGTTAGGAGTGGACTGGCTGGCACCAAATCACTTTTCACTCTGTCTCCTAGCACTGCTTAGTAAATAGACCCCTAAAGACACTGCAGGTCATGAAAAACGAAGCTCCAGCTCACTCTCATGTTTCCTATTGTCTTAATATTGTCTATGTGTCTTAATCCATGCAACATGCAAAATGAAGCTTCCTCTAAGGAAAGCTTTAAAGGCATCCCAAACTAAACAGGTGACAGAGGTAGGACAATTATCCCCAAAAAACCCCTCCCAAACAGCCATCAGTTCAGATCCCGCTCCCATTTTGGTAATCCAAAATAGATTTAATTTCCAATAACTGACACCACATTCACCCAAGAGGCCCACCATCACAGTCACCCGGGAATGATCTGAAATTCCTTGAGTGAGATATTCAGCATGTGCAACCAACAGGAGCAGAGAGTGGGATAAAAGAACCAAATCTATACGGGAAAGGGAATGGTGGATATTAGATTGGCGTGAAAATTATTTTGTTTAGCATATCTATGGTGCCATGCATCTACCAACCCCATTTCAGCAACACTTTAGCAAAGGCGGTCAGCCCATGTGAAACAGGATCAGAGGACGCACGCCAGAAGTCTAGGGATTGATCAAAAATATTGTTAAAATTGCCCAAACAAATGTATGGGGCCATTAAGGCAGCCACCTTTTTAAGTACCGCATTATTGAAAGGAGGGGGAACATAAACAGCAAGTATTATAAGAGGACAGGCATTAATAAGTATGGACACAAAGCCATGCCTCCCATATGGATCCGTCTGAGCTGACTCTAATTTAAAATTTAGGTGTTTTCTTAAACAGTACAGAACCTCGAGAATGAGAAGTATGAGTCGAGTGGTAGGCCCAACCCACCCATCGCTTTTTTACAGCAAGGACTTTACTCCCATAAATATGAGTCTCCACTAAACAACAATATATTTGTGAACCTGTGATAATACCAAATCACATTTTACCTTGTCACCCATGCCACGGACATTTCAGGCAAGCAAGAGCAAAACCCCGACCACAGAATTACTTACAGACATAACAGAAAATCAGGGGAAAAAACCTGGACAGAGGGGGCCAAGAAGGTTTCAAGAAGAAAGGGGAGGGGCCGCCAGGCACACTGCATATTGTTGAAAATAACAGAAATGTAACCCACCCTGTATACCTAACCCAAATGTAGTATACCTATACCCCAAACAAAAAAAATAAAAAAGAACTATTACTTTACCAATCCCACACACACCCCACTACTAAATATGGTGGTAAGGGGTGGAGGCTTTGCACAAAAGGCTATATGTAGCAGAGTCTCTCCAATATAAAAGTCCCACAGACATACAGACCCACATACAAGAGACCCCAGGAATACTAAACTTTATAGTTACCTAGAAACCATGAAAAAAAATAAATCAAACTCACAATGCAAAAAATCATCATGGGTCTCCAGGAGGACCTGTAGCAGGATGTCTCCAAGCCAGGGGGCAGCCTCCATATGAAATTTGAAGAAGTGATTCCCACCATTTGCAAACAACTCATAGCGGAGCTGGGAATAGCATAGAATATGGCAACTGCATGTCCTGTAGCCTCCGCTTAAAAACTTGGAACAAGACTTTTGAAAATCCAGGGCAAAGTCTGGGAAGACATACACAGTGTGGTTCTCAAACTACAATGGACCCTGAACTCCCACCAGATGCAGGACAGCATCTCTATCCCTATAGTGGAGAAGCTTGGCAATGAACATGCGAGCAGGAGCACTAGGTGGAGGAGCTTGTGTTGGAATATGACGCACAAGTTCAACAGCAAAATGTGCAGAAAAGGCATCCTTGCCGAAAGTTGTCGACAGCCAGGTCTCAAGGAATTTTTCAGGACAAGAGTCCTCTGCCCTCTCAGGGAGCCCCACAAAATGGAGGTTGTTGCAATGGAGAAAGCCCTACAAATCAGACAACTTGTGCTTGTGGAGAGCCATCTGCTCCTTTACAGTGGCCATCACTTTGCATGGGACAACAGCATCTTCTACATCAGAAATCCTGTGCTCAGACTCTCCGACCCTCTCCCTCATCTTCTGAAGGTCATTACAGCTCAGTGAGAGATCAATCTGAACCTCCCCTATTTTGTCAGTGACCTTCTTTTCAGACACAGAAATCACTTGAAGCACCAGCCTCAGGGACAGATGGGCATCTTCCGCCATTTCATTCTGTGAGTGGCTGAATTTAGTACCCTCCAGGGGAGGCCACAGAAGACCTGCGGACAAATTTATCCATTCAACCGGCTGCAGACACAGCTTGGCCCGTTTTTCCCATGGCGGAAAGATGGCCAGATGATGGTGTGCACAATGGACCTAATTCAGACCCACTCGCTAAGGCGCGATTGCTCGTTCTGACCAATTTTTGGCCATCTGCACATGCATATAATTCGCAGTGCGTGTGCGCAAGCCATTCGCTGCGATCTGATTTTGATTGCACATAAGCTACTATCAGGTCGCTACTTTGAGTGACAGATAGTGGCGTTTATGGGAGGTAACAGGGGAAGGTGCTTGTGAACAGGGGAGTGGATGTGCAAACCCAGGTGTGTCAGGCCGCCAAAACGCCATATAAAAGGGCGTGCATAATTAGCAAAGTAGTGTCATTGTACACATCATCAACATGTAATTCAGCAAGCACTGATCACTGTGCTTGCGGCAGGTTAAGGCAACCCCAAGGGCTGCGAGTAGCTCCGATGGCTCATGATGGTCCCGATTAATCCTTAATTTGCCAGAGATGACGTGTGTTGCGAGTGTCAAGGGGGCGTCTTTAGACACTTGCAAGCGCACTTTTCTGTAGCTCGCTGAACATAGTGGGCATCCATACGCGCCGCAGTGCGAGCACTTAATTTAAATATCTGGCCCCTCTATGCCAGCGAGCGATCGCATCTTGCAAGCGGGTCTGAATGAGCTCCAATGTCCCACAGTGTTAAGTAACAAAGCAGTACAATTCAGGAAGATGAGGTCACACTAGCAACCAAGGAGCAGGATGTGGAGAACAAGCATTTAAAGAGCAGGGGAGGCAGAGATATACAGCTCCCAGGGCAGGTGTAGGACAATACAGGCTGTTGTTTATCTGAGCACCTCTAAGTCTCTGAGTAGCATAAGGGCACACCAGCCAGTGGGAGGACAAAGCAGTAGGGAGCAAAAGACAACTCTCCTGTGTCTCTAGTCGAGTCACAAGGTTATGCAAGGCTTGAGCCCCAGAAGCCTGATCCTGTTTGTGATTCATTAGACCTGTACAAACTTTCAAGACTTTAGGGAAGTTGGCCTCCTGTGATGGACCAGGCTCTGCTGGCGGGGACACTGGTAGCAGAAACTGAGGGGGTTTCAGATAGCTCTTCCTCATAGAAGAATAAAATTATAGCCAAACTTGCTGATAAAGTATATGAGGTTTTATTGAGTAACACAGAGCTGATTGAAATAATGAGTAGTAGAAGCAGAACTATAGTCCAGAATGTAGGGATGGCTTATGCCAAAAATGTCCAGAATGAATGAATGACTTTAGCATATAAATCCTGAGGCACTATACTAAAAGGTAGTACTCTAATTGGAGTAGGATGACTGGTACTGATGCACGAAACACAACAACAAGCAGAACACTAGTCAGATGACACTGAATTATCCTCAGTTAGATCCTTGGTCATTGATATTGAGGTGTATCCAGATAGACTGTGTGGTAACACTGGCTTGAGGTGAGTGTATGATCTTGAGTATGCAAAGGTGCGTTGTAACTACTGGTGCATTACACCGAGATGCGTTTCTGGATGTTGATAGAGAACACAGGTGTGTGTCTTTGGTGCTCCGGGACAGTACATGAAGTAGCATCTTTGGTGCTCTGGGACAGTACATTAAGTAGCATCTTTAGACAAAGGATAATGCATGGAGTAATGTAGGAAGTCCAATTACTTGAGAGTAACAGGGGCCAAATACTTAGACTTGAAGAGATATTACACAGGTACTGAATGAGCATCCATGAAGAGTTTATATAGGCAGTGCCTATCGCTGATGGGTGCCTGATTCCCAGCTGACCTGATTACCTAATCTGACTGGATCCTGAATCATATGACTGAAGCAAGAGGGCCATGCCCATGAACCAGATCCCCGCTGATAGTATTGGAGGATGACGCATCACTGCACGAGAAACATCAGTCAGCACAGAATAGGAGATCTCAGATGAAGAGACCTGCGCTCAGCGCCTGTGAACCAGAGACCGGAGGTACGTAACACAGCTGACCGGGCTTTGCATCGGGACCTAGTGGTCACATTCCTGACACATATATAATATATATATATATATATATATATATAGTCAGAGGAGTAGCATGTAGCCAGAGCACCCGAAGCATGTGCATGTTATGGCACCCCCCTCAAGTGTTCCAGGGAGGAGGCAGGTCCATATGGGATTTAAGTAAAGAGAACTGAAAATAAAGATTAGGGGCTGTAGTGGTGCCCATATGTAGTAGTGCCCATATGCAATGCCCCTTGTAGTGATGCCCACATGCAATGCCCCCTGTTGTGGTGCCCATATGCAGTGCCCCCTGTAGTTGTGCCCCTTAAAGTAGTGCCCCCATACTGTTTCCCCTGTAGTAGTGCCCATATGCAGTTCCCCCTGTAGTGGTGCCCATATGTAATGCCCCCTGTTGTGGTGCCCATATGCAGTGGCCCCTATAGTGGTGCCCATATGCATAGCCCCCTGTAGTAGTGCCCATATGCAATGCCCCCTGTTGTGATGCCCAAATGCAGTGCCCCAGTAGTTGTGCCCCTTAAAGTAGTGCTCCTGTAGTTCTGCCCCCATACTGTGCCCCCTGTAGTAGTGCCCATATGCAGTTCCGCCTGTACTGGTACCCATATGCAATGCCCCTTGTTGTGGTGCCCATATGCAGTGCCCCCTGTAGTGGTGCCCATATGCAGTGCCCCCTGTAGTGCCCCTGTAGTTCTGCCCCCCTTGTGTTCTAACCCCTCCCCCCAGTACTTACTTGACCCATCGCGGCCATCGGCCATGCTGTCATTGCCGCTGGCGCCATGACTGGGTCTAACTAGTGCGTGGGTGATGTCATGAATTCACCCGCGCACTGCATCACTGGGAACACTGGCCTCTGAAGCAATTGGAGGCTTCCTTAGCCTCCAATCACTTCAGAGGCCAGCGCTCACAGTTCAATGCTGGCACCCGGCAGGCTGTCAGCTAAGACAGCTGCCGGGTACAACACAACGTGCAGTGCTTCTGGACATCTGCAGCGCCTGGAGCTTGCGCTCCACTGGAGCCGCCCTCCCTACGCCCCTGTATATAGTATAAAGATGCATGGCACTCTAATTTTTGCAGGAAAAAAAAACAATGTGTTTATATGGTTTAATGCACTGGCAAAGATATCAACAATGTTTCGGGCATAGCTCTGCCTTTTATCAATGCTTATTGTTTTTCTACAACTCTACATTGGAGTGCCATTCATCTTTGTACCACATATTGTTGACTGCTCTGGTACCCTAAATTGATATACCTGCTGAATGGAGTGACCAACTATTCACCTAATATATATATATATTATGTACTAAAACTATATACCTACATAAATATACATTTATATACATACATACTGTCATAAGATCGGGTTAAGGAGTGCCGTCTCCCGGGGTAGACAATGGTACGTTGCAAACAGAAGCCATTCAGCATACCAGTCTAGTCGGGGCCTTTCGAGAGAGGAGGGGCCCCTGTGCCGACATGGGTCCCCTCCTCTCCGCCCGGTGGCCTGCAGTGCACTGAGCTGTGCATGGCTAGAACCGGAGTTATAGACTCTGGGCACTAGAGTGTGCCCAGAGTCTATAGTGTATACACAGGTCACAAGGAAAATGGCCGCGGCGGCTATTTTCCCTGTACTGCACATGCGCAAACGATGGGAAAATGGCCGTCATGGCCATTTTCCAGTGACAAACACCTGCGCCGACATGGGACTTCGGAGATATAAGTAAGATTATGAGTGCAGAGTGTGCGGTGCGGGGCCTCCCTGGATCCAAGCGCCCGTGTTCCCCACACACCCTGCACCCATTATAGATATGCCCCTGAGTCTAGTGCCTTGATAGTTTTATCTATGAGTGCAAAACAAACAAAATCAATAACATAAGTACAAGCCTGTCTGGCTCTAACTAACCTAATGAATTTCCCTCACTAACCAGAGGAAAAACCTAAGGTCCAAGTGGATTTCCCTCACTAACCAGGGGAAAAACCTAAGGTCCAAGCCACCAAAAACACAGCCTGAACGTTAGCTCTGTACTTAAATTTTTAAGAAGTAACAGGGTCTCTCAACAGGCCTCTGACCTATTCCACGGGAAGTGAGAGACTGACACACACTCTGCCAACCTCTCCCAGGTTGTCTGGAAACCAAGGCTGATAGATGATAGATAGATAGATAGATAGATAGATAGATAGATAGATAGATAGATAGATAGATAGATAGATAGATAGATAGATAGATAGACTTCTTTCAATAAGTGCTGTAGTTTTTTATACACTATTATCACTGCTAGGTTTCTGGTTTAAGGTGTGAAAATAAACTGAATAGCCACTTGCACAGTAGATGGAGTTGCATTAAAAAAAAACTGTGTAGCATGGAATAAAATAGTAGATACTGTAGCAGACAGAAAAGTGACATCCAGACAGCTCATCTATTTGCTCTCAGCAGATAATTCACCACAAGCTTTTTTCCATGTCAAAAATTAAAACAACTTCCCTATCTTCAACAGGAGTAATACCAGTGGGGTCATATAGCGAAATTGCTAAATCAGGACTGTTTAAAAATTGATATTACTCTTCTACTAAGCTACTTTCCTTAAAAATAAGAGTAATAAGGGCACTTTTCCTCTATAAATTTTGACCTAAACAAATTATTAAAAGAAAAATTCAGTATATGTATTTATGAAATGTGTAATATTACAAAGGATATGATATATATCATATGATAATCTGATTTATTACTTGCTAGATTTTTTTTTCTATTGTAATAATAAGAAATTTTTCAAACGTTGTTTTCAATGCAAAATATGTATCTATTTGATGCCAAAAGTATTTCAAGTTGCATTTTTATGTTCAAATCTTTGCACCTGTGCCCTTGAACATCAATCAGCACCTAGAACCTGATTCAGTATAGTTCGCAACTGCAATTGCAATAGTGATTACGCTCAAGGTCTCACTGCGAAGATATGCTAATCCTCTGTGATCGCTATGCCATCACATCACAACATAAGGACGGCCACCTTACCTTACACACATCCATATTCCTTAGCAAGACTGCAAAACCATCGGTAACATCAAGTACAATCATAGCCTCATGCACACCTGTACAGGCTCTGACCTTACTCAAGAATTGCTAACCTCGTCGCACGCAGTGAGTACACAAGCTGCGTATGGCATCTTCCTGTCAATCACACTGTGATGGGTCTGCATAGTCACTGCGATCGCAGTCACAATTGCAGTGGAGTGTTGCGATGCATATGCAATTGCGATCCTTGCTGAATCAGGCCCCTAGTTGTTTATGGGTTTCATATACTGTAGTATATTTGACTTTTTCCATTTTATGAAGTTCATTGGCATTGTCCCCTGTGCTATTTGCTAACAGTGTGCCATACAATTTTACCTTTACTGGAAGCCAATTAGACTGAAGTTATTTTGCTCCCAAACTACAGTATGAGAAAGGGAAAAATGTGGATATTCACCCAAAATTATAGTTGTATGCATCATGTGGAGCACTAGCCCCTTATTTGGGCTGGCACTACCATTAGGCAGCTGACTTAGGGTGCTGGCACCTGAGGAGGTGACAGTGAGGCTCCCAGCACAATAATAAGGATGTCTCTAAAAGAGATAACCTTATTTTACTTAATACTAGTGATGACATGGTTTGCATAAGCCACAGCCACCACACTCACATTTACCAGCTGCTGTCTGGTCAAGATTGCAGACATGTCACAGTCTGACATATCTGGTGCAGTGCAGCCAACAGCAGTATTGCCAGATGTCCACCCCTTTCCCTCTCTGCATAGTGGCTGTTTCGTCCTCCAGGATCCGCCACCAATGTGCTGATGTCTATAAGTCCCTTCTCCCACCCCCTCTTCACCGAGACCCTGCTCCTTCCTCCTGCTCAGTTCCTGACTGTCTGTGTGCCTATTCTCCCTTCATGCAGAGATAAATATCTGTGAGTGTTTTTTAGTGTTTTCTGGGAGTTGGGGTGCATATTAATATTATCTGGGTGTGTATTAATATAATCTGGGGATGTGCAGCTATATTATGTGGGGTGGTGGTGGTTTAGTACCATTATGGGGTTGTGTACTATTGTTGTATATTATTAAGAATACCTTTTACCTGCATTGTTGCATAAAGTAATAGATTCCAATCCAGTATACTTAAGAATTTGTAATTTATTAATTAAATAAATAGATCTAGCCCTTATCTGGGAGCACATATTCCCCCAGAGTTAATGCAGCAATAACCACGATTGATTTCATTATCAAGGCTTTATAGCTTTCATTACAGTCCTCAGGTAATACGCCCCCTGTACACCCACTGACATTATCAGATAGACAAAGTTTGCTCTAATGGTCTCTTTCCTTTGGCAATCAAAAAAAGAAGTAGATTCCTTTATGAGATGATTCTTTACCCATCAATGAATAAGTTTGTAGATTTGGATAATCTTTTGAGTAATATCCATACACCATAGTATAAACCTGTTTTTTGGTGGTTTAGTACAGTAAATGCAAATGTACTTTTCAATAGATGATAAATCAGCTGTCTGATACCGATCATTTTCCCTGCTTAGAAAAAAGGAAGGAAAGGACCTATTAGAATAAACCCCATCATCCACACTACTGGATGATGGGGTTCACACTACCAGATCCATGAACCCTCACTCGTCCTCTCTCAAAAATATAAGTCTCAAAAAAATAATAATTTCAATGTTGGGATTGTTTCCATCAAGCAGCTAAGAAAAATTAAAAGTTTTTCTTTATCATCAGTCTATATCATAGTCTATTGTAAGCAATCGTCTCCATCTTGATTGAAGAATTCCCATATATGCAACTTAGTCTTATATCTCAGTCTTTATAGCTCAGTCTCTATATCAGCACTGGAGTCTGAGACTTTAGTCCCCTTTAAGCTCGGATCTTTCTCTGACCTTTTTCAATGTGAGCCATGGATCCAGGTGTCCTTCTCAGCAACCTTTATAACTGTATCTGTTGTCAGCATTACTTTGCCATGCCAAGGACCATTCCATTGATCTGTAAGGGAACCAGAATGTAACAAAACTTCTCATCATACCATCATAGTTTCTAGACTGTATTTCATCTGCTGGACCAAATGCTGGTGTTGGTTGAATATCCAATTGAGCTTCCCCGAAAGTCTTCTGCTTAGACAATTGTATAAAATATCGAACAGTCAAATCATGTTGTAATTTCAAATCGGTCTTTTGGATTAATAACACATCTTGATTGTAGTCCAAAAACAGTTAATAAGGAGAGAGATTGAGATAAGGCTCAGGTGTGATTCTAATACTATGAAGCACCAAATGTAGGCCTTCAGACAATGCCATTCCTGTCTCTTTTGTAAGATTAACTAATCTATTTTTTATATAACACCATTAAATCTTATATGACACATGTAACTTTGATTGTATTCCCATCATTTCACTTATTTGAAAAACTCTGGACCTCATTCAGAGTCGGTCGTAGCGGCCGCACGGTCGTATGGGCTACGACCGCAAAATCCGATCGTACGGCTGGTCGATTGTAAACAAAGTGACGCCCATTCGTTAGCACTGCACCTCCTCTAGCTAGCGACTGATCTGATCGAACGAACGAGACAGTCGTAGTCAGGTGCTGTCAGTCGCTGTATGCTAATTATGTTCTGATGTTTGCGGCCGTATGTGTTGTATTGATGGTCACATGTCATGTTTACATGGACTATCGATCAGCTTGTTATTAACTTGTTGTCAATTATCTAATTAAGAGTGTTTAACTCTTGCTGTTCTTTTTATTCATTTTTTTGTGTGTGTTTTCTCCGTTCTCGTTTTTTTAAAATTTTCCAAAAAAGTAATGTTTAGTATCTGTAAATGTACTGTTGCTAAGTGTTTTAACTTTAAAAATGTATGTGCATTTTGCGTTAGGATCATTTGCACTCTTATGTTTGCAATTGCACACTGCGTGTTTTATCCAATTAAATCTGACCTTATTTTTCGGGTCACATGATTAAAGGATTGGCCAATAGTGTTTTTTTTTTAGGAAACTGAGTAAATATTTTAGCCAATCATCTTTCTTTTACCCCATGTATATTTCATGTTTTCTGTAAAATCGGCCATTGCCATCATGAGAGCCGAGGCCTTTACCCATCGGGAATTGATGATTCTCATTAATATTATGGACAGGCGGATTACGAATGCCCATCCTCCAATTTCCAACCGCATAAAGCGGGCGGCCTATGCGGAAGTGAGGCAAGCCCTTCGCAGTGCAGGATATAGGCACAATATAGAGCAACTAGAGAGGCAGTGGTCGGATTTGCGCCACTGGTCGCCAGTCCTTTTGCGAAATTTGCGGGCGCGATTACGCAGACGTAAGTATGCGTTTGTATAAATGTTATAATTAGTGGACTTTTAAAAATGTTTGTTCCTTTTCCAATTCTTTTATTAAATGTAAACAAACCCTCCTGTATGTTGTCTCTATTGTCCTGAATGTGTAAAGTGTACTTGTATTGTGTAGCCAAAAGTGAAAATTAAACTTAGATTTATTTAATATCTTTAAATTTTAGAAACACAGCAGAGACAGAGAGGGGCCTGTAGATTTGGAGGCAATGCAGGTCCCAACTTGCAGCCCTCCCCCTCACCTTCCCCATCCACTCAACCCAGCCCTCCCTCCCCACCACCATACTCCCCCAGTAACCCTCTCTTCCAAAACTCCCCTATTATGCCTCCCTCCCCTGCCCACTCATCCCAAATCTCCACTCCCGTGCCCGAGTCCACAACACAAATATCCCCTCCCTTTGATTTATGCCACTCCATTTCCCCTCCCACCATTCCCCCAACTCCAACTTACTCCCCATCTCCAGCACCATCTCCCGCACCATCTCCATCGGGTGGTTTGTTGCAACACTCTGATTGTATGTGTTTTTTAATCTTATTTATTTTTTTTATTTTTTTTGGAGTGTTATTGTTATCCATGTTTTTTTTGGGCTGTGTGTTTGTTTTCTTTTTTACAGTAAGGGTGTCATAATCATTGCACAGTAATGCTGTTATTCAATATTTAGTGCTTATGTTTTGTGCCTGGGACCTTTTTTTGGGGGGGAGCCCAAAAATGTATGCCTTTTGGGGTTTCCAAAATGCTTTTTATTTGGTGTAAAAATTGATTACATTTGGATTAGTATTTTAGATTTAAATAAAATATGTCACAGAACTTGGGAAGGTGATAGGAACCAGACTAACCTTGTTAATGTTGTGTACACTGTGTTTAAAATGTACTAAGATGTAACTTCATTAGGAAAAGTGATGTTTGCCATAGTAAACAAACACATTGTATTTTTGGATTATCAAGAACATTCAAGAAGTGAATACGTGCAGTGTGTTTTAAGGATATGGCCATCATGACTTAAGAATATACCTCCCAGTTGTTTTTAAACATCCTAGGGGATTTTGGGTTATGCCACATAGTTAGGGTTTCCAATTGTTTTTACACCATAAAAGTTTCTAAATATTAATAATGTTGTGCGGAGGAATCATTCGAACACACCCTAACATCATTGTGTTTTCCAACTTTTTGGGACATTGAATAATGTTTAATGTTCAAATGTTGGACATTTTTTAAATGTTTTTAACCTACAAATACATTTTTCTGTCCACAGATCTAACCAACATCATGGTGGAAATTCGTGAGGAGCTCACGCGAACAAGTGGACATTTGTTGGAGGCCTACTGCTGTCTACAGCGTATTGTGGGGAGGCTTGAGTGTTTCTAGTTTTTTTTTCCTCTTTGTACATTTTAAAATTGTGCTTATTTGAGTAAAGTTTTTGTTTGAAAAACATTTGTCCTCTTTTTTAAAAAAAAATAAATGGTGTAATTCTGCATTTCAAATATTTTGTGAACAAAGCTGGGTGCCTTTCCATAGTGTAACTAATTCAAAAATGTTTATGTAAACCTTAAGAACATTTGCTGTAATGTTTTTTTGGGGGGATTGGGGTTGCCCTACATTATCCACCTCAAAATGGCTTTCCAAAAACATTTACACCAAACCTTTTTTTTGGGGAAAAACATTTATTAAATAACAAACATGTTGCCAACATGCTTTTAATCATAAAAAGCATTTCATCACAGAATCACACATAAAAAATGTCCTCAGGGTTTTCAAAATTAAAATATCTTGCTTAGTCAGACATAAACAACAATAGCCAAAAACAAACATAATATTTTTTTTTTAACAGACAAATTAATAAAATAAAAGGCAAATTAACTAAACATGTTGTGGTATATCCGGGCAAAGTTTGTTAGTTGTCCAAAAACAGTACAGGGTTTTGCCAATGGGTTCCATTAGTTTTGCAGTTTTGGAAAGTGTTGTGATTTTTGTGGAAGAAAAAATAAAACAAAAATTAGGTACACCTTAAAATACATTTGCTCTAAGTGTAAAATTCTAAATAAATGTAAAAATGATTACCTAAAAAATCTTGAAACAACAGAACCGTGTCTGCCCCCCCCCCGACAGCATCACAACACCTTCCTCTGGGGGGGCCATCCTCTGGCAAGGCATTCTCTGGCTGCATGGGTACTTGACTCCTTATTGCAATGTTGTGTAAAATCCCACACAGGACCACAATGTAAGAAACCATATCCGGCAAGTACATGAGTGCACCACCAGAGTGATGGAGACACCAGAACCGGCCCTTTAAAAGGCCGATACAGCGCTCCACCACCTGCCTGGTGGCAATAAGCACAGCATTATTGACCATGAAAACATGGTTACACTATTACTATAGCTACATCCTGGATTTATACTAACCAATAAACCACGTGTCACCAGCTTGCAGTGTGCTTAATTTTGGCCAAGTCCCTGAATGCTGGATCACGTATGCATCATGGCTGCAGCCTGGAAATTTGGCATTCAGGGAGAGGATCTGGATGGAGGCATCACATAGCACCATTACATTTAGCGAATGGAAATGTTTACGGTTCCTATATATTTGTTCCCTGCATGCAGGGGGCTGAAGCGCTATGTGAGAGCCATCCACTACCCCTATGACGTGTGGAATGCATGCAATCTCAAAAAACTTCTGCTTTACCACATCGAGGGCTTCCGTATCCAAAGGCATACTAATAAAATGTGCTATATGATTGAAGAATGCATCTAGCACACACCTCAGGATCCGTGAAAATGAGGGCTGGGAGAGGCCACCCACCAGCCCCACAGTGGTTTGGAAGGAACCTGAGGCGCAGAAATGTAACACCGCCAACAACTGTGTAAGTGGTGTGATTGCTGTTGGAATGTGAATCTGACTTTCTAGATCATTCTTTATTATTGAAAGAGTGTCTAGGATAATATTTGGAGGCAGGCGATAAGTGGTTACAACCACATCATCAGGCATTCCAAAAAGGGTGACACGTGTTCTATATATCTTGGCCCTTGCATGCCTCCTATGCCTACACCCAGGAGGAGGCTGAGGAAGGTTGGTGGGGGGCAACATGGCCACTATTAGCTGTCCCACATCGCTCTGTGAAGTTACAATAAACAAAAAAAAGTGTTGTTGATAAAGAATTTTCAAAATTTTCCAAAAAATACTTAGCTTAGTAATAATGGTGCAAATTCTTACAGGGTTGGGCTGTGCCATCTTTGGGAACCCCTACAGGTGTTGTTTGTGTACGGGTTTTTATTTTATGGAAGAAAAAGAAAATTAAATTTTAATTAAACAACACCACTATTACTACTATTATTGTGAAAACAATCCTTAACTTTGAAATTGGGAAATATTAAAATTTGAAAGAATAATTATTGTTTTATCAATAAAAACCACAAATGCATTATTAAATGTAAACAAAACAGCATAAAACCTGAATCAAGTACAAACTGGACTGTTAAACACCTAAAACAAAACAATAGAACATGACAATAATTGTTTGAATAATGTCCTTTTTTTCTTTTAAAATACCAAAAAAACAACACCCAAAAAGAAAAAAGAAAAAAAACACCAAAAAAAAACCAACACCCAAAAAGAAAAAATAAATAAACACCAAAAAAAACAACACCCAAAAACAAAACAAAAACACACAAACAACACACACAAGCACCACTCAAACAACACACACAAGCACCACTCCAAAAACACACTCAAGCACCACTCAAACAACACACACAAGCACCACTCAAACAACACACACAAGCAACACTCCAAAAACACACATAAGCACCACTTGAACAACACACACAAGCAACACTCCAAAAACACATACAAGCAACACTCCAAAAACACACACAAGCACCACTCCAAAAACACACACAAGCAACACTCCAAAAACACACACAAGCAACACTCAAACAACACACACGAGCACCACTCCAAAAACACACACAAGCACCACTCAAACAACTCCAAACACTATAAACACTAGCAATCCTTTCCTGCACCACAAATCACTCCAACTAAAACCCACAAGTAAGGGAACATTTGGCTTTGCCTTAAATAAGGCCCAAAAAAACACAATGATTGAATAATGCAGGCAAGGTGTACATTGTACTTAGGCAAATAGGGATGCACGGGTAACCAATCCAGGGATGCGCTCATATCTAGCCCAACCCATGCAGTGATTATGGAATGCAGGAAAGGTGTGCATTGTACTAAGGTAAATAGGGATGCACGGGTAACCAATCCAGGGATGCACTCACATCTAGCCAAACCCACGCAGTGATTACAGAATGCAGGAAAGGTGTGCATTGTACATAGGCAAATAGGGATGCACGGGTAACCAATCCAGGGATGCTCTCACATCTAGCCCAACCCACGCAGTGATTACAGAATGCAGGAAAGGTGTGCATTGTACTTAGGCAAATAGGGATGGACGGGTAACCAATCCAGGGATGCGCTCACATCTATAAAAAAAGTCTTCACAAGCACTATTCTTCATGCTCTCTCACATGTTTGGAAAATGTCAAGCGAGGAGCATGGTGGGCAGAGGCCAACTGAAGCATGTATGTGTGAAACACATTTTGATAAAAACACAAGAACAGTTCATATTTCCAAAAAAACATTTTTTATTTTAGCTAATTTTACAAATATTGTAGGTACTGGGAATCCAATACCACCACTAGAGGAGGAGGAGGCGGGGCCAAGCAGGCCAAGGCCAAGAAACCCTCCATTTTCAAGGATAGAGCTTGAGACATTGGTGAGCATGACAATGGATAACCTTGTCCATGCCCCAAGAAATATGGGGGCTGGAGCCAAAGACAGGATTTGGGAGGAGATATCCAGGGCTGTTAATGCTGTGGGGACAACCCACAGAACCATGAAAGTCGTGAAAAAACTGTAAGAAAATGATGAGTGTACTGAAGTCAAAAGTGAAATCTTATTTTAAATACTAACCCTTAAAAAATGCTAAATCACATTGTCAGATGGACCGATTTCAAGTACCAGTTGAAGAGGAAGCTACGGAGTAGGGTGGACCATACTGCGGGGACAGGTGGTGGTCCCATCCCTGAGGAGCTGACCTTGACGAGGTTGCAGACGTTGGGTCAGGGATGTGTGATGGAAGAGGAGATAGTCAGCGTGTCCACTATGGACACTGACATGGCCGACTTCAACGCACCACATGTGCAAGAATGTAAATATTTTTAGGACTCAAAAAAGTATAACGCTAAAAAGTGTATGCGTTTTTTTGTTTCAAAAAATACAAATGATTTTTTTCTTTTTTTTCCAGACTCAGAGGAGGTAGTGCCTGCTCCTGAGGTCAGGTCTGGGTCCAGCACAGATGGAGACTCTGCAGGGAAGGATCCAAGTACTCCATGTGGGGACCCTGTGGAGTCTACTCCAGGGCAACCATCGGACCGAGCAGTGCCTCTCCTCAACAGGTTGGTCTCCCAAACTCAGGAGAACAGATGTGTTCTTCTGAGGATGGAGACCACTCTGGTGAGGGTAGCGATGGCCCTGGAGACCATTGCTGGGGCCATAGACCGTTGGGCCAATACCCAGGAGCAGGTAAACCCACCTGCCATGATGGAGCGAGACTCCCTTCCTCCCAGGACCACCACCTCTGGCAGCCCAACAGCCACCCCCGCAAGTATGAAGAGACCTATGCCTAGGCCTGAGGAAATCCCATCTACCTCTGGCCAGGCCTGTCGGCATGTTTCACGCCAGTCGGCTATCCTTAGCTTACCTCTTCCTCTGAGTCGGCCCAAATGACGAAAGTAGCCCTGGATATCTCCTCGCTCACCTCTTGTCCAGTCCCCATATTTCTTGTCACCAATGTCTCAAGCTCTATTTTTGTTTTTATAAATTTATTTTTAGAATTGTGTTTTTTTTTTTTTATTTATATGCAAATGTTGCCCTAACAATTGTAAGTTAAATTGTGATGAAAGGCTAATTTCCTAAAAATAAAAAAATTAAAAAAGAAAATGTCGGACTTCCGTTTCCGGATGAGATGAAGTGAGCTGCCTTCCATCTCAGCTCCGCTATCGGCTCCGCCGTTACAATAGTTACAGCCGCTAAGCGGCTTCCATTTGCTGCCCTGGTGCCCCTGAGTCCTCTCCTTACCTGGCCGGCTGTGCATGGAGAGATATTTGCTCCCTCTCATGCCCGGCAAACAGCAGAGATCCCGTCAGGAGCGCAGTCGTCTACACACGCAATCCAAGATGGCCCCCGTGACTACTCGTGCTGCCGGAGCTCCGGCAGATCAGCCCAGTCTCTCCCCCTCTGCAAACACTGAGACAAGGAGAAAGGATATTGTCTAACCACCTGCACGTGACCCACCTGGCACAAGTGAGTCCTTATCATATGCAGAAGTGGTACATGCAATACAGGAGACTGTTGGTCCTCTCCTCAATGAGCAGGTTCAGGAACAGTCTGCAGTTTTACAGCAGGCAGTGGATGATATAAAAGGGCAGATTCAGCAGCTTGCCCATAGAGTGTCCCAGATTGAACACAGGTGCGGAGATAATTTTCAAGATATAAATGCATTAAAGTCAGTGACTGTTAAGTTTCAGAAATCTGATAATCAAATATGGGCTAAACTTGATGATCTGGAAAACAGGTCCTGGCGTAACAACCTGAGAGTGGTTGGTCTCCCAGAATCTTTAAAAGGCCCTGCATTATATAATTTCCTGCAGAATACCTTACCGGAGATTCTTTAAATTCAAGATGTATGCTCTGATCTTGTAATAGAAAGGGCTCACAGCAGGGGCGGATTGGGCCGCCGGGAAGCTGGGCTGGTTCACGCTGGGCCGGTCCCTTAGCTGCCTTTAGGGGCCGGCGGCCGCATCTCCCCCACCCCGGCTGCCGCTAACGGGGCTCAGCTCTGATCGCGCAGTGTTACAGGCTGCTTCCTGTATCTAATGTAAAATGGCCACCGGGGGCAGTGGTGGATTGGCCCCCCTAGCACAGACAGTCCGCATCGTGCACTGAGCTGAGCAGTCTGTGTTCAGCCTGTGCTGTGGTCGGAGCCTGTGAAATGCGCGGTGCGGAGTGTGCGGTAGCCGGAGGCTGGAGTTCTCCTCTGAACTCCAGCTTCCGGCTCTCCCCACAGGCACTATGGGAGAGACGTCATGACCATTTCTCCCATGGTTCCAAGGAGAAGCCTGGCGGACCATAGGGCAGAGGACGCAGGAGCGGGTTTAAGGTAAGTTGTTTTTTTTGTGTGTCAGCGGCTATAAGGGCACTCCAAGGGGCATTGCTATAAGGGCACTCCAGGGGGCATCGCTATAAGGGCACTCCAGAGGGCATTGCTATAAGGGCACTCCAGGGGGCATCACTATAAGGGCACTCCAGGGGGCATTACTATAAGGGCACTCAAGGGGGCATCACTATAAGGGCACTCCAGGGGGCATCACTATAAGGGCACTCCAGGGGGCATCACTATAAGGGCACTCCAGGGGCATTACAATAAGGGCACTCCATGGGGCATCACTATAAGGGCGCTCCAGGGGGCATTACTACAAGGGCACTACAGGGGGCATTACTACAAGGGCACTCCAGGGGGCATTACTACAAGGGCACTCCAGGGGCATTACAATAAGGGCACTCCAGGGGGCATCACTATATGGGCACTCCAGGGGGCATCACTATAAGGGCACTCCAGGGGGCATTACTACAAGGGCACTCCAGGGGGCATTACTACAAGGGCACTCCAGGGGCATTACAATAGCTTCTTGGAAAATACATACAGGTGTTCCTCAATTATACTTATAGTGTATAAATCTATGTCGCAAGAAAAGAAGAATACCTGTAATACATTGTAATTTTCTTTTATTAACTTTGTATGTGTGCTTTACAATGTTACTGTTAACATTTGAATAAAAATATTGTCAATAAAAAAAAAAAAAGAAAATATCTATATTTAACTATATCAATGTATACATGGTTTAAAAAGTATGGTATCTGAAAAGGCTGCTACGCAAAACACAATGCTAGATGTTTAAAAAAATGTCCGAACAAAATAAGTTTAAAAAGCACAAAAAACCATTTGTGTTACGAATTCCCTAATGCACACGCAAGTGAAATCAGTTGCAAGGTAATTAGCAGTGTTAATAGTTACAATGCACCAATCTTAGCTGCTTGGTTTGTGTGGTTCCAATTAGAAACATCACAAGTAACATCGGATTAACGATTGTACTGTTGTGGCTTATGGACGCTTCTTGAGTACCTTAGCCTAGACGATCATCCTGTTCGTAGAGTGACGTTGTCATGCATCCGCAATTCATGGTCGTACGAAGCAGATAATTTATCCACTCCCCTAAAATGCCTGGAAAGTTGGAAACGCTGAAGAACGCCTCCGTTTGCAGACCACCACCCCCGTATACACCCACAAACGGACTTTCCTGTCAATCAACTTTAGCAGTCCACTTCCGTTTCGGAAGCCCTACGACCGACAGTTTTTTGCATCGGTAGAGGACGTATGCACGTGCGCACAGCTAGCCGTGCGCAGGTGCAGAAAGAAAAACATCGGATGCGTACGACCTTGCAGACGTTACGACCGACTCTGAATGAGGTTCTCTTTTCCCTGTAACAAGAGTTCCCCTGTTACTTTAAATAACACTTACAGTAAGTAAACTATACCTTACATACAAATTCCTCCAACATCTTCTCCTAAGCATCGGAGCTGTAAATTAAGTAAACTCCGCGGTATCTGAAAACATGCTAACACTATATTTTAAAACATCCTGAAACCTTGACAAGAACCTACTTTAATCCTTTTTAATCAACATACTTCAATCTTTTTTTTCTTTGTTAACTCAATAAAATCAATTGTCAATAGTACTTGGAAAATGTTTTAGTAGGTACCATTTTCTCTACATTGTTTATCAACCAAATTACATAACTTTCACATTTTCACTTTATCTCTGGCTCGGGCATACCGATATGATTGTACAATGCAATTCATATTGTCTGCTCTTACATGTACTAACCCATGAACACCTTCTACAAATGCTGGTAAAGAAAACATCAACTGAATGTCTATAACTGGCTTATCATATGTACTTAAAATTTCCTCTCATACTATTCTGTCAGCTAATATATTACCCATGGAAATAATATCAGTCTGTTTAGTATGTACATGACACTTAATTACTGCAACTTATTTTTGGTAAACATATTTCTTCTATCAGTTCTTTAACTATTTGTACATGTAAAATTGTAGTTCCCAGAAGCTATGCGGTAACCCCTATGCTTCCAATTGCTATAATCAATGCTGTACATTAAATTCAGTTAAATACATTGATTGTGGTAGTTACTGCATATCCTGTCACCAAAAAAAAATTATGTATCTGTCTGTAACAGCTATCATCAGTAAAGTGAACTAAATCAGGATTATCTAATCTGAAGTTTCCTTTGTTGAAAAATATTTTTATATTTCATTATTGCACACATGTTCATTGTATTCCTTTTTCCTCACAGTCAACCATATATATTTCATATTCCCCCCCCTGTTGAGGATAAAGAAGATCAATGTAGCATAATTAAAAATATGACATCTGTAATTTGTAAGATTGATAGAAGTCTAAAATATTATCTCCCATCAAGAAAATCTGGCCGTAGAAACTTGTTTAGGTTGAGCATTTTTAAATATCTGAATAACAGTATGTAAAACAAATAGATGCAATTCAACGTAACAATTAATGCCACTCTTTAAGGATATAAATGTCTTCAACCTGCTGGAAAACAACGTCCTATATATTTAAATTTATCAGTATACAATTGGATTTTGTCCCATTAAACTTTTAACGTGCTTCTGCAAAAAAACACAATTGTTAGTTTCTCTTAGTAAAGTCTAAAACAAATTAGAATGTAACAGCAGATCACTGTCAAGCACTTGAGTCTTCTGTAAGAACAAAAAAATTGCAGATTATTCTTCAAATATTGTATGCTGTTTGTTGACATTTTTTTAAAAAATTACCCCAATCTTTTTAAAACACTATGTAGATACTGCATATCTATTAAAAAGTGTATTTCATAACCTTCTTTTATCAGTACTCTTGGCTGAGGTACAATTGAAACCTATGATGCAAGAATACAAGCACAATCTCATGCTATGAGAGAGTTAAAGCATCTTACCCACTTGAAACAAAACTCTTTTTTTTTTCCAGTGCAGCTCTTTGGATCTGGGAGGGGTTTACAGAGAGAGATGTTACAGACATTGACAGTATTCAAACAAGTAAAACAATTACCATTACAGTTACATTTTACTGGATAAAAGTTTACAATCCTGCCCTGTATATAGGAAATATATAAGATCATTTTTCTGTCCCTAATCTATTTTTCTTAAGTGTTTTATCTGAAGCGTCATGAGTTTTTTTTTCCTCTTCTCCTTTCTGCAAGATGTCTCCCCCATGTCATTTTAAAGTTTACAATTATGTAAAAGGATTGTTCATCATAACCTAGATAGTAAATTGTTACTCTATTACGTAATTCCCTACCTGAACCCAGTCACATATTCTCATCATTTGACCCCACTAATTAAGATTAAGTATCTACACTCCTTCATCCTCCTATTCTACTACCTCTCCTCCTGATACTATACCCTCACAAATCAGTAAAGCTGTGTTTTCTGTGCTCATTCCACACTTAACTAAAATCTGTAATCTCTCTTTCTCTACTGGTATCTTTCCATCACTGTTCAAGCATTCAGCGATCACTCCTATTTTGAAAAAAAAAATTCTGACCCTAACTCTATCTCAAATTACCGTTCTATCTCCCAGCTACCTTGCCCCTCAAACTACTGGAGAGACTTTCCATACACTCGCCTCACACACTTTCTTAACACCCACAACTTATTGGACCCACTTCAGTCAGGCTTTCATTCCCAACACTCCACAGAGACACCACTGATTAAGGTAGTAAATCATCTGATCACTGCCAAACTAAAGACTATTATTCACTTCTAACTCTTCTAGATCTCTCTGCTGCCTGTGACACTGTTGACCACTCTCTTCTTATACAAACACTACAATCTCTAGTTTTCAAGACACAGCTCTTTCTTGATTTTCATCCTACCTATCTAATCACTCTTACACTGTTTGCTTTTCTGATTCTACCTCCACTTCGCTACCTCCATCTCTGGGAGTACCACAAGTTCAGTATAAGGTCCTCTGCTTTTTCTCAATCTATACCCCCTCTTTTGGCAAACTAATCAGCTCTTTTGGAATTCAGTATCATCTTTATACAGACGATACTCAAATTTACCTGTTAAAAACTCGACAACCAACCACACCCCACAAGCTCGCTTCCTAGATGTCATCCTTGACTCTAAACTGTCTTTTGTTCCTCTAATTCAATCTGTCTCTAAATCCTGTTACATAGATCTAAAAAACATAGCCAAAATTCGACCATATCTTACACAAGACACTGCAAAAACTCTAATACATGCACTCATTTTTTTTTTCCGCATTGACTATTACAATAGTCTCCTTATTGGTCTAACCAAAAACAGGCTATCACCATTACAATCCATATTGAATGCAGCTGCGAGGTTGATCTTTCTCACCAAACATTCAGTGTCTGCTGATACACTCTGACAGTCCCTCCATTGGCTGCCGGTCTTCTATCGCATTCAATTTAAAATACTTATACTCACACATAAAGCTATTAACCAAACCACATCAACATACATCTCTTCACTTATCAGCAACTGGTTCAACCATGTCTTATTCAGTCTGGTCTAACATAACATTAAACATTTGGCTATGGTCAGTAATATCAACACTATTTATGTTATAAATCACATTTCTAAAAATTAGCTGTTTCCAAACTTTCTCTATAGGTTCATGTAAGAATAACAATGTAAATGACAATGTAACAAATTTCTAAGCATTTACAGTTATTTTGCTTTTGCACATTCTGTCTTTGGTCTGGGAACATTCTGAACTTCTAAGCACTTTTTTTCTTGCGCTTTCTTTTTTTTTTCTTTCTTCCTTGACTTGTAAGCTATTTAACCATGTAAACTTTAATTCACACTGACGCAGATACTGTGACAGTATATTTACACAGGTAGTATGTATTTTATCTTTCTGATCAATAAATTCTTAATCTGTAATGCCTTTTTAAGGATTTTCAGAATGTTTTTAAACATTACAGTCACAATAAAAGGAATAGCAGCAGCTGCAGTCTTCTGTATCCGTCCTAACAACATATATCATGTATTTATTTAAGAAAGTGTAGGATTTAAGGAAATGATTTACGCATTCACGTGGGCTGATCTCTGCATTTAATTTAGATTACTCATATCAATTACGTTAACATTACAAATTCATATTTTATGCTGCATTTTTAAAAGAGATGTCATTGTCATTTATCTTATTTATTACTATTTATTTTATTTCCATCCACTGGAATACACATTTTATCACTTCTTGTCATTTTAACACTAATCATCATAGAACAGCACATCGTCAGGATAAGCTTTCTATGATCGCCTGTTTTTCTCCAAGCAAATACCAGCACTAAATCCTGATTTTTAGTCTGTATTACCTCTTGGGACACGTCTGTCTGACGAAAAACAGGCACAAATCCACAATTCATATATTCATAATTCATATATTCTTCACTACACAAATATTAAATACATAACTTCTTCTAATCTGAGCTGTGGGTGATCAGTCCACACTCTAAAATTTTACAGTATGTAAATACGCTTAACTCTATTTTTTAGCAATATTACTTTAAATACAACATCACACACAATATAAAATCATCTCTATGTTCAACTTTAGCTACACCCATTGTTCACCTGTCTCCCCTCACATAACATCTCGGAGCACAGAAATATGCATAAATAGTATACATATTTAGTTCTGATACTCACCGAGATTTGAGATAGGATGTCCCAGCTGCTGGCCAGACAGCAGGTACAGCCACTCCTCTCCTCACTTGTTGAGATAGTAAAGAAATCCACAGGTGCACAGGTAGGTGGTGTAAAGAAACAGCAAAGTGCCTCCACTTGTTTAAGAATACCTTTTACCTACATTGTTGCATAAAGTAATAGATTCCAATCCAGTACACTTAAGAATTTGTCATTTATTAATTAATTAAATAAACAGATCTAGCCCTTATCTGGGAGCACATATTCCCCCAGGGTTAATGCAGCAATAACCATGATTGATTTCATTATCAAGGCTTTATAGCTTTCATTACAGTCCTCAGGTAATACGCCCCCTGTACACCCACTGACATTATCAGATAGACAAAGTTTGCTCTTATGGTTTATTTCCTTTGGCAATCAAACAAAGAAGTATATTCCTTTATGAGATGATCATTGTGTTCAGCATTTCTATATTAGGTTGCATGAATTTCTCTAGCACACAATTATACATAAATGGACAAGCTCTTATCCCATTCTGCAGATAAACAACTTTCCTTGGGTGCGGCCTTAAAGATATCTCATCTAATTTATCCATTAAATGTGAGTTTGCACAAAGCAAAATGGATGTGCAAAAGGCCATATTGAATTTCATGAACTGGTTCACTATAAAGCATACAGCTTATGTCATTATGGAATTATGTAAATATGTTTCTTGTAAATTAGTTTTTCACAGTATATTCAATTTATTTGTAGGTGGTGTAAAGCTATGTTTGTGGTAGGGTGGCTGTAGTAATGCTTTGTGGGCGCTCATTATGGAGATGTATTGATGTTTATCATGTAGATACAGAACACTGAAAGTCCAAAGTGCGGCACAGAGTAGCCAGGACACAGGGGAGCTGGTATACAGGATTTGAGATGAGGTGATGTAGCACAAGGAGCTGGGATGCAAGTGACGGGATGGGGGAAAATGGCACAGAGGAGCTGGGGCACAGGTGATGGGATGGGAGGAAACATTACAGAGGAGCTGGGGTAAAGGTGATGGGATAGGGGACTGTGACAGAGAAGAGCTGGGATACATGTGACAGGATACGGGGATGTGGCATAGAGTAGCTGGGATACAGGTGATGGGATGGGGGTAGTGGTACAGAAGAGCCGGGCACAGGTAACATGATGAGAGGAAGTGGCACAGAGGACCTGGAACATAGGTGACTGGATGGGAGGAAGCAGCACAGCAGAGCATCACATGATGGGATTGGGGGGCATGGCACAGAGGATCTGGGATACAGGTGACAGGACGGGGAGGAGGCAGCAAAGAGGACTGGATGCAGGTGACTGGATGGAGTGATAGGCTAAATTGTACCTAGGATGGCTAGAAACCTTGCACCAGCCCTGTATACACTTGGTTTGCTACCAGTTAAAATCATTAGTGCATATATGCATGATCCCTATACTATGTGTAAGTATATAAGCTCATTTATGTTTATGTCTAAGCCTGCATAACTAGCAGACCCACTGACATGCTGTCACTGAACTTTGCTAATGTGAGATCGCCACATTACAGCCCAGACAATCCTCCTCAGTCGAAAGTGTACGTTCTTGTCTGAGCGTAGTTCGGAAGCATGTGCAGTACAATAACATGCAAAATATGCTCCGCAAACAGGCATGCACTCATTTCTGCATCAACCCTTGGTAACTTGAAAGCTTGCAATGATTTTTATACCTTTACAAATATCATCCTCAAATTCTGTTGTTCTTTTTGATACAAAACAATTTTATCCATTGAAATGTAAACAAAAATGTATAAAGTGTGAAAACAATGCAATTGGAGCAGAGACTTTTTTGCAGGAGCAGAGAATTTTTTTACATGATATTACAGACTTAGAAGTGAACAAAGCAGCCCCAGCCAATTCCCAGGAACACTATTGATGTCACTGATGATGGACAGCTGCAGCGTTACACATTACAGCAGAAAAACAAGACTTTCTTTTTTGGACATCCTGTCATTCTGTGAGAAGCAGGCTGAGTGCGGATGTGCATGTACTGTGTGATGTTTACCGATGTGGACAGTGTAAATCAACTGGAGTAAAAGATTACAATACAAATATATGACACAATAGAAAAGCACATTCACGTTCTCCCTCTCCTGTCCTGTTCAATTTAAGAATAGCCAACAAAATGTCTTTGTTAAGGTTACAGTGATGAGCTGGTGTTATAACATCAGATATACATTCATGTTACAATGCCACCTGAAAACTGCAGTTCATGCAGAGTGCATTCAGTAAATATTCTATTACACAAAAATGGGGCACTTTTTACAGAACTAGGCATTAAAAAGATACACATATTTGCTCCTGGCCATTGTACATGACTCTCTTCTGTTTTTTTTTTCTTCACATTTTCATATATTTCACATGTGTTTCCATCTGAACACTACTTCAGGATGACTCCCAGTCGCTCGGGTTTTAATTAGTTTTGTAATGATTTATGTAGGCTAACTATGTTGTTCAGAAACCAAATCCTTACTTTTAATTTTTAATATACAAATGCTTTGTTTCAGTTATTGTAACTAAACCTTAAAGAAAAAAAACTAATTGTAATCTGTAGAAGGGTTTTCTATAACTAAATAAATACCACTGTTTTGCAATTTAAATAACAAATATAAATGACTGTAACATATATTTTAGTGCACAAACAACACATCTTAAATAATATTAAAGCATGTTTACAACATTTTTGGACTCAATTTATATATGTTGCAACTCCCCTCAATTTTGCAAGAAAACATAAGTTACTAAGGCGTCTATTTACTAACCAGTGTTAGGAGACAGAGTAAAAAGTGATAAGAAAGTGATAAGGTGCCAGCCAATCAGCTCCCAACTGTCATCTCACAGCCTGTTTTTGAAAAATGACAGTTGGGAGCTGATTGGCTGGCACCTTATCACTTTCGTATCACTTTGTACTCTGTCTCCTAACACTGATTAGTAAATAGACCCCAAAATGTATGTATCCATTAATATTTGTTTATAACAAAGTTTTAAAAAATGACTGTTTATTGGGAGAATATTAATAATCTCAGTGTTCAAATATTTCAATCTGTTTTCAAACTCATACATAAGCAAACTAAATTGTATTTTCTTGTTATACTGTTAAGGTTGAAACAGCTGCTCTACATCTACTTAAAGGTGATTGTGCAGGGGCCATTCCTCTTACAGCTCTGGCCGATAGCTGAGTGGAGTTTGATTGAATGGGAAGACCAATCACAAGCCACAAACTCAATTATTTTATTGCGGTTTGTGATTGGTCCTCTTAGACCCACCCCTACCATTTTGATTCAAAGGGTCTTAATTTAATTGATTTTCTGATTCCATAGAAATGGCAGAGTTCTAGAAAAAACATCTGCATGTAGCAGGCTGACTAGGGATATTAGTAGGAGGGCAGCAGCAATACCATTTTTACAAGGTCAAATGTATAATAATAATAATAATAATAATAATAATAATTATTATTATTATTATTATTATAACCATGCACTAAGGGGAATACAAATTCAGTATGGTGCCTATTTTTAAGGAAAGTCCTCGAAACGTGCTGAATGTTTTTCCACAGATTTACATCAAAACTGAAAATGAAAAATACTAGACCATCTACTACTCTAAACATATCATTTCAAGTGGTTTATTATGTTCCCAGGATGAATTGCATGCTGTCTACAATCCACTTAAATTTAGCAGTTGCGGCATGAGCTCAACAGTAACATGTATTTATCTCAATTCTACCCGTCAAAGCACCTTTTAACTCTATTTTAAGAGTGAATGCTTTCAAGAAATCTTTTTAGCATAGTGGTCAAGTTTATTCATAGTTATCAACTGAAACCCTCCATCTGTTGAAACTTTCCTGTACAGCAACAAACAACTCTTATCAGACATGAAAGGCAAATTCATACTGAAAACACAACATTGACAAAATATGATGAAACATGTCACTTGGCCTAAATAAATCATTTATTTGAATACAAATTCAGATTATATATCAATGTGCAATGTGAAATCATTACTCATCCCTGAGCCATGTGGGGATCTGTAAGCAATATCCAGGATACCTACCAACAGATACTGAGTACATGTACTCTGTCATAAGTGTACTTTAGGCATTTCCAAATGATTGGAGATACCAGATATCAGAGTTGTCTATTTAATTGTACAGGTCTCCTTAAAGGTTCATAGGAATTAGTGTAGTTTCTATCTCCCTTTCTATGATGAATTAAGAACTTTGTTCACACATTCCATTACTGACTTATTAATTATTAACTTAACATGTAAAAGATGTCTCTGTAGAACATCTGATCTATTTACGTAAAAACAAAATATGAAAATAAAATAAAATGGAAAGGCAAGAAAAAATGAGCGTGTGAATGAAAGTTTAGTAATTGTGTAAATGCAGTAAGCTTTAAGACGTTTACTGTGTCAATGTCATATGAATAAAGCTGGTCACTGGTGAACGGAGTCCGGACACCTCTATTAATGTTCTTGGTAAAGCTCCTGCCTTTAAGATTAGGTTTTTTTTGTTAAAGAAAACGGCAAAACAAACAAAACAGCATACATTTCTTTGTAAATTCAAAAAGAATTTTGATAAGACAAAAAACAACAAGCCAATATATTGTAAAGGGTGAGACCTTTTGGTAAAAAGAGTTAAGAAATTGGGACACTAAGTAATAACCAATGATCAACCAGTCCTTTCCTGGAATATAACAAAACTACATTTCAAAAACTTACAAGTCATGACTTGCTGCTTCCTAGTCCACTTTGCACTATACAGTTGGGGTTTCAACAGCTATTTGTGGTGTTGAATGATGTTTTCAATAATTATATCAGGAGCAAAGATTGAAGATGGTGTATTGAAGATCTATTTTTGATGATTTCGCAAAAGCAATAAAGATAACTGCAGTGATTTCAAATTTAATTCCTTTATGCCCTAAGCAGCCAGAAAAAAAGATGGAGACATGCATGCCACATCAAAGCCTTAGGGCACTGTTATAGCACCCAAGGCAAAGGCTTTATGAATATGTAACTAATTGCATCCACATACTATTATTGTAAACCACGTAGGTAAACATATATAGCAGACATAGGGCCTGATTCACTACGGATCGCAATTGCGAATGCAATAACTATTACGAACGCAGTTCAACTGTGATAGTATGCTAATCCATTGCGATACCATCGCAGCACTACACAGGGATGCCCACTTTACCTTACACACATCTGTAATGTTTAGCAAGACTGCGAAGCCATCGGTAACATCGAGTACAATCAGAGCCTCATGCACACTTGCATAAGCTCTGACCCCACTCAGGAATTGCTAACCTCATCGCACTCTATAAGTACTCAAGCTGCACATGACATCGCAGTGGATAATTTATGCACACCCATGCAACGGCCTTCAAACACACTGGCACGCCTGTGTTTTTCATCAACCATCCCCGTCACCACCCACAAATGGCATTTCCTGTCAAACACTCTGCAATGGGTCTGCATAGTCTCTGCGATCGCAGTCCTGATCACAGTGGCTAGTTTGCAAGTGTGCAGATCGCAACAATCGGCCGATTGCATGTTTATTAGCAGTAGTGATCTTTGCTGAATCAGGCCCATAGATTCAGTATATGGAAACTCAAAATCGACTAGTATACAATTCATATAAAGATGCATAATGTGAAAATGCAAAAAATATATTCTTCTCTTACATGTATGTATCCAAGCACAGATGTATACTATACTAAAGTTGAACCCCAATTGTATGCATTTGAATGGCACTATGAAAACTCAGGTGTAAACGTGTTAAATGAGGAATGGATTTAATAACTGTTCCAATGAACATTCCATGAAAAAGTAGATCCATTTATTAAATTAAACTTGTCCTTATTTGTGCAAATATATCCAGTGTTTTATAGTGCAAGCACGGCACTGTATATTGTAGCTTTAACAATATACAGTACTCTACTGCACTGAAGTTTTACAGACTGACTGGAAATGGAATGGGAAAACTACTACAAAATAAGGGTACTGTATGTGGCACACACACAAATATACAACTATATAATAGGTGAGAACGTGTGTGTGTGAATGTGTCTGTTTGTTTGTCCTTTATGCACTGCCAGAGTTTTGTATCTAGCTCCACCAAGTTTGGTATGGTGGTGTAGTTTGGCCAGGATTAGGTTTTTGACTAGATTTAAACTTTGTCAGGGCCACACACTGTTGCAAAATCCAATAAAACCGAGACACTCTTAAATTACACAGGTTCTGGAGCTGTACACACACTTTCACACTCTGACAGGCTCATGAGCAGTTCAGCACTCGATACATTCCACTCGATACATTCAGACCAGAGCCGTAACTAAACATTTTGGTGCCCTGTGCCAGAAAGTGCATTGGAGTCCTCCCCTCTGATATTTTAACATCAACAGGCGTACTGCCAAAAAGGGGCGTGATCTCGAAGGTAAAGGGTGTGGCCACACTATAGTACTCCCAATTCACATTACGAGACACAGTAGTGCCCCTTATTCACATTACACTACATAGTAGTGTCCTTTATACATGTTATGCTACACAATAGTAATGCCCCTTACAGGTTACGCCACACAGTAGAAATGCCCCTTACAATATGAACACACATTAGTAATGCCCCTTACAGCTTACGCTACACAGTATTAATGCCAATTACACATTATGCCCACAGAAGTAATGTCCAGTACACATTATGACCACACAGTAGTAATGCCCTTTACACATTATGCCCTCAGTAGTAATGCCCCTTACACATTATTATGTAATCTTCATATACATTTTTTCCCTATACATGTATATAGATGTCTGTGCATGTCTAGTCTTTTTCTTGAGATCCATTTAAATTATTGGACAACTTACATGATGTTATGCAGGATTTACAAATTTGCCACTAATGGCTCCAAATCAAGGATTGATTGGATCCATCATGTTCCCTATTTAAGAGAGGGACTCCAATTCAGCTTGAAAAAGTCCCAGGAACGGGACAAAACGCGTTGCTGCCCATTGTCCAACCACGCTGACTTGTGCTGTTACCGGCTTCTGCACGCTACTCCTAGAGCCTGCTTTTCCGTCCTGGTGCGGGGAGTTCCACTAAGCCGTGGCCGCGCTTAGCCTCATGATTGGAACCACTGCCAGTCTTTCCCCCAACTCTGTCTCTCCAGCTGGCATTTCTCACCTTTAAACCAGACAGGGAGACACTGCACCGGAGGTTCTGCAACAGCTTGATACCTCAACGCTGGTTAGTAGCTATATAATTTCTTGCTACAAGCACTGTGGCGCCTGCCGGGCCTCACGCTGTTTTGGACACTATATGCGGATACAATTGCTACAATATGGTCGACACATTGTTACTATACACAGGATACCATTCATGAACCTGTGTCAAGTGATAACAAATATTGCACTTTAATTGCCTACGAATTCAGTGGTATCTAATATATTGGGCAATTACTAACATTATTCCTATTTTTCATCCGCCCTATTATTATTATTATTATTTATTTATTGATATTTATTATGTCCTTTTTTTCTTTCTTTTCAGTATTTATATGTTCTGATACTCAATTGGTTATGTGAATTGTATGATCTATTTTTATAAAATGTATACTTTTATATTTATCCTTATTCACCAGCGTGGTAATTATTTTTATTTACCCTTACACATTATGCCCACAGTAGAATGTCCCATACACATTATGCCACATAGTGCAAATCCACTCCCCTTACTTACATTATGTCACACAGTACAGATCCCCCCTCCCCCTAGGTGTCTTTCCAAAAAGCAGCCTTCATAGCAAAGTTCAGCAGATCACTGTGTGAGCCGCGTGGGGGGGGGGTAGCCGCAGTATCGGTATACTTTCCGGTAGTTGCAAGCTTGCAGCCCAATGCCAGAGGAATAGCAGTGTGTTGTGTACAATAAGAGAGGTACTGTAATAACAATCCAGTGCCAACAACTGTACATCCAATCAAGTGAGGAGATTTCGCAATGGCATCTTTAGATTTCAACTAGTCCTTGGAGCTGTGGCATAGGAGACTGAGTCACCAAGGGTACCACAACTTACAGAAACTTCAAAATGGCATGGTGATGGGTTATCAGTGAACCACCGAGAAAAACCAGAAGGTGAAAGTTTCGTGAATGGTAAGTGAACACATTGCTCCTTTTGAAAGTCAGCATCCTAGAGCTAAACCACCATTGGAACTACTCCATACAGATGTGAATGGACTAATGGAAGAGTAGGCAATGATAGGTAACCATTACTTTATGAAGCTTATAGATAGTGCTAAAAGGATGATGCACATGTACTTCATGAAAGTCAAGAGTGCAGTAACCAGTAAAATTACAGAATACAACAATCTAGATGTAACTTAAACATGCCTAGAAATAAAAGTGCTGACAACTGACAATGGTGAAGAATATGAGAACAAAGATCTAACTATCGTCCTAAAGAAGAAAAACATATAAAACTAACTAATGATTGCCTGAACAAAATGGTATGAGTGAGAGGGCAAACGGAACAATTGTTGAAAGAGCATATAATATGCTAAGTAATGCAGAATAAAATATTCTGGGCAGAGGCAGTTCTAGCTGCAGTGTACCTCAAGAATTGATCACCTACAGTGGCAGTTAAATATAAAACCAATGGAGGGATGGCCCAGAAACAAGCCAAGTGTAAAGTATACCCATTTCCCTAAAGAAAAGAGACACTAGCTGGATCCCAAGTCCACCTCATGCATCATGCTTGGAAATTGTGAAGAGAGCAAAAGATACAGATTGAGAATACATATATAAGTAATTAATCACAGAGAAGGACCTCTATGAGGAGCAACAAAGGTAACTCACCTAAAAGATACAGCAAGGTATTTGCTAATATACATGAAGCAAAGTAAAACAGCGACTGGGAAAAATGAAAAACAGCCATAGACTGACAATACAGCTTTAAATGACAATGACAAATGGACTTGTGGACAGGCCAAATAACAGCAAAACAGTTCAAAACAAGTGGGTCTTCTGCAAGAATCTAAACACCATTAGAAGTATTACTTGCTATAAAGCCTCACTTGTTGCCAAGGGGTTACACCAAGAAATCAGGTGTTGACTACAGGCAGATATTCTCACCTGTTGCAAGATGCTGTAGATTATGCAGTAGATTATGTATGATCATTGCTATATCTACTGTGTACAATTTGCTGCTGGACCAACTGGACTGAATTTGAATGCTGGGACTGTTACTATAGACTAACAAGGGTACATTGAAGAAATGCTCATCAAATTTGGAATGAAGGACACCAAACATGTCAGCACATCAATTAAGAAAAGTAAAAAAATAATAAAAGCTACAGTATGTGATCAACAACAGAGGCATATATAGTGATAATGAGTGGAGTTACTTATTAAAGTGCCATTGGAACTTTTATGTATGCAGTGTCCAGACATCACATATACATTCCGTTGTGTTAGCCAATTTGCAATCAATCCTGGTAGAGAGCATTGGACTGCAGTAATATGTATCCTAAGATATCTAAAGGGTACAAGCCCCTTAAAACTAAAGTGTTTTTAAGATGGGCAAGCAGAAATCCACCTACTGCTGCCTTGTCTATAACTACAGGAAAAAGAAAGAGAAAAGCGCTCCGTGGTAAGGGAGTATTAAGGTATAAGGGTATGTACATGAATCTATCAAGAATCTAATTTTTTATATTTTAATGGTAGTAATATTCTATGTGTAGTCTCATATGTAAATAAATGGATTGGAACCGGTGGGCAATAACTTGAGGCTGGAAGTTGAGGATAAACAGGGAATTATTCAAAGGTGAAAACACACAAAGTCTTATGTCTATAACTAGGCTGAATACTAGGTCTGTCTAATACTAGGCTGAGTTTGTCTGCCAGGAAAAACTTGCACATTTAAGGGTCTGAGTTTGTCCCATAGCTCGCCATATGTAATAGGCTTCGAACTTGTGAGTTCAATGCTATTACGAAATGCGGGTCTATGTCATTTATTCCTATGTAAACTCTAACCTTTTAATGCAACTAGCATTAAAATGTCCAAGTTATACAGAAGCCTTCACTATATTTTTTTAAGGGTTAGGCACTTACCAAAGGGTTAGGGTTAGGTTCTAGAAGGGACAGTTAGGGTTAGGTACTTGCCCCAACAGTTAGGGTTAGGTACTAGGAGGGAAGGTTAGGGTTAGGCACTTACTGGAGGATTAGGGTTTGGCACTAGGAGGGACAGTTAGGGTTAGGCACTTACCCTGATGGTTAGGGTGAGGCACCAGGAGGGAGGATTAGATTAGTCATCAAGGAAGGATTAGGGTATAGTGAAGATTAGGCTTAGAAAACAAAAAATGACAACCATTTGATGTGTTGACCATTCCAATGTCAACCTTTTGACCATGTCAACCTTTGTACTTGTTCATCATCATTCATGTCAACCTTTTGTACCTGTTGACCTATTGCTTGTCTACCAGTTGGTATTGATCTTTTGATTGCCTATTTAAATAATGTAGATCTCTAATTCACACCCTATTTTTTGCACCTGTGTTTGGCAGGTGCAAATATTAAACTGATGATGATTACTTCTCACAATGCTGCACATGTAGATCCAGATGGGATGCAGATTATTTACCAGAATCCAGAATGCCAGACGTCGGAATCCTGACACTGGAAGCCCGACTCTGTACTAAAGATAGGCATCTAAATCCCGACACCTATCTTTAGACAGACACCGAAGTCCAGACACCCAGCATCCAGAGCGAAGGTAAACTGGGACTGTTAGCCGTGGGGGGGAGGGTTAGTTTTAGGCATCCCCGGGGGGAATTAGGTTTAGGCCCCACTGGGGAGGGTTATGGTTAGGCTAGGGTAAGGGGAAAATTAGGGTTAGGCGCCACTGGGGGAAGTTAGAGTTTGGCATCCCCCAGGAGGGTTAGGTTTGGGGTGCGGGAAGGTGGGGTTAAGGCCAGACATTAGCCCCAATTGGGACTCTGATAGTTCGGGCTTCCAACGTCGGTATTTAGTCTGCTGGCAATACATCCGCTGGCATTACATATCGATTCCATCCAGATGCATGTCAAGTTGTGAACAGCTATGTATATCTGTGGAAATGCACACATTTTGCATGCCTTATTTTTGGAACCTATTTTGAGACCAACTCTACAATGGCAAATAATATTGTGTGTTTGTCAATGTCTTGTATGCCCACCTGCAGAAAAAATGTATTTCAATGTCCCCATTTAAATTTTCTGTTTCATAAATTGAACATCCAACAAATTATCAGTTAAGGTTGTTAGTTAACATGCGATAGTAAGGGAGAATGGATTTTGGAAAAGATGAGCACGCGAAAATTCAAATATGTGTATAGGCACTGATACTGACGAAAAAAGTTGCAAAAAATCCTACATAATTCATTTACTAAAGGTCAATATCAGTCAAATGTGGTCAATTTAATAATAGATATAAATCGATCTAAATGGATGTGTTTCTGGGTCTAAATCACATATTTAAGAAACAGCAAAGGGTTTCTCCCAGCACTCTGAATGATATCAGCAATAAGATTTGAAAAACTACATGCTGGTAGATAATTCAGAATTCTCAGTTGCATATATTTGCAAAGATTTGGATAAGTATTAGGGACCTCCAGTAATCAGTAAAGCCGTGATGTGGTCTGGAGGCTCAGCCATATCTTTGCAAATATATGCAACTGAGATCTCTGAATTATCTACCACCATGTAGTTTTTCAAATCTTATTGCTGATATCATTCACAGTGCTGGGGGAAACCCTTTGCAGTTTCTTGTACAAAATAACCCCTCCCTTTCAAACACCTGAGAAATATTACTAAATATGTACTGCTAAATCACATATTTACAAACAAACATTTTTTGATAATTTTTTTAAGTATTAGTAAATGTGTGATTTAGCCCCAGAAATACAACATCGGTGTTGATTGATTTTCATCTATTTTAAATCGATCAAAATCATTGTTTATTAACTATATATGCCCTGGTCTCCACAATAAAATATAAAAAGGAGCTTAACCATTACAATATGGTTTTAACTACATAATTTCCTTTCCTCATTTTTTTAAATCTTTTTTTCCTTTAGTCAGTATCAGTGCCTAAACACATACTTTGAATTAATAGTGCTCGTCTTATCAAAATCCAAGCAATCAAATCTGACTGGGCAGCTGAACAATATATTAATAAGCGCAGAACATATTTGTTTTCTACTACAAGGAACAATGGAAAATAATTAGTTTCAAGTAAAATACTTGTGATAGGTTTACTACAGTTTATAATGTATTGGTCTATATGCATCATATCTTAGTCATGCTTGACGACTTTCTGGCTGCCCCCTCTGGGACGGGGCAGCCATGTTGGCACTGCAGGGAGCATGTCGGTGGTAATAGAGTATGGTACGGGTACGTGGCAGTGCGATCGCAGCATCGTGGCCCCACCCCTTGCTTTACAATATCGACATTTACATGTCATCGGACCACCCTGGACTCATCGGACCCCTCTAGACCACCCACTTTGATAGGTAAGTATGGGGGGGTGCATGGTGGGAAATGGGGGATGGGTGGTGGCCAAACCGGGAGACTTCACCTCTCCTACAGGATGGGGGGGGATCCAGGAGCACCACACGATATTCAGGAGCTTCCTGGCCATTGTGGGAGAGTCGGCAAGTATGATCTTAGTATATGGTTAAATTAACCATTTATCTATACAGACATGGCATCATCCACACTGGAGAAATGAAGATAATTATAAAACCTATTTTTCTCATTTGGGACAAAATGCTTATGTGACTCTGTGCAGGATTTAGTGCCTTCAAGCATGGCTGAAATAGGTTTTGTTTTTGTTACTAGAGCCAACTTTAGTCACTACTGTGTTCAAACTGTGAAGGGATGTATTTAATAGAATGGTTACATGAAGTTTATGCACAGAATGTGATGATTGGAATACTACAGTAGCTCAGATGAGACTTTAATCACTATCTGAAAACTGGAGTACAAACTAATCATTCGGCCTATACTGTTGAAAACATAATTTGACCTTATATAACTCCCAACTCTCCCAAGTTTAGTGAGACAGTCTTAATTGTAGTGGACACCGACCTATGAGTTGGCACCTTTGTGAAGTTAGGAGATATATCACTACCTCACCATGGTGAGCAGGTGCTGTGTGCAGCAGATGCAGGTGTACCAGATGCTCATGGCAATTAAAAGGTGTTTCAAGGGTTGAATGCATACTTGCCTACTCTCCCGGAACAATCGGGAGGCTCCTGAAAAATCGGGTAGCGTTCCCAGCCACCTGAAAGAGTAGAAAAGTATCAATGAGCCATCCACCACCTGCCTGCACCCCCCACAGCCACCCACTTAGCGAGCACAAGTGGACGGCCCAGGGAAGCTGATGAAGTGATTAGAGAAGAGCGGGTTTGGATTTCAGAGATACGAACCCACCCGAACTTAGGGGATCTGAGTCAGATCTGAGTCGACTCTGGTTTTCCCACCTGACTCGGATCTGAAAACTTTGCAAAACGTCATAATTCCGCTGTCAGATTATCGCGGGTTTCGGATTCTATAAAAGATCTTGCGCACGCCACCATTTTTAATTCTGGCTCTGGAGATTGAAGAGGGAGGGAGCTGTGCTGTGCTGTTGTGCTGTGCATAGTGGCTGGCTACTGTTGTGTCAGGGGCTGGCTGCTTATTATGTCCATATATGCATAGGGGCTGGCTAGGCTACTGTTGTTTCAGAGGCTTGCTGCTTATTATGTCCATATGTGCATAGGGGCTGGCTAGGCTACTGTTGTGTCAGGGGCTGACTGCTTATTATGTCCATATGTGCATAGGGGCTGGCTAGGCTACTGTTGTGTCAGGGGCTGGCTGCTTATGTCCATAGGGGGCGGGGCTGGCTGTTGTCCATATACTGGGGCTGGCTTGCTGTTGTCCTGTCCATTCCATAGGGGCTGGCTGTTGTCCATAATATCCAATCCATATATAGTAAGTTATATATTGGGGGCTGGCTTGCTGTTGTCCTGTCCACTCCATAGGGGCTGTCTGTTGTCCATAATATCCATATATAATTATATACTGGGGCTGGCTGGCATCCTGTCCACTCCATAGGGGCTGGCTGGTGTCTATAGGGGCTGGCTGTGCTGCTGTGCTGTCTAGGGGGTGCTCTGCCATCAGGGGTGCTATTAAACCCCATTGTGAAAAACTAAAGTATTGTTATTTTTATTTCTGTTTCTGTGTGTGTGTGCGCACCTGTTATCCACTCTTATCAGCAACGTAGGTGCACAGGGGTGCAGTGCTGCCTGTGCCTCATTTATCATGGGCTGCTGCCTCGCTCAAGGGTGCTCTTCACCCCCAGTGTGAAAAAAATAAAATCTATTTTTTTGTGTGTGCTTGTTAGCCTGCCACACCACCAGTGTTCAATTTAAAACAATTTCTTGTGTGTGCGTGTTAGCCTGCCACTCCATCAGTGTTCAATTTAAAACAATTTTTTGTGTGTGCATGTAAGCTTGCCACACACTACAATGTTCAATTAACAAATTTTTTTGCATGTGCGTGTTAGCCTGCCACACCAACAGTGTTCAAATAAAAACTATTTTTTTGTGTGCGTGTTAGCCTGCCACACACTACCAGTGTTCAAATAAAAACATTATTTTTTTTGGGTGCATGTTAGCCTGCCACACACTACCAGTGTGATAAAAATGAAAACAATTTTTTTGTGTGTGCGTGTTAGCCTGCCACACCACCAGTGAAAAAGATAAAAACTATTTTTTGTGTGTGCACCACCAGTGTGAAAATAAAAACATTTTTTTGTGTATGTGTAATTGCATGTTAGCCACACCCCCAGTGAGAAAATAAAAACAATTTTTGTGTGTGCATGTTAGCCACAACACCAGTGAGAAAATAAAAAAAAATTTTTGTGTGTGCCTAATTGTGTGTTAGCTACACAACCAGTGAGAAAATAAATAATGATCTTTGTGTGTGCGCGTTATACCCCTTTCAGACATCTCGAGAATCCCGGGAATTTGGCCTGCAATCGACCAGGGTTTTTCCCGGGACTTAAGTCCCGGGAAATTACCCTGCTTCTGTCTGAATGGTGCTACCCGTGAATTTACTACTCCCGGGCAGCACCAAGCAGCTTTTGCATGGAGCTGACAGCGCAGGGCGTCCTATAGGATGCTCAGCGCTGCTGCTTTGAGCTGACAGCGCAGGGCATCCTATAGGACGATCAGCGCTGCTGCTTTGAGCTGACAGCGCAGGGCGTCCTATAGGACGCTCAGCGCTGCTGCTTTGTTTGAGCTGACAGCGCAGAGCATCCTATAGGATGCTCAGCGCTGCTGCTCACCACCCCTAGCACCGGCCGGCTGTGCCACAGCGGGCCGCCCGCACTCCCGCTGGACCACCAGGGAATTAAAATAAATGTAAAAAAAATTATAATAAAAAAAAAAAACTGCATTACGATTGGCCGGCTTTTGGCTGGGAGGAGCAGACGGCAGAGAAGAGGCAGGTAAGCAGGAAAACCCTGCTCTTGTCTGAAAGGGGTCTGCCTGGGAATTTCCCGGGTAGACACTGTAGTGTGAAAGGGGGGTCTCGACCAAATACCCGGGAATTTGCACAGAAGAAATTCCCGGGTCTGAGCAGGAAATTCCCGGGTTGTATGTCTGAAAGGGGTATTAGCCACATTTATCAGCAATGTTGGTGCGCAGGGGTGCTGTGGTGCCTGTGTCGTTTATCAAGAGGCTGCTGCCTCGTTCAGGTGCTCTCCAAAGTGCCCCAAAAAATTAATTCAAACAATCAATCAATCTTTTCTTTTTGTGTGTGTCAAGGCTGCTGCCTCATTTGGGTGCTCTCCCTCCCAAGTGCCAAAAAAAAATAATTAATCAATCAATGTGTTTTTTTTTCTTTGTGTGTAGCCATGGCATCACAAACGCCTCTGCTGAGGTTTGCATAAACATTTTCAAAGGTGAAAATAGAGGATATGGTTTAAAAAATGGAATAAAGCAACTAGAACTGTGTTCTCTGATTATAGTGTTCCTACTCCCTACCCATGGCCCCTCTACCTGACTTTCAGTGAGTCAGAGCTGCAACTCCATGCAACCGTATTCCAGAGTGCAGCTGCTTCTCCTGTAGCCCAGGTCAGAAGATATGTAGGGAGTGTGGTGATGATATGGTCTAAAATGGAGCTCACATCCACTAAAGTGGACAATGAATCCACAATCAAACAGGGAGCGCAGCTGTAATTTATACACAACACAGGATGGAATGACGATATAGGCTTGGGTGATGGTATAATCTGGGGTGATGTATACATCATCTTCTTCATGCAATATTAATTTGTCCCCGCTGGAATCCACCATTACAGGTGCCTCTGTAATTTTTGCATGTAAATGACGGTAAAGGTCTTTCTCGTAGAATTTGTATTTCATTTTGATGGACATCATCTTTTCCACATTTTGGGGAAGTAGTCTCAGGCTGATCACTGACAAGGTTCCTGGCTGTGCTGAAAACTCTTTTTGAGTACACACTGGAAGGTGGGCAGCTCAAGTAAAGCAAAGGCAGTATTTTTGTGTAAGGGCCTCAAGGGGTATATTTATTTACTAAAGTTTCTAAATATGAAAAATGTTCATGTTACCCATAGCAGCCAATCGGATCCTATCTATCATTTTCTAGAAAGCAATAGAGAAATGATAACTACAATCTGATTGGTTGCTATGGGCAACATGAACACTTCATTTTTAGAAACTTTAGTAAAACTAAAATTACCCCAAATTGCCTCTTTTTCCTGTCAGTTACTTGTATCTCTTTCTCTTCAGATCTGTATCCATTGGGAAGGAAAAACAGTGTCTTCATCCTTTCTGGGATGAAAATCCACTCCCAGCAAGCAGGCATGGTGCTCAAGAATTCCCAAGAAAGTCACAACGTAAGACTTAAACCTTAAATCTGAAATGTTGCATTTAATGCTCTGTTCCGCTTGTTCACATATCTGATATAGTAGTTAAGTGGACAGTGGCAACAACGGCAGTTTGAAGGCCACTAACTAACTCTATTTTTTAATACCCCTGTACAGGTTGGGAAATGCCTTTACAGAAGGTTTGCAAAGGATTATTTAAGTCATTTGTTTTTGGAAAGCACTCTTCCTGGTCCCCTTCTGGGATGAAAATCCACTCCTAGCCACAGAAGCAGGTACAGGATTTTCAAGAAAGACACAATCTAATTCCTTAAATCATGGGGTAGCCAACCTCAGTCCTCGAGAGCTACTAAGAGTTTATGTTTTCCAGACCACCTAGCTGGTGCACAGCTAAGTATTTATTACACTTGTGATTCTGTAAGGAGACCTGGAAAACATGCACTGTTGGTAGCTCTCAAGGACCAGGGGTGGCTACCCCTTACTTAAATCATAGATCTTACACTTGTCCACATATCTGTGCTGGTTAAGTGGCAGTTTGGAGGCCACTAACTATGTTTTTTTAATGTCCCTGTACAGGTTGGGAAATGCTTTTTTATGTGGAAAGCACTACTAGAAGTCTTCTTGGTCCCCTTCTGGGATGAGAAAATCCACTCCCTTCGGGGGCAAGGACTGATGTGAATGAGTAAAATATTTTTTTTAAATGCCTTCTTCCCTCCCCTTCTCCCTCATAAATTTACTTCAGAATAAAAACATTTAATCAAATTTACTACCAAACCCTTCCTGTCCCTGCTATCAACTACATACATACTCCAACTCCCTCAGGCCTCTCTTGAATAATAAAAACAGTTGTTTCCTGATGTGCCATGTTGGCAGTTGAACTGCCAAGTTTTTGTGCCGCCCACTGCAGCCACATAGCTTAGTCAGCTAGCTAGCTTGGTGCAAATTTTGGGCCTAAACTGGATGAAAACAATATAGTGACCTGAGAAGTGGTCAAAATTGACTTGAAATGAGTGGAAATAAATGTTATTGAGGTTAATAATACTGTAGGAACAAAAACAGGCCCATTTTATGTGATTTAGCTGTTCAGATCCAAAACCAAAACTGAAAAACAAAACACGGAGGTGAGGCTTTGGCAAAACCATTCCAGATCCAAAACCAGGGTAGATCCAGATCCAAAACCAAAACACAGGGGTCGGCGCACATCTCTAGACGTGATGTGGGCTGAATTGCATCATCGTAGCTCTGCCACCTGTTTTAAAATGCAGTTAATGTATGCATTAATTAATGAATGCCGTTAGTATCGCCAAAGCGTGGGTCATGGCCATAATGACGTGATCATGCCAGCACGCCCCCCCTACCACCCAACTATGTTGCACCACACCCCCTCACTTTCCCCTGCTGTACTGTACTAGCTGCCCTCCTCCATAAGTATGGAAGAATGTTGGGAGCGGCTTATTGGGCAGACCGTGAAGGGTTTAGCATGCCCCTAATGAAGCATGACCACACGCAATTTTGCCTGCTACTTTTGTCCCAGTTACCATAAGAAAAACATTGGGAAGTATGCAGAATATTTCAAATTAAAAACTAGACAAAAAAACACAATTCAGTTGTCATCTAACTTTCCTGTCTTAATAAACATGCAGTGCTGTAACATATGTTGGTACTTCAGAAAATCATAATGAATAGTAAATACTCACTAATAAAACATTCAATAAAGTATTTTCTTTTTTTGAATGCCAAAGCACAAATGTGGGGAAAAGCGTTTGACTGATTGAACTGTGATTAAGGGATATAATTAGGGTTATGCTGGATACACCCTAGACGATATGTCATCCAATCCGGCGGATCGGAGCAACATATCAGGCACATTGTCTAGTGTGTAATCAAAAATGTCACTGACGATGCGCATTCCCCATTGTCAATAGCAGCTTCCCCGCCGGGTTCCGTCGCTGCCAAGGTCGGGCTTTTTACACATTGTCTAGTGTGTACCCAGCCGTAGGCAACCAGTGTGAATATAAGTGCGAATGTCAGTCCTCATCAATGTGGACTTGTGAGTGATATGACCTTAAATCTTGAGTGTACTTACTTTAACATATACCTGTACTGTTTATTAGGAGTTTCCATAAAGTTTATGACCTACAGGTTGAGTCTCCGGTATCCAAATATTACGAAATACGGAACATTCAGAAATACGGAATATTTTTAGCATGACTGAGAAAGTGAAACCTTGCCTTTCTAATGGTTCAATGTACACAAACTTTGTTTAAAGCACAAAATTATTAAAATACAGTACAAAATAACCTTCAGGCTGTGTGTATAAGGTGTATATGAAACATAAATGCATTTCATGAATGTACACAAACTTTTTTTGATGCACAAAATTATTAAAAATATTGTATAAAATGACCTGTAGGTTGTGTGTATAAGCTATATATAGAACATAAATGTATTCTGTGTTTAGATTTGGGTCCCATTCCCAAGACATTTCATTATGGTATGCAATTATTCCAAAATACCGCTGGTCCCAAGCATTTTGGATATGGGAGACTCAACCTGTATATATAAGCATTTGGCTTTAGCTTTGTGCTTTCCTATATCACTGAACTTTTGATACCGTTATAATTTATAGTTGGGGTACACTACCTTTTATACATTATATGCACACATCATAAAAGTAGAATAAAAGTTCATGTCTACTTGTGATTCCTGTAGAAAACTTCATGAAGTGACCAATATACAATAAGTTACAAAACTACAAAAACTCTACATGACTAGACTGAAGATGAATATAGTAAATATATATTTAAAATGTATTTTGCTGCTTTTGTCAGTGCAAGTAATAAATCCACATATACAAATGAAACCGTTCTAATGATTTAACCAAACCCTACTAATTCTCATTGCATTTTAATGTGCTCAAATGAGTTAATGGGCAAAATAATTATTTGGATCTTGTTTTGCAATCATGCAGCAGAATGGTAATAAAAAGATTTATAGAACCTTTTCTGAACACTGGGGAATGTATACGTAGGCAATGATTTCCAAATCAGATGTAATGTACGCATTGCATTATTGAACTTCAACAGTTACATAATTAATATGCATGATTTATCCATTTCAATTATGTATTTATTCATTGCCTATTTTCCATTTGCTTTATTCCATTCAATATCTATAGCAGGCATATTGTGCCATCTAGTGTAACAGTGATGTGTTGTCACACATAAATGTTTGCAATTAGAGCATAAAGCAATAAAGTTGAATAGAGGCCTTTCTGTTATCTGAATTAATACATGGCAAACAAAAACAATTAATTTATTATGCAAAATGTAATGTGACCGTTAAAGGGCCATTTCACTAACTAGAATTTTTTTTAAATACCCTGTATTATACTTGTATTAAAATATTTTTGGGGCCATATTATTATTATTAAGTAGTAGTAGTAGTAATTTTATTATTATTATTATTATTATTATTATTATTATTTATTATTATTAATAACATTTATATAGCTCCAACATATTCCACATCACTGTACAATTTATTTATCTGTTGTCTCAAGCATCCTACCTACAAATAGAGTATGTATTTTGTAAAACATTTCTATTACAAAGTACAGATAAACAAATGAGCACCCCAAATTATTGTACATACTGTAGCCTGCCACAAATAGGTATTACTGGAATTACTTGGTACAGTAAACTGCCCCGTACATATGTGCACTTGGTTCCAGAGCTTGTGCAGAACGAAAATATAGAAAATGTTCAACTCAGCATCAGGCTTATAGTGGGAAGTGACAATGTAAAAGAAGAACTACAGTATAAGATTTTATTGGTGAAATTCTACATCAAAGTACTCATCCTTCTTTAAAATTTTGATGAAAACAAACTGCAAGGAATTCACTGCAAATGTATTACCATGAACACCAAGACTCACTAAGCATGAATGTTGTATAGGCAGACCTCCCATAATAGTTGTGCGGAGATAGACAGTAGGAATGTTTTCTATGAATTCTCTTGCATGTGTGTCTTACAGCTAAAATTCAAAATCAGTCAAAACTAGTAAACTACTAAAAATGGGGAGGGGCGTGGGTAGTGTTTCCTGATCGTTACCATGGCTCTGGGGGGGAGTGAGTGGGGTAAGAACGTGCCGCTGAGCAGCACCCACCACCATCACACCTGAACTATAATAATCAGTAATATTTTACTAGAAAAATATGTTTAAGAACGTCTGCGGGCAGTAGGGTTGAGCTGTGGGGGATGTGAGCATAGCTACAGCAAGGGAAAGGCAGCAATTGATGTGTAAACCAATTGAGTATTTAACCAAAACAATGTAAAAATTTGGGCTGTGGGAGTGGGTGTTATTATAACTTGACATTTTTTATATAATATATAAAACTATACAAGGGCCACAACTAACAACTAGGAAAGAGGGGCGGGCTAGGGGGAAATGTGTCCCAGGTGCCGAATTTGAGGGGGCACATAATTGGTCACAGACAAAAAGCGGGAAACATGTGAGGAATCAGAAGCATGCCGTGCTGGGGGTAGGCTTCAGAGTGTGGGCCAGGGTACCCCCAGGCTCCACTCTCTCAGTGCCCCCCTTGGCCGGAGCTCCCCTGGCCCATCTTTAGCTTATGTGTGGTCAGATGATTGTAACAGGATTTCATGCCTGTGCTGCTGGACTAATCAGCAAGGTCCAGGCATAGAGGGACCGGAATCACCCAGTACAATAATTCCCTATCTGCGGCTGCGTGTGTGATGTTATGGCATCATGCACGCTGAAGAACAGTGTGTAAGGAGTCTGCTGCTGTCGCTGCCTTAAGGAGGAGCAAGTAGAAGATCCAGGTAAGTGGTGAATGGGGGGGCTAACATAAACACAGGCTTCTGCTGCAGAGAAATAGGGAGAGAAACACAGCTCCTGTAGTGCAGTGATATGGAAGGGGGGGCACAGACTGATGTAGAGACACCAGGGGTGGTTCTGAAAGGACAGAGTCTATATTGATGATGGGGGGGTTTCACCAAATTACTGCCTTGCCCCGGGTGGCAAAATACTAGTTTTGGCCTTGGCTATATATCACGACCAGGGTTTTGCGGTGTGGAGGTTGTTATCCTTGCCAGTGGGGGCGCTGTGGCGTGGTCCTTCCAATGAGGGAGCTGGCGCGTGGAGACTGGCATTATGTGTGTGCAGGGGTCTGCAAGCATTGGGCCATCCTGGCAAGGGTAAGTCTAGCAGTGTCACAGCATCACAGGTATATGGGTGCGGCCATCTTGCCTCAGGTCATGTGAAATAGTGGGCCTATCCTGATGCGTCAGGTGATCTCTACAGCCACTCACGCTCTGTTGCTGGGTACTTAAGGGGGTTTGGAGCTCCCTGTAGTTGCCAGTGCAACCGTGTATTTCAGCATCAGCTATGAGAGAGTTCCTGTGCTTCTGACCTTAGTCTTGTGCTCCAGTGCTTGCCCTAACTCCTGGTTGGTCCGTGGCTCCCTGCAAACCTGCACCATGCTAGCCTGCCTTGCTTCCTGCTGTGGATCAAGTCCTGCTCCTTCTACCTACCCACTCCTCCCTGAACCTGAAGTTCCCAAACCTACCCATTCCTTCCTGAACCTGTTGTTCCCAATTACCTACTACAGCCTGCATCTGAGTTTTCAGCAACTATTACAGCATTTCCAGATACCCTGCACAGTCAACTCTCAGCATTTTATCACAGCATTTCCAGATTACCCTATGTAGCCATCATGTCAGCATTACCTGCTTTCCCTTTCAGCAACTATTACAGTATTTCTGGATAACCTTATTCAGCCATTGTCTCAGCATTACCTGATTTCCCTTTCAGCTATTATCACAGTATTCCTGGATTCCCTATCCTGCTATTACCACCGACTTATTGGACTTTTCCTTCAGCTCCACAGTTACCTCAAGACTTTATTTTAGTTCTGATCTGGACATTCATTTGTTGCATCACTATTGTTCCTTCAGTAACAGATGTTAATCAGTATTATTCTTGTGCTTGTCTACTAGTATTTATATTAAACAACCCACCTTTCAGTTTAAATCTGTTCCGGTGTCTGTTCCCGTTTCCACCCCGGGTACACACCAAACACAGATCCTAACACTATACATACTTAAATACAGAAATATATGAGAGAAAACTGCTGTAAATTCACACGCACCAACAGAAAACCAGAATTCATACTAAATATATAGGGAAAGCCACATTCTACATATATTCCATAGATAAAAAAACCTTACAGTTACACATGTCTCATTAAGGGTGCTTAGACATGATGTGAAAATTCACAAAACCTATTGAATTTCTGCCACTCAAACTCCAAAAAGCAATGAAATTACAATCAGTAAGGCTGAAGCCTTAACGGACGTGTTCTTTGCGTAATACAGATATGGTATGCCATGACACCATGTGGTTAACTGCAGATTCAGCACTCTCACAGAGTGAGATTGCTGTCACTCACAAAATGGTGGAGCTGCTCATTTACAGAATTGTGTGCTCATTGGAATACACATGCAGTCTATGCAACTGAGGTCTGAGCAGTTATGTGGCACACACATCCCACTCAGAGCCCACAATCTTCCCATTCAGTCACCACAAAAATTTCACTGAGTTCCAATATCCTTCTCACTCTATACATCCATCTCATTCATTATACACATTCAGATTCCCAATTGCTAAAACTATCATACTGTCTATACATGTACACTATCTTTGCCTCCATGCTGCTATAACGTCCCCAATCCCTACAGCTGTGTGTTCTCCCAACTGTGCTAGTCTGCATGCCCTGATCCACACCAATTTGTCTTTCCCCATGTGCACCACCCTGTCTTCCTGCATCCGTGCCACTGTGTTTCCTTCCATCTGCACCACTGCCTTGCCCCCAGCCAAGTCACTCTGTTTTCCCCTTATCTCTGCCACTCTGCATTCCTCCATCTGCACCACTCTGTCCCTCCCAACCATGCCACTCTGTCTTTCCCCTCCCACCCATACCACTCTGTCTTCCCACCCATTTGCACCAATCTGTCTTACCCAATCTCTTCTGTTGTGTGTTCTCCCATTGTGCTAGTCTGTATTCCTCTTCCACACCAATCTGGCTTTACCCATCTGTGCTGCTCTGTCTTCCCACATCCATGCCACTCTGTACCCCATATTCATGTTGCTCTGTTCCCCCAAACTGTGCCACTCTGTTTCACCCCATGTGCACCATTTTCCACCAGTCTGCATCACTTTAGCTTGCCCCAATCTGTACTGCCTAATCTTCCCCTCTACATGCCATTCTGTGTGCCCCATCCACACCGCTATGTCTCCTTCCCCCACAGTGGCATAAGTTCATCCCAGATGCCCGGAGGCAAGTTTTAATTTGGTGCCCCCCCTAAAAAAAAGGAAAAATATATACTGTGTCTATCTATCTATCTATGTATTACATATGCACAAAAACACTGTGGGGTAGCGGCAGCAGCAGTGGTGCAGAGCAGTAGCAGCAGTGCAGTGCAAAGAGAGCATCAGTGGGGGACAGAGGGCTCACTGGTAGTGTGCAAGCACCTGAGAAAATAAAATCAATAAGTCACAAATGCATAAACACAGCAGTGAGATGCATCTACGCATCTATGTTAAAAATTGAATGTGTAAAATAAAAATGATTCCCCCCCAAAAAAACACAACCAGCACCGGGCTTTTAACAGCAAGTTCTAGTTGTGTTTAAATACAGGGAACAAATGACGTAGAGGTCCCCTGTACTTAAGCACAACCAGCACTGGGCTAGTCAGAACCACCCCTGGTTGCCAAAACATGGGGACAAATGATGTAGGAGTCCGTGCAACCATCACTGGGCTCTGAGCTGGCCCTGGTTGTGGAAATACAGGGGGGAAAATGCACAGGGTCCCCCCATATTTACGAGAACCAGCACTGGACTCTTTCTAGTGGGGGGGTGATGCCACAGCCAGGGGAGCCCTTTCACTGGGTCCCCCAGCCGAAGCATCACTCCTGGCCACTAGTCAGCCCAGGCCAGGGATCCATGGGGAGCTGGGGACCCACCCAATCAAGGGGTCCCTCTCTCCAGGGCACCCCAGGCCCAGGCTGACAGCCTGGAGCTATCCCCGGCACCCCTAGTGGGTGCCGAGTTGATTGTGTAAAGTGTGGTGCAAGTAAAGAGTTAAAATATTGGCTTTTGCTGTGGAACTACAGTTCCAGCAAGCCTCCCCCACATGCTGGGGGAGGCATGCAGGGCATTACGGGAGGAAGGCTCACCTCTCTCAGCTATTGAGCGCTCCACACCAGGATTTCTGAACTGAAATCCCGGGCGGAACTGTCATTCGGGTAGTAGTATCTTTAGAGGACACTACTAATGAATGAGGGTCCGCGTAATTGCATTTTTTTTATTTTGCCAAGACCCTGGATTGCCTAACGGGGACAGATCCACGCATAGGAGGAGGTGGGTATGGAATTTTTATTACAGGTACTCCATTGGATTGTCTATTGGAGAAGAGGACAGATTGGCTTAAAGGATACTAGGTGAGTATGTGAAATAGTGTGTATGCATGTGTGAGTACATGTGTGTGTGCATGTATGTTATAATCAAATTTTACTTTTCTATGGTGTGTATGTCCTGTGTTTTTTTAATATTGCTTTTGCTGTGGAACTACAGGTACCAGCAGGCCCGTAATGCCCCGCATGCTGATACTTGTGTTCTCCAAGTACCAGCATGTGGGGGAGGCTTGCTGGGAACTGTAGTTCCACAGCAAAAGCCAATATTTTAACTCTTTACTTGCACCACACTTTACACAATCAACCCGGCACCCACCGGTCTAGGGGTGCCGGGGATAGCTCCAGGTTGTCAGCTTGGGCCTGGGGTGCCCTGGAGAAGGGGACCCCTTTATTTGGGGGGTCCCCAGCTCCCCAGGGATCCCCAGCCTGGGATGACTAGCAGTCAGGGGTGATGCTTTGGCTGGGGGGCTTGGTGAAAGGGCTCCCCTGGCTGTGGCATCACTCCCCCCTGCTAGAAAGAGTCCGGTGCTGGTTCTGGTAAATACAGGGGGACCCTACACATCTTATCCCCCTGTATTTCCAGAACCAGGTCCAGCTCAGAGCCCAGTGCTAGTTGTGCTGAATACAGGGGACGCCTATGTCATCTGTCCCCCGTATTTTGGTAACCAGGACTGGTTCTAAAAAGCCTGGTGCTGGTTGTGCTTAAGTACAGGGGACCCCTACATCTGTCCCCTGTATGTAGCACAACCAGTACTGGGTCTTCAAAGCCTGGTGGTGGTTGTTTTTTGGGGGGTGGGGCTATGTCATTTTTTTTTTAACACACAAGCAGGTATCACGCATCTTCCAGCAAGCGCCTTACCTGTCTGAGCCAGAGAAACCTGGAAACACTCCCATTCCAGCTATTATAGTCAATGCCCCCTGCAACCCCAGAGACAGCATCAACCAGGGGCACCAGGGACTGAGGGGGACACTGGCCCACCCCCCAGTAATGTTGCAACAGCAGCTTGGGGAGTGAGGGAACAATCATTAGGGGAACCACCCCTACAGCCCCTGATAACATGGGGCACTGTGGAGTTATACACCTGGGCCCAGGAGGGCTGAACACCATGCCTAGGGCATGCAAAATGGCAGCCGCGACTAGCCGCATAGCCACACCCCCTGCTTGGGACTGGAATGCTGGCGCATGACCGTCCATGACCGGACCCTTCCACTGCCAACACAGAGGCAGCAGCAGGCAGTTCCCACCTCAAGTACACCAATAGTGCAGTGGGACCAGCAGCCATAGCAGCTGCCGCTGCACCACCACAGTCAGTATCAGAGGCTGACACCTGTGGCCTACAGTATATTATTATTATTATTATTATTATTATTATTATTATAATTATTATTATCTTTTGTTTATATGGTGCCACAAGTGTTCTGCAGTGCCTTACATAGCACATAAACAAATAAGTTAACAATGGAGTCTTGTGGAGCCTGACGGCGGTGGCTACATCTGAGGAATGTATGACGTGGCGTGGCAGTATACCACTGGCTATCCCAACATGGCTGCATCCAAGGCAGTCACCAGCCAAAGCCTCAGCCACGGCTCTACCTGACTGCGCATGCCACAAGACTCAGGCTCCCACAGCACACAAAGCTTGCCAGCCGGGCAGGGGGAGCACATAAACACTGGGGGCAGGACATGCTCGCAGCAAAGATTTAACAAACAGGGGGGGGAAGGAGAGCAGGTTAAAAGGAAGAAAAAGAGGAAAGAATGGACAGGGAGTGAATGAAGATGAAGGAAAGGAAAAAGATGGGGCAGAGAAGCAGTAAGGAAGAGATGAAGTAAGGAAAGCTGTAAATGTGAGAATAACATTTGCCAAAGTGTATTTCTCTGTCCTGAAAACTGGAACAAAGAGGCAGCTTCATATGCTCCCTCACACTAAATACACCCTAACCCATCCCAATAACCCATCCTTGTCTACCTAGACAGACTAAACTTAAAGGGGCAACTACCAGCACCATATTAAAGTGGCAACACTCAAAACCCTTTGTGGTTTAATGTCCCTCATGCTTAATGTCAGCCTTCGGGATAACGACACATAAAGTAATTTATTCAGTGCATTTACCCATGAAGCCATCACACTGAGCACCAGTATGGAGGATTAGCAGTATTTTATCTGTGAAGCTGCCAGCTGCTTCTTCTTCATGTAACAGCTTGAGAAAGGGCCATTGCTGACTTGCACAATAAACACCAGTGCTGTCTATTTTTATTCTCTCTACATTACACCAGGATCTTAATTTTTTCTGATTTATTTTTGGTCAGTACCTATCTTAAAGACAGTATGCTACACCTCTCGGAGTAGCTCATTTGCGCAGGGCATCTCATGTCATATGTCATATTGAGGATAAGTGTATGAGGACATTGCATGTACTTTAAGCCAATTCTTGTCAGTTATTTGATATGTTGGGGCAGATTCTGTCTCTTTAAGCTTATGAGCTAGGAGACTTCAACCAAAAAAAAAAAACATAGTTTGTATTTAAAATCTGTGTAATTCCTAGTGGCAAAAGATGCAGAGCAGTGTAATCATTGTAGTGACGGGGAAGAAGGGAAGACTTTGATGAAGTTGGCATGCTTAACAATTTATTGCAATACTTTGGAACCAACATCCCCTAATTTTAAAATACTGTTTGGAGTGTAATTAGGTGAGTCAGAGCATGTATGAATTTGTTTAGACTATGCCATCTGAAGCTCTTTGAGAAAGTACAGCTCTGAATCCCACGCAGGATACTTCCACCTGTAGGTAGAAGGGAAGTGAAATATCAAGTTGTTTTAGAATGGAAGCAGAAATAAATGCTTGTTTTTACAGTTGAAAGGCATCTTTAGTGTCATCAGTCCAGTCCACATGATTAGTGCCTTTCTTGATGAGAGACATAATGGGTGAAACAACAGTGGAATAACCATGAATACATTTACGATTGTAGTTAGCAATTCCAAGGAACTGCTGTCTTGAGATCGGTAGGTTGAGGCCACTGGAGGATGGTTTAAAGTTCCCAGAATTCATCTGAAGGTCAGTACCTGAAAGGATATACTGTACCTCAAGAACAATCTGGTGCTGACTTTGAAGACACATTTCTCCAGTTTACAAAATAGATTACTGTATATAAGCATAGATGAGTAAGTACTTCCTTTACTTGTCTATGCAGGGACTATAGATCTCTGGAGAATATGTGAATATCATTCAGATACACCACCACGTTATTGTATTGCATCTCAAGAAAAATTTCATTAACAAAGTTTTAAAAAACTGCTGAAGCATTAAAGATACTCGTAATGCTGTACCGAGTGTTCAAAGCTGTATTTATTTTGTCTCCTTGTCAAATATGGTTCATATTGTAGGCCCCTCGGATATCATGTTTTGTAAATGTGCACCGGACACTTTTCGTGTTTTGTGTTTTGGTTTTGGATCTGGATCTTTCTTCGTGTTTTGGATCTGGATTGGTTTTGCCAAAACCACCCTTCCGTGTTTTGGGTTCTGGGTTTTGTGTTTTGGATCTGGATTTTTTCTTAAAAAATAAAAAAAAACGCTAAAATCACATAAATGGGCCTTTTTTTGTTCCTACGCTATTAATAACCCCAATAACATTAATTTCCACTCATTTCCACTCTATTCTGAACACCTCACACCTCACAATATTGTTTTTAGGCCAAAAGGTTGTACCGAGGAAGCTGGATGACTATGCTAAGCGACACAAGGGGGCGGCACAAACACGTGGCCCATCTAGGAGTGGCACTGCAGTGGCAGACAGGAAGCCAATCAGCGTTATGGTGCCCATTTGCATGTAGCACGAACCCGGGAGATCCGTGCTACATGCATCTGTGTGATTGGCACAGAGCAATGACAGGTCCGTGAGACCCGTCTGTGCTGCTGTGGTAAAAAAAAAAAAAAAAACCTGTGTAAAAAAAGAAAAAAATGGCGTGCACCCCCCCAAAAAAGAGCAACCAGCCCCGGGCATTAGTAACCCAGTGCTGGGTGTGCTTAAATACAGGGGACAAACGACGTAGGGGTCCCCTGTACTTAAGCACAACCAGCACCGGGCTAGTCAGAACCAGCGCTGGTTGCCAAAATACGGGGGACAAACGACGTAGGGGTCCCCTGTATTCTGCGCAACCAGCTCTGGGCTCTGATCCGGTCCTGGTTCTGGAAATATAGGGGACAAAAAATGAGTAGGGTTCCCCTGTATGTTCCAGAACCAGCACTGGACTTTTTCTAGCGGGGGGCTGATGCCACAGCCAGGGGAGCCCTTTCACCGGGCCCCCCAGCCGCAGCATCAACCCTGACCGCTAGTCAGCCCAGGCCGGGGATCCCTGGAGAGCTGGGGACCCCCCCAATAAAGGGGTCACCCTCTCCAGGGCACCCCAGGCCCAGGCTGATAGCCCGGGGCTATCCCCGCCACCCCTGGTGGCGGTGGGTGGCGGGTTGATTGTGTGGTGTGGTGTAAATAAAGAATATCAAACATTGTCTTTACAGGTAGAACTGCAAGTCCCAGCTAGCCTGCCCCGCATGCTGGTACTTGGAGAACCACAAGTACCAGCATGCAGGGCATTAAGGGCCCACTAGTACCTGTAGTTCACCTGTAAAAAAAATGTTTAAAAAAACACAGGACACACACACCGTGACAGTATAAGTTTATTAAACATACATACACACACACACATGTACACATACTCACCTATGTAACCTGTAGCATCGGTCCACTTGTCCGGTAAAGTATCCCTAGGGGACCTGTGAAAAAAAACATACTCACCATCTCCTATGCGAGGTTCTGTCCTCTTCGTTCCAAAGTAGGCATCCCCGGACTTGGCAAAAAAAAAAACGAAAACGCGATCCACGAACTTAGTACCGTTCTATAGAACGGTACTTCCCGAATGAGAGCTTAGCGGTGGGGTATCACAATGGAAACCCCGCTGCTAAGCGTTCATTGGCTGAGAGAGGTCATCTCCCGTCTCTCAGCCAATGAACGGCTCCCTCCATTGTAGTCAATGGTGGGAACCGCAGGGTAAACTTTAATAACCTTGCGGCTCCCAGCATTGACTACAATGGAGGGAGCCGTTCATTGGCTGAGAGAGACGGGAGATGGCCTCTCTCAGCCAATGAACGCTTAGCAGCGGGGTTTCCATGGTGATACCCCGCCGCTAAGCTCTCATTCGGGAAGTACCGTTCTATAGAACGGTACTAAGTTCGTGGATCGCGTTTTCGTTTTTTTTTTTTTGCCAAGTCCGGGGATGCCTACTTTGGAACGAAGAGTACAGAACCTCGCATAGGAGATGGTGAGTATGTTTTTTTTCACAGGTCCCCTATGGATACTTTACCGGACAAGTGGACCGATGCTACAGGGTTACATAGGTGAGTATGTGTACATGTGTGTGTGTGTGTGTGTGTATGTATGTTTAATAAACTTATACTGTCACGGTGTGTGTGTCCTGTGTTTTTTTTAAACATTTTTTTACAGGTGAACTACAGGTACTAGTGGGCCCTTAATGCCCTGCATGCTGGTACTTGTGGTTCTCCAAGTACCAGCATGCGGGGCAAGCTTGCTGGGACTTGCAGTTCTACTTGTAAAGACAATGTTTGATATTCTTTATTTACACCACACCACACAATCAACCCGCCACCCACCGCCACCAGGGGTGGCGGGGATAGCCCCGGGCTATCAGCATGGGCCTGGGGAGCCCTGGAGAGGGTGACCCCTTTATTGGGGGGGTCCCCAGCTCTCCAGGGATCCCCGGCCTGGGCTGACTAGCGGTCAGGGCTGATGCTGCGGCTGGGGGGCCCGGTGAAAGGGCTCCCCTGGCTGTGGCATCAGCCCCCCGCTAGAAAAAGTCCAGTGCTGGTTCTGGAACATACAGGGGAACCCTACTCATTTTTTTCCCCTGTATTTCCAGAACCAGGACCGGATCAGAGCCCAGAGCTGGTTGCGCAGAATACGGGGGACCCCTACGTCGTTTGTCCCCCGTATTTTGGCAACCAGCTCTGGTTCTGACTAGCCCAGTGCCGGTTGTGTTTAAGTACAGGGGACCCCTATGTCGTTTGTCCCCTGTATTTAAGCACACCCAGCACTGGGTCACTAATGCCCGGGGCTGGTTGCTCTTTTTTTGGGGGGGGGCACGCCATTTTTTTCTCTTTTTACACAGGTTTTTTTTTTTTTTTTTACCACAGCAGCACAGACGGGTCTCACGGACCCGTTAGTGCTCTGTGTCAATGACACAGATGCAAGTAGCACGGATCTCCTGGTCCGTGCGTGCATCTGTGTCATTGAAATACACAGCAGCACAGACGGGTCTCACTGACCCATCTGTGCTCTGTGTCACTGTCAATCACACAGATGCATGTAGCACGGATCTCACGAGTCCGTGCTACATGCAAATGAGCACCATAATGCTGATTGGCTGAGAGCCGTGACAGACGGCTCTGTCAGCCAATCAGCACTTTGCCCATTAAAGGCAAAGGCATTTTTTTTAAAATGGCCGCTCGAGGCAAAACCTCGAGATCCGACAGCAGATCTCGAGGTTTTGCCTCGGGAGAGGGATCCGGGGCAGACAGGGAGATCCGAGCTTGGGCTCGGATCGCCCCGGATCCCCGAAGTTCGGGTGGGTTCGGTTCTCAGGGAACCGAACCCGCTCATCCCTAGTAAAAATAGTGGCTGCCTTTACTCAATCGAAAGATTCTGAGATCATTGGAAGAGGAAGATGGCTCTTGCCTGTAAGATCACTCAGACCATGGTAGTCAATGCAAGGACAAAGGCCCACATATTTTTTCTTGACAAAAATTAACCCAGCATCTGCTGGAGAGGTACATTATAAGGATGACTGATCAGTCTTTCTAGATTCTCTTTGATGTGTTTATAAATACTGTAGCTTGTTTTACAAAAAAAAAAGATTGTAGCAGCACTAATAAAGGTGAATATTGCAATATGGCAGAAATAATAAATTAACAAGACACGTCTTAACATAATATATTTAATATATTGATTATAAACAATTAAGCCAATATAATGCACATATTCAAAAACTGAAAATACTGCTGATAGTTATTAAAACTTAGCATGGAATCCATGAAAGATACAATTGCCCTCTCATAAAGTTAAAGCAGTTTGCTGGAAGTGCTAGTGTATATAACATGCAAATAAATTCAGAACTATAAAGACTACCAAATATTAAACTACAGTAGAGTTAAAAAAAAAATGGCAAATAATTCACCTAAATGTCCATTGTCTAATAGCCACTGTGTTGTTATGAATAAGCCGCTGCAGGTTCACCGTGATCCAGCTGATGTAAATGTAGTGACTACTGAAAGGCAAGAGGAGGGGCTTCTCTCGAATGAACAATACATGTTGACGATGTAACTGGGATCCATAGCAGGAAAGTATGAGACTGCAGAGAGTTTGAGCCGGTTCAGTGGCCAAACAGCAAGTGGCATCTCCAACTTGTGAAACTGGATGCAGGGGTCAAAAGCAAATACCTAGCAGTCTCCCAGGGTACATATGTAATACAGTACCTCTGAAGTGTTTTGCCTCAGCATATGGAGGCTTCTTCAAAGACTAATGTGCTAGCCATTTTTGGCCTTTAAACAGGAAGTGTAATGGAATTCTTCCTTTAATTAACTAACTCTCAACTGTAATCACTGGTGTATTGTTCAGAGCACAGTTCAATTAATAGTAACAAGTTAATTATACACAATACAATTAGAAGACAAATGAAAATAAAAGTGTCTTGACAATATGCTTTTGAAATATACTTAACATGTCATTATTAAAAAATATATAAAAATAGAGAGGCTTGCTTATAAAACAAATGGTAAAATCATTTTTACGGAAATAAACTGGGATTTGATCTTAGAGCCCTTTGTATACTGAACTGTCATTATTACCTCTAGCTAACAAGAGAAGCTTGTTTAGAAGTACAAAATCATTGACCTTATTTCCAGAGTTTATGATGAACAGACAGAGGAAAAGTACTAATTTACTCTATTGGGAATCAATTTCATGGCCCACAAAGTGTTAATATATTTATATAACCTCTATCCTACATAGATGGTATGCTTTGAAGGATGTTAAATAGCATAGGCAATAGGGAGAAAAATCTCAATAATAAAGTAAACTTACAGTATATAATATACTAAAATGATCTTTGTCTGAGTATATTAGATTATCCAATGAGTATATTTCCCTATTTAATGCATAATAATTCCATAAAATTATATTGAACCTTATTAACTATGTTAAGACGATGTTCTCGAAATCTGGTTGTTCGGCTAATATAGTGCAGAACACAAGTGCACTGCAGTATGTATATACCAGAGCTTTCCAAATTATGCCATTACAGTCCACGTTTTAAGGCTATCCATGCTTGAGCACAGGTGATTAGTACCTGAGTCAATTTGATTTAACCATCTGGATTCAACCATGGATATCTTTAACACCTGGACTGTCATGGCGGAGTTTGGGAACCTCTGGTTTATACAATAAACAGTGTCACAATTAATAAATGATTTCATCTTTAAAGTCTCTTGATTTATATTGGTACTAAAAGTAATATATTTATTAACTAGTTAATTGCAAATTAACTTGGAACAATTGGGTAATGGATCTAAAAATTTGTTTAAAATGTGATCCTGATGGAAAATCCCGAAATTTGTATGCCCAATATCCCTAATTTGAAAATATATGTTATTAAATTTGGAAATAAAGTAAATTTGAGAGACTGAACCACTGAAAGACCCATTATCTTGCATCGATAAATTATCAGATGAACGGGTCCTAACAATAGTATTGGGATTATTTAATTATTGATTAGCATTTCTATTTTTATGAGGAACCACAAGGGTTGATCTATTGTATTAAGACAGTTATTGTAATCTGTGTTTAAAAGGATAACCCCTTTGAGTGAAACCATTGCGCATATCATCAGCCTGAAATCTAAAGGATTCCATTGTAGAACAATTCTGGCTAAATTTATTAAATTTACTTACAGTAAGGGTATATTCTTAAACCAAGGTTTAGGATGGCCACTTGAGAAGTGCAGAAAATTATTTGTATGGATAGTTTTAATAATTAATTGTACATTCTCAAAGTGAAATAACTATGTGTTAAGGTAATAGAATCAAGAATACATTTACATAAAGACTCTGAATCTGACAAGAGGCAGAGGTTGAGTATATTTAGCTTCGCTGAATATTGGAAATCATCTTAGTCATGGCAGGGGGGTTGAAATTCTTTCAGTATTGAGCCAATGCTGCTCTTGTAGCTATCAAGATACAGTATGACCAATTATATGTTTGTTATACAATTGTACTAGAGGGGGAAAATTTAGCAAAAGAGCTATTCAGGAAGGTGGGAGAGAGACACGTTAGTGACCTCAAAAATTAGGTCAAAGATCTCGATCCACAAGGGCTGAATAACTGGACATGGTAAATTGGGTGAACCAAAGACACCACTTAATCGCAAGTCCTAGAACAAAATTCAAAAGAGTCAGGCCACATTTGTGTCATTTATCTGTAGTATGATATAGTCTATGTATAATTTTAATCATCATTTCAGAATGGTTAATGCACTTAGATATTGTGAAAATATGATACAATGACTCCCAGTTAGCTTGAACAGTTAACTTAGGGACTCATTCAGACCTGCTCGCAAGCGCTATGCACTCACAAGTGGGTCGATGGTGGGGCACTGCGCATGCATGGTGTGCGGGAGCCCCGAAGCGAGTGAGAAATTCACTCGCTCCAGGGCTCGCTACAAATGGGGCAGCTGTCAAAGTTGATCAACAGCTCACCCCGTTTTGTAGGTGGGGTGGGGGGGTAGCTGGACAAACGGAGGCATTCCTGAAGGAATGCCTGCCATTTGTGGGCGGCCCTACTAACATCACCAGTGATGTCAGTAATGAGCTTCCGGCTCTATTAGAGCTGGAAGCTCACTGGGGCTTGTGGCAGACGAGACCCTACCACAAGGGTCTTGTCGCAGGCCCGATGATTGCGATGGTCGTGACCATCACGACCATCACCTGGCCACTTGCAAAAGCTAGCGGCTCTGATTCAGTGCCTTAATGTTTTCTGTAGTAAGCATAAGGGTTTTGTACCACATTGTTATACCTACTTTATGGCTAAGTGAAGGGAATTTAGATGTTATATGAGAAAGTAGGGTAGATAAAAGCAGGAAATGAGTAGTGTTGGAGAAAATCCAATGATGGATCTACAGGTATTTGTCAAAATGACTAGTAAGGATGGTGTCACAAATGGTGTCTGCGAGTTACCTGTCTCAGGTGGTGATCAGGATTTAACGGAGACTGGCATGACTGGAACCACAGATGATGTAGATAGCTCTATTTGCAAAATTTGTGTAGCAGTAAAAACTGCCTTTGATGATAAATGACAGGAACTAGGAGGAACTGGACTGGGACCGGCAGGAAGACTTGTTGAGTTGAACTGATGAGCTTGGAACTTGACTCTGGACTGGAACAATGTGGATAGAACTGATATGACAGGAACTTGACTATGGACTGGAATAATGTGACAATGGCTGAAGGGAAATCAGGTAATGCTGAGATGAGGGTTAAACAGGGTGATCCGGAAATGCTGTGACAAAGGTTGGAACTCAGGTGCAGGCTGGATTGGATAATTGGGAATTACAGGTTCAGGAAGGAATGGGTAGGTTTGGGATTTAGGTTCAGGGAGGGAGTGGGTAGGTAGAAGGAGCAGGAGTTGAACCACAGCAGGGCGCACAATGCAGGTTTGCAGGGTGCCAGGGACCAACCAGGCATAGGGCTAGCAGAGCACAGGACTAAAGTCAGGAGCACAGGAACTCACTATTAGCTGATGCTAGCAGGAAGTCAGGATTGACAGGTATTGCTGTAGCAGGTTTTCTAGATGCACCAGGGGTTACTGTAGCAGGTTTTCTGGATTGCACCAGTGGTTGCTGTAGCAGGTTTTCTGGATTGCACCAGGGGTTGCTGTAGCAGGTTTTCTGGATTGCACCAGGGGTTGCTTTAGAAGGCTTTATGTATACACTTAGATACAGAAAGAGCACAAATCATACACCACGGAAGTAACAAGATGTTCAGGCCCAGAATGCTATCAGGGGAGGATATATATACCCTGGGTCTGGCTGCAATTGGTGTATATGGACAGGTGGTCTGGCAGTAGCAGTCTGAGTGGTGGAAGGCACAACATGCAGAGGGAGTATTCATCTCTGCAGCACTGAGTCAGAACTACATATGTGATTCCAATCAGATCTAGCAGTGTTCACAGACAGGAAAGGACCCAGGTGAAATAATCACTGTGGAAGGAATGCAGGGAGAAGTGCTGCAGCCAGCATGATCAGAGATCGTACAAGTCCATGGAGACAGTGGCAGGGGTAAGTCTAAAGGCAAAAGGTGCAAACTAGACAGATTCATAACATGTGGTATATTGTTCCTAAATCTGGAGAAATGTCTTAAGATGTTGATTATTATATAGGGCTTGAATTGTTATAATTCCCTGGGTGTGCCAGTTACTTAAATTGAGGTTTGGTATTAATTTGGAAACCACCAGATGTGAAACATGAGATGACGGGAGTGAAAATTCATCACATATTTTGATAAATTAATCTAAAGTAATTAGTGAGTCTAACATGCTTTTTAGTCCAATCATATTACAAGGTCTATGCTTAGCGTGAATCCATAAAAGTGAATAAGTGGAATAGCCTCCCATTAGATGTGGTTGACGCTAAAACGGTGAAACAATTTAAACATGCCTGGGATAGACATAAGAATATCCTTAAGATAAACGTAAGGAGCAAATAGGGTTGAAGTTGCCTAAAGGATACATAAAAAGGGGCAGACTAGGTGGACCAAGTGGTTCCTATCTGCCGTCAAATTCTATGTTTCTATTTTTCTAAGGTCTTTTAAAGGGATTGCACATACAGTATATCTTTTTATTTCTAACAGGTTTTGGTCGAGAAGGGGAAAGCCAATCCCTACATGGGTCTAGTATCAGGCTTGTTGATAAGTTTCTCATTTAGGAGCAGCTAGTCCACCCTTATTTTTAAATCTAAACAGACAATCCCTGGAATGGCTAACGCATTTCTCTTTAAAACAAAACAAAAACAATATATGGGATAGCCATGAAAAGGTATAGAATTTTGGATAGTGATATATTTTTAACTGTAACCAATCATCCCAATCATAAGATCTCATCATTTTCAAAATACTTAGGTTTGCAAATTTATTGAGCAATGGCTGATAGCTATAAGTTATGGTATCCTGTATGTTTGCTGGTAAATGTTTACCTAAATGTTGTAGACAGGAGGTTTGCCAGCTAAGTGGGTACTGGGATTGAAGAGACAGTAATGAATTCTGCTGAACACCATATGCCAAGGCTTCTAATTTAGAGATATTCAGTCTGTAATATAAAGCATTTGAATAAGCCTTCAAGATATTATGAATGGTAGATAAGGATACCTTGGGATTTGAGATGAACAGCAATACATCATCCGCAAAAAGGCATATTTTATGGTGAGTAGCACCAATAGGAAGGCGTTTGAATGAAGTTGAAGTCCTTATTTTTTCTGCCAGTGGTTCCATAGCTATGGCAGACATGAGGATGGTTCAATAAATAGGGTAACACAACCTCTCATAACATAAATTTATTCAACTAGTACATTTGCGTATAATGAATAGTATGGCCTTGATATGGATAATTTTTCCACATAGTCTTCATACTTGTCTAAGTATTTGTTCTAATGGTACACCAAAGTATCTATCCCAGCATAGAAAATCAGTGTCAAGTGCCTGAAGCAAGAAAGATATGACGGCTTGCTGAACTTCACCATCTGTTGAGAATAGTCTTCTATCCAGGCGCTTCTTCAATGGTCCAAAGAGATGGAAATCACTCGATGCCAGGTCAGAGTTGTAATCCCCCTATGCATGGCCCCAAGTAGTAGTCCCTCTTATGCATTGCCCCCAGTAGTAATCCCCCATATGCATTTCCACCAGTAATAGTCCCCTCTATGCATTGTCCCCACTAGTAGTCCCCCCTATGCTGTGTCCCCAGTAGTAGTCCCATCTATGCATTGCCCCCAGTAGTAGTCACCCCTATGCTGTGCCCCAGTAGTAGTCCCCTCTATGCATTGCCCCCACTAGTAGTCCCCCCTATGCTGTGCCCCCAGTAGTAGTCCCCTCTATGCATTGCCCCCAGTAGTAGTCCCCCCTATGCAGTGTCCCCAGTAGTGGCCATTATATAGTGCCCCCCAGTAGTAGTCCCCACTATGCAGTGCCACCAGTAGCAGTCCCCCCTATGCATTATGCATTATGCAGTGCCCCTGTATAAGGGGCACTGCATAGAGGGCCACTTCTGGGGGCACTGTGTATGGGGCACTACTGGGGGAACTGCATAGGGGGTCCCAAAGCATATTCTTGCACATGGGCCCACTACTCTCTAGTTCCGCCAGTGGTTCACCCTATACATTGCCCCCACTAGTAGTCCCCCCTATACAGTGCCCCCAGTAGTGGCCACCCCCCATACAGTGCCCCCAGTAGTGGCCATACAGTGCCCTCAGTAGTGGCTCCCATATACAGTGCCTGGACAAAATATGTAATAATTGCATCTGAAATGTTGCACAGTAATAGATTAACAAGCTTGGATTATTGAGTACCCGTGTAGTGCTGCCTGTATCTGATTGTATGATCAAGACTGAGCGGTCTGCACCCCGGCTGTTGAACTTTATTTGGAGTGCCGGCCTACTTGACTATATTTATGTGGAGCTTTTCAGCTCCTCGAAGAAATAAAAAAGGAGGCACTGCAAACATACACATATACATGCACACAGATGCACACACTGATACAGGCACACATTGACAAAGCCTAAATGCACACACTGACACACACACACTCACTTCACTGACAAAGCCCACACACACACTGATAAACACTACACACACATACACACTGACAAAGTCTACACACACACATACACATTGACACACAGTCGCAGCACTGATGAGGCCTACCCACACACACTGATAAACACTACACACACATACACACTGACAAAGCCTACACACACACATACACACTGACACACACACTCCCTGCACTGACAAGGCCTACACACACTGATAAACACTACACTGACAAAGCCAACACACACACTGACACACAACTGCACTGACAAAGCCTATACACACACACACACTGATAAACACTGACAAAGCCAACACACACTGACACAGACACACAAACTGCACTGACAAAGCCTATACACACACACACACACTGACAGACACACACACACACATATATACATACACATACACTGCACTGACAAAGCCTATTGTGATAGAAGCACTGGAGAAATGTGGAATGGCTTCTACATTTGTCCCAGATTCCTGTGTTATGTAATTTAAAACCCTCAGGAGAAGTTTGTTAGAAAAGCAGACTAGTAATGTCGGCTTCTGTGAAAAGCTGGAATGGGTCCTGGGGGTGTGGACATGAGAGGGAAAGCTCCATCCACAGGCCACTCCAGGTCTTGGGCCTTTCAGCCTTGTAGCAGATTCATCAGGACTTGCACCTGGAAGTGGCTAATATATGCTGGGTCTAGTTAGGGCTGAGTGTCTCATACCTGGGAGAGCAGGCCTGCAGGTTAGCTTGCTCTGAGATACTGTTGGCTACAAACCAGAAGGTACTGTGGATGGAGATTTATTTAGTGTTCCGTTAGTGAGGGAACTTGATGTCTAGTTAGTGCCCAGCCGAGCTAGGGTTTATTTTGTGTTTTGTTTCTTTGATTCTTGATCTTGCACAATAAAAACTGGCACTGACAAGCTTGTACAAAATCCCACAGCTGGAGTGCTATTTCCTGGCTGCTGTGTGTAAGGTGGTTTCCATCTACCCCAGGAGAGGGACCCCCTACCCCGACCTTGTCACACTATACACACACTGACATAGACACATACATACATACACACATACATACATACATACACTGACAAAGCCAACACGCACTGACACAGACACACAAACTGCACTGACAAAGCTTATACACACACACTGACAGATACACACATACATTCATACAAACTGCACTGACTAAGCCTTGATAAACACTACACACACATACACACTGACAAAGCCAATACACACTGACACAGACACACACACAGACTGACAAAGCCTAAACACACACACTGCACTGATAAAGCCTATACACACAAACAGACTGACAAAGCCTATACACATCTTCGTACAGGGAAAAGGGGATGAGGATATCCTAAGCACTGGTGGGACTACTGACAGAATCATTTGTATAGTAGATGTATTCCAAAATAAGTATACTATGTGGGTCAAAATCCCAAGAAGTCTCTCTATAGAGGTGCACCCTCGAGAGTTGTATTATATGAGAAGAAAAAGAAAGAGAAAGATACACTCTTTTTGAGGGGCACTCAAACTACTATAATATATAAAACTTAGCTTTTAATACGAATGCTATTAAAATAATGAAAAATTGTGATAAACATCTATATGTGAACACTGCAAAAACAAAACAAACACAACATGTAATCTGGGCCACAGTAGGTCCAGTTATGAGTGACTGATAAGAGATAGGGAAAAAAGTTTTATATATATCCGATCTCTAAATCCCAATATGGGTCAGACACAAAAATTATGACACTGTGGTCAAAAAGGCGAAAATATGTATATATTGAAGGGGATTTATATAAGGAAATATAAAGGATATCTGCCCTTCAATGTAATAGTCGGTGACTACCTAGCTAACTCCCTGTAAATAGGGGTAGTTCCAAAATTGCTGTCTATACTGATAAATTTCATACATGAAGCATTATCATATGGGAACAAATGTATAATACCACAATAAATGATTTATCAAAATAACATGCGAGCAGAAAAATACATAGACCACATAAATTACAGTTGTTCTCCAAATTGCTATCTAAATTTATAAATTTCATACATGGAGCATCATCATATGGGAACAAGTGTATAATACCACAATAAATGAAATATAATGTGCGAGCAGAAAAATAAAATAAAAATATTGACCACATGAATTGTAGTTATTCTCCTGGGCACAGTGTATGTATATACATAAAAAACTACACACACATATATAGACATGTGTATATGGATAGTACTTTCTGATATATAATATCCGTGATCTTAGGACAATTTCATTCCAAGGGGTATATTTACTAAGTTGCAGGTTTTTAGAAGTGGTTTTGTTGCCCATAGCAACCAATCAGATTCTAGCTATTACCTTCTAGAAGGTGCTAGATAAATGTTAAGTAGAATCTGATTGGTTGCTGTGGGCAACAAAACCACTTCTAAAAACCTGCACCTTAGTAAATATACCCCCAAGTGTGATAGAAAGCAGGATAGTTTAAAGGAGGAAAGGCTCTCCACTATTGTATGGGAAAATGGCTGCTGCAGAGTGTCTTGCATAAGCATAGGACACTGGGCCTGATTCTGACCCGCTCGCGAGCGCTTGCAAGCGGGTCAATGGTGCCCAAGTGCGCATGCACATGACGGAGGCGGCTCCGTCGTGCGAATGCGCGAGACCCGCACCAAAGGGGGCGTGCTGTCGTGGCTCCCCAGACGGAGGCGTTCTGGGTCCGGCCCCACTGACATCACCAGTGATGTCAGTGGAAGTGCTTTTGGCTCTGATAGAGCCAAAAGCACTCCTGGGCTTGCGGCAGCGAGACCCTACCGCAGGGTCTCGTCGCAAGCCCGATGGTCACGATGGTCTTGACCATCGCGACCATCTTTTGGCTACTCGCTATAGCTGTAGGTGGTCACCCACAGCTATTCGAGTGGCCAGGAGGCCGCTCCAAAAAGGAGCAGGGACGGCCCTGATTCTGAGTGAGCGCTCTGTCAGAGCATCCAGCTCTGAATCAGGGCCACTGTGTGATCGAATTCCACCCTATACATGGGGATAGAAATAATAGGACACAGACATCTGCTGTTGGACAGGTCATTTAGAGGGCGAATCTGATGACAATGCAGTGCAGACTCTCTCTCCTGCGCTCTGCACAGTGAGAGTACCTATAGCAGATAACAGTGTGAGGAATAGGACACAACAGTGTAAAAGAAATAAAAAGAAAAAATGTGAGAAGGGTTAATATTCCTCAGAATGCTGCTTCCTATGGTATGTGTGTGATACACAGTTAACCATAGGTGAGCGGTTCTGGGATTTCCTAGTCATCAAGAAAAGTACAGGAGAGAGGGACATCCATACAGAGAGCTAGCCCTGCTGTGCCCTGATGTAATGAACAGTGTAGGGCAGGAGACAGGGAGCCTGATTCAGACCCAGACGCTATTTGCGGATGGTCGTTATAAAAAAGGGGCCGGATATTTAAATTGCGCGCTCGCTCTTTGCGGTTTGTTGACGACTCTATGTCTGAGCGAGCGTCCGAAAAATGCGCTCGCTATTTTGTGAAGACGCCCCTTTGCCGTTCGCATCACACATCATCTCCGGTACTTATTGGATTAATCGGGAACATCGAAAGGGATCTGAACTGCTCGCAGTGCTTGTGGTAGGATTTTGTTACCGCTATCACTGCGAGCAGTTCAGGCTAAAAGACGACCAAGTGACGTGGTCGATGACGCTCCTTTAATAATTATGCACTCCCATTAAATGCCCTTTTGACCGTTAGCACGCCTGCGTTCGGATCTCCACTTCCCCGTTTTCAAGCACCTTCCCCTATTACCACCCACAAACGGTACATTCTGTCAATCAAATTAGCAGCCCCTCGCTGTTTTACGAGCGCACGATTTCCACTCGCAATAACTGTTTTGCACATGCGCATTACAACCCATATGCATGCGCAGTTGTGCGAACATCACTCAGAGTGAACGAGCGGACGCTTACGAGCGGCTCTGAATCAGGCCCAGGGTGCACTCTGCACTCTGTTCCCAGAAGGAGATACCTCGTGGTAGTCTGCCGACAGGGAGTGCCCCTGGTGGTTTTAAGGGGTTCCCTCAAGTGCCCAAACACGTGTTTCACCAGAGGGGGCCTATGTACACAGTTACACACACACTGCACTGACAAAGCCTATACACACACACACACACACTGCACTGACAGAGCCTATATACACACACACTGCACTGACAAAGCCTATACGCACACACACAGACTGACAAAGCCTAGAGTCACACACATACATACTGACAAAGCCGGCACACACCCTGAAATACACACTGACACAAACACACCTCTCACTTGACGTAAATTCAGCCATATAAATACAGCGCTGGCATGGCTTATTAAAGATCACCTCCCACCCAACTCCCCCCACATGTAGTACATTACACCCCCCTGCACTGCGGCTCTGGGAGAGAGAGATGCTCACTGTCACTGAAGAGGATCCAAATCATCCGATCTCTCAGCCTCCCACAATGTGGTGCCCTATGGGAATTGGGAACTGCCCTGGAGGAGCTGCACACTACTGCTGCAGCTCCCCCTGCAGCCAGCTCAGCCAGGAACAGTTGCCAGCTCAGATCTCTTTACAAAAAAATATATATTGCTAACCTGCGCTGCGATGTAGTGGCAGGCAGGGGAGGGGGGTTCTAGGTACTCAGAAACCTCCCTGCATGCGTGTTTGAGTAGTGCCTCCCTATGCTGTGCCAGTTCCCATGTCCCCTTAACACACACAAAAAACACAACTTACCTGAATACCCGCTCCTGCCGCGACCACCGCTGTCCGCTCCTCCCAGCCCACTCTTCTGCACTATGGGAGAAACGACATGATGTCACTCACATAACCCGCTGCAGCAGGAGCCAGAAAGCAGAGCTCACGAGTGAGCTCCAGCCGGCTCTCTCCGTGAACGCAGCAGCCAATGAGACTCTGTCTGACTCTCATTGGCTGCTATAACAAACTCACAGCCGCCGCTGGCGGCTGTGTCTTTGTTACTGTGTAGTGTGGACCGCTCTCACTGTGGTCTGCACTACACTTTTGGAGCCCGGGGGACAGTAGCGGCGGGTGCAGCGGTGGCTATGGGCCCCTGCACCACAGCATGCCCTGGTGGAAGCCACCGGATGCACCGACACTAGTTCCGCCGCTGACGCAGAGCATTTTTGATAAATTGCTTTGCTTAATATGTCACAATAGCAGACAGCATTCACAGTATCTCCCTTGGTGAGGAACTCAACAAGAAGCACACCCTTGTGGTCCCAAAATACAATTGTCATGCATTTATTTGCTGCTGGAGTTGTTTTGAATTTCTTTGAAGGTTGGGACAATACGTGTTTCCATGTCATGGATGCTTACTTCATCTCTAGTATCACATGATGCACCCACATTTCATTGCCTGTAACAATGAGCTGCAGCAACTGCACTCCCTCCTCAGGGTAACGCGCCAAGTGTACAAGAGACAATCCTATCCTATTGGTTTTCTGAATTGCTGTGAGTTGCTTTGGTGCCAAGCATGAACACTTATTCCTATACCCCAGTTGTTCAGGAACAATGTTGTGCACAGTACCCACTGAGATGTTGAGTTCGTCAGCTATATCACTAACTCCATGCATCTGTCCTCCTGAATCAGACCTTCAATGCAGCACAAATTGTCACCTGTAGTGGACGTGCTTGCTGGCCAGATTGCTGCTTATCTTGAATATCTGGAGTGCACCAATCCCAAACCTGTTCCTGTGATATGACATTATCACTGTTTACCTCGACAAGCTGGCGATGAGTTTCAGCTGCTGATGTGCCCTTGAGACACAGAAATCTGATCACACTGCGCACCACAATGTTTAATCATGTTTCTGCCAGACCCATGATCTTACAACCGATGTTGGGATAGTATGACTGATGTGAGGTGCAGTCTAATGGAAGTGAGGGCAAACAGTGGTCTACCTGTTTTGGCCGGGCAGGAAATTAGAAGAAAATAGGGAACATTACACATGTGAGAGGTCTTGTAACCTTTCTTATTGAACCACCCTCATATAAGGGGAGACAGGGGGCACCCCGGTTGAGTATCATTTGTGATCACAAAGTTTCTGGACACAAAACCATAACTGAAGCTATGGGCAGAGAGATTATTGTACAATGGCCCTTATTCAGACCCGCTCGCTGCCACAGGCAGCTTGCAGGGTCTGCATGCGTAATTTATACTTGTCTCCAGGCCGCTCACTAAGCTGTGGGTGTGCACCCACAGCTTGTACAAGCGGGCTGGAGACCGTCGCGATTATCATGACCATCAGGCTTGCGACGAGAACCTGGGGTAGGGTCTCAGCTGCCGCAAGCCCGAGTGGACTCCTTGCTTTAATAGAGCAGGAAGTCCACTACTGACATCACTAGTGATGTCAGTAGGTCCTCCCACAAATGCCAGGCGTTCCTAAGGGAACGCCTGCGTTTGTGCAGCCACCCCCCTTACCCGCCTACAAAACGGGGCGAGCTGTCACTCACCATCGACAGCCGCCCCGTCTTGTAGAGAGTTCAGTCGCTCGGCGGGGCTTGCACATGCGCAGGCCGGATGCGGTGCATGTGCAGTGGCCAAACATCGAGCCGCTTGCGAGCACTGGGCCTGATTCAGACCTGGTCGCAAGCGCTGTGCGCTCACAACCAAGTCGATGGTAGACCAGTGTGCATGCGCACGACGGAGCCGGCTCCATCGTGCGCATGCATACGCAAGACCCGGATAGCAATGAGCACTCCGTCGCTCCGGGTCTCGTACCAAAGGGGGCATGCTGTCGATGTGGAGTGACAGCACGCCCCCTTTGGTGGGCAGGCCGGGGGCGTGGCTGCCCAGACGGAAGCATTCCCATGGGAACGCCTACCGTCTGGGGCTCGCCCTACTGACATCACAAGTGATGTCAGTGGGAGAGCTTTCGGCTCTGTTAAGAGCCAAAAGCTCTCTGAGGCTTGCGGCAACGAGACCCAACCACAAAGGGTCTCGTCGCAAGCCCGATGGTCATGATGGTCTTGACCATCGCGACCATCATCATGGCCGCTTGCTATAGCTGTGGGTGGCCACCCACAGCTATGTGAGCGGCCAGGAGGCCGTTCTGAAAAAAAAAATGCCCGGCCCTGATTCAGAGCGGGCGCTCTGTCAGACCATCCGACTCTGAATCAGGCCCACTGTGCGCTTACGAGCGGCTCTGAATCAGGCTCAATGTGAGTATTGCTTTTCAGAACAAACCCTCAAAACCAAACTTAGCAAGGACTTTAGAAAAATAAAACCAGTGTAATATTTCAAAGGCCTTCTCTACGCCAAAAGAAACACCATGGAAGTTGGGTTAGTAGCATTAATTTCTAAGATATTAAATACTCTTATATTATCAGTGGCTTGTCTACCCAAGTACAATTTTGCAAGCACCTGCATTAAAAAAGCCATCCCCCACACTTCCAGACTCCCCCCCCCCCGAGGCTATTTCGCTAGTTTTTGAATTTGTACCTCAACTTTTTTTCTTTTCGCCAATTTTTTAAAAGTGATTTTTTGGGGGGGGGTGTATTTTGTGTAATTTTTTGCATTTTTTGATGCAGTTAGCATCGAGGGGGTGTAAAAGGGGATTAGGGTGGTCCCTGCAAGTTTGCAGCCCAAAACCCCAATTCTGCACTTTTATTCCGCCAGGCATCCATTGCTGATACTTTTCCGCTGGTTACAATACACAAACTTTTCGCACCGGTGAAAAGTCGGGGAAATTTAATACGGGGATAACTGAAATCGGCAAAAATGACATCATCTGTGAAAAAGTTTCCCCGAAAACGCCTTTTTGCTCCAAATTGAATACAAGCAGCTTACACTGACATGTGCAGACTGCTTGCTAGGGAGAGTTGTGCAGAGAGAAATCACTGCAATCTCAGGTAAGATAACTCACTCGAGCATGCTTACAAATCACCCGACATTCTCGACCTACATCACCATCGGCAAACTCGTTTAGCCTCAAATCGCTTATTGGTAAATTTTGAAAAAAAAAAGTGAAAAATTCACCCGAGTTCTGGCGATTTATACCAAGATGAATCACTTTGCAAATCGGGTCAATCCCAATTCTTAGTAAATTTACCTCGTGGAGTCTAACATGCTGGCTGTATTCATCAGGGACCCCCGCAAGGGGGTTTGAACTTATCTGTGTCTGAAATGCATGTCGCGACCCTCAGACTTGGTTCCCTAGTAAGGGTGCTGGTGTATTCTGGATTGGAGCAGAAAATAATTAAGGCGTTCAAACATGGTCAGAAATGGACAAGAAGGTAAAAGGGATCAGGCAATATCAGGTCAGGAATGGAGCCAAGGGCAAAACTGGTATATCAAGCGCAGTACCCGGGAAGAGACTGCATCAGGATACAAACAAAGCCAAGGATTAGGAACAAGCAGACAAAATCACTGAGGTATGAATGCTGGAGTTAGGTTTGGGAGCCTATACTCTGGCACAGGAGTGTCCTCAGGAACCTCCTTATATAGGGTCTTTAAAGCTGACAGGCTGCTACAAAGTCCTTGAAATCTTGATGGACCATCAGTCACCAATAGCTCCTGAGGATTAGCTCCAAGGTTCTTTTAACACCTGCATGACCACTGAAGCGTGATGAATGTGACCACTGAAGGAGCTTTGCCTAGAGTTCAGGTGCTATAAATGTTTTCCCAGGAGTTACCACTACAAAGCAAGCAGGGTTAAGAATGGGTTTATCTTCCTGAACTTCTTCTTTCTCGGCGGAATTAAATGCCTGGGACAAAGCGTCAGCTTTGGTAATTTTGTTACCTGGGTGGTGTTTGATGACCAGGTTGAAACAATCAAAAAATAATGACCATCTTGACAGATGGTAGGTCAATCAGTTGGCTGTCTTTAGGTATGTAAGACCCTTGTGGTCAGAATAAACTATCACAGGGAATTTTGTCCCCTCCAGCAGGTAGCACCATTCTGGCAGGGCCAGCTTTATGGCTAACAGTTCCTTAGACCCGATGACATAGTTCTTCTCTGGAGCCAAGAGTTTATGAGAAAAGATGCCACAAGTTTACCACCGCCCCAATGTCAGCTGTAGAAGTATCCACCTCCAAGAAAAAAGGCATTTGGGTGGTCTTAAAATGGGTGCTGAGGGGGAAGGGGTGGCCTGGATATGAGACATGGTTGACAAATGATAGTCCCGCTCCTGGTATAGCACACTATAATTGCCAATTTCTACATTCTTCCCATTCCCCTCTGCAGTCAGGTGATCTCTAAGGTGTCCCTGAATAGCTGTGCTGCTGATGCACTTTCTTATTTTAGGGCTGTGCTATGTCCCCTGGGAGTCCTTTGACCCCACACATGGCATTTGCCACTATTACTAGGCATTCACACCTTCCACCCAGTCTCCCACCACTTACCTCTTCCCTGCAGCTTACTCCTCCAGTCTCTGCATGCTCCTCCCAGGCCATTACCTACCTGACTGCCATCTGTATCCCCCGCTGGTGCTGCACTTTCTGTCTGCAGATAAGTCTGGGCTTCTGGTGTCTGTGACCCACGGCACTGCTGCGCATTCTTGGCCCACTGCTGTAAGGTGCGCAGTGTGTGTCCCAGCCAGTCTCTCCATGGTGCTGCTTTGATGTGCCCCTGCTGTTGCAACTGAAAACCACTGCTGCCCTTGACCACCTACGCACTCTCCAAATAAGGAGCAGGTTCCTCCCCTGGTCAACACCTCTGCTTTCCTGCTTTCAGTCCTGCCCTGTGCCCAGATGCTGTCCCATTGGTGCTTGGTGGGAGGGGCTCTGACCACTTAATGCTGGGGTCTGTCTCTTCTGTAGCCTCTGGTGCCAAATTTTAACTTCCCTCTGCAGAGATGTGGACTGTTTCATAATTGCTCTGTTACCATCTCTCTCTGCTGAGTCACACTGCATCTCTTGATCTGCTGCTCCTCCATTACCTGATTGCAACCCTGGGCTTGGGTTTGGCAGCACAGTGTGTGCCAGATTCACAACTCTCACATAGTCAGCAGGTATCTTCATAGTACATCACCTGTAGGTGTCTGCTGCCCTCCTGTGGCTGATTTCAGTATTGTGTGTGTAGAGATTGCACCTCCTTCACAGTTGGCCATCACTCTCATAGTTCATCATAACACATTGGAGTCTGCTAACCTCCAGTGGTCGATTGTGGTAATACACTGAATTTTATGGGTTACAGCTCCTGCGGACTCTTTATGCTAGTCACTATGGCCTTCATTCAGAGCCGTACGCTCTGAGCAGAGCGCACGCTCTGAATGAGGGCCGCCCTCCATAAAAATGGAGCGTCCTCCTGGACGCTCGTATAGCTGTGGGTCACCACCCACAGCCTATATGAGCATGCAGTTTGATGGCCGCGACCATCGAAACTGCGAGCCGGAGCCTGCGGTTGAGGTTTTGGCTCTATCAGAGCCAAAATCACTCCCACTGACATCACTAGTGATGTCAGTGGGCCGGCTTCTGATGGGAGTCGTTCCCGTGGGAACGCCCCCGTCAGGGAGGCACGACCCGGCACACCCACCAAAGGGGGCGTGCTGTCAATCAACATCGACAGCACGCCCCCTTTGATCAGACACAACGAGCGAAGGACTTTCCTTCGCTCGTCGCGTCTGGCGCATGCGCACGACGGAGCTCCCTCCGTCGTGCGCATGCTCAGTGCAGACCATCGACCCACTTGCGAGCGGACAGCCGCTTGCGAGTGGGTCTGAATCAGGGCCTATGTCCTCAGTCCAGCAGTTATGTTTTAATTACCGCCATATTGAGGGGAAGCTGATTTGTGACACCTTCTCCATGCTTTGCCTGATGTCATTTTAACTGCCTTACCTGTGGGTTATTCCTGACTCTCCACCTCATGGGGAAAAAGAGCACTCCTAAGTCTGCAGCTACACCTGCTAAACTATCCTCAAACACAACCTTCCATACTTAGTTTGGTGTTGCCTCAACCCCAGCTCCCTCTCCTTCCTGTTCCAATTCACCACACATGGCTTCAGGTGGCTCTACTGGTCCCTTTACTCCTGATCCCCATACATCCCCTACCTCTCCAGCATCTTCCATCAGGGAGTCTACGTCACCTGCGGTCAGTAGCGGCTCCAGGCACGGGCAAGCGGTCCGTCGCCCGGAGCGCTACTAATTCCTGAGGGTGCAGGAAATGCCCACCTCCCTCCTAGGACTATAGTGCATATTTAAGCTCACAGGTAGGGAGTGGAGGAGGGAAGGGACGGCAACACAGGACGGCGCTGGGCGCAGCACAGCCTAGCGCCGGCCCTGCCTGTGGTCCCTACCTACCAGACAAGATATCCAACAGGACCTTCAATTATTGGAAAAGATTATTCAGGACACCTTCTAGACCCATGTTGCCGCCCTTCGGTCTTAACTCACGCAAGTGGCAGACAGGGTGGTGTCGTGGGCATAACACATTGACGCCATGGATGCTAAACTTGCTAACCTCCAGACCCTTCTCTTCCACCAGTCTCACCAAGTGATTGAGCAACAGTGGCAGCTGGATGATATCGACAACCAGGGTCACCAGAACAACTTGAGAGTCCAAGGTATTCCAGAGGATATCCCACAATCTGATATTGAAGATGCTCTCACTAAGATCTTCATGAACTCTGAAATGCTGACCCTGACTCCTACAATCAGTTTGATCGAGCTCGCTAGGCCTTATGCCCTAGAGGCATACAATCAGTGAGACCTCGTGATATCATATGCCATCTTCATTTACCATCAAAGAGGAGATCCTACAAAAAGCTTGTGAGCCTTCAGCTATTGACTTTAATGGCCACTCAATCCAAATTTATCAGGACCTTTCATGGAACACCAACAACGAGGATGGAGGTAGTATATATTGAAGATATGCATCTACAGTCATACCAGTGTGTTAATGACCAAACTCGTCTGATCTTGGAAGCTAAGCATAGTTTGGCCTGGCTAGTACTTGGATAGGAGAAATCCTGGGAATACCAGTTGCTGTAGATGCCATCGGACATATGCACAAATGGGCATCCAGACCATAATTGAAAGAGTAGACAGATGAAAACTCAATATACTATCAGTGTACATAAAATATGGAACACCATCTGAACTTATGACTCACCAGAATTGTTTTAATTCCAATACTGAATAGCTCATTCACACCCCCACAGTCTTAAATTTAATCTCAGAACAACTAAATAGGCTAACTTGTTGTCAGGATGCGGCCTGGGATTGGTTGCTGCTTACCCCTGTGCCGGTGTCTCTGAGCTCCGAGGCATGGGGATGTCAGGCCTATACTCCCATAGTGACCGAGGCCCTGATTCAGAGCCAGATGCTCTGACAGAGCGCTCGCTCTGAATCAGGGCCGTCCCTCCTCCTTTTTGGAGCGGCCTCCTGGCCGCTCGCATAGCTGTGGGTGATTGCGTGTTATTATTTATTGAATAACTGGTCACATGTGTGTTATTATTTATTGAATTACTTTTATATCTAGTATTATCCTTTGAAGGATTCAAATGTTTTTTAACCCATTTAATATAGTCATCTAAATAACCATAAAAGGTTTGAAGCATGCAATAAAATAATGGCGAGATAACTGATGATTTCTGTTTTCAAACCAGAGAAGTCTTGTTTCATGTACAGTATATACATAATGTTAGTTATCCAAGAACGTATGATTGTGAAGAAGATGCCACCAACCAGAGGAGATCGGTAGGAAAGGGCGTACATGATGTCATCAAACAGCTCTGTGTCTAATATATGTGGGGAATCAAAGATGGTGAACAGGTGACGCACATGCAGGAAGAATGGGAAAACCAACACCTGACGGGCATGAGCATTGGAGAGAGAAGGAGAAATCCAGGCACGCAGGTGTGTTGCAGTCTAGGATGTCACAGCCGGGCGGATATGGTGTCACAACCCAGAAAGGACGGCCCTGTCCTTCTAAGAAGCATTAAGTATTATTTATTGTACATTTGTGTATGCTTAGAAAGATTGGACATCACATCATTGAAGCTTCATTAGAAATATAAGTTGGTGTGCAGATATATATATATATCACTATAGTTAAAACATTTTCACTGGAAGTGATGTCATGATAGTGCCTAATTGACTTCAGTCAGTCCCTATTCACTGGGGTATAAATATAAAGACACCCCTTAGGAGCAGGACCACCTTGATAAAACGCATTGGGAATTCTGTTTTTCTTGCCTCATGAACTATTTGCATTTTATCCAGATAAACATATTATTTTTGTTTATTTATTCCTAACTATTGTTTGTGCTTTTAAGATAAATTATATATAAATGAAACTATTTAGTGCATAGTTGCTAGGGGCACTAGTAAGGTAATGCTAGGGTAGTAAGGGTACAAGATGGATTCACCCAATCCACTCGAATCAATGATGTGATTGACAAGATGTTGTCACAATTCTCCTCTCACCTGAACTTTGTACATTAAATCTAGGGATGGCCATTTTAAATCCCAGTGTCTGTCATTTAGATAATATGGGATGCAGTAAAACTGGTATCAATACATAGGGACTGGTTGTGATCTTACAATCAATGAGCATGACTGAATAAATTGGTGTCATTGGTATGGATTATACTGCATAATATGGATTGTTGAACAACTAGACAATATATAGACCAATTCTAAAGTATAAAGTAAAATATATATTTTAATTATTAAAATTTAAAATGGTTATATAAAGGGGATGTAGTCAGCATCCCAGTGTGCGGCCGAAATACTGGTGCCGAAATCCGTCAGCGTCCGGATCCCGGCACCAGAATCCCGACCACCTAGCATCCCAAAGGTAAGTAATGGGCGTTAGGGGGAGGGTTAGAGTTAGGGTGCGGGGATAGGCATTAGGGGGAGGATTAGGGTTAGGAACTAGGGGGGAGGGTTAGGGTTAGGCACTAAGGGGGAGGGTTAGGTTTAGGGTGCGGGGAGGGGGAAGTTAGGTCTAGGCACTGGGGGGAGGTCAGGTTTAGGCACCAGGGAGAGAGTGTTAGGTTTAGGGTGCAGGGAGGGGGAGTTTAGGTTTAGGCACTAGGGGGGGTAGGGTTAGGCACTGGGGAGGGAGGGTTATGGGTAGGGGTAAGGGTTAGTCTTACCTTATTTCCTTATGGGTGTTGGGATTCTGACTGTCAGGATGGTGCTGTTATATTCTGACCAGTGGCATCCCGACCGCTGGGATCTCATACCCACCCCATATCAAGTACTCTACATTTTAAATCACAAGCTATATATGGCTCATGCAACCACCATCAAGTAACTATATGAGATTACTCATGGTGTTTTCCATTTGTAAGACTTGTGCACATGCCTGTCCAGCTACCAGTGAGGTTATCTGTCTGATCTTATAATTATGCATGCTGATAGGCCTAAAACTTACTACAGATATCGGGGTAAGGACATGGGATTGGTGTATTGTGTCTACATAGATTGGTATGAGACACTAAAATTAAGCCAGGTACTGTATTAATAGAAGTATGCAAGAAATCATAATCAGCACAGCTTTATCACACAGGAATAAATTCAGTCATATCTTGTATGTGTTTCTGAAGTGAGGACCATGTGTATCCTGTGTCAGAGCTCACCTATGAGTGGATGAGGAGGGAGCAGGAATGAGCTCTCACTGGACACCACTCCACAGGCTGTCCAGGAAATACAGTATGCTCTCCATGTGCATCTTAAGCCAGTCTTTTCTGTTACTCTCTTTGTACTGCAGCAGCCTACTACACTGTGATTTTCCTTTACCTGTTACATTTGTACTTTCTTACTGGCTACCTCTTTTCTTTTTACTTTAGGCTCATTCTTATTATCATTTACTCCAGACTCTTACCTTCATTTTTCTACTACTGCAGATGTTCTTTTATTTTATTTACACCTTTCTCTCAACTGGTTGAACTTCTCTCTTTAACCAGATTTTTCAATCTATTTCCCTAGTCTGCTCCCAATTATTAGCTCCTACTCTGTTCCTATGGATCCCCTTCTAACTAATTTGGATGTGAGGTGTATACTGTATGAATAATAGTATTAGTAATAATAAAACATACCAAGTCACTTTATAATAGGGGTGAGCGGGTTCGGATTTCTGAAATCCGAACCCCCCCGAGCCCCCCCGATCCGAGTCCGATCCGAATCAGGCTCGACTTTTCCCGCCTGACTCAGATCTGAAATCGAGGCAAAACGTCATCATCCCGCCTTCCGAGTCTCGCGGGTTTTGGATCCTATATAAGGTACCCACGTCGGCGCCATTTTCTCACTCGGCTGTGGACAGTGAAGAGGGAGGGTGGGAGTTAGGGCTGTGTAGTGTAGTGTAGTGTAGTGCTGCTGTTGTCCACTACTTCAAAGTCCATAGGGGCTGGCTGTGTTGTGCTGTGCTGCTGTTGTTAATAGGGGCTGTGTCCACTACTTCAAAGTCCATAGGGGCTGGCTGGACTGTGTTGTGCAGTCAGTTCTCCATAGGGGCTGTGTCCACTCCAAAGTCCTGTGCAGTGTCCCAGTCCTAAAGGAGTGCTGCAGTGTTGTCCAGGGGGTGCTCTGTCCATCAGGGGTGCTCCCCCCAAGTGCTAAAAAAATAATATATTTTCTGTGTTTGTGAATTGTGTGCGCAGTAGCCGCACGTGCATCAACAAAGTAGTGCCAAGCGTGCGCCTGTGTCATAAGTAAAGGGCCGGCTGGCTTGACCGTTAAGGGTGCTGTAACCCCCGAAAGTACACTCCAGTCCAAACCCAAAAAAAAATTATTTTCTGTGTTTGTGAATTGTGTGCGCAGTAGCCGCACGTGCATTAACAAAGTAGTGCCAAGCGTGCGCCTGTGTCATAAGTAAAGGGCCGGCTGGCTTGACCGTTAAGGGTGCTGTAACCCCCGAAAGTACACTCCAGTCCAAACCAAAAAAAAAATTATTTTCTGTGTTTGTGAATTGTGTGCGCAGTAGCCGCACGTGCATCAACAAAGTAGTGCCAAGCGTGCGCCTGTGTCATAAGTAAAGGGCCGGCTGGCTTGACCGTTAAGGGTGCTGTAACCCCCGAAAGTACACTCCAGTCCAAACCAAAAAAAAAATTATTTTCTGTGTTTGTGAATTGTGTGCGCAGTAGCCGCACGTGCATCAACAAAGTAGTGCCAAGCGTGCGCCTGTGTCATAAGTAAAGGGCCGGCTGGCTTGACCGTTAAGGGTGCTGTAACCCCCGAAAGTACACTCCAGTCCAAACCAAAAAAAAAATTATTTTCTGTGTTTGTGAATTGTGTGCGCAGTAGCCGCACGTGCATCAACAAAGTAGTGCCAAGCGTGCGCCTGTGTCATAAGTAAAGGGCCGGCTGGCTTGACCGTTAAGGGTGCTGTAACCCCCGAAAGTACACTCCAGTCCAAACCAAAAAAAAAATTATTTTCTGTGTTTGTGAATTGTGTGCGCAGTAGCCGCACGTGCATCAACAAAGTAGTGCCAAGCGTGCGCCTGTGTCATAAGTAAAGGGCCGGCTGGCTTGACCGTTAAGGGTGCTGTAACCCCCGAAAGTACACTCCAGTCCAAACCAAAAAAAAAATTATTTTCTGTGTTTGTGAATTGTGTGCGCAGTAGCCGCACGTGCATCAACAAAGTAGTGCCAAGCGTGCGCCTGTGTCATAAGTAAAGGGCCGGCTGGCTTGACCGTTAAGGGTGCTGTAACCCCCGAAAGTACACTCCAGTCCAAACCAAAAAAAAAATTATTTTCTGTGTTTGTGAATTGTGTGCGCAGTAGCCGCACGTGCATCAACAAAGTAGTGCCAAGCGTGCGCCTGTGTCATAAGTAAAGGGCCGGCTGGCTTGACCGTTAAGGGTGCTGTAACCCCCGAAAGTACACTCCAGTCCAAACCAAAAAAAAAATTATTTTCTGTGTTTGTGAATTGTGTGCGCAGTAGCCGCACGTGCATCAACAAAGTAGTGCCAAGCGTGCGCCTGTGTCATAAGTAAAGGGCCGGCTGGCTTGACCGTTAAGGGTGCTGTAACCCCCGAAAGTACACTCCAGTCCAAACCAAAAAAAAAATTATTTTCTGTGTTTGTGAATTGTGTGCGCAGTAGCCGCACGTGCATCAACAAAGTAGTGCCAAGCGTGCGCCTGTGTCATAAGTAAAGGGCCGGCTGGCTTGACCGTTAAGGGTGCTGTAACCCCCGAAAGTACACTCCAGTCCAAACCAAAAAAAAAATTATTTTCTGTGTTTGTGAATTGTGTGCGCAGTAGCCGCACGTGCATCAACAAAGTAGTGCCAAGCGTGCGCCTGTGTCATAAGTAAAGGGCCGGCTGGCTTGACCGTTAAGGGTGCTGTAACCCCCGAAAGTACACTCCAGTCCAAACCAAAAAAAAAATTATTTTCTGTGTTTGTGAATTGTGTGCGCAGTAGCCGCACGTGCATCAACAAAGTAGTGCCAAGCGTGCGCCTGTGTCATAAGTAAAGGGCCGGCTGGCTTGACCGTTAAGGGTGCTGTAACCCCCGAAAGTACACTCCAGTCCAAACCCAAAAAAAAATTATTTTCTGTGTTTGTGAATTGTGTGCGCAGTAGCCGCACGTGCATCAACAAAGTAGTGCCAAGCGTGCGCCTGTGTCATAAGTAAAGGGCCGGCTGGCTTGACCGTTAAGGGTGCTGTAACCCCCGAAAGTACACTCCAGTCCAAACCAAAAAAAAAATTATTTTCTGTGTTTGTGAATTGTGTGCGCAGTAGCCGCACGTGCATCAACAAAGTAGTGCCAAGCGTGCGCCTGTGTCATAAGTAAAGGGCCGGCTGGCTTGACCGTTAAGGGTGCTGTAACCCCCGAAAGTACACTCCAGTCCAAACCAAAAAAAAAATTATTTTCTGTGTTTGTGAATTGTGTGCGCAGTAGCCGCACGTGCATCAACAAAGTAGTGCCAAGCGTGCGCCTGTGTCATAAGTAAAGGGCCGGCTGGCTTGACCGTTAAAGGGTGCTGTAACCCCCGAAAGTACACTCCAGTCCAAACCAAAAAAAAATTATTTTCTGTGTTTGTGAATTGTGTGCGCAGTAGCCGCACGTGCATCAACAAAGTAGTGCCAAGCGTGCGCCTGTGTCATAAGTAAAGGGCCGGCTGGCTTGACCGTTAAAGGGTGCTGTAACCCCCGAAAGTACACTCCAGTCCAAACCAAAAAAAAATTATTTTCTGTGTTTGTGAATTGTGTGCGCAGTAGCCGCACGTGCATCAACAAAGTAGTGCCAAGCGTGCGCCTGTGTCATAAGTAAAGGGCCGGCTGGCTTGACCGTTAAAGGGTGCTGTAACCCCCGAAAGTACACTCCAGTCCAAACCAAAAAAAAATTATTTTCTGTGTTTGTGAATTGTGTGCGCAGTAGCCGCACGTGCATCAACAAAGTAGTGCCAAGCGTGCGCCTGTGTCATAAGTAAAGGGCCGGCTGGCTTGACCGTTAAAGGGTGCTGTAACCCACAAAGTACACTCCAGTCCAAACCAAAAAAAAAATTATTTTCTGTGTTTAGCCGCACGTATATATCAAATCGATATAACATAAATGGAGGACCAAACTTTCTCCGATAAAAATAAAATAGAGAAAGATCAAGAACCACTTCCTCCTAGTGCTGAAGCTGCTGCCACTAGTCATGACATAGACGATAACATGCCATCAACGTCGTCTGCCAAGGCCGATGCCCAATGTCATAGTAGAGGGCACATACAATCCCAAATGGCAAAGTTCAGGAAAATGACCTTGAAAAAGACATTTAAATCAGCTGAAGAGAAACGTAAACTTGCCAATATGCCATTTACGACACGGAGTGGCAAGGAACGGCTAAGGTCGATCCCTAGTATGTTCATGACTAGTGGTTCAGCTTCACATGACGATGGAAGCCCTCCTCCCACTAAAAAAATCAAAAGAGTTAAGCTGGCAAAAGCACAGCGAAGAACTGTGCTTTCTAAGAAGATATCACAAATCCCCAAGGAGAGTCCAAGTGTGGTGGTGGTTGCGATGCCTGACCTTCCCAGCACTGGACGGGAAGAGGTGGCTCTTTCCACCATTTGCACGCCCCCTGCAAGTGCTGAAAGGAGCACCCACAGTCCACTTGCTGATATGCAAATTGAAGATGTCACTGTTGAAGTACAACAGGATGAGGATACTGGTGTAGCTGGCGCTGAGGAGGAAGTTGGCGAGGAGGATTCTGATGGTGATGTGGTTTGTTTAAATCAGGCTCCGGGGGAGACAGTTGTTGTCCGTGGGATGAAAAAGCCCATCACGGTCATGCCTGGGCAGAAGACCAAACATTCCACCTCTTTGGTCTGGCAATATTTCTATCCAAATCCGGACAACAACTGTCTTGCCATATGTACCATATGTAAAGGTGAAATAAGTAGGGGTAGGGACGTCAACCACCTAGGAACATCCTCCCTTATACGGCACCTGCAGCGCGTTCATAAAAAGTTACTGTCAAGTTCAGAAACTTTGGCTAAGACCGTAAGCAGTCCAGGGACACCTAAATCCCGTTGTCCTGTTGTATCCAAGCGCCTGCAAACCACACCGTCAACTCCCTCCTCGTCAATTTCCTCCTTAGTCAGGATCGGAAGTAGTCCTGCAGGCCATGTCACTGGCATGACTGACTCTCCTATCCGGGATTCCTCTGGAGGATCCTGCATTGCTACGCCTACTGCTGCCGCTGCTGCTGTTGCTGCTGCTGGGAGTCGTTCATCATCCCAGAGAGGAAGTAGGAACACCACTACTTTTACTAAACAATTGACCCTCCAACAGTCCTTAGCGAGGAGGATGAAGTACGACAGCAGTCATCCTGAAGCAAAACGTATAACTGAGGCCTTGACTGCTATGTTGGTGTTAGACGTGCGTCCGGTATCCGCCATTAGTGCAGTGGGATTTAGACAATTGATGGAGGTAGTGTGTCCCCGGTTCCAAATCCCGTCTAGATTCCACTTCACTAGGCAGGCGATACCGAGACTGTACAGAAACGTCAGAAAAAGTGTCCTCAGTGTCCTGAAAAATGCCGTTGTACACAATGTCCACTTAACCACGGACATGTGGACAAGTGGAACAGGGCAGACTAAGGACTATATGACTGTGACAGCCCACTGGGTAGATGTATCACCTTACGCAGCAACAGCAGCAGCGTCACCAGTAGCAGCATCTCAGAAATGCCAGCTCGTTACAAGGCAGGCTACGCTGTGTATCACCGGTTTCAGTAAGAGGCACACCGCCGACAACCTCTTAGAGAAACTGAGGGAAATCATCGCCCAGTGGCTTACCCCACTTAGACTCTCCTGGGGATTTGTGATATCTGACAACGCCACCAATATTGTGCGGGCATTACATCTGGGCAAATTCCAGCACGTCCCATGTTTTGCTCACACAATAAACTTGGTGGTGCAGAATTTTCTGAAAAGCGACAGGGGCGTGCAGGAGACGCTTTGGGTGGCCCGAAAAATTTCTGGCCACTTTCGCCATTCAGCGACTGCGTGCCGAAGACTGGAGCGCCAGCAAACACTCTTGAACCTGCCCCGCCATCACCTGAAGCAAGAGGTTGTGACGCGGTGGAACTCAACCCTCTATATGCTTCAGAGGATGGAGGAGCAGCAAAAGGCCATACAAGCCTATACATCCACCTATGACATAGGCAAAGGAGGGGGTATGCACCTGACTCAAGCGCAGTGGAGAATGATTTCCGTGTTGTGCAAGGTTCTCCAGCCCTTCGAACTTGCCACACGTGAAGTCAGTTCAGACACTGCCAGCTTGAGTCAGGTCATTCCCCTCATCAGGCTTTTGCAGAAGCAGCTGGAGAAAGTGAAGGAGGAGCTAAGACGGAGCGATTCCGCTCGGCATGTGGGACTTGTGGATGAAGACCTTCATTCGCTTTGCCAGGATTCCAGGGTGGTCAATCTGTTGAAATCAGACCACTACGTTTTGGCCACCGTGCTCGATCCTAGGTTTAAAGCCTATGTGGTGTCTCTCTTTCCGGCCGACACAAGCCTGCAGAGGTGCAAAGACCTGCTGGTGAACACACTGTCAGCTGAAGCGGAACGTGACACGTCAACGGCTCCTTCTTCATTTTCTCCTGCAACTGGGGCTGCCAGGAAAAAACTTAGGTATCCTAAGCAACCCGCTGGCGGTGATGCAGGGCAGGCAGGACCAAGTTTGGACATCTGGTCCGGACTGAAGGACCTGGCAACAATTTCTGACATGTCTACTGTCACTGCATATGATACTGTCACCATTGACAGAATGGTGGAGGATTACATCGGTGACAGCATCCAAGTAGGCATGGCAGACAGTCCATACCTGTACTGGCAGGAAAAAGAGGCAATTTGGAGGCCCCTGTACAAACTGGCTCTATTTTACCTGAGTTGCCCCCCCTCCAGTGTGTACTCCGAAAGAGTGTTTAGTGCAGCCGGGAACCTTGTCAGCGAAAGGCGTAGGAGGTTGCTTCCACAGAATGTGGAGAAGATGATGTTCATCAAAATGAATTATCAGCTCTTCCAGGGAGACCAGCCTCCAGAAGGTACAGAGGGACCTGTGGTGGTGGATTCAAGTGGGGACGAGTTAATACTTTGTGAGGATGAGGATGTACACACTGAAGAGGGTGAGGAATCGGTGGATGAGGAGGATGAGGATGACATCTTGCCTCCATAGAGCCAGTTTGTGCAGGGACACATTAATTGCCAGCTTGTTTTGTGGGGGCCCAAACGAACCAATCATTTCAGCCACAGTTGTGTGGCAGACCCTGGCGCTGAAATGATTGGTTTGTTAAAGTGTGCATGTCCTGTTTATACAACATAAGGGTGGGTGGGAGGGCCCAAGGACAATTCCATCTTGCACCTCTTTTTTTTCTTTGCATTATGTACAGTTTGGGGCCTAGTTTTTCAAACTGCCATCCTGTCTGCCACTGCAGTTTCATGCCTAGATGGGTCACGTGTTTGTGCCGCCCACTCGTGTCGCTTAGCATAGTCATCCAGCTACCTCGGTGCAACGTTTTGGACATAAAAACACTATTGTGAGGTGTGAGGTGTTCAGAATAGACTGGAAATGAGTGGAAATTAAGGTTATTGAGGTTAATAATAGCATAGGAGCAGAAAAACCTACAAATTCTGTGATTTTAGCTGTTTTTATGCTTTTTTAAAAAAAAATACAGATCCAAAACACAAAACCCAGAACCCAAAACACGGAAGGGTGGTTTTGGCAAAACCAATCCAGATCCAAAACACAAAGAAAGATCCAGATCCAAAACCAAAACACAAAACACGAAAAGTGGCCGGTGCACACCCCTACTTTATAAATATATATCTGTTTATTCAATCCACAACCTTTTAGTGTATTGGCAAATATGTTAAAAAGGCCATGTAGATATATTGGCTAATTACATTTTAATTCAAAATAGCCATGTTATATCACAACATATAGACACACATAAAACAAATGAAATGCCTTTTCTCGCTATAGGGTAAAACCTTCATATATGGGATTAAAAGTCATAAGTATAATCATATGCAATTGTATAGTTCATCCGAAGTATAATTCCTATGCTATACTGTGTGGACTTGGTGATGTTTGTCCACAATATAAGCAATAAAGGGGACACATGACCTTGTGTTTTACTCACTTTTGTTGCTGTACGAGTGTATCATGATTGGATGGGGCTCTTCTGTGAACCACAGCATGATGCATTGATGACGGTAAGAGTCTTGCAGTGCTATACACTGATCCTCAGGCCCCTATTTATGATCGTTTTTACAACGTGATCAGGGCATGTCAGTACAGCCCATGATCGTATTGCAAAATGCGATCATACCAGCCGGATGTATCATCCGGGACATGCAGGGGAGGGTTCCGGTTGATCCCTCCGCCGGCTAATTAGGCGTGGTGTAGCCCATAGGCTACAGCGGCTAAAGCCACCTACAGATGGTGTTAGCTGCAGGGGCCAATATCAGGAATGCATTGCATTCTGGATATTGGTAGATCTGGCATCATCGCATCCCCCATAGAAACCTAAGGGGGATGCGGCTGCCAGCGGTAATGGAGGGATCACAGCAGTTATCGGAGATACCTGCTGCGGTCCCTCCTTAATACATACTGGGGATACTAAATATTTTAGGTAAACCGCCAAAAACGGGTGTTTTCCAGGATTATACCTCAAATATACTTTGATAAATGGGCCCTCAGTGAGCTGTGGATCCGGAAGCAAAGCATCCACCAGAAGACTGCTGTATGCTTTAGTCCTTATGCAGGAGCTCCTCCTAGTGTAGCCTGCCTCATCAAGCAAAACATGTTGATTGCGGAGGCATCGATGACACCTTGTCACTAGGAGCTCCTGCCTAAAACTACAGTGTACAGCTGTAGGCCTTATGCTGGCAGATGCTTTGCTTCTAGACCCACAGCTCAGGATCAGCGCCCAGTGCTACAAGACTCTTGCCATCAGTGCATCACTCTATATATATATCTATCTACTGTATATGGCCTTTTTAACATTTTTGCCAATACACTACAAGTGAGTAGACCGAATAAACACACATATATATATATATATATATATATATATATATATATTTATAAAGTGACTTGATACGTTTTATTATTATTACTAATATTATTAATCATATACACCTCAGATCCAAATTAGTTACAAGGTGAGAGCTGGGTGATACATTGTATTTGTTTCCAAGTTCTATCACCAGGGATGGAGTATCCCAGTTTACCCTAGCAGCTATCAGTAACTTATCAGTGAATGAGCGCAGCCTATTCTACTTTAACCGATTGTACTCTATTCCTATGGCACTATCTTCAGTTATTCACATGTGAGTTCAAATCAATCAAAATAAAGGCACCAGGAAACTGGTAGCCAAAGTCCCCAGATTAGGACATAGCATGTGCACACAGTACAACCTGCTAGTGTCTATTCAAGATCCACAACCCTGCCAAATGAAAAAAAAAATTATGTCAGCTGCAAAAAGCTGTTTCATGAATTTGACTGCTCTGGGAGTTTCAGAAATAATCGGGTGGGATCCTGGCTTGAAAAGTACTCAAGCCCACCTCTAAATTGATGCAACCTGACCATTTCCTGATGATTATAATCAGTTGCTGCAATTAATATAGAGAACACCAAGGATTGTATTGTGCAATCAGTAAATTCTGAAAAATAAGATCATCTCCAGGGACAAAGAAATTCTAAATACAACCTTGTCTAATCCTGGAAATTAGAGAGTATAGTAAACTATGGTAATTTAATTCTGCTTCTATACATTTTACATTGCTTTAATTAATTTGGTTAGACATGACTATGCAATACACATTTTTTTAAATGAATTAAACACTTTTAAGAAATCTTCAAAATTCAGTAAAAATGGACAAACAAGCAGATTAGCCAAATTCTGACAATGCTTTCTGCATAAGGAAATACACAGATAAATACATAGAACGATGTCAGCAACAGTCAAAAATATCCACATTTTTCATCATGTAAAGGTCTTTATGAACTGTAGCCCACTAATCAAAGCAAATGTCATCATAACACATACATTATGTGTAAAATGCAGACGTTGCAGGTCAGACTGCAAAACAAGCATTGTTTGAATATGAGAGAATAATATGCTCAGCGTGGGTTAGCTGTGTAATTAAAAAGTACATTTTGTTCTTCTAGAAGCTATTTCCATCTATGACCTTTATGGAAATAAACCATTTACAATTTTAAAAGCCACTTTCTTCACTCTACAAAGCATTTTTCACAATATTTTCTGGTAATTGCACATTAATAGATTCTTCTGGGGAGGTTGCATTCCGTGGCAAATCCAGATAAAATGGTCATTCCTATTTACAGCTCCCTGGTAATTACCTTGACATTTTCACATATAGAAGACGGCTTGTCAAATACTGTAAATCTTGCTGTGCATGCAATAGTTCTAGAAGATTTAGATTGACATTTTATTTTCAAATGTAAAAGAATACTAGACTATTTCGCTGTGAAGAAAATTCTAAAATGAACCCTTGTCTGACACTTGTCTAGATAAAACCTCTGGAAATTCTGTATCTATAAGGCCAGTTTTACAGTCATAAAAAAGAGCTAATATTTTTAGTTTATTTACATTTTTGCCTAAAACTACATATAAAAAAGTAAATAATAATACTAATAATAATAGTAAGTATTACAATAGTTAATAAGAGCAATCAAAATCAAAGTACAAACCATAGCAACCAATTAGATTATAGCTGCTGTTTTTGTATCACACTGTACCGATTAAACCTTATGATTGGCTACTATTGGTTGAATTACAGTTGTGCACATAGCATTATGGGGCTCATTAAGATTTGGGAGCAGAGCAAAAAAGTAACTTTGCACCTGGGTAAACCATATTGCACTGCAAAGGGTACAAATACATGATTTTGCATACAGGGTAAATACTGGCTACTTTTTCATATAGCCCACAAATTCTGAATAGCTTTATTTTTACGCTGCAATTTAGATTTGTGGCTCCTGGATATAGGCATAGTCATAAGGTGAAAAAAGAGTGCCTGATTCAGAGTTGCATGCAACTACATTTTATAGTGGGGTGCTAAAATGGCTCTTTCAATTTTTACTACTGCACATGCTCAATGGCCGCGGACACACAACTATGAGCAGCTTCAGTTGATTCAGAATTGTATCCCCTCTCAGTCACATTTTGTTCGCAAATAAGCTAAATGTTCTCAGGGAGGATCAAGAGGTGTATGCGGAATTATAGGCTAAGCTGAGTTGAGCAAATGCAAAGATACAAAGTTTAAGTCTGTTCTGCGCTCCCTGTGTTTCTTTGTGATTGTAAGAAACCTCCCTGCTGCCAGCAAAGTGAAAATGTGACCCTTTCTGGTGTGTCACATATAGTAAATGGTGCGGAAAATGGGGGGTTTACCGATGCATTAAAAGGAATTTCATATGTCTAAAAAATGTATTTATTTTTAACAATCAGTGCTTATGAATTTTTGTAATATTAGTTCATAAAATGTCACAAGTGTTGAATAAAATTGATGGAACAGATAACATGAGATAAATAAATTATAAATAAATCATCTGATCAAATTAAGACATGTAAAAACAGCATTAAATAAGCATTAAACAATAAAGTGCATGGAGGTCAAGTCAATGTAGTCCATGGAGGTCAAGTCAATGTAGAAAATATCCCTTAATGGACACAGATGAATGAGAAGAGGCACTAGAGGAGGAAAAACAATTAGGAACAAGAAAAGAGGTAATGACAAATCAAAAGAAAAAAAAAGAATTAGTAGGGATATTTAATCTTAGTAAATATGAACTCACAGATGTACAAATCAAAGTGTTAAATAAAGGCTTAAAATTCGCACCATCAAATAAATTAAATAAATTTCAGATTTACATAGACCTACAAAAATTTGTGAGGAAAGCGACACTTAAAAAGTTATTCAAAACAAATATTAAGAAATATGAATCCCATCAAGGAAACAGACGGAAAGATACAAACATACTTCCCTGAATGAGAATCTAATCCTAGCCACGTATGATGTGAAATCACTATATACATGCATAGACCATGAAGCAGGATCTAAAGCCATTACAAATATCTTGGAATTCCAGTCAGACCTTTCAGAAGACTAGATAGAATTTGTGGTAAAAGGAATAAAATTCATCCTAAACCACAATACTTTCTGGTATGGGGACTCCAACTATAGACAGGTTCGCGGTACAGCTTTGGGGATGGAATTTGCCCCTAGTTATGCAAACCTGTTTATGGCTGAGTGTGAGAAAAAACATATATGGAACAACAATCCATTTCTTGATAAGATCATAATTTGGAGAAGATACATCTATATGTAATAGTTTTCTGGAATGGCAACACAGAGGAACTCTACAAATTTACTAAATACATCAATAACAACACAATTAACCTAGAATATACTGGCACAAATCACAAGAATACTATTTATTTCATAGCTCTAACCATTTTCTTTGAAGAAGGACAAATCATGATGAAAACATACACAAAACCAGTTGACTGCAATAACTATATACCAGCCAACAGTAACCACCACAGAATTTGGATATAGGGAATACCAAGCGGTCAATTTAAGCGACTCAAAAGGAACTGCACATGACAAGAAGATTTAATATAACAAACACTGGCACTAAAATAGAAATTCCTACTAAGAAATTACAATGAAAATGAAGTAAACATGGCACTAACAGAAGCCAACAAAATAGAAAGAAAAGATCTGCTAAAATATAAAGAGAAGACTAATGCAATGAAGGAAATTCTCTTCATTATACAGTTGAATAGCTAGTACAAGGAATTTGTGAAAATCCTAAGAAGAAATTGGCCAGTCCTGGAAAAAGAAGAGAGCCTAAAAGGAATCATAAACAAATATCCAAAGATAGTACTGTACTAAGCCATAGCTCTGCTGCTATCTATCAGGCTATACACCTTTGCAAATATTCCCTATAATAAACATCTTCAGGGGAACTATAATTATTTTCAGATGCGTGTAAATAAATTTGTACTAATAACCAAGATTACCAGTTAACAGAAAAAAGACTGCTTATCCAATTTCTTTGAAATATGGTACAGTATGGTAACAAAGATTATCATTGCAGGGTTGAAATATGCTAATTGCAGCTATAAATGCTAAACAAATGGACTACCTATCCAAATGTATGTACTGTCCATGATGATATTTGTAAAAATTGTATCCATGAACTGATATTGTTACTGGTGATCTGCATGGACCATAGCTTGAGCAGAGTATACAGGTCACCAGCTGGTGACTACATGTGGGTGACGGTGCAGGATACAAACAGTATCAGCAGTTGTAGCAGGATGGACCACATAGTTATAGCAGTCTCTCTGGAGCTAACTGGGACACAACAGTGTCCCACTGCAGCACTCTAACACTGTGATAAGATGAAGTACAGATGGTTGCTATCTTGGTTGGGGTTTAAGCCTCCCTAAAGGAGCCAAATAAGGAGTGTGTGCAGTAGCGCTCTCTAACTTAAAGAAATATACTGTTAATTTTGAAATGTTTATATAATTTGGTTTAGCAATCCTGTTCAACCCTTTCATGCATATAGGCCACTACAGTGGACAGCTGTTTTTAAGTCATTATCTCGTATAGAAACTCTTTTGACATCACTAGTGCATGGTGACCTCTTCTTTGGACCTCTACCAATCTTATAAGGCATACCACCTAGTGACAGCTTTTAATTCCTACAAAACAATAAGGTCCAAATAAAAGGGATGAGAAAAGTTTATCAGCACTGAGCACTTCAGTGATGTCTGTAAAATAATTTTACTCAAAGTTAGCAGAGCAGGTAAAAGAAAAATCAAGGAAAGTAATAATCAATTTGTTATATCACAGTTGATGTACAATCATATGTCCACTTCAGTGGACTTGGTGCAATACAAAGTTCCATACCTTGTTGTACAAGGATTATCCTGGCATTTAGGCCTAACAATTTTTTTTCTTCATATAATAGCTGTTTATACCAGCTTTGACAGCTGATAGTCTTATATGTATCATTATATGTTATCTTAACTTTTTAAAATTGTATGTGATTTCAAATTAATATCATTAGTAGCAGCTGTGGTAGCAAGACACTTTGGCCCTCATTCAGAGCCGTACGCTCTGAGCAGAGCGCACGCTCTGAATGAGGGTCGTCCTCCATAACTCTGGAGCGTCCTCCTGGACGCTCGTATAGCTGTGGGTCACCACCCACAGCCTATACGAGCATGCAGTTTGATGGCCGCGATGGTCTTGACCATCGCGAACATCGAAACTGCGAGCCGGAGCCTGCGGTTGAGGTTTTCAACCGCAAGGCCCGGAGTGATTTTGGCTTTATCAGTGATGTCACTAGTGATGTCAGTGGGCCGGCTTCTGACGGTAGGCGTTCCCTTAGGAACGCCCCCGTCAGGGAGGCACGCCCACCAAAGGGGGCGTGCTGTCAATCAACATAGACAGCACGCCCCCTTTGATCAGACACAACGAGCGAAGGAAAGTCCTTCGCTTGTCGCGTCTGGCGCATGCGCACGACGGAGCTCCCTCCGTCGTGCACATGCTCAGTGCAGAACATCGACCCACTTGCGAGCGGTCAGCCGCTCGCGAGTGGGTCTGAATCAGGCCCTTTATTAGTATTGTTTTCATTTTCTCCAGACATCAAAAGCATCTAGCAACAGGGTTAGGTACAGAGATTCCATCAAATTCCAGTGTTACTGACACTGACAGTGATGATGGTGAATGGCAGCCAGACCCGAAGGGAGAAGGAGCAGGGAGCTTTAGTAGCTGCAGGGAAAATTGCAGTAAAACAACCGACGATGATTGTAGATGTGTTGTATATAAGATAAGACTCATGGACTCAGGAGTGCAGAATAACACATTTACTTAGAATAACATTAGTAACTGAACTGAGCACAAACAGGAACTCCCTGCCAGCATGCATAGCCCCATGGAAAGTCTCATCCTGCTGGGTCCTAGCAGGATACATAGCTACAATGATGATGATGATCATGTAGTTGAGGTAGCAAAAGGGAAACAAATACACAGTACATTGTGGAAAACCAGAGACACTGATTTTGAAGGAGTCTTGCCCACATCTTTATGGCAGCACAAAGTATATGTTGAGGGTACAGAACCCAAACACATCATTATGCAATCATTTTTGATACCATAATTGATGAAATTGTCAACAACACAAATGTGTATGCACTCCAGAAAGGGAAGAAATATCTGTCACCACCCATTGTTCCCTTTGAACTATGATACGTTCACCGGTACTTAGGCAGCCGCCTGGACTTATGCTCGGGGTAGTAGAGGTTCACACGGAGGTACAAGGGAATCCAAGAGATGAAGTGTACAGTTAGAGCTGATACAGGTAATGGTTCTGATGAGTTGGCAATTGCATCGATGATATGGCAATGATACCAATGGTGTGGCAAGTGTGCCGAAGGTGCTGCAATTGTGTCGATGTTGCTGCGATGGTGCCGATGTTGTGGCAATAGCTGTAGATAAACAGTCCAGAGTTTGGAAATGGCTTTGAGAGCCGATGGTGCGGCAAGTGTGCCGATGTTGCGGCGATGGTGCCGATGTTGTGGCAATTGCCTTAGATAAACAGTCTAGGGTATGAAAATGGCTTTGAGAGCCAATGGTGTGGCAAGTGTGCCTATGTTGCAGTGATGGTGCAGATGTTGCAGCATGGGAGCTGCTTGAAGTGGCTAAGAAGCCAAATTAAGAGTGGTGGTAGCACAGGAGCTACTAGGTGCGGCTAGGAAGCCGTATGGTGAACGTTGGCAGCACGGAAGCTGCTAGATGTGGCTAGGAAGCCGTTTGGAGATTGGTGGTAGCATGGGAGCTACTTGGTGCAGCTAGGAAGCCTTATGGTGAACGTTGGCAGCACAGGAGCTGCTAGATGTGGCTAGGAAGCCGTTTGGAGATTGGTGGCTGCACGGGAGCTGCTTGGTGTTGGCTGGGAAGCCGAATGGAAGCAATATCATGGAAAGAACAAAAGCTGCCCATGCAGCTATGCTGATAAAGTCCACAGACACGCTATAGTCGGCACAGGTGCAAACATTTTCTAGCTCCCAGCAGTATAAGACAGAGAGAAGGAGATCAATTTAAAGAACCTAACCTAACCTGTCTACTACCAAAACTCAAGGGTTTCTATAAATGTGGAAGAAATAACTATAGGACTTGCGATCATGCAGATCATAGAAACTCCTCGATTATCTCACATTCCAACAAAGAAGTTTTTCAAATAGAGAGTTTTATGAACCATCAATCAGAATTTTTGATTTATGTAATCAATTGTGGGTGTGATCTACAATAAGTATGCCACACGATTCGCACACTAAACACAAGGTTTCTGGAACATAGACGAGGTATACTTAAAGGCCTTCAAACACATAGCATTCCCAGACATTTTTCACATTGCCCACAAGGAGGTTCTAAGAATCTGAAGGCAAAAGCAATAAAACAGATTAAGATCACAAATAGAGGTGGTGATAGGTTCCAAATATTATGTAAAAAGGAAGCCCTTTTTTATTTGTAGACTAAATTCTCTGATCTCCTATGGTTTAAATGATACGGTGGAACTTAATAATATCTGATTTTAGGAATAGGGTTGTCAAGTATTTAATTCACTATCTATCAAATATTCTTCATCTCTTCTTGAGCAAGTGGGAGGAGGACAAGATATGGAGAGGGCACAGCTTCGGAGAGAACCTGGTCCTCCTGCGAAGATATATAGACAACATTATATTCATCTGGAAAGGGCATGAACACTCCACTCCTTCACTTCATTGAACACCTACAGAACAACAGATACAACCTCAACTTCACTACCACATACAGCCAAGAAAGAATTGAATTCCTCGATTTGGACATACGCATTAACAACAAACGAATAGAGACAAGACATTCCACAAAAGTGTGGATGTCAACAGCTATATACTTTCAACCAGTAGCCGTCACCCCAACTGGATAGACAGCATCCCCTTGGGACAATTCACTAGACTCAGGAGGAACTGCACCAACATTGAGACATATACACAACAAGGTAAAAAACTCAAACAAAAATTCAAAGAAAAAACTATAACAGAGGAACAGTAGACACTGCATTCAAAAAAGCAGAGATCATCGTCTAGACTACAAACAGAAAACAAACAACAAAGATATATTCTTTGTCACACAATTTAACTCATCGGCCAACAAAATTAAAACCATCATCAATAAGCAATGGGACATCCTAATGCAAGATGAAACACCAGCCTCAGTTCTTCCCAGGAAGCCCAAAGTGGTATATAGAAAGGCACCCGACATCAAGACCGCACTGGTACACAGTCACGTACCACCAACCACTCTTGTACAGACAACATAGAATGACACAACCAAAAAACATGGATTCCATCACTGCGGCACTTGCACTGGCTGCAAAACAACAGGCAACATAGGGAAGACACTCACCACAGAAGTCATATCAAACACAAAAGGACACACGCACACAATTAAACAAGAACTAACCTGTCATACAAAAGGAGTCATATACATATTCTCTTGTTCTTACCATCTGCAGTACATAGGCAGAACCATTAGGCCTTTTAAAACTAGGATGGACGAACACATACGGAACGTCAAAATTGGCTATGATAAACACAGCCTGTCATAACACAACAAAGAGGTACATGAACAAGACCCCTCCACCCTCAATTTTGCAGTCATTCAACAAATACTAAGGGATTGGAGGGGGGGGAGATTACATTAAGAAAATAAATAAGGCAGAACTCAAATGGATCTATGTGATGAAAACTCTAGCACCAAAAGGGCTCAATATTGACTTCAACATTCTATCCATCATATAACACATACAAACATCGGTCCCCACACTAATATAACTTACACCCCTACAATCCCCAATTACCCCCTATCCCCCCTCCCCTCACTATCAACACAAACATAAAACACCAATCACCCCAACCACACCACCATGCCCCACCCATTGTAACCACAGTCACCCACCCCAAATTACTACACACTCATGCGCGAACAACTGATCCTCAGTACCCATTCCCACACAGGATCATTATTATAGTTACTATATCAGTGTCCGGACAACACTTACATAGAGACCCTACAACAGGTTTTGCAGCCTTTATACCCTTAACTGCCGATAGCCTCTCATGTGATCTAGGAACCTGTCCCAACCACTCCCACAATTCCACCAGCTATACTGCAACCTAGAATTCTCCTCCACTACGATTGCAATACCTGAAAATTTCCAATTTGATCCTCCATCTCTATTTCCCCACACACCAAGATATTTAGCAATAGAGATCATGATCACACACACACCTAAGTCATCATGATTACCCCATACACTCAGCTGATTGGAGTTTATCATCAACACACACACACACACCCCCTGGTTACTATAGCAACCTGATTACCTCCATTACCTCAGCCAATCACAGCACGAGCCATTAGGGCGTCACACCTTCACCATCCAATGATGGCAAATCAGTAACCAGACACTCTCTGGTTATAGTAACCAGACACTCTCTGGTTACTATAGCAACCTGATTCTGGGCTTCAGGAAGTGACTCAGCTGATCGTAGATTATCATCAACACACACATCCTGGTTACTAGAGCAACCTGATTACCTCCATTACCTCAGCCACTCACAGCACAAGCCATTAGGGCGTCACACCTCCACCATCCAATGACGGTAAATCAGGAAGTGATTTAAACAGTACACACCCATGTCTGGAAATCTTTGACAAAGGCACGCTGTGCTGAAACGCTTTAGACCTACCAGGACAAAGCTACACACAGCTACACCAGCTGTCACACATCAACACTACCCGCTTACTCGGCATATCAATCTCCAGCTGAAACCAGAGCCAACACCATGAAAGCCAAACCCGTCTGCCCCTGGAGCTGGAAGTTAGGGCTAAGATAAACGCTGAACATCACATTCCCAGCCTGTCACCAGCACACAGTGAGGAACATGCGGACACATGGGTGTCTATATCAGCTAAGAGAGCCGCAGGATTGCCCCCCAAGAAGGGTCCTGACCCATTGCCAAGACATCGAAAGTTACTGCTAAGGTAACCACCACCCCTCCCACACCACCACCAAGGTGATGCTGTGCACCAGTACGTGTGAGATAAACCACCGGTGAAACACCCACATTCGTGATCCTACCTTGAGAAGCCAGGACCACACGGGCACCATAGCACCATTCCTCCGGTCCAACACCAGTGCCCCCAAGCGACAGGGACATGAGGCTCCAGCTGGACCCCAGCCCCACCCACTACACTTACTGGTAAGTGATAAAGTCTAAGCGGGATACCGCTCTAGCACTGGAGCACACCAGACTGTGCATCCACGGAGCCAGCCAGGCTGCCCCCACCTTGGAACTATTCAACCACCCCCCCTCACCAACATGGTATGGACTTTCCCCTTGGACTGTAATGAGCTTCATATGGTTCTGAGTCCAAGAGGGACTTGCACAATTACTTTGCGCACTGTGGGCCTGATTCAGAGCCGCTCGTAAGCGGCCGCTCATTCGTTCCAAGCGATGTTTGCCCAACTGTGCATGCGTACGGATCGTAATACGCATGCGCGAACCAGTCAGTGCGGCCGAAAATCGTTTGTTCGCTAAATAGCGAATGCCTGCTATTTTGAGTGACAGGGGGAGGCATAAATGTAGGTGGTAACGGGGGAAGGTGCTTGAAAATGGGGAGTGGAGATCAGAACGCAGGCGTGCTTAAAGGTCAAAACGGGCGTTTTAAGGGTGTGCATAATTAATACAGCAGCATCATTGACCACGTTACTGGGTTATTTTATAGTCAGAACTGCTCGCATGATTGCGGTAGGAAAAACCAACCACAAGAATAGCGAGCAGTTCATACGCTGGTCGATGTACTCGATTAATCTAATAAATAGCGGACATGACGTAGGATGCGAGCGGCCAGGGGGCGTAGTTTTCCAAAAAACGACCGCATGTTTTGTTCGCTCGTTCAGACCTAGAGGTGTGAACAGACCACAAAGAGCGAACGGTTCATTTGAATAGCCACCCCTTTTTTCTGAACGAGCGAGTGCAAATAGCGTCCGGCTCTGAATCAGGCCCCGTGTCTCTTATTTGTACATAAACACCTGTTCACGCTGTATTCACTGTCCAGTATTTATTCATGCCAGCATCACACACCACCCACCACCAGTATAGATTACCACACACAGCCACCACACCTCACGGGCTTCCCCCATCTCCCCATCCACTCGCCCCCCCCCTCCCGCCCCCGTTCACCCTCATCCCTCCTCCCCCACCTTTCCCCAATCACCACCATCCCCCACCTACACCTGTGCAGCGCTACCCTTCCAAAACTTCAGAACCTAGGCCCTCATTCAGAGCCGTACGCTCTGAGCAGAGCGCACGCTCTGAATGAGGGCCGGGCTCCATTTTCATGGAGCGTCCTCCTGGACGCTCGTATAGCTGTGGGTCACCACCCACAGGCTATACGAGCGTGCTTTTTGATGGCCGCGATGGTCGAGACCATCGCGACCATCGAAATTGCGAGCCGGAGCCTGCGGTTGAGGTTTTCAACCGCAAGCTCCGGAGTGATTTTGGCTCTATCAGAGCCAAAATCACTCCCACTGACATCACTAGTGATGTCAGTGGGCCGGCTTCTGATGGGAGGCGTTCCCGTGGGAACGCCCCCGTCAGGGAGGCACGCCCCCGGCACGCCCACCAAAGGGGGCGTGCTGTCAATCAACATTGACAGCATGCCCCCTTTGATCGGACACAACGAGCGAAGGACTTTCCTTCGCTCGTCGCGTCTGGCGCATGCGCACGACGGAGCTCCCTCCGTCGTGCGCATGCTCAGTGCATAACATCGACCCACTTGCGAGCGGACAGCCGCTCGCGAGTGGGTCTGAATCAGGCCCCTAGTTATGTAGTATTTGGATGTAAATTGGTGTGAATTGACAAGGTGATTGGGGTAATCAGGTTTCGCTCTAGGTCCCTAGGGGTTATCAAGTGACACCCACATATATCTGGCATGATTGATCAAGTACTGTAAAAAACACACAATATACACCCATAGGAAAATAAAACACATATAGGCACCCATATGAAATATTACTCACCAGTTACACAATCTTATCCACATTACACCTCACATACTGCCCCTAATTCACATTACACCACATAGTAGTGTCCCTTATTCATGTTATGACACACAGTAGTGCCCCTTTTACACAATGCCCACAGTAGTGCCCCTTATACACAATGGCCCTTATTCAGACCCGCTCGCTGCCGCTGGCCGTTGGCTGGGTTTGTGGACGTTTTTTTTTTCCAGCCACTTGCAAAGCTGTGGGAGACCATCCACAGCTTGTGCGAGCGGCCAGGAGACTATAGCGATAATCGTGACCATTGGCCTTGCTATGAGACCCTACGGTAGGGTCTAGGCTGCCACAAGGCCGAGTGGACTTTCTGCCCCCTGTAGAAATTCCCCCAGTGGTAATGTCCCCTGTAGTAGTGCCCCCAATACTAATGCTCCCTCTAGTAGTGCCCCCCAGTAGTAGTGCCCCCAGTAGTTATGCCCCCTGTAGTAGTGCCCCCTATAGTAGAACCACCATTAGTAGTGCCCCCAATAGTAATGCCCCCTGTAATAGTGTAGTAGTGCCCCAGCAGTAATGCCCCCTGTAGTAGTGCCCCCAGAATTTGTGCCCCCAATAGTAGTGCCCCCAGTAGTTTTGCCCCCAGTAGCAATGCCCCCTGTAGGGAGGCCGCTTACATGAAAACAAAACCACAATACTTACCTTAAGCCCTGCTCTCACCTCCGCGTCCATCTGGCTGGCCGCTCCTCGGAACTATGGGAGACACATTTTGACGTCTCTCCCATAGTGCACTGAACACTGTGGGAGCCAGAAGCCGGAGTTCAGTTGTGGGCTCCAGCCTCCAGCTGGCACTGGCGCTGCAGGGAGGGAGCTGGACATCTGCTGGTAACAAAATCTCAGTGCACGCCCAGCACATGGAGCCTCCCTGCTGCGCCGGGGTTAGGTGGGCCGGAGGAGGTGGAACTGGTTCCGTCTCCCGTTCCTGCCCACTTAACCCCTAGTGGGTGTGGGGGTCTCTTATGTGTGGGCCCCCTGGTGTACATCCATGAGTTGAAATGTGCAAGTAGTGAGACGCTCTCTTTCATCCTCTGTAGATGCTGAGATACTGCTGGGTACACCATCAAAACTTGCACAATCTCTATGACAAGTGCAGATTCTCTGAGTATGGCCTCCTAAGTGAGCGATTAAGTGTTTGTGTACGCAAAAACATCAGCGAAGTGTCTACGACAAACCGGTAACACACCTATAAGATGGACCATCTCCATGTATCTGAATAGCCACATTCCCAGTCACTGCCCAGGAATGCCCAATACTGTATATTTTCAATGTACAGTACATGTCTGTGTGTGCATCTGAAATCCCAACTGTGACTCTGTATGAACACAACTTTGACGCATGCGCAAAAAAAAAAAAATTGCACAACTACAGCCAACATTGACAGAGCATGCAACTCAGAATCAGACTCAGTGGGGGAGATGCATCAAACCTTGGACAGGGCCGCAACTAGGGGGGGGCTAGAGGTGCACGTGCACCGGGTGCCGGAATGCAGGGGGGTGAAAAAGGGCTGACTCACGGTGGCTTGGGGGCTGCAGATTCAGAAAACGGCCATCCAAAAATGGACCTCTAGTGTCTGTTAGGCCAGCGCAAGGGCCAGGAGAAGATGCTGAAAGCTGCATCTTCTCCCGTGAAACCCCCTGGCAATGAGCAGAAAACCCCCTGGCAACGAGCATAAACCCCATGGCAATGAGCATGTAAGCCCTGGCAACGAGCAAAAACCCCATAACAACGAGCATGAAAGCCCCTGGCAACGAGCATGGAACCCCTGGTAATGAGCAGGTAATTTTAAAGTAATTAGAAGCCTTACTGTGGGGCATAAAATGGTGTCGGGCAAATATGTAAGTGGCACTTTGGTAATAGGCATTACAGTGTGTGGCATAATGTGTAATGGGCATTATGGTGTGGGGAATAATGTAAGTCACTACACCAGGGACGTCTGACTAGTGCACTGCCTTATGAAGGAGCAAGGACAAGCTCCAGGTACAGGAAGAGAGGGGGCGCAAAATTGCTACCTTGCACCGGGTGACAGATATCCTAGTTTCGGCCCTGCCTTGGAGAGAGATAAAGTGGTGAGAGATAAAATTACCAACCAATCAGCTTCTGTTATTTTCCAAACACAGTCTGTAACATGACAGTTAAAAGCTGATTGGTTGGTACTTAATCTCTCTCCACTTTATCTTCTCCAAGGTTTGATATATCTCCCTCTATGAGTGGAATCTATGGCTCGCAAGACATTAGGTAGCCTTGATTCTAAAGAAGGCTAACTTGAGATCCTGTAATCTATATATGTGTGTCACAATTTAATAAGGACACTAAATTTATTGACTTGAAAATGTTGGCTATGTAATGCTTAGCACTATGTAATGCTTAGTGCATAGACTGAAAAGAGTCTATTGCCATTAAGTGTGTGGGACATAATAATTTCTGCAGTCCAGGCACTGAATACACTAAACAGTGGTTCCCAAACTTTTTCAAATCACGGCACCCTAGAGTATCAGCATTTTATCCATGGCACCCCTGGGCCAAAAGTTTCTTATTGATACATTCAGCAAAAATTAAATGAAGTAAATTGTGCCTATATGTCACCCTTAGGTACAGTTATGTGGTGATTGACAGGACTGCCAGTCTTTTTGTCCACATTTTTGTTGATTTGCAGTCATTAGCACTGGTTTGCCTATCACAATGACTAAAAATCATTTTACTTGGTACTGTACCACCAACCCGAGGCACCCCTGCAAGTGCCCTGAGACACTCCAGGGCACCCAGTTTGGGAACCACTGCACTAGGGGCCTGATTCAGAGCCGCTCGTTAGCGGCAATACGCTCGTTCACCGAACGAGCGAGAAAATGTTAATTCCTGTGCTCGCTCGAAAGTTCGCTCGTATCTAATCTTCCGCCCCAAAGTCTCCCAACCCCTCTTCTAGCTAACGAGCGAGCAAAATTGCGACCGGCCATCTCGCACAAGTACAAACCGGAAGTGGGCCTGTCAGATTTCGATTACCTGCTCGTTCATTCTGCATACATACTTTAATCGTATCATGCCAATCAATATATTAATTAGCTTAATTGCTCTTCACATGTTTGCAATCCGTTTTTTTTTGTATTTCAATAAACTTTATTGTTGTCCGTGTGTGTCATTTTACCCGCAGAATACGTACGGTTTCCAAAAATAGGTTTACTTTTTCATAAAAACATGTTGTAACCAATTATCCTTTTGTTTTCGTGTGTTTAGGATATTCCTATTTTCAGATATAAATTTCTTTATTTAAATTAGCTTACGCATGTCACTGCATGAAGCCTATCATAATTCACATTAGATTTTGGAGCCTGTAGGACACATGACTCATACAAGAACCAATACAATGGTTCCTGTTAATTTACAAAGTACATTAGCCAATCAAAAGTTTTCTCTGGCCTTTATTAAAACTGTTAGTTGTAAAAAAAATCATTGCCATCATGAGAGCCTCCGCATTTACAAGACGGGAGCTGTTGGTCCTCACAGAGGTTATGGACCGGAGGATCACCAACCAGCTTCCCCCCATCACCAACCGGGCCAAGTGATCGGCCTATGCGGAGGTTCGCCACCACCTGCGCTCCTTCGGCTCACGCCGTAATATAGGCCAATTAGAGCGTAGGTGGTCTGATCTGCGGTGCCGCACCCCCCGCTTGCTGGCATGTTTTCGGCAGCGGATCGCTGCAAGTAAGTTTTTTTTTTGGTTTGTCGGATTTGTTTTCTGCCCTATCTGCGTGTGCTTGTTTACAGTATAGCCCTGTTTGTTTTTTGCGGCCCTATCTGCGTGTGCATGTTTGTTTCCAGTCTCGCCCTGTTTGTTTGTTGCGGCCCTATCTGCATGTGCATGTTTGTTTTCAGTCTAGCCCTGTTTTTTGACATGTCTGTGTGTGCATGTTTGTTTTCAGTCTAGCCCTGTGTTTTTTTTTTGGACATGTCTGTGTGTGCATGTTTTCCTGTTTTCGAATGTTTGTTATTTTTGGGGTGTTGGAAATTTGGCTTCCACACCCCCCCTTTCCTAAAAAAATTATCAAATTTTCATTAATCATTTAGGGGCTGAACGCAGAATCCTGGCTCGCCGCAGGGTTCGGCGCCGGGCTCGGTTCCTGCCACCGATGGACCAGTCCGAGCCCATCTCCCCAACCTTCCCCCAATTCCCCCTCCACCCCGGCCCGGCCAATAGTTGAGGCCCCTCCCTCTCCCAATTTGCCCCACCCCCAAAATTCACCCTCCCCTCCAACCCCCCCTCTCTTTTCTTCGCCCTCCCCTCCAACCCTCCCTCTCTTTTCTTCACCCTCCCCTCCACCACCCCCTCGATTTTCCGACCCCTCCACAATTTCAGCCCTCTCCCCTCCCTCAACCCACCAGCACTGGCCCACCTCCGAGGAGGAGGATGGAGTTCAACCAAGACCATCCAGCCCAATGACCGGTATGTTTACCTTTCTTTTGTTGTAATAAATCATTTTGAATTGGATATACAATGTCTGGGATATTTTCCACTGATACATATCACACATGTGAAAACACTCATTCTTTGGATTTTGTGCTTTACCCTAACAAGGCTACTGTGTCCTTTTTGGTTTGCCTTTTTGTGTGTTCATTTATAAATTATTATTGATACCATCTTAGCATTTGCCTGGACTTTGTTTTTAACACCAAACTGGATCTTGTTTGCAACTAGATTTATTTGTTTAGTTTGTTTTTTACACTTATAATGTATGGTGTCATTTCATTAAGGATCCCTTTTTTTTTTATACCAACAGCGGACCAGAGGCGGATGCATGCTATGCAGGAGGGCTTGGCCGCCTTGCGAGGCCACATCATTTCTATGCTCGTGGTCCTCAAACACATGTCGGCGCTCCTTCGGAGCTGATTTTTTGTTTGTTTGTTTTTTGTTTTTGTTTTTTTATCCAAATAAAATAGCGTTGTATGTTAACGAGTCTCATTTCTTGTCTGAAAATATTTCATTGTTTAACCTTCCAGAAGTCCACTATTTGGTCATGTTCTTTAAAGTAAGGTAAATTAGATTGTACAAAGCACTAGAAAGTATGTAAGCTGCCACATTAAACACCTCACCATACCAATAGGTTTGTGGCAAAACCAACAGTTTGTGGTTTTTCTTGTGGTGGGTAATGTAAATAGAAACTGAAACCTGCTTAGGCCTCTTTTTTATCAAACTACTGATTCACCCTAAGACCATTGTTGTTTTGTCTAAGCCACAAAGCATGTTCAAAGACTTTACAATTTCACACATTACAGGATTCAGCATTATGAAAGGTGGCACTTTTGGAGACAGGTTATACGTGCTTGTAATGTGCAAATAAACAGTCTTTTTAACGTAAAACAAAACTTTAATACACAGCAAACACAAACAGAAAGTGAATTGTGACAAGCAATTCACACAGTGAAAACACACTACAAAAAACAACCTACACCAAACGCAAAAAAAACAAACAACACTCAAGAACTGTTGAAATAAGTAGCAGGCCAACATGAATCCACAAATGAGGCGATTAAATAATTTTTCAACAAGTTAGTTCCAATGTGGCCACATGTAGACAATTTAGTGGATCAGGTAGTAGGCATCGTTTTTACATGGTTTGAAAAGGAAGACAAGAACAAAAAATGAAAAACAAGATTAAAAAGGCACATTACAATCGTACATGTAGACATTGGGACAATTAAGTAAATGCTTGACAATAATTACCTGAAAAATCGGGCCACCACATCATCGCGTATGGCCCCCCCACATACTGACCTCCGACCAACCTCGGGGGGGCATCCTCATGTAAGGCATCCTCTGGCTGCATTGGGTCACTACTCCTTATGGCGATGTTGTGAAAGATCCCACACAGGACCACAATTTTCGAAACCATAGCCGGCAAATACATGAGTTCACCACCAGAGCGGTGGAGGCATCTGAATCGGCCTTTTAAAAGGCCGATACAGCGCTCCACCACCTGCCTGGTGGCTGTAAGTGTGGAATTATACTCACTTTGTGGCCCTGGTGTGGGAGCCAAATAAGGAGTGAGCAGCCAGGGTGTGCAAGGGTAGCCACTGTCTCCTGTGAAAAAACAAAACAAACAATCAGGATCACTGTGTATCAAGCTTTGCATTGGTTACAACTAAAGGTCTCCACTTACCCAGAAGCCACGCATCACCAGCTTGTAGGTTGTTTAATTTATGCCAAATCCCTGATTGCCGGATGACGAATGAGTCATGTGCACTCCCGGGTAATTTTGCATTCAGGGACAGGATCTGGAGGGAGGCATCACATACCACCATTACATTAAGGGAGTGATAGTGCTTTTGGTTCCTAAAAATTGCCTCCAGCCGTGCTGGACACTGAAGTGGTATATGAGTACCATCCACAACCCCTATGATGTGTGGGAAGCCAGCTATTTGGTAAAAATTGGCCTTCGCCACACTAAGGGAACCCATATCCAATGGCATGTTAATAAAATGATGTAGGTGCTTGAAAAGGGTCTCCATCACTGCCCTCAGGACCCTTGAAAATGAGGATTGCGAGATTCTGGCCACTATTCCCACCGTGGTTTGAAAGGATCCTGAGGCACAGAAATGTAACACCGCCATTAATTGCGTAAGTGGTGGTATTGCTGTAGGACTGTCAATTTGCCGCTCAAGATCACTCTCTATTAATGAGAGAGTGTCTATGATGATTTTTGGAGGAAGACGGTATCATCGTAAAACCTCATCATCAGGCATTACAAAAAGGGTGACACGTGTTCTAAATATCTTGGGCCTTGCACGCCTACGATGCCTACGCCTGGGACGAGATTGAGGTTGGTCGGGTTCTGGAAGCATGGCCAAAACAATATGACCAACATCAACCTGAAATGGGAAGCCAGGGAGTTATTTTTTTTTTAAAAATGTAAAGCAAAAAATATACTTATCTTAGGTTACAAATCCAAAGATGCTTACATGCCGGGGTATGGTCATGAGTGCAACAACCTACATTTCCAAAATTGAAATTCCGGTTAGTTTTTTAGTTGGACATATTTGATTCTTTAACCCCAAAAAAAATGCGTTAAAAGATAGGGGGGAGAACACATTTTTTAGAAAATGAAACCTACATTGAGAGGCCAAAAAAAAATGGGCACAATTAAACCCAAACAAACATTAGTGTGCTAAATAGTTCGCATTTGGCGAAGGAGAATAAGGAAACATTAGTGCGCTAAATAGTTCGCATTTGGCGAAGGAGAATAAGGAAACATTAGTGCGCTAAATAGTTCACATTTGGCAAAAGAGAATAAGGAAACAGTGCGCTAAATAGTTCGCATTTGGCGAAGGAGAATAAGGAAACATTAGTGCGCTAAATAGTTCGCATTTGGCGAAGGAGAATAAGGAAACATTAGTGCGCTAAATAGTTCGCATTTGGCGAAGGAGAATAAGGAAACATTAGTGCGCTAAATAGTTTGCATTTGGCGAAGGAGAATAAGGTAACATTAGTGCGCTAAATAGTTCGCATTTGACGAAGGAGAATAAGGAAACATTAGTGCGCTAAATAGTTCGCATTTGGACATGGAAAAACCAAGGAAAAATATTTGCCAATAACTGACGCTATATTTAGTGTTAATACATGATAGGATAAAAATAAAATAAGACATTAATGTTCCAAATATATGCGAAGACCCACACATCAAATTCTTCAAATAATGTTAAATACAAACTTACCAAAAGTCGAACAATAAGTCACAGTCCAAAAACTTCTCTGGGGCCAAGCCAAAATAACTGGAAAAAAAAGTTAAAAATATTATAATGAAGAAGTTCGGCTTGTAGATCCCTTATTTTTTAAAGGACATGAAAAAAATACTTACTCCCAAACAAACCAACAAACAAAATATCCGCACTAAAAAAAAAAGAACGCAAAATATCCCAAAAAAATAAAGCACCAACTCCACCTCCAAAAAAACGCCTCACAACCACTAATCCCGCCAACAATCCACGACTACACACGATACCTCCAACAATCAACACCCGCCACCTCGACTCAAGTCGCCCATATCCATAAATAGTCTTTTTTTTCCCGCTCAAATTAAGGACGGATCATAGGAGCGCACAATCAATGATGCGAGCCAAAAATAAGGACGCATGTATAAATACGTCACGGAAAAGCCAAAACGGTCTGGTGTAGTTCAAGTTGTTTTGATCAAAATGTCTACAGACCAGCAAAACGATGGCCAAGAGGCGCCCAGTAAGTACTTCTCTCTTTCTGATTAAAGGATTAGTTAGACCCCGAATTTAGAGACAGTTGGACATGTAAATGAAAATATTTTTGGTTATAAAAGGTGTGGAGGATGCCATGGAAGAGGTTGCTGGGCCGAGTATGCCAACCAAAGAAACCAAAAAAAAAGGCAGCCACAATTCACAAGAAAGGAGATGGAGGTTTTGGTTCAAATGTGTGTTGACACCCTGCCACAGGCAGATCGGAATATGGGTTCAAGCCAGAAGTGGAAAATGTGGGAGGAGATAGCCAGTGCTGTCAATAGGGTGGGTGAGTTTGAACGTCTAGCCCGGGATGTCAAACGCCGGTACGTAAAAACTAGATTTTTAATATAAGTGGTTACAGGCCCAAATACTGCAGGAATAATGCTTTTTTTTTTACTCACAGATGGACCGATTATAAATATCGGCTGAAACAAAAACTGGCAGAGAGGGCTAGGCATGCAAGGGGGACAGGTGGGGGTCCCACCGCTGTGTCATTGGAGCTGAATGACTTGGAAGAGCTGGCACAGGGGTGTGTGCAGTATGAGGAGGTGTTTGGCGTGTCCAACATGGATACGGACATGCCAGACTTTGCGGCTCCTCATGTTGTCCCAGGTAAATGTTGTTATTTTACCAACTCTGAAATGTGTTTGTGACAATATGTAGATATGTAATGTTCCTCTTTTCTCATTTTTCTCACAGAGACACAGGCGGATGAGTCTGCTCCAGAGGGGAGCCTTGGCCGCAGAATTTCTGCTGGCTCTGCAGGGGAGGAAGCAGTAGATCCGGCTGGGGACCCTGCAGAAGCCAGTCCAGGCAATCCCCCTCGCAGGCAGTGGCCCTCTTCACGGATCCTCACAGATCTCAATTTTAAATCGGATCACCACACAGAGATTCTGCTGAGGATGGACGCCAGTCTGCTACAGGTGGCGGAGGCCATGGAGCAAAATGCTGCAGCCAACGTGACCATTGGTCAGGCCCTGGCGGAAAATACCAGGGCCAACATCCGAATTGCCAATGCCCTGGAGCAGCTCGTTCGCCAGCACATGGTGGAGCCGGCCTCCCTTCCTGCCGGAACATCAGGATCCTCCACCTCTGGCACAACAACAGCCATCCCTTCAAATGTGCCTAGCCCTCTGCCTAGTCCAGAGGCCACAACATCTGCCTCTGGAGAGGCAAGCCAAAGGACATCCCGGACCCGGTCAGGCTCCCACCCTACACCAGCCAATCGGGGCAAAAAGCGATGACAGCTCTGGCTAATTCTCCCACAATCCTTCTGTGCTTGACCCATATTCCTTAAGGGCCAAAACTTCCCTCTCCTTTCTTGTGAATTGTTTTTAATGTGTGTTTTTTTATTTTGGCCACATGCCATTCTTGTTTTTTATTTCATTATGTCATTTTTTGTGACGTTATCCAGACCTGCAAACTGGCAAATGGCCTGGAAAAACAAAAAATGTGTTTAAAAAAATAAAAACATTAAAAATCTTCACCATTGTATTGTGACATTATTCCAAAAATGGTTTTTAGGTAATCCGGCTCCAAAAATAAAAATAAAAAAATATCTAAACGGTTAAAAACCATTTCGGAGTTTAAAGGCACACTTTTCCATTCAAAAATGTTTGTGAAATTTCCGTGAACATTAAAAATGTAGAAAAAACACAAACATGATGACAATATTGTTGCAATAACATAAACACAAAATCAAAAATCTGCCAAAAATTGGGACTTAAAAAATGGTACGCTAATTGATTGTCTAATCCTGAAATTAGCAGCTGAGTATTTCACCTGCGTACGGTTTTGTGCTTCCAAAAAAAACTAGTTGCTAAACACATTACAAGCAAGTTTTGTAATCAAAGTTGATTGCTTGTCTGGTTAAAAATAAAACATCGATAAAACATCGAAGAGGCACGGGGAGGGGAACGAGACCATCGACATTGTGGTAGAGTACACCAGACACCAAGCTGTGCGAGCAGTTTGAACGGAAAGTGGATCAGACAGTGACGTATGACTCGTTTCGATCACATTTGCCGTTCGCATGAGATAATTTAGGGCCGCCCACAAAATGCCTCGACACGTCTGCGTTTTCCCATCTCCACCCCCGTCACCGCCCAAAAACGGCCTGTTGTGTCAATCACATTTGACAGGTCACTTCCTGTTCGCTATTTGACGAACTACTTAAAAAAAGATGGCAATCAGCCGTGCGCACATGCGCTGTGTAACACCGGCGCATGCGTGGTTTCACAACATCGGAACGCTACGAGCGTACTGCTGCTTACGAGCGGCTCTGAGTGAGGGCCTAGGTTCCTAATTTTAAAGGCTCTAAATCAGTGGTTCTGAAACTCTGAAATCATGATGCCCTAGTAGTGGCATAACTAGGGTCTTTGGCGCCTAGGAGGAGGTGAAAAATGCCTTCCCCCAAGCGTGTGCAAAAATGGACATGGCCATATGCCCGCATGGGGCATGGCCACTGGGGTGTGTCAACATGAAACGCCACCATTTCTCGTCACTCTGGGGACATTCCTTTCCACTCCATATGCACCTTAATGCCCCCAGTAGTAGTGTCCCTTATGCAATGCCCCCAGTAGTAGTGCCCCTTATGCAATGCATGCAGTAGTAGTGCCCCTTATGCAGTGCCCCCAGTAGTGCTGCCAGGCACCCACTGATAACAAAATCTCAGCCTCTTCAGTCCGGCGCCAGTGCAGCAGCCAATAAGAATCTGCCTGACTCTTATTGGCTGCTGTTGGCAGCTCCCGGACGTCCATTGTGGTTGACCAGTTGCATGTCCGCGATCGACGTTTGGCCACCCCTGCACTGTCAGTGAATGTACTACCAAGCGCCGGAAGTATGTTTGTTTTACTGTGTAGTGCATACACTACACTACTCTGGACCAGATCACACTGACCTGGACGGCGGCCAGCGGCACCCTCTGCAGGGTCCGACACAGTGCCCAATGCACGTGCCCCACTCAACTTCCCCTGGTTACACCACTGTAACATTCTTTTAACGGCACCATTAGGCCAAACGTTTCCAATTGAGATAATTAACAAAAATAATAATAATAATAATAATAATAATAAAAAAAAAGGTTTCAGTTATGTGGTGGTAGACAGTGTCATGCTTCTGTTTGAAAAAATAACCTCTGATTGCCAGCCACCAGCACTCACTGGTATTGCCTATCACATTGGCCAGCAGAGCAGGAATGAAAGCACCCAAGAGGGGAAAAGTGGAAGGCGAGGGGGGAGAAGATGCCGTGCAAGTAGTTAGGTTGCGGGAGCAGATTGGAGAAAACAGTTGAATGGGACATTTGGAGACAGGCACACAAAGAGGGGGACAGAAAAGCACACATGGGGAGATGGAGAGACAGGTACAAATACAAAGAGACATGCACGTAGGAGAAAGAGCGACTACTACAAATATTACAGACACCATTAGGGTTGCAGAAACACAGACAGAGTATGGGGCAAACATGGAGGTTGGAGGAGAATGGAGTCTAGGGTGGACAGGGGAGGAGAGGACTCCCGGGACTCTGCCGGTACTCAGGGCCTGATTAAGAGTTCTCGGGCTGACAGTGCATGTATCTGAATAGCAAAAAATGGTGTGTGTGAAATAGGCATTTCTGAGCATCAACATCAAGACACATGGAGTAGCTATTTCTGATAGTCATGGGTGTGTCGTAGGCATGTATATACATCTCCATGCTATTCTGAGTCATGCATATGGGAAAGGGATGCCTGTTTTGATGGATCTCTTGACGGATCTCTTGCACATAGCTTGGGACTAATGGTAATTGTTGTGCCTGTGGATGCTAGCACTTTCAGATGCACAGATTTGCCATTTAGTTCAGACAATTCTTGCATTAGAATTGGAAAGGAAGTACAATGCTACAGCCATAGAGAAAAGCAAGTGACTCAGAATCAGGTACTCTGGATCTCATTCAGAGTCGGTCGTTGCGGCCGCATGGTCGTAAGGTAAATGACACTACTTAGTTAATTATGCACTCCGTTTGCATAGTCAGGCACGCCTGCATTTGGATCTCCACTGCCCCGTTCACAAGCACCTTCCCCTGTTACCATCCACAAACGCCTCATCCTGTCACTCAAACTAACGACCTGGCCAAGTTGAAGGAGAGAGCAATTTCTGATCGCAATAGCTAGTTTGCGCACACGCATTGCGAATTTTACGCATGCGCAGTTTAGCGAACATCGGTGGCATACGACCGAGCGGCCGCAACGATCGACTCTGAATGAGGTCCTCTATGTGTAGGAAGTTGTGCAGAGGAGGAGCAGAATGGAGGGAAAGTGCAAGAGATGGTGAGGATGCAATCACACACTACAGAGTGCAGTCTATGTGAATGCTGTGGGTGACCTCTCTAAGGTAACAGATAGCATGTGGCCCAACCAGGGCCATCTCTTCCATTGGGCAGTTGCCCAAGGGCCCGAAGCATTTTTTTACCGTGAATGGGTGGGTAGGGGTGCAAGTGCATTGCTTTGCCCAGGGCCCACACTGCTGTAAAGACAACCCTGAGCCCAACCAACAAACATTCCTGCCAAAATCATTTCATTTGGGACCATTCTACCAAACCATGGCATTTGTGCAAGTCCCTGAGGCACACCGGGGCACTGGTTTAACTCATGTCACACCTGCTCATTTGCATCACATGAGAGGCAATCAAGGTCCAATAGAGCTATAATACTCCATAATAAGGCCTTCTTGAAGATTCCCCACCTCTGTCATATTGCCACAGTGAAATCTGCATAGAATTACAGTAAGGTCACTTTTTTTAAAGGCTTCCTAGGCCCTCATAGGTTAATGGTGTGTGAATTCAGCAATCTCACCTGCAAGAGCCACTACTTTTTGTTGCTAAATTTCATGCAGCTTAACGAACTACAATTTCTATTCTTAATGTAAAAAATTGGGATGTGAGTAGTAGTGTGCTGGATATGAAAATAGCTATTTTCCTGCATTATGCCTTTAATAAATTTGCAAAAAAAAACAAAAACACACCAAACAAAACCAGCAGTCCTGGAGACAACAGCATACTGGTGAGGACAACAGACTCTAAAGGAAAAAGAGATGCTCTATGTGAATATCTGAGGCTAGTTCTACAGGTTTAATTATAACTTTTATAAGCAGTGTACTAGTCATTACAAAGATGTACTGTATTTCTTCCTTTAGTTTGTGTCAAATATTTATTCATGTCATTTTATTTCATATGTCCCTTCCACCATACATATTACAACTTTTTTGTGTGTGTGTGTGTTTTGTTAACTACTGTGATTGTGTTTGCCACCTTTTCAGGTAAAAAAAAAAAAAAAACAATAACTTTGTTTCTGTATTTTAATTCTGCCTTATGAATAATATTATAGATGAGTATTTAGTAGTAAACATTGACCAATCATCAGTCAAAATTGTGATAGACTTTCACTGTATTTTTCGCAAAGAATACAGTGCGTATGTGTCCACGCATGTGCCTCCCTTGTGTACCCCCCCCCCGCGCAACTGCCCCCACCCCTGTGATCGCTTCCCCCCGCGATCATCCCCCCTAGCTTACACTTATCTGCCCGGTGATCAGTGCTCCGGTGAGGTCCTCTCTCTGGGACTCCGGTCAGCTGATCTCCGGGGTCCTGCACTGTGACCCCGGTCAGCTGCTCTATGCAGAATCTGACCAGGGTCACAGTGCCAGAGCCCAGAGCCCATCTAACCGGAGCCCCAGAGGACCTCGCCAGAGCACCAATCATTGGTCCCTAGATGCAGGTAAGGTTTTTTTTTTTTTTTAATGATCAGCTTGTGGTCTATATGGGAGGAACACAGGAAATGTCTGTCAGCTGCGGTTGGGCATACACTGCCCAATGCCGGCGACATTTTAACTCAGAAATATCACATGCTGGTCGATCCGGAATGCCGAAGCGATATTTAACCCTCGGTCGCCTGCACACATGCTACAATTATCGGGGCATTCTGCAATTATCGGGCGGATCACCCCGATATTTGTAGCGTGTATGCCCAGCTTAAGTAATGTCATCACACCAGCTCCTAGTAAAGAGAAGCTGATTTTTAGTTATCTTTGTTCAAAGGGCCCAATTCAGATCCGCTCACTAGGCTGCGTTCACATGCCAGCCAATTTTTGCAATCTGCGCATGCATACGCATCGTAGTGCGTATGCGAAAACTAGTCCATGTGATCGAGAAGCGTTCACTCGCTGAGCATAGACTACTCGCTAGAGTGACAGAACAATTCATTTGTGGGTGGTGACAGGGGATGGTCCATGATAACGGGGGAGTGGTGGTGTGAACGTAGGCGTGCCTGAGCGTCTCAACACTATTTCAGAGGCATGCATAATTAAGACGTAGCATCATAGTACACGTCACATGGTTGAAAATCACACTGAATCACTCGCAGTGCTTGCGGCAGGTCAACCACAAGTGCTGCGATGGTTGCATGCACTTCCTGGAGATGACGTGCATTAGTGGGCGTCTTAAAACAGGCTGGTGGGCGTCTGCATACACAGAGCGATCGCACACTAAGACATAATGGGCGTGCTAATGCCTTGCCGTGTGATCGCCTGCCTTTGCCAGATTTGCATATCCTGGGTGTGTGCAAACGCATCCAGCGAGCGGGTCTGAATCGAGCCCAAAGTCCCTTGTTTGTAACCAAAATAATTACAACTTGTATTAATGCAAATATTCCACAAGATGTCACTACAGTACAGAATCTAATAAATGTTCTCAAAATTGTACAACTGCTCTAAAACATTTACAGAAACGTTTACAGAAACCAAACACATCCGATCTTTCACCAAAGTTTGCATCCCAGAATGAGGTAAAACTTAATTTTCCTTCAGTCGGTTCTTATATGTTTTGGATTGTATATCAAAGTCCCAACCTCTTGATTGAGTGCAATTTCACACAACAGAGCATAGGGACACACACTGCACATACACACTCACATACTGCACATACACACTCACATACACTGCACATGCACATGGACACAAACACACTGCACTTGCACACTGACACACTGTACATGCACATACACACTGTACGTGCACACTCACACACTGTACATGCACACTCATATACACTGCACATCAGAGCCATAGCTAGACTTTTTGGTGCCCTGTGCCAGAAAGAGCATTGGCGCCCCCCTCATTTTTCAAAGGGACATAATGCACCCAAAAAAGGGCCATGGCTTCACGGGGAAGGGCCAGGGAAGAGATAGGAGAGGCCAGGAGATGCTGGGGATGAAATAAGAGGAAGCTACAAGCAAGAATGATAATAAACAGAAATTTGACAGGCCCAAACAGTGCCCCCAGACCTGTGGTGCCCTGTGCGATGGCATCGGCCGCACTACCCTAGCTACGGCCCTGCTGCACATGCACACTCACATACACTGCACATGCACACTCACACAAACTGCACATGCACATGGACACACACACTGCACATGCACACTCACATACACTGCACATGCACACTCACACACACTGCACATGCACACTGACATACACTGCACATGCACACTCAGGGCCAGATTAACAATGGGGCGGATGGAGCTACAGCTCCAGGCCTCCACATAAAAATAGGCCCCTCAACATGACAGAATGATTACCAGCTGCCTAACTGACCATAAATTTTAAGAATTTAAATAGGTTTTCTAGTCCCCCCCCCCAAAATAGAAAAAAAGAATTCAATTTTTCTATTTCTATGTAGTTAGGGAGACATTGTGTTCATAGTGTAGGGGGTGTACCCACCAAGGTGATTCTGACCACACCCACACAGCACAGATACCAGCTCCTCCCCTTCTCAGTATAGGCCCTTGAACATTTTCAGCTCCAGGCCCATGTGGGACTTAATCCGGCCCTGTGCACACTCACACACTGCACATTCACACTCACGGCACATGCACACTCACATACTGCACATGCACACTCACATACACTGCACATGCACACACACACACTGCACACTCACACACTGCACATTCACACTCACGGCACATGCACATGCACACTCACATACACTGCAAACAAACAGGGTACTGTACTGCGGCCTGATTCAGCTTAGGGAATAGAGTGAGATATAGAAAGTAACTGTGCATCTTGGTAAAACCATGTTGCACTGCAGGTGGGGAAGATTTAAAACATACTTACCTACCATCCCGATACGGCCAGGAGCCCTCTCAGTAACACTAGAAACCCCCAAAGCGATCACCTGCACACCAAAACAATTCTCACAAAGGAGACCTATTCTGTTCCTGGTGTGTGAAAACAATTGTCAGTGATTTGTAAAGAAATTGTAACAAAATTATATAGTGTGTTTTCCAATGGAAGTTACTGTGAGTGGTGGTATCTCCCCCCCTACATCATCCACACTCCAAAAATCCCTCCTTTCCCTATCTCATTGTATGTTCACTTTTGCTTGGCATACACTATACAATTATCTGTCCAATCTGGCTGGTTGGAGTGAAAACCTGGTAATGTATGGGAGCAAATGGCAATCAACCATATAAACCGTCTATAGGATGAGGTGTGTCATGTGTGCAAACCACTTACCCTTAACTAAAGTAAATAAAGACACTGAGATGTAGATTTGGCAGATAACTTGATGGCGATTTATTGGAGCAATAATTATATATTATTTATTTAAGGATGTATGGTGGCAAAGAAAGGACGGCCAGAAATCAGCCAATTCTCCAATGCCCACACACAAACAACAACATGCATAGCAGACGTATATCACCCAGAGTACATGAACATAACAATATAAACCATATAAGCAACAAAAGGTATCACTCACCCTCCACCTTGACTACCCACCCGTTTGGATGATGATACTGCCCCCCGTTAGGCTGGTACAGCCAACTACCAGTCAACGAAGGGAGTGCACCTCAACTAAATAATTGCACCTGGACTGGTGACCTGCCGTTCTTTCCCGCCACAGCAAGGTTCTGCTCATAGAACTGCCACACCGCCACCATACAAAGCACTACCCCAATAACAGCAACTCCCTAAATAGATCCTCGACAAACAATGACAAACCCTCCTCCGTTAAATGGACCTTGTCAGCCCTATATAGATAACTGTAAAGCGCAACGGAATATGCTGCGCTATATAAGAAACTGTTCATAAATAAAAATAAGTAACTGAAATTAAATTGAATACAGTACAGACGGTGTAATGGTTAGCATTACTGCCTCACAGCACTGAGGTCATTGGTTCGATACCCACTACGGCCCTAACTGTGTGGAGTTTGTATATTCTCCCTGTGCTTGCGTGGGTTTCCTCCAGGTACTCCGGTTTCCTCCCACACTCCAAAAATATACTGGTAGGTTAATTGGCTCCTAACAAAATTACGCCTAGTGTGTATGTGTGTGTGTGATAGGGAATATAGAGTGTAAGCTCAACTGGGGCAGGGACTGGTGTGAATGGCCAAATATTCTCTGTAAAGCGCTGCGGAATAGATGTGCGCTATATAAATAACTGGTAATAATAATAATAATACCCATATGGGGAACGACATGGCCATCATTGGCCACCACAAATTTAGCTACTGCAGAATTAAGTGTTTTCCGAGCCTCGTCTATAGCAGGAAAATTCCTAACCCCATGCCACACTTGGCAAGGTACAATGAAAGACCAATGGAATCTACACAAGGGCCAGGCTGACAGCACCCACACCAAATAATTAATTATATCGACTCGCAATTCCACAGTGGATCTCTGCCTCAAGTCGTTGCCTCCTAAATGGGCCATCAAAATATGTGGTATACCAAAACGTCTTGCATACTCCAACAATCTAGGACAAAAGGAATGTCACCTCATACCTCTGAAACCTATCCAACAAACCCTAGCTGAATGCGCAACGACTGGTGCTCGATCTGAAGCCATAAATCTAGAAGCCCTAAAAATATATGAGTGGCCTATTACCCAAATGTCCTGTACGTCAAAGAGCAACCCTAAAAGTGGAGGAAAAGCAATAAAGAAAAAACATTAGTAAATGTCGTAAAAACAATAACATTTATGGTGACTTAGTGAGGATCTGATAGTAAATTAATGAGTATCTGCCAAAAAAGAAAAATTTGCTATTGGTTGCCAACTTGACTAATTAAAGTGGCTAAGACAAAGAAAAAGACACAAAGGTAAAGAATGGGTGGGGGGGAATTGGGAAAAAACAGGTGAACTCGGCAAGAGGTAAAATAAAAACCTGCTGAGGGATAGACTAGAACTTAATTAATTGAATGAAAATGGCCAAATTAGTCTGTCAGTTTAGGCAAAAATTGTAAAATCCCTTGACTCCCATTGCCAGCAATGCCGAGTAGCTAATCCCGAGTAGGATGGACAAGGGTAACAGACAAGACAAAACAAGACATGAGACAGGATACGACAAAAATTTGAACAGTAGACCATGAACATGACCATAAACATAACAATGTCATACTGTGACATGACTTTAAACAAGTGCCCTTTAACGACCAGGCCTAATGTAACTTTTATAGCTATTCGATTTCCATCGTCCTAGGGCCTTAATTTCCAATGCCAAGAAACTCGCAACTGCTGCTGAAGTTGCAGCGCCGATCCTAAAAGAGTGTGTTCCAAAGTCCTGAGGTGAAAGGCCTAAACGTGCCACACACTGCTTCAAAAACCAACCAAACTGGTACTTTGTAAGCGGAGTCCTGTCCATATGCATGAGCCATGAACCAGGAACATCCAGCTGCAATAAAGCGTAATGCGTAGCTAGTGCCACAGGGCAGATCCGTTCATCCCTAGATGGACGCTACGAGATCCACCTACCCCTACCAGCTTGGTCAGTCTTCGAACGTCGTATCCTACAGAGAACAGACCTCTCGCCCACGAGGACATCCAAGTGGAGCATGGTTGCATCAACCCATTTGAAAGATACCACCAGCTCTGAAACCCGCAAGGTGCCGTGAAATACAACTACAAATGCCACTTGAATCAGAACCAACTCATACACAGTGAAAGCCACACCTTGAACTTCCCCTAATACTGCTGGAAGCAGATGCGCGTCCACAGGTCTCCTACAGTCAGCTACTGGCTGGGAGACCTGTGCCCAACCCTTTAAAGCCTTCATAATCAGAAAACTTTTAGCAAAGTCCGGGAGGCCTTTCAATTTACAATAAAATGCAATGCCCGCCAAAGAGCGCGCAACAGAAGCCCTGGATCTGCCAGCCAAATGGAGACTCCAATTAAAATAAAGCATTGCACGATGCCAACTCTTAGCTGCCTGGCTGTTGCTATGGGAATAAACTTCCCATTCATTCCATGCCTGACGGTATGCTCGCAGCGTTGCGAGGGCTAAAGACTGTTCTGCTAAGCCCTCAATGCCGGCTCGGACACCTGCCAAACATAAGAGGGGCAAAGCACAGTGTCAGCATCAGCACCAGGAACCAAAGATCAAAATCTAGCCCACTGGAAACGTGATAACGCATCGGCTATCTCATTCTCCACCCCCAGCACATGTCTTGCCTAAAACATGATGTTACGGTGCCAACATGTCAAAACCAGCTGCACTAGCAAGTGCAAAACCAGCAGGGAAGCAGCATATTGCCGATTGATTGCGAGCACCACGCCCAGGTTGTCACACCTGATCACAATGCTGCGATAGTGCAACAGTTCCCCCCAGATTTCCAGGGAAGCCATTATGGGAAAAAGTTTGAGAAGGAGCAAATCCTTAGTGAAACCCTTCCCCACCCATTTCTCCGGCCAATTCCCAACAAACCAGGCACCATCGAGGTAGCACCCGAACCCCGTGTCACCTGCTACATCGGTAAACAGCTGCAGTTGAAAATTGACAGCGGCTGGAGACATCCACAACCGGATACCATTAAAATCCTATAGAAATGAGACCCAAACAGACAGGTCCCGCTTAATCTTGGAGGATAAATGTAGCAAATGTCTCGACTTATTGACTCCAGCCATTGCACTTTGCAACTTATGTGAAAAAACTCTGCCCATTGGTATAACTTTACAGGCAAAGTTTAAAAGTCCCAGGAGGGATTGAGCCTGCCGCACGGTAATTTTACTGGAAGCCGTGCACTCTGCTATGGCATTGCGCAACTTGTCCACCTTATCATGCGGAAGGCGACAAGAACCCACAGAGGTATCAATCTTTATACCAAGGAATGACAAGCAAGAGGAAGGCCCCTCAGTTTTATCTGCAGCAGCGGGAACTCCAAAATGAGAAATCAGTGCTTGCAATGAAAACAAAAGATAACTGCATCTGTCTGAACCGGAAGGACCAACACTCAGAAAGTCATCGAGATAGTGAGCTATCCCATGACCACCGCAAGAAAATTCCACACACCAGTGTAGGAAGGTTCTAAATCGCTCAAAAAATGCACAGGACACAGAACACCCCATAGGCAAACATTTGTCTATGTAATATCCGTTGTCTAGGTGAAAACCCATAAACCGGAATGATTCAGGGTGCAATGGGAGTAGACAAAATGCTGACTCAACATCTATCTTAGCCATCAGTGCGCCGGACCATAAAACCTAATCACGTCCAAAGCATTGTCAAAAGACTGGTACACCACTGAGGCATCCTCAACTGGGATGGCATCATTTACTGACGAGCCTGTCAGATAAGACAGATGTTGAATGAGTCTGTATTTTCCGGGAAATTTCTTGGGAACCACCCCCACCAGGGAAATAACAAGATCCCTCACCAGCCACATTATCTCTCACAATGTGAGGCAACTCAAATGCAGACTTCAAATTTCTTGGCAAACCTGTGTCGACAGCCCTGTAAATGGTAAATGAAAACCAAAACTGAAACCCTCTAACAAAATTTAGCATTCTGCATATTCGGATACCAACTCAACCATTTTGCCACTGCCTCAACACAGACAGGGGATGGGGCTTTACTTAGCACTTGCACCGTTTGCTGGGTGTGCAGGCTGCTCCTGGGCACCCAGCTTGAAACACTTGGAAACTGGGTGGTTGCCACCACATCGCAAGCAGAGGTGACGAAAACGTCATTTTTGTCCCTGCGCACAGGAAGCATTATTGAATGCGAAACATTTGCCCCCAGACACCTTCTGTGGTCCCTGGCGCACCACATTAGGCGCTTTGCTCGCGTTGTGCACCTCATAGGTAGGACGCGAAGGAGGTGTGACCTCCAACCACACCTCCACATCCTTCCACCCTAGGACCATTACATGCTTGCCATCTTGCTTGTGACTAAATTCTTCAACGTAAGCGCACCAAGCCATGTCCCTGGAGGAGAGCTGCATGCTGTGAATTAAATGCAGATACCTGATGACAGTTAGGTGCTCCTCCAGATGCTTCTCCAGGTAACAAACAGAGAAAATGCAAAAACCAGCAAACCAGTTATTGTATGATTTGAATGATTTCAAACCAATACCCCCTTTCACCCTAGCCACTTTAAAAACCTTCTTCGCTTTCTCTGTCAGGGCAAACATATCTACATAATCCCCTTTTTCGGATTTTAGTGCAACAAGTCACCTTCAAGCCGTCCAATACCATCGTGTTGTCACAATGCACACCAGCCGAACCTTCCTTCCCTTTCTGAATTGATTTGCACCTATGATCGCTATGCCTCCATCTGGAGTGCCGCCGCACCTCCAGTTTAGCATATTTTGCAGCTCGCCTGCATACTCTGCTAGCACTATCCACATTGGACACAGAGAAGGAAAAAGAAGATGTCAATGAACTAGAGTCTGAGCTAGACCCCCCTGATGCACCCGATGTATTGGTGCCAGAAGCGACCCTGGATGGCCCATCCCTAGAGTCCTCATCATCCAGTGCACGGTCCTCGGCCTCATGATCTGAAAAAGACGGAAGGACATCAGGTGCCGCATCCGCAGCATTGCGACTCACACCTGTTGGCCTGACTACCTTCAATGCCCCGCTGCACCAGGCTCTGAGCTAAGATTCTCAAAGCCTGCCCCAACTGAGCCATGCCTAACCCCCCTTGTCCTCCCCCAGAATTATCATTAACAGGTGCTAATGAGGGGCTTGGGGTGGAGCCTGCCGGCAAGGCCAACAAGGAAGGACCAAATGCTGCAGCCAAAGTAGATAGGGCAGCAACAATTGTTAAAGGCTCTGGCTGCATAGCAATGGGGGAAGGGGCAGAAGGTACCTGAAAAACAGGCACTGCATGGGGTTGCAAGGGCTTGTGCCTTTATAATCTGACCCCCAGCTTGAGCAGGGAACCTTGTCCCTGCTGACCTGGTGGATGCTCACCCCCTACCAGAATGCACTACAGGGGCAGGAACAGGGCCCCCCTGCATAACATTGTCATTTTGAAGGGTGCGCCCTGCAAGACGGCGGCTAAGCCCCACCCCCCTCCCTCTAACATGGCGGGCGGCCCGCTGGGAGGGAGGTATAGCCTGGGCAATGCACCCTGGAAGGCACTCTATGTCCCCGACGGGACCTACCGGAGGCACTTTGCTGCACTGCGGAGTAGCGGCATCCGTGGCCGGGCCCAGACTCACCACAGCTGTGCACCGATGCAGACTCTCCACCCCCTGATCTGCAATCTCAGCTGTGGAAGCACCGCTTGTAAGGAAGCGAGTGGAGACGAGGCATGGCAAGCAGCTGACAGGGGCAATGACCTTTCCTTAGCAAGAATAAGGAAAGGTTGAAGAATGTGAGGGGAAGAGAGATACAGTAAGAGGAAAGAGGGGTAAAGTAAGAGTAAAGAGGGGTAAAGTAAGAGTAAAGAGGGGTACAGTTAGAAGGAAGATGACCAACAATAGAAGGAAATCAAGAAATACAGTTAGAAGAAAGAAAAATACAGTACTCTATACAGGAAACAGCACAGAATCACAATGTAATATAACTTAGCTCAGTAGCTCTGTTTCTGGGCAAAACTGGAAACAAAGAGGCTTTGGCCCACACTTCTAGCCCCTTATATAATATCCCTATTAAAATCCCGCCCCTGCTTGCTATAGGCTACCTAAAACCAGTGATTTACATACATGCCAGCCCCCCATCCTAAAGGTTTAAAAACACCTCTTTTCTTATGCTAATCATTCAGTTTCTATGATCTTAAACACTGGAAAATGGACAAAAATGGTTGTTCAAATTGGTTAAATTCATTTGATTTAACCAATTTGTCTGAGAATGACCATTTTTGTCTGCTTTCCAGTGTTTGTCAGCAAATGGTAGATTGCCGTTTGCTCCCATACATTACCAAATTGTCATTCCAACTAGCCAGATTGGAGAGATATCTGACAGATAAGTGTATAATGTATGCCCAGCATTTGTGAGGTAGCAGTTAGGAGGCCCAGGTGTACTAAATATATCCAATCATGGATCAGTCGATAGAAGAGCAGGAGCAGGAAGCCACAGGTCTGGCTCCAGGCATGCTCCAACTGGCAAATCAGGGCACATAAAGTACACTAAACGGCAGTGACGTAACCAGGGCAGGTTGCCCGGGGCTCGTGCCCTGGGTGCCATTGGACCGGCGGCGTGGGGTGGGTGCCTCCAGCCGTGGTCCAGTAAATTCAGTGTAGTGCGGACCATACTACACAGTAACACACACCACCATCGGCACTGGGTAGTACACTCGTAGTACCCGGCGGCAGTGTGTGTGTTTCAGCAGCAGCCAATTAGAGTCAGACAGACTCTCATTGCCTGCTGCACCCACTGCTGGAGCCGGGTTGTAGCTCACTCATGAGCTCCGCCTTCCGGCTCCTGCAGTGGGTGATGCGGACCGTACTACACAGTAACACACACCACCATCGGCGCTGGGTAGTACACTCATAGTACCCGGCGGTAGTGTGTGTGTTTCAGCAGCAGCCAATTAGAGTCAGACAGACTCTCATTGCCTGCTGCACCCACTGCTGGAGCCGGGTTATAGCTCACTCATGAGCTCTGCCTTCCGGCTCCTGCAGTGGGTGATGGGAGAGATGTCATGACGTCTCTCACATAGTACCAAGCAGGAGGACGGAGGAGCAGAGAGCGGCGGGTGTGGCAAGAGCAGGCATTCAGGTAAGTGTTTTGTATATGTATGTCTGTGTGTGTTATATATGTAAGGGGCACTACTGGCCGGGGGCACTGTATAGGGGGCACTGTATCACTACTGGGGGCACTGAATAAGGGGCATTGCATAGGGGGATCACTACTGAGGGCACTACTGAGGTCCTGCAAAAGAGGGACCACTACTGGGGGCACTGCATACTGGGGATACTGTATAAGGGGCACTACTGGGGGCCTGCATAAGGGGGACCACTACTGGGGGCACTGTATAAGGGGCCCTACTGGGGGCCTGCATAAGAAGGACCACTACTGGGGAAACTGTATAAGTGGCACTACTGGGGGCCTGCATAAGAGTGACCACTACTAAGAGCACTGCATACTGGGGGTGCTGTATAAGGGGCACTTCTGGGGGCCTGCATAAGGAAGACCACTATTGGGGGTACTACATAGGGGGGACTGTATAAGAGGCACCACTGGGGGCACTGCATAAGGAGGACCACTACTGGGGGCACTGTATAAGGGGCACTACTGGAGACACTGTTTAAAGGGCACTGAATAAAGGTGCACTACTGGAGGCAAAAAAAACTAAAAAAAATGGATTGTGTCCATACATGGATTTTATGTATAAAATAGTATACCGTATACTGGGCCTGATTCAGAGCCGGACGCTCTGACAAGAGCGCTCGCTCTGAATCAGGGCCGTCCTACCTATTATTGGAGCAGCCTCCTGGCCACTCCCATAGCTGTGGGTGACCACCCACAGCTTATGCGAGAGGCCAAAAAGATGGTCGCGATGGTCAAGACCATCGCGACCATCGGGCTTGCGATGAGAGCCTTGCGGTAGGGTCTTGTTGCCGCAAGCCCTGGAGTGCTTTTGGCTCTGTGATGTCAGTTGGGCCGGCCCCAGACGGTAGGCGTTCCCATGGGAACGCCTCCCTGGGCAGCCACGCCCCCTGCACGCCCACCAAAGGGGGCGTGCTGTCCATCACCATCGACAACACCATCGACAGCACGCCCCCTTTGGTGCGAGACCCACAGCGACGGCTTGGCCATCGCTATTCGGGACTCGCCCATGCGCACTAAGGCAACATCGACCAGCTTGTGAGCGCTCAGCGCTCGCGAGCGTGTCTGAATCAGGCCCCCTGTTTCACTTGACTCAAATTGAATTCAACAAGGCTTCTCTCAATAAAAATACATATTAAATAGATATAGACACTTAACATATCTAAAACACACATATCATATAGCAAGTATGCAAATGTATTATAACAAAAAAATGTTACATGAAAATAGCTTAAAATAATACCATTTTGGCTGCAATATTCAATTTTGTAGTATTAGTAAATAGTTACCCATAAAAGTCCAAGTCTGTCATCTCACAAATCAGTGAGGCTAATTACAGTCTCCTGCATGTTTAAGAGGTAGATACAATGTGCTAATCAGCCTGTATACATTGGTTCAGATCACAAAGTTCTTAATGTGGTGTGATAACTCAGTCTTTATATACACACTGCACTGGTCCTCCCGTGCAGGCTTGTAGGTGAAGACAGCAGCACTCCGCTGCTTAGTGTCTTTCCTCTAACTTTAGGAGAGACCGGCAGCCTCTGCTGATTGGCTGCCGGTCCGCGAACACTGATTGGCTTACGACTGGCACCATATTAGACTGACGGTGTCTCTGTGCCTCTCAAGGCCGGGATGCGGCTCAAAACCCAGAAGAGCAGTAACATAGCTTCCTGGCAGCCTCTCCCTGATACCCCCTCAAGTCCAGCACCTGGGTCACATGCCCCTTAGCCCCCCCAGTTGCAACTTAGAGGACAGTACTAACTCTGTGGGTTTGTGACTTTTTTGTTTTTTTGTTTTGCCAAGCCCATGGATGCCTACATGGACAGAAGTGGACATGATCCATGCATAACCTAGGAGGAGGTGAGTATGGATTTTATATTACAGGTACCCTATGGATTATCTACTTGGAGAAGTGGATGTGATGGCTTCAGGGATACATTGGGTGAGAATGTGTATTAGAGAGTGTGCGTGTACATGGTTGTGTGCATGTATGTGTTATTAACCTTGTACTGTCACATTGTGTGTGTTCTGTGTTTTTTTTTATTTCTTTTGCTGTGGAACTACAGGTACCAGCATGCAAAAGACAATATTATCTCATCTATTTTTTACACCACACTACACTATCAACCTGGCACCCCCCGGCCAGGGGTGCTGGGGACAGCCCCGGCTATCAGCCTAGGCCTGGGGTGCCGTTGAGAGGGGGACCCCATTATTGGGAGGTCTCCAGCTCCCCAGGGATCTCCGGCCTGGGCTGGCTAGTGGTCAGGGGTAATGCTTTGGCTGGGGGACACAGAGAAAGGGTTTCACTGGCTGTGGCATTACCCCACCCACTAGAAACAGTTTGGTGCTGGTTCTGGAATTAACAGGGGAACCCTACACATTTTTCCCCTGTGTTTCCAGAACCAGGATCTGCTCAGAGCCCAGTGCTGGTTGCACTAAATACAGGGGATACCTACATCTTTTGTCCTCTGTATTTTGGTAACCATGGCTGGTTCTGATTAGCCTAGTGCTGGTTGTGCTTAATACAGGGGACCCCTACATCATTTGTCCCCTGTATTTAGCACAACCAGTACTGGATATCCAAAGCCCAACACTGGTTGTTCTTTTGGGGAGGGGGCCATGCCATATTTTATTTCTAATTGTACACTGGTTTTAATTTTTTTGACACAGAAGCACAGACGAATCTCACTGATCTGGTCCATGCTACTGTGTTTATTTATTTACACACAGATGCATGTATCACGGATCTCCTTGATCCGTGCATGAATCTGTTAATTCGAGCTAGTGAAAACCGAATGCTAAATAGAAATGAATAATACCAATGACAACGAATGATTACAACATCAAACAACATGATTGACAGGAACTCGGCAGCTTAGTAAATTCAGTAACCTGTTCGAAAAATGAAACACATGAATCCGGATGATGTCATCCAAGATTGATCTTGGATGACATCGAATAGAAATTGGCACCTTAGTAAATTTACCATCAAGACTGAGGAACAAACTGTATTCACACAGACTGTACAGATCCCTGAGAATAGCCTAATGGTGTCCTTGAGTATTGTGTGTGAGTCTGACATTTCTGACACTGTAATTGTAAATAAGCCTTATCCCACCATTTCTTTACCCTCTGCAAATGTGAGGATGAGTAGTTGCAAAAATAATGATGATGACATAGAAATTGAGGATGCTACTTTGGAAGTGAGGGGTATATTTGTGTATAAGGCTGTAATGAGGATGTTGATGATAATTGTGTTAGACAAGAAAACATTGATACAAATCAGGAGGAGGATATTGTTTGTGTGAACATAAGTCAGTCACCAATGGCAGCAGCTCTTGCCAGTGAGAAGAAGGACATTGTCATGCCTGGGCATAAAACCAAATAGGCCACCTCTCCCATGAGGAATATTTTTTCCCAAATCCTGACATTTGTCAATGCATCTGTAGCATTTGAGATCCCAAAGTAAGTAGGGGTAGGGACATTAACCATTTAGGAGCTTCCTCCCTATTACGCCATTTGCAGTGATCTCATGCTAATTTTTTATCGAAATCTGAAAAATCATGTAAAAAAATCAGTCCAGGATCAGTTACCAGGAGCATGGATAGATCCCAGCACATGCAAGATCAACCACCAACACCTTCATCAGCAATCTTCTCATTAATGTTCAGAAGTAGTCCTCCTGCATCCAAATTGTAAAGGCTAACCCACTTCTCTCCTATACAGGATTCCAAGAAGAATCATTATACACTAGAGCTGCTGCTGGAGGTGAATCTTCATCACGGAAGGGAACCAACAAGACTAGTACATGTAGTTTCAAACAACAATTGACTTTGAAACAAGCATTTGCAATAGGAATCAAGCATGACAGCTGCCATCCTGTTGCACAGCGCAGGGCCGGATTAAGGGGGGGTGACAGGAGCGGGCACCCAGGGGCCCCCACACACAGGTGGGATTCCACACAGAGGCCTGATGATGGAGGGTCTAGGGGCACAGGTGTACCACTGCCTGTGCTGCTGCATAATCAGCAAGGTGCAGGCAGGTACCAGTCGGTGCAATAAAGTTTATTTGTTAAATTGGTGCAGCGCACTTGATGTCATGACATTACGCAGCACTGCACCTGGCCTCTGAAAGACAGAGCAAGCAGTAAAGGAGCCACAGGGAGCAGCTGGAAAACATAGAAGGTAAGTGTGGGGGCTGGATGCTGGGGAGACACTGTTATTGGGAAACACTGGGCAGTTTGGGAAGCAGTGGTCCATGACGGGGCCACCATGGGGGCACTGTGGCTATATTGGAGGGGGAAAATGTTAGGAGCCAATTTATTGGAGGGGGGCCCACAACTTAGTTGCCCCGGGACTAGGCCCGCTGAGAGCCGTGGTGGGCCCAGGTAATAGGGGGCGTGGCCTAATCATAGGAGGCGTGGCCACACCACCTTCCTGGCAAAGAAAAAAAGTTTTGCAGCACCGTGAAGTGGCGCTGTGCGCTGGGGAGGGGGGGCGCTCTGAGTCCCCTCAGCCCTGCTCAAAGCCAGGGGGGCATGATCAATGTGATTGCTCCCCCCCACAGGCATAGGAGACTGCTGCTCAGCAGCCACGAGCAGTCCCCACTGTAGCTCAGCACACGCTGTGTGCTGGGCTGCTGTGAGGGGGAGGGAGGGGCGCCGGACCCCTGCACCCGGCCCCCCCTCTCGGCGCCCCTGCCCGGGACCCCAACAAGCCTTAATCTGGCCCTGGTGCAGCGGACAACTGAAGACATGATGGCTATGTTAGCATTAGATCTGCATCCAATATCCGCCAGCAATGCATCTGGTTTTTTGACAATTAGTTGAAGTCAGGCACAGTGTATCACTAGCATGCATTAGGATCTATAGGAGTCCTTATCAGTGAGAAACTGAGCTAAAAACCTGGAGGACTGCAGAGATCTCTGATGATCTTGTCTGCGTATAGACACCCTGGATATTGGATTTTACTATTGGGCTTCAGATGTATCTGAAGCTGGAAGTTATGTGAGGGCATAGTTGCATTGTGCGGCTGCAAGGTATCTAGTGTATATCGAGAATTAATGTGTAAAGAGCAATACTCTAGTGGAAAGAGTAGGTTCCTGGATGGTGATGCTAAGTGATGTGAAGTCCCAATGAATACAAGGCTCTTGTCCCGAGAAAAAGGCTTCTCCTTCCGATCTGCACAATGCTATTTCTAGCTATTTCTTCTGATCTACTTATATACTGATCCCAGCCCATACTCCCCTAGCCAGCGCTTGAAGTGAGCCTAGAGAAGTGGTGGAACTCAGAACAACCCCCCCCACCCCCCTCAGTGCAATGTCAATAAAGGGACAGTGTGCGCGTGCTGAAAAAAGGGGCATGGTCTCAAAAGAAAGTAGCATGGTCACATAATAACAATGCCAATAACAATCACTATTCCATTAAAGGTCATCAGTATTTGGATGCTGTAAGGACTTTAGTTTGGGTAGTAATGGTTTATTACAGATTGGTATTATTAGAATAATAAACAGGGCATTAATCAGGTCTATTGTAAGCTTGCAAGCAGGGCCCTCTTATCTCTCTGTCTGTCATTACCCAGCCTTGTTTTATCACTGTTTGTTCCTAAATGTAAAACATAGCAGAATATGCTGGCGCCATATCACTATTATTATTATTATTGTTATTACTATTAATAATAAGTGTTCACCACTGTTCAAGGTAATATAACAGTATGTATTGCAATTTCATTTGCTGCTTTGGATTGCTAGGATTCCCGTTACAACTTACGCCACACAGTAGCACCTTCTTGATTCACATTACACCATATAGTAGTGCCTCTTATTTATGTATGTCACACAGCAGTGCCCCTTTTACACAATGCCCACATTTGTGCTCCTTATAAACAATGGGCCTGACTCAGACCCACTCGCAAGCGCATAGCGCTCGAAAGCGGGTCGATGATGGCCCAGTGCGCACGTGCGGAGTGTACACTGCGCGTGTGCGAGCCCCGGAGCGAGCACAAAAAGCACTCGCTATGTGGCTCACTACAAAAGAGGTGGCTGTCGATGTTGATCGACAGCTCACCCCGTTTTGTAGGCCTGCCGTTTGTGGCCGTCCCCACTGACATCACCAGTGATGTCAGTGGGAGAGTTTCCGGCTCTATTAGAGCCGGAAGCTCTCTGGGGCTTGCGACCACGAGACCCTACCACAAGGGTCTCATCGCAAGCCCGATGGCCGCGATGGTCTTGACCATCGCGACCATCATCCTGGCCGCTCGCAATAGCTGTGGGTGGTCACCCACAGCTATGCGAATGGCCAGGAGGCCGCTCCTAGAAAAAAAAAAAAATGCCCTGATTCAGAGCGAGCACTCTTTCAGAGCGTCCGGCTCTGAATCAGGGCCAATGCCCACAGCAGTAGTGCCCCTTACATATAATGCCCACTGTAGTGGTGTCCCTTACACATAATGCCCACTGTAGTGGTACCCCTTGTGCAGTGCCCCCAGTAGTGATGCCCCTTATGATGTGCCCCCAGTAGTGGTAGTGACCCTTATGCAGTGCCCACAGTGGTCAAGATGCCTCTCCCATAGTGCACTGCACACAGCGGTACCCGGAAGCCGGAGCTCATGAGTGAGCTCCAGCCTCTGGCTGCCACTGTCACTGCTTGTTCGGGAGCCGGGCACCCACTGGTAACAAAATCTTAGTGGGCGCCCGACAAATGGAGCCTCCCTGCAGCCCAGGGTTAGGTTGGTAGGAGGAGGCGGAACTGCAGTGGTTTCGTCTCCAAATAGAAGTGACAGAACACAGTTCCACCTCATTCTGGTCCACTTTAACCCCTGCCCCAGCTCCAATACAACCAGGGTGGTCTACCAAATCCTCCTACCCATGCCCTACACACTGGCCGAGTACACGGGTTCACTCAGCAGCTTCTATAACAGACCCAGGTGCAAGATAATGCCACAAACCAGCATTCTGAGGATGAAGAAAGGGGGGTACTGTAGGTCTTGCACGTCTATTCAGACATCAAAGTAATGAGTGCTGAACCCCATGAATAAACCCTTAGAACCAGAACCCAATATTTTGCCAATAACAATCACTATTCCATTAAAGGTCATCAGTATTTGGATGCTGCAAGGACTTTAGCTTGGGTAGTAATGGTTTATTACAGATTGGTATTATTAGAAGAATAAACAGGGCATTAATCAGGTCTTTTGTAAGCTTGCAAGCAGGGCCCTCTTATCTCTCTGCCTGTCATTACCCAGTCTTGTTTTATCACTGTTTGTTCCTAAATGTAAAACATAGCAGAATATGCTGGCGCCATATCACTATTATTATTATTGTTATTACTATTAATAATAAGTGTTCACCACTGTTCAAGGTAATATAACAGTATGTATTGCAATTTCATTTGCTGCTTTGGATTGCTAGAAGATATTAGGGAGGCTACTGATGCAAATCACACACAACACAAAATGTTAATTGCAGCTTTCTTTTAAAAAGTTTCAACTTTTATACTGTTTTTAATTATTTCTGTTTAATGTTCATTGTCTATAACCAACAGAATTACAACTTGTATTAATGCAACTTGTCCACAAGATGTCAGTATAGGACTGAACATAAAGATTCTTAAAATTGTTGAACTGCTATAAAGCCACGTATCCACTAGCAGATATTAATGAGCGATTGCACGATTACGACATCGTAATCATGCAATCACTCATTAATCGTGTATGAATCGGGCATGAAAATGTAGAAAACGACCAGCGATGTGCGCTCCTGCTTGTCGTTTTCAACATCAATCATCGCCTGAACATGCTGGTCAATCTGCTGATAACGACAGATTGACCATGTTCAGGGATGAGGGAGGGTGCCTACACTGAACAACTGATCGTTCAGTGTAGGCACTGCAGGGGAAGAGGAATGACTGTACGATTTCAATGTTGTAATCGTACTGTCGTTACACTATCTGCTAGTGGATACGCACCTTTAGACATGTGACATAAGAATAAAGACCTGACATGTTTATGCATACTTTTCCAATGGCATGTTATGATATTTACCCTTATCATTGTACTTGTCATGTGACAAATTTAAACTAACAATACATCAATGTAAACATAGATACATAAGCAATGCAAATTAAAATATTCCTCGTCACTTTGCTATTTTACTAACTTTGTTTTTGTGAATTAAATTGTTATAGGTAACTAATATTAAGATTGAAAAGTATGCCATCTCTCCTGCATTAAGCTTTAAAAATACAATAAGGTAGACCAGATAGTCCACTCCTAGCAGCAGAAGCAGTCGCAGGATTCTCAAAAAAAGACATAATGTAAGACTTTAAATCTGAAATGTTGCATTTGATCTGTTCCGCTTGTCCATCTGTGCAGGTTAAGTGGACAGTGGGTACAACGGCAGTTTGGAGGCCGTTAACTAACTGTGTTTTTTTATGTCCCTGTACAGGTTGGGAAATGCTTTTCAAGTGGAATTTTTGCAAATGATTATTTAACAGTCAATTGTTTTCGAAAGCACTACTAAAAGTCTTCCTGGTCAACTTCTAGGATGAAATTCCACTCCCAGCAGCAACAGGCATGGCGCTCGAGGATTCTTCTGGGGCAAGGACTGATGTGAATGAGTAAAATATTCTTTGGAAATGCCTCCCCTCCTCTCCTCCCCTTCTCCCTCATAAATTTACTTCAGAATCAAAAAATGAAATTAATTTTACTACCAATCAACCCTTCCTGTCCCTGCCTTCAACTACATACATACTCCAACTCCCTCAGGCCTCTTGAATAATAAAAATATTTGTTTCCTGATGTGCCATGTTTGAAGTTGAACTGCCACGTGTTTGTGCTGCCCACTGCTGCCCCCTTAGCTTAATCAGCCAGTTAGCTTGGTGCAAATTTTGGGCCTAAGCTAGATGAAAACAATATTGTGAGCTGTGAGGTGGTCAAAATTCACTGGAAATGAGTGGAAATAAATGTAATTGAGGTTAATAATACTGTAGGAACAAAAACAGGCCCAAATAATGTGATTTTAGCTGTTTTTATGATTTTTTTTTTTAGAAAAAATACAGATCCAAAACTAAAACCAAAAAACAAAACAAGCAAGGGCGAAACCAATCCAGATCCAAAACAAGAAGAGATACAGATCCAAAACCAAAACAGGAACACGGGGGTCGGAGCACATCTCTAGTATAAATGATCATATGTACTAGTTGATCTAATGCTAAAGGTAGCATAAGGAAGATTATTTGATTTTTTTTTTTACAGATAGTGTGATTATATCCATGAAATAGTCTCCCATCAGTTGTGAATCTATAAAGGAAAATTAAGGAATACATGAAACACACATATTGCTATTTAAATATTTAGGGGTAGATATACTAAAGCTTCTACAACAGACAAGTGGAGGTGTTGCCCTTAGCAACAATCAGATTCTATATTTTTTTTAAATTCAATAGAAAAATTATAAGTACAATTTGATTGGTTGCTATAGGAAACATCACTTGTGTATTTTAAAAGTTTTAGTAAATCTATCCCTTATGGGTAAATTTATTAATTTAAAGCAGCAATGACATTATAAAGCAAAACACGCTTTTAAAATTATTACAATTTAAAATGTTGTGCTTAAACATGCCAAGAAGCTGCGGTTTACAAAATCCACAGCTTAGTAAACTTACCTGTTAGACTGAATATATTAAATAATATTATATATAGTATGTATCTCTGCCCATTGTTTGGATGACATAGTTGCATTTACTGAACCTACATCTTACTTTTGTGCAGAACTGGCACTGGCGCCGGGTTCACCCCCCCAAAAAAAGAAGAATGTGTTTCCGTCCAAGCCGGGACTACTGATGACCAGGGTCAATGCTGCTAAAGTGGCAAGCATCCGTCACTCCCCCAGCTCTGTCACTGCACTGTCACCTGTCAGTGCATCAGAGTCAGCAGCAGTGGTGGCCACCCCTTCCCTCTCCTCCAGTCCTCTCTTTCCTCTGGGTGCCAGCCTGTTACTCAAATAAGAAGTTCAGCCCCGGTAGACAACACAAAGAGCTGCTACTGCTGAATAAAGGCTAGTAAGGCATATCTATTATTTTTGCTGCGGACAATGATTAATGGTTGGTTGGGTGAGTGTATATATAGGGGGTGGGGGCCTGCATGTGTGATAATGAGTGCTGGCAGGATTAGTGTGTGTGGGGGTGTTTACTGAGGGATGGCATTTTGTGCATGTATGTGCGTGCAGGCATGTGTGTGCGTGTTAATGAGTACTGACAGGGTTAGTGTATATATTTGAGAGTGCTGGCAGAGTGAGTGTGTGTTGGTTAGTGAGTGCTGGCAGTGTGTGTGGGTTAATGAGTGCTAACAGTGTGTGTGCTAATGAGAGCTGGCAGAGTAAGTGTGTGTGTGTGGGGAGGTAATGGGTGCTGACTAGATGTAGTCTATATCCCGGTGGTCAGGATGCCAGCACTGAGAATGCTGGTGCCGGAATCCCAACACCAGTCAGAATCTCAGTGCCAGCATCCAAATGTGTGACATGTATCTAGGGCATTGATGTGGGGCATAATTTTGAAGTGGGGACACAGCTGTGTGGCATATAATGAATTTTTGATACAGATATGTGGCATAATATGAATTGGTAAGTGTTATGAGGTACAGTATGATTTTGGGGCTCTGCTGTGTGGAAAATTAGTTAAGGCATTTCTACCTAGTATATTATGAATATGGGAAATTGCTGTGCGGAATATTATAAATTGGAGACACTGATACATGGCATATTATGAATTGGAGGGAGCAGGTGCCGTGGGTGAAATGTTGCTAAGGCTGCCAGTGGCATAAGTTCATCCCAGACGCCCGGATGCAAGTTATAATTTGGTGTTTGTGTGTGTCCCGTCACAGCTGCTGACAGTGTAATGTAGCAATTTGAATGCAAATAGGCTATAGATCAGGGATGGGAAACCTCAGGGGGGCAATATAAGGCCCCAGGAATCATTTGGCATGGCCATCTGAGCTTTTTTCTGCTAGCCTCATCTGGCTAGCAGGGTGCCTAGAATGGCACACTGCAGCCAGAATCTTTGCAGCAGTGCTGCCTGGAGCGTCCTTAGGACACTTCAGATGGTCGCTCTGCTGCTCTTACAGTTCCCCAGAGCATCCTCAGGATGCTTCGGGCATTGCTGTAATCACCGGCGATTGTGGCCCCACCCCCATGTGAAGTCACACGGAGGGGTGTGGCCTGCACCAGGCCTGCAAATAGTGTTATATATACTGTATAGCAAAATGGCCATTGACAAAAAAAAGGTTCCCCACCCCTGCTATAGATAGTCGAAGTCAGCAGCTGATAGTCTAACATGGAGCTCTCCACTAGTGTATGGTGGCTTCTCAGGTGCCGGAAAGGTGTGCCATGTATTGGGCGGCCATGACGGTACACTCCGGGTACATAGTTACAGCCCTAAGTGGGATGAATATATCGTGGACAATGGAGGAGGTGCCCCTTCAGAGATGGAGCCCTGCGGCAGTTGCCTCCATTGTCTCCCATAGTTCTGCCCCTGTAGGGTGTCTAGAAAAGTTGCACCGGCCCTGCTTACATATTATCTATGTAACACCCTGTGGTAAATAATTAAATATTTTACAAAACAAAGAAGACCCACACACACACACACACACACACATATATATATATACTATAAAGTTTAAGTAATAATAACCTATGTGTGTTGAAATGTAATATATGATTGTGATTACGATAGGTTTATGAATACACCATTATGGAAGGCAATAGTGATCCTGGACACCCTTGATATAATGAAAATGTATATGGGGTTGTTAAATCTATGAGTGAAGGCAATTCTCCTATATAAATGTTCATGTCACCACACGGACACATAAGTAATTGTGGAGAAGTGGGCCCCAAACACAAGGATCCTGGAAGGTTCCAGAAGTGGCATGCACTAAGTACAGAGGGAAGGGTCTTGTGGCAAGCTGAGGGGAAGGCTATAAATAGGAGAGAGCTAGTGTCAGTTGGCAGACTGGAGTTTCCCCTCGTGAGCCCTCTGATCTAAAGCCGCAGTGCTGCGCTGAGGTAACCTAATGAGAGCGGCAGTAGCAGCTGTGAGGCTGGATTAGAGGAGCCAGCTGAGTGGAGCAGGGAGACCCCAGTGAGGAGGGTACCTGCAGAGGAGTGGAGCTGCTGTGTGCGGTCTCGGCAACGGTCCGAACGGCTGTCGGGGGAGCATGGCTGTGCTTGGTGAGCAGTGAAAACCCTCAGTCAGCTGAGGAGGGCGGACTGTCATGACACACCCCAGAGACTGAGTAGACCAGCCGGGGAGGAGGCAGGCTTGAGGTATGCTATGCAACAGCATTGTATTACAGCAGTCAGTGAGATCCCAGCCTACAGGAGGCGGTGAGCCTGTCAAAAAGTACTGTAACTCTGTTAACTCCTGTTAATGCCTGTTGTTAGACGTACGGTGGGAGACCGACACCCGGCTTACCGATTGAAGGTATGCTGGGCGCAGACAGCTGCAGGGGGGGTTAGGTTAGGGGCTCCTGGGGGGGACTTATGGTTACCACCCCCGGAGGTTAGGGTTAGGCTAGAGGAAGAGGGGTTAGGGTTAGTCACCCCCGAGGGGAGGTTAGGGTTAGGCACCCCCCCGGGAGACTAAGGGTTAGGCTGCAGGGAAGGGGGGGTTAGGTTTAGGGGGTTAGAGGGGGGATAGGGTTAGGCACTTGTGGGGAGGTTAGGGTTAGGCACCCCTAAGAGAGGGTTATGGGGGGCAGGTTAGGTTAGTAAATAGAAAAAGTACTCACCTGTCGGGATCTTCACTGCTGGGCTTCCACTGTCGGGATTTGAACCGCCGGCCTAAATCATACTGATTGCAATAGCAATTAGTAGTCCAAAGTGTGTTCACAAACAGTATAGTACAAATTATTCATAGTTTGGAAGGCAATAAGTGTCCTACTTACCCTGAAGGAGGTATTTTCCGCTCTGGATAAAAGAGTGTGCCCTTATACTGACTTCAGAAAACTGAGCACTAAATGTAGGAGCAGTTGCATTTACATTAATCAGGTCTTTGTGAGGTAGCCTTGGATATTGTGACATCAGTAAGGTATTGAAGATCATGTGACTCACCTAGAAATATGCTGGTACATTACCCATGACAAAGTTAAAGTAACTGAATCACTCAAGTTACTGAAGGGTTGGTTAGTTCAATATATTTGGAGACAAGAAAATCAAGGGGAACTAGAATAATTTGTCTAACCAGAATAATACAGGACAATGGTATAATCATTGAGTGATATATCAGTATACCATGCCTTTCAACATTCATATGAACAATATAGGCTTCCCTGATCTCCCAAATGCCTCCAGTCACACTCATATTTATGTTAAGTCATGACCACTATCTTATAAGTCACACCACTTTTGGGATCCATGTATCAGAACAGTCAATACAAAATCTGGATTAGTAGGGAGAACCCTTTTACCTGAATACTCATATTGTAAACATATAACTTGATTTAAGTGTTATAATTCAGTAAAAAGTAGCATATTTATCAATGAGTTTTATCAGACGCAACAAGTTTTAAAACTTGTTGCGTAAGATAAATGGTGTTTCAGCCAATCAGCTCCTAACTGTAATATTTCAAACAGATGACAGTTAGGAGCTGATTCGCTGGAGCACCATTATCATATGCAACAAGTTTTAAAACTCGTTGCATATGATAAAACTGGTTGATACTGTAAATGGGATAATTCTGTCAATGAGAAAAGGGAAATCACCTAGATAAATATGGAGCATGTCTTTGCCAGGAGCTTTTGCAGAGAGCAGGCTAGATTGTTGGTCTGTGCAGAAAACATGTTAACTTATTTACTCAATGGAATTGCATGCATTAGTCAAGACATATATATGGAGACTACTAAAAAATTTAAACTAAAGCTGAGACATATGAATGAAACACATTCATTTCGATCATTTCCCAAATTAATCACTTAGCAACAGAATAGTTTATTATATTTATCGTTTATTTATATGGCGCCACAAGTGTTCCGCAGAACCTCACAAAATACATAACCAAAAAAGTGACTAACAGTACAATACAATATACAATACAATGCAGGATAAGGACAGGTATAATATACTTTCCTCCTTTGGTGACCATAACACCCAAATAAGCAACAGAGCAAAGCAACCAAGTGTTTGGTGCCCTAGTGGGGAGTAAGAAGTCGATGAAAATAAAGTAGAGAGAAGCACAAGAGGGTAGAGGGCCCTGCTCGCAAGAGCTAGTTTCTAAAGAGAGTGCTACAGTATTGGCCAACCTCAAGGTATTTCTCCCTTGAGGCAATGGAAGTACTTTGCCCCAGGTGCAGACAGTAAGAAGAGGCAGGACAGGTATTATTGTTATTATCATTGATTTGTAGGCTGACAAAAGTTCTCTGCAGTGTCAGATATCATGGAAAACAGGACATACTGTACATAAAGAGGAACAAACAAAGAATATAAAATAAGTGCAGACATGAACTCAAAGAGCAGTGAGGGCCCATATTAAGGTTAGTCTGCACCTTACACAACAAATTTGAAAATAAAATTGTCAAAGTAATATAATGGTGAAGTTATTAAAAGTATAGTGTGTCAATCAGCATTGTGCTTGTTTACAATCCCTACCAGAGCCGTAACAAGACATTTTGGTGCCCTGTGCAAGAAAGAGTATTGGTGCCCCCACCAACCCCACATGTTGTAAACAGGGAAAGTGTGCGTCACAGGTGCGCTGTCAAAAAAAGGGTGTGTTCTCATAGGGAAAGGGCGTGGCCACACTATAGTAATGCCAATTCACATTACGTGACAAAGTAGTGCCCCTTATTCACAGTACACTACATAGTAGTGTCCCTTATACTCATTACGCTAAATGGTAGAAATGCCCCTTACACATAATGACCACACAGTAGTAATGCTCTTTACAGATTACGTTACACAGTAGTAATGCCCATTACATAGAATGACCACACAGCATACTTGCCTACCCTCCCGATGCGGTTGGGAGCCTTGGAGTTGGGAGCCTACTGAAAATCGGGGGCCGCTTCCAGCCCCATGGAAAGGCAGGCAAGCCCCCCATCTGCCCCCCCCCCTGTGACTACAGTATGATCCCCTCGCGTGATTCGTGCTGAATTGCCTCATCGTTGCCCCACCCCCTGCCTAACAATGCCATTAATCTCAGCATTGTGAAGAGGGGGTGGGGCCGCGATGACGCGATCGCGCTGTAACGCCCATGCTCAAATCCCCCCCTATACATTATGCCACACAGTACAAATCCCCCCTATACATTATGCCACACAGTACAAATCCCCCCCTATACATTATGCCACACAGTACAAATCCCCCCCCTATACATTATGCCACACAGTACAAATCCCCCCCTATACATTATGCCACACAGTACAAATCCTCCCCTATACATTATGCCACACAGTACAAATCCCCCCTATACATTGTGCCACACAGTACAAATCCCCCCGCTATACATTATGCCACACAGTACAAATCCTCCCCTATACATTATGCCACACAGTACAAATCCCCCCTATACATTATGCCACACAGTACAAATCCCCCCGCTATACATTATGCCACACAGTACAAATTCTGAGTCAGAGGCAGTTGCGGCCTTCCTGGCATCTGATACTTTGGGGTCTATTTACTAAGCAGTGTTAGGAGACAGAGTTAAAAGTGATAAGGTGCCAGCCAATCAGCTCCTAACTGCTATCTCGCAGGCTGTGTTTGATAAATGACAGTTGGGAGCTGATTGGCTGGCACCTAATCACGTTTCACTCTGTCTCCTAACAGCGCTTAGTAAATAGACCCCATAGTGCTAATGCTGCTACAAAGCGCTTCCCTGCTGTACATTCATGCATCCGAATATACAAGGATTGAGATGCCCACTTTCAGTGTCTACAGACGCTGCAACCAATCTTTGTGCGTCTTTATACTCCACCATATCAGGTGTAAACAAGCCTCTTAGTAGAAAGTGCATCCAGAGGATATTAGAAGTTGGTTCTGGTTTAAAAACGGTTGTGCTCATTTATGCCTGCTAAGCTCCTGGGCCCCATTATAGTTATATCCCTGGACACCCCTTAGTACGCAATGCATTATACACAGGCTTCCCTCCCCCATATTACCACAAGTACACACAGCACCCATATTACATTGCACTATACACAGGTCCCCCTCCCCCATATTACCCCCAGTACATACTGCACCCATATTACATTTCATTATGCACAGACCCCCCTCCCCCATATTACTCCCAGTACACAGCACCAATATTACATTAGTCCCCCTCTCTAATATTACCCCAAGCACACAGCACCCATATTACATTGTGCACAGTCCCCCTAACTCATATTACCCCAAGTACACAGCACCCATATTACATTTCATTATGCACAGCCCCCTCCCCCATTTTACCCCCAGTACACAGCACCCATATTATATTTCATTATGCACAGTGCCTCTCCCCCATACTACACCCAGTATACACAGCACCCTATATTAGATTGTATTAAACACTGGCTCCCCTCCCCCATATTAACCTCTAGCATAGCCCCCACCTGGAATTAACCCTCTAACACAGCCCCCACCTGGATTTATTGATTCTTCCTGTGAAGAGCAGGGCGCTGGCCCAGGACAGTCACAGTGTGATGAAAGGAGGCAGCACTTGCAGAAAGTCCAGTGACAAATGAGCAGCAGGCAGAGGAAGGCTGGGCTTATACACGCAGCCCAGTCTGAGGCTGGCAGGAGGGGCCAGATGCTGTGAAGCATTGACCTGGCTGCCAGGTCATTTGTTTTAGTGTACAGACGGTACAGGCCATACTGTATGTTGATCAGGCGGTCCTGCAATTCCAAACTGAACACGGACATGACACCTAGGAGGAAGGAGATGATGTGAGAACCGTCCTTCCTCAACGTCAACCGATATGCCCTATCAGACCGAGGACTACACAAATAGAGAATCAGGTTTTAAGTGAGGATCATCACTGGCACTTTTGGCCTCAGATCCCGAGTTTCACCTACAGTTTGCACCACGTGAAGACTCGACCTTGCACCAGCGTGCAAGGCCCACTGTCTGTCCAGAAGGAAGATAGACAGAAAGAGACAAGCAGACAGTGAGAGACAGTACGCATAGATATTACTCACCGTGTCAACTCATGTTCTTCATCTGCTCACTAGCCTACAGGTCCCTGTAAGGAGAAAGTCAAACACCACAGCCGTGCAGGGACTAAACCTGTGTCACACTACTACACATATTATGACAATATCACCCTCAACCTAGTGTGTGTAGTGTGGCATGTATAACAACAAACTATTAAACTTTTGCCCTGCACTGAACAACAATCACAGTAACAGTAATTACACAAGAGCAAAACACGGTGCTGTCCTTTTAAATGTTTGTTACCTGCGTATCAAGAGCTGGCTTCTAGATGACTGGGGAAACAATACCTTTTGGTGGGAGCCTGACAGCTCTCCACGGGGTATTTGGAGGGTGAGTGCCGTACAGCAACTCACATCTCTCTTGCACATTTACACAGGGGCACAAAGGGGCTTGGGCCTAATGCCCAAAGTCCCTTTCCATACTGTGGCCTCAGGCCTATGGGCCTGCTTAATGTTGGGTTCAGGTAGTGGCCTGGGCCTAATGTCCACGGCCACTTTATACAGGGCTCAGGACTATGAGCCTGCCTAACCGTGGGGCTTAATGAATTGGGCCTGGTGCCCTCCTGTGGTAGTGGCCTAGGCATAATGTCCAGGGCCACTTTATACAGGGCTCAGGACTATGGGCCTGCCTAACCGTGGGGCTTAATGAACTGGGCCTGGTGCCCTCCTATATGTGTACAGGCCTAAACCCTAACTGATGGCCATGGGCCTAGTGCCCGCCTACTTTCTTGATACGTGACTTGGGTCTAATACCCAGGTCACTTGCACCTAATAGGGACAATTAATCCCTATAGGGCCTAATGCCCGCTTACAGTGCTCGGGCCTAGCACCTACCTATATGCCCACAGGCCTAATGCCTGTGCCCCACGGGCCTAGTGCCCGACAGCCCTTGTGGTCTAGGGAGGGGTTAATTAATACCGGTAGCCCAAAGCCGCCTTCCAGTACATTGGAAGATGTTGCAGTGCGGAGCTTCGTTAGCTCTTTTGCTTCCCACCACTGCAGCACTTCTCTGGTCCTCAGAGCCGGCCCTAACCAATTTGGTGCCCTAGACAAGATTTTGTCTGGTGCCCCCAGTAGAAAATCCCAAATTTTCCTCTTGCAGCACACTGTTGTAACTAAAGAGAAAAGGGGCAGATTTTAGGTGAAAGTTCATTATACCCTCACCTCAGAAGGCATTCTACAGGGCAAATTCTCCCCTCATAGCACTCCTTTTCCCTCATTGCACAGCACCCCTCACCCATCACAACACCTGTCGCCCACAACAGATTACAGCACAGCACCCCTCGCCCAGCACAGATTAGAGTACCAGCACCCATCACCTCTCACCCGGTACAGTACCCCTCTCCCAGTACAGCACCCCTCGAAGCACAGATTATAGTACAGCACCTCTTGCCCAGCACAGATTACAGCACAGCACACATCACCCCTCACCCAGTCCAGTACCCCGTTCCCAGCACCCGTCACAGATTACAGCCCAGCACAGCACCCCTCACAGCACAGATTACAGTACAACACCTATCATCCCTCACCCAGTACAGTACTCCTCACCCAGCACCCCTCGCAGAACAGATCACAGCACAACACCCATCACCCCTCACCCATCACGGCACAGTCAGCATCCATCACTCACAGCACAGGCATACCCCCACATCCCACCTACTCCCCATATGTCTTTGTCTCCCCCCTCCCATAGCAGTGTCATCAGCCCCCACTCACCATATGTATTTGTCTCCTATTCCCCCATAGCAGTGTCATCAGCCCCACTCCCCATATGTATCTGTCTCCCATTGCCCCATAGCAGTAACTATCATCAACTCCCTGAGCCTCTACTCCCCATATGTCTTTGTCTCCCCCTCCCATACCAGAGTCATCAGCCCCCACTCCCCATATGTATCTGTCTCCCATTGTCCCATAGCAGTAACTATCATCACCTACCTGAGCCCCTACTCCCCATATGTCTTTGTCTCTCCCTCCCATAGCAGTGTCATCAGCCCCCACTCACCATATGTATTTGTCTCCTATTCCCCCATAGCAGGGTCATCAGCCCCCACTCCCCATATGTATCTGTCTCCCCCCTCCCATAGCAGTGTCATCAGCCCCCACTCCATATGTGTCTGCCTCCCCTCAGTCCAGCTCTTATTCCTCTCTTCATCTAGGCACCGTCGATCTTCCCTCTTGATCACGGCATCTTCTGGCCAGATCCGCGGCCGCTGGAACTGTTGTCGCAATACTCCTCTCTTCTGGAGGTCTTGTCAGGACCGGTGCAAGGTTTCTCGTCACCCTAGGCAAAGCTCTGGCCTACAGCCCCTCCTCCCCCCAATGCCTATTGTGCAGCCCCTCACAGTTTATTTTTTTTTAAACCAAAATAATAATTCTTTAAATAATAAACTTTTTCTGATCATCTGGCATAGAAGCTGTACAGAAGCACTGATAACTGATGCTGCTTATGCTGTCCAGGTTTAACTATTGTCTAGAGGCAAACACAAGGGTTCTGGGGGGATTTTAGAGCAAACAAAAAATTAACTTTTCATTATTATTTGTTTGAGATCTTGTCTTTGTTTCATTATATAAATACCACCATTTACCCAGCTCCCTACACTCTACATGGCACCTGCCCACCAGTTTTACCTTCACATGCCCTTCTGGATGCATTTCAGCAAAATGTATTTTTCTCACAGTAATACTGTGGGCAGGGCGGATTGTGATGGGATACCAACCTGGGAAATTTCTAAAAGCAGCCTTAATGGCATCCAATTTAAAAAAAAAACAAATAAACACATTGGCCTCTATAGGGAAACAATAAAACACACATGCCCTCACAGGAAAATAATAAAACACATTTAGTTTCGAAAGCAAAATAATGAAACACATAGGCCCCCAGAGGAAAATTAAAAAAAACACATAGGCCCCCCACAGGAAAAAAAAACATATTGGCCCCCACAGGAAAATAACCAAACACTTTGGCTCCCACAGAAGAAAATAACACACACTGGCCTCCACAGGTAAAAACACACATTGGCCCCCACAGACAGAAAAAAAGTCATTGGCCCTGACAGAAACAAAACAATGCCCACCACAGGAAAAAAAAACACACACATTTGCTCCCAAGAGAAAAAAATTTAAACACACTTTAATTGCCCCAGCCCACAACAGAAGAACGATCTGACCTGTCAGTAGCAGAATAGAGGAGCTCCCAGTCCCTTCATCAGCCACTGGTGGCACCACCACCAGCAGCCTTAGTGGTATATTTACTAAGCAGTGTTAGGAGACAAAGTGAAAGGTGATAAGGTACCAGCCAGTCAGGTCCCAACTGTCATTTTTCAAACAGCCTGTGACATGGCAGTTAGGAGCTGATTGGCTGGTACCTTATCTAATTTCACTTTTTCTCCTAACACTGCTTAGTAAATAGACCCCTTAGTGTCTGAAGGGACAGGTGTGGTGTGTGACAGGGTAAGAGTCTGTGGTGACAGATCTGGTCACGGGACAACCCCTCTACAATTATCACCTCTGACAACACACCTACCCACGGCCACTTCAGTGTCCTCCTCTCACAGAACTCCAACCCCACCTAAATCCACTTTATTGTCCATCTCACACAGCACTTCTACCCTCTCACCCCCCTCCCTCAGCCACTAAAATGCCCAGCTCTCACAGCATTCCTACCTCTCAGCCACTTCAATGCCCAGCCACTTCAATGCCCAGCACTTCTACCCCTAAACCCCCTCACTCAGCCACTTCAATGCCCAGCACTACTACCCCTCACCCCCTTCCCTCAGCCAATTCAATGCCCAGCTCTCACAGCATTCCTACCCCTCAGCCACTTCAATGCCCAGCCACTTCAATGCCCAGCACTTCTACCCCTAAACCCCCTCACTCAGCCACTTCAATGCCCAGCACTACTACCCCTCACCCCCTTCCCTCAGCCACTTCAATGCCCAGCTCTCACAGCATTCCTACCCCTCAGCCACTTCAATGCCCAACCACTTCAATGCCCAGCACTTCTACCCCTAAACCCCCTCACTCAGCCACTTCAATGCCCAGCACTACTACCACTCACCCCCTTCCCTCAGCCACTTCAATGCCCTGCTCTCACAGCACTCATACCCCATCATCCTCCTCCCTCAGCCACTTCAATGCCCAGCACTCCTACACATCCCCCCAGCCACTTCAATGCCCAGCTCTAACAGCACTCCTACCCCTCAGTCCTCCTCCCTCAGCCACTTCTATTCCCAGCTACTTTCATGCCCATCACTCCTACCCCTCATCCCCCCTCCCTCAGCCACTTCAATGCCCAGCTCCCACAGCACCCCTACACCTTCCTCAGTCACTTCAATGGCCAGCTCTCTTAGCACATTCCCCCTTCCAGGGAGGCAGAGGCACCCGGCTGCTCTGAATGTGGTGTATAGCACAGAGCAACCGGCAGTAGCGAACATCCACTGCCTGGCCTGCCGTGTCCTCTCTGCCTCCGTACACATTCAGCTGCGGGCGGCTCTAGATCGCCCACCACGCAGATCACAGAAGCCCAGCAGTCTGCACCTCCTCTACTGCAAAGGAAGAGGAGGAGTTGCAGCAAGGGAATAAGAGAGCAGGCCAGGCCGGAGGTGGGCGCCCACACTAGTAAACAGCGCTACCTGTGTGGTTGAGTGACAACCCAGGCGGATGCGGCAGGGAAACCCAGGGAGACCTCTTTGGCAATGCCCAGCCTGAGGACATGTGAGGGCAAGTGACAGCGACAGCTGTGGCTGGATAGACCTGTAGCCGCTTGCAAAATGTTAAAGGCATTTTTTCAGGTTAACTGACTCAGTGGCGCCCTCCAGGAGCCAGGGCCCATACACAGCTGCCTAAAGTTCCTAGAGAAAAGGAGTATATTTGACAGCATTGTGTAGTACTTTCTTTAGGTATTGGTACAAATAAATTTACTTCAAAAGTGATGGGAAAAATGGTGAGGCGTACCCAACTCACTTAGTCAAAGGTGGGTACGTGTTTATAACGGTATCTTTACCAAAAGGTCTGTCAAAAGATGTGTTTTTACATGTTGGATTGAGCAACCATGTTCAACTTTAAAATGATTGGATAAGGAATGAGTGATAAGTCCTTTTTTAATGTTCCTTATGTGTTCGGACAATCTCATTTTTAAAGGTCTTGTAGTCCGTCCCACATAAGTCAAGCCGCATGTACATTCCACAAGGTAAATTACGTTTTAGGTGTTGCACGTCAAAAAGTCATGTATTTTAAAATCAACGCCATTGATCTGTATTTCTGTATATTTAGTGTTGTTGTCTTTAACATGCACATCCCACAACGATGGAAACCTTTTGTTTTCATGAGATTTTTTGATGGTAGAGGTAACATGCTTTTAACTAAAAGGATCTTTAAATTCTTTGATTTTCGATATATAAAAGTAGGACGATCATTTGTCTGACACCATTTTATTGTTGTTATATTAAAATCCATTTAATGAAAAACTGAATCACCATTGGTTACCATCGGAGGAATGAATGATACCTTTGTATGTTGGACACCATCAGAAGTTCTGTGAGTACTGGTACGCATCCTGTACTATAGTACCTTTCTTCCTGTGGTAAAGATACCTTTATACACCCTGCTCTGCTTATATAAGCGTAAGTTTAGGTGTGTACACACATCTTTTGACAGACCTTTTGGTAAAGATACCATTATAGACGCGTACCCACCTTTGACTGAGTGAGTAGGGGTGCACCTCACCATTTTTCCCATCACTTTTGAAGTAAATTTATTTGTACCAATATCTAAAGAAAGTACTACACATTGCTGTCATATATACTCCTTTTCTCTATGTTCACAGAGTCCTATATGTTGGAGGGAAAGAGAGAACCATAGAAGGGGCACATAAAGTTCTACCAATATGAATAAGTATATCAATATTTATTCTTGCCTCACCATTTACATAGTGTGACACGGCAAGCAGCGCCATTCTTTCAATCCTTTTTATAAACCAGATACTGTATTAGATCCTCAGGGAAAAGATCTTTGTTGAAAGGGCTACAGCTCGTTAGACTTGAAGCGCCCAAAAAAAATTTCCTGACTTCCCCCTTTTTTAGCTGCCTAAAGTCGCCTAATGGTGGCGATGGCCCTGGGTCTTTTCTCCTCCCCCTCCGCCGCCGGACTGACTTTTCCCGCTCAGCGGCATCTAATAAAAGATGCAGCAAGTGGGCGGGGTTATGACGCGGCAAGCCACAATTGCCTTATCGTATCTGCCTCATATTGGCTGCTGCACCACGAGCCATTTTCATTTTCATCCCAGAAGGGGACCAGGAAGCGTGCTTTCCAAAAATAAATAGACAATTGACTTACATAATCCTTCACAAACCTTCTGTTCTGTAACGGAATTTCCCAACCTGTACAGGGACATTAAAAAAAACAGAGTTAGTTAGTGGCCTTCAAATTGCCATTGTTCCCACTGTCCACTTCTCTTAGATATGTGAATGTTAGAAACTTAGAATGTAGAATGACAAAAATTGGGTGGACCACACATGGCTGATTGATCAACTATGGTGACTGGATTAGTGTCATAAGGAAGGTGAGGCTGCAAACTGGGTGTCATGTTATGATGAGTTGGCCATATGGGGTATGTTGCTGTTAAGGGATCAGACTGGTTATCAGTGGACACATTATTATTTATTATAGTTTTTGTTATTCTGGGTTGCCATCTCCTGAAGGGTGTTTACCAACAGATAGAGATTACCTACCTATCAGCTCAGGCATAGACACTTCCTGCGGAACAGAGCTCTGTACTCTGGTGGGAAGCCAAATAGGCAGGAGCCCCTGTACTTCCAACATCTGAAGCTCTTATCTCTCCAGATCATCTATGATAGAAGAAAACAAATGTCATTGGGGACATCTAGCTCCTCTTTCTGTACTCTGCTTACCCTTTTTGGACAGGAAGTCCAGGATGGATGGTTTGGAAGAAGAAGGCCTAGCAACAGATGGGGATGGTCATTATCAAGACCTGGTCCCCCCAGTGGGTGTAGTCTGGGAGGTATTGGTTGGCAACTTGGCATGCAGGCAGCGGAATAACAAAGGCCTCCATGTTGTCTGTGCTTACTATTCCGTATTTCAGTTTGCGATTCAGGTAGGAATAAAGTCGGCTACAGAACATAGTGACAGAATCACTGTATGTCTTAGTGCATTCAGGTCAAATACGATCCATGAATTCCCAGACAGATTCCGGACAGATGAATACTTTGTTTGTAATAATCTTTGGTAATTCCTGGCAAAGGTGGGTGTTATAGCCAGACACTTTGAAGGCTGTTATTTTGAACTGCTTTATAGAAAACATGTGAATGAAACCTTTCCACACTCCAGAACATGATGGAGAAATCCCTTGAAGTTCAGCACCTAGAGCATCTTTTTTCATGTTCTCTGAGGCCTCTCCTGACTATGAAGAAAGATTCTCCACACCGTAGTCTTCCATTGTGACTTTTTAATGGTGATTTCAATGTTGTCCACTGGCTGAGATCCATTTCATCTGAGGGTTGGGTTTTCCCCATGCAGATAAGACAATTCACATCTAGAAGGTGATATTTATGTTTAGCCATGGTGTCAGTCTCTCTTTTGGCAGAATTAGGCTTTAGATTATTACAAATATAGGCTTTAGTTTTTTAGAGCATATAACTTTATAAGCTTTTAGGATAACATATCTGCTATGTTTAAGATTAAAAAAAAACTTATTGTAACGCAATAACTTTAAAAAAAAAGTTTGCATTGCAATATTCATGCAGCCCCTTGACAGACAGCAGCACAGCACCCCTGCGCAGATATGCCGATGACAGGTGTGGCTGACACGCGCACAAAATAAATTGTTTATTTATTATTTTGGGCAGCAGCCTCAACAGACAGGAGCACAGCACCCCTGCGCAGCTACACCGATGACAGTGACAGCCAGTTGTAAAATTGATAATAAATTAATTTAAAAAAATTCATTGGGTGCAGCCCTTGGCTGTTAAATTGATCATAAATTAATCTAAAAACAATTCATTGGGTGCAGCCCCTGGCTGTTAAATTGATCATAAATTAATTTAAAAATACATCATTGGTTCCTAAACCAACCATAACATTAATTTAAAATGTCAGGCAGCAATGCCCCAAACAGCACATAATGGAAAGGAAAAAGGTGCAAGATGGAATAGTACTTGAGCCCTCCCACCTACCCTTATGTTGTATATGAAACAGGACAGTTTAACAAACCAATCAATTCAGCGACAAGGACTGCCAATTGTGGCTGAAATGATTGGTTTGTTTGGACCCTCCATAAAACAAGCTGATCCCATACACAAACTGGCTTTGCATTACAAGTTGTCCTCATCCTCGTCATCCCCATCAGTGTATACATCCTCTCCTTCACACAATATTAATTCATCCCCACTGGAATCCACCATAGGTGCCTCTGTAATTTTTGATTTAATTGTTGGTAGAGGTCTTCCTCGTGGAATTTGTAATTCATTTTAATGAACATCATATTTTGCACATTTCACTGACAAGGTTGCCAGCTGCACTGAAAACTCTTTTTCGGAGTACACACTGGAGGGTGGGCAACTTAAGTAATGCAAAGCCAGTTTGTGTATGGGACTCCAAATTGCCTCTTTTTCCTGCCAGTACTGAAAGGGACTGTCTGACATGTCTATTAGGATGTTATCTCTGAATTAGTCCTCCACCATTCTGTGAATGGAAACTGTATCACACATAGTCACGGTAGAAGACATGTCACTATTAGGCAGTTCTCTCTAGCCCGACCAGATGTCATTTTTTGGTGAACGATCTGCATGACCAGCAGGCATTCTATAAGGAAAATTTAGTTTTTTCCTGGCAGCTGTTGAAACTGAAGGAGGAGTTGATGGCATTTCACATGCAGCTGCAGCTGACAATTTTTTGACCAACAGCTCTTTGCACAGTTTTAGATTTTGGACTCGGAAAAAAAACTCACAAGGTAGGACTTAAACCTAGGATCCAGAATGGTGGCCAAAATATATTTTTCAGATTTCAATAGATTGACAACTCTTGGATCCTGGTGAAGTGAATCAAGGGCTTGATCCACCAGTCTGACATAATTTGTGCAATCGCTCCGTTTCAGCTCCTCCTTCAGTTTCTCCAGCTGTTTTTGCAAAAGTCTGATGAGGGGAAAAGACCTGACTCAAGCTGGCAGTGTCTGAACTAACTTCACATGTGGCAAGTTCTAAGGGTTTGAGAACCTTGCACAACACGGAAATGATTCTCCACTGCACTTGAGTGTAGGCCTGGATGGTCTTTTGCTGTTCCTCCATCCACTGAAGCATATAGAGGGTAGAATTCCATCAAGTTACTACCTCTTGCTTCAGCTGATGGAAAGGCAAATTTAACAGTACCTGCTGGTCATGCAATCTTCGACAAGTGGTCACGGAATGTCTAAAATGTCTGGATATTTTGCGGGCCGAGAGCATCTCTTGCACGACCGTGTCACTTTTTAAAAAACGTTGTACCACCAAATTAATTGTGTGAGCAAAACAAGGGACATGTTAGAATTCGCCAACATGTAATGCTCTAACAATATTGGTGGCATTGTCTGAAATCACAAATCCCGAGGAGAGTCCAAGTGGGGTAAGCCATTTAACAATGATTTCCCTGAGTTTTTCTAAGAGGTTCTCAGCGGTATGCCTCTTAGTGAAACCAGTTATACAAAGAGTAGCCTGCCTCTGTATCAGCTGTCTTTTGGGAGATGTTGCTGCTGCTGTTGCTGTTGTAGGCAATACACCAACCCAGTGGGCTGTCACAGTCATGTAATCCTTAGTTTGCCCTGTTCCACTTGTCCACATATCAGTGGTCAAGTGGACAGTGGGTACAATGGCATTTCGGAGGACATTAATAAGGTTTTTTTTAATGTCCTTGTACAGACTTGGAATTGCTGTTCTAGCGAAGTGGAATCTAGAAGGGATCTGGTAGCGAGGACACAGGACTTTAATTAACTGTTGAAAACCCACTGCAGTAATAGCAGATACAGGATGCACATCTGTTATGGCATCAGTAATATGCTGTGCAAATGGGTGATTGCTGTCATACTTGTTTGCCCTTGCAAACGATTGTTTGACAGTTAATTGTTTTTTGGAGGATACGCTACAAGTAGTCTTCTTCATGGTCCACTTCTGGGATGAAGATCCACTCACAGCAACAGCAGCAGCAACAGGCATAGTCATCAAGGATCCTTCTGTGGAATCACGGATAGGAGAGGAGTCAATCATGCTTCGAATACCAACATTGGATGCAGCAGGACTACTTCCGATGACGAATGAGGATGTTGATGATGCAGGTGTTGGTGTTGGAGATCGAAGGCGTTTGGATCTCACAGAGAGGGAGCAGGTAGGTGACACTGGACTTGTTACGTTTTGAGTTTTGGAACTTGGTGATGTACACTTTGATATTTGATGAATGCGCTCCAAGTGACGTAACAAGGAGGAGGTTCCTAGGTGGTTTAGGTCCCTCCCTCTACTCACTCTTGCATGGCAATGGGCACATATGGCTTGACAACTGTTGTCCGGATCGGGATGGAAATAATTCCACACGTGAGAAGTAGATTTTTTTGTCTTTTGTCCCGGCATGACAACAATGGGCTTTGGCTTTTTCAAACCATGGGCAACAGCTGTTGCCTTACTTACACAAAGGACATCCTCATCACTAACATCTTCATCATCAACATTCTCATCATCCTTAGCACCTTCAACTACCAAAATATCCTCCTCCTCCATGTGCAATTCCACAGAAGCATCCTCAATTAATCACTTTTACAGAGGGCACACAAATGTTGGAACTTGGAGGATCCTAAAGTACACTAGAATTTAGTTCAGGCTCACACATGGGAACCATGGACACACTTGCACTCTCCTCGGGGATTTGTGATTTTGATTTCTCAGGGCACACAGTTGTTTTTTCCGGAGCTGTCTTAACAACTTTCACATTTTTAATTGGACCACCACCACTACTACTACAAGCAGAAGGGCTATCAGCCCATAAAGAAAGGCCAAGGCCTTATCCTTTCCTTGCCACTTTGTGTAGTGAATGGCATATTGCCAATTTTTTGTTTATCTAAAGGCAAATATCCTTTAAATTTTTTTTTTCTCAACTTCAGTAAAACTTGCTTTACCGTATCGATGGCGTGACTTTAGCCCTGGGGCATGGGACTTCATAGAGGACGAGGAAGTTGACGGCCTTGCACTGCTGGCGGTAGCTACAACCCACGAGCACACACAGAAGGAAAAAAATATAAGACACTTTTATTGTTTTTTTTAGAACAACTGGAGTCGGGCAGCACAAGGTTGCAACTTGCGTTGCTGGCTGGATGTTGGGCCTGATTCAGACCCACTCGCAAGCACATAGCGCTCGCAAGCAGGTCTGAAGGGCGTTTTTTTTTTTTAGGTCTGGCCTTCTGGCCACTCACTAAGCTGTGGGTTACCACCCACAGCTTTTGAGAGTGGCCAGGTGATGGTCGCGATGGTCGTGACCATCGGGCTTGCAACGAGACCCTTGTGGTAGGGTCTCGTCTGCTGCAAGCCCCAGTGAGCTTCCGGCTCTAATAGAGCTAGAGCTAGAAGCTCACTACTGACATCACTGGTGATGTCAGTAGGGCCACCCTCAACCGGCAGGCGTTCCTTCGGGAATGCCTCCATTTGGCCAGCCACTCCCCCTCCTTGCCTACAAAATGGGGTGAGCTGTCAATCAATATCAACAACCACCCCGTTTTTCTGCGAGCCCCGGAGCTCGCGCATGAGTAATTTCTCACTCGCTCCGGGGCTCGCGCGTGCGCACTGCCCGGCCATCGACCCGCTTGCGAGCGCTATATGCTTGCGAGCGGGTCTGAATCAGACACCTTGTGTGTACTGCAGTTAAGCCTAACACGCACACACAGAAAAATATAAAAGACACTTTGAATGATTGATATTTTTTGTTTTTAGCACGACTGGATTTGGGCTGGATCTTGTGCGCTACCGCGGTTAAGCCTAACACACATGCACACACAGGAAAATATAAAAGACACTTTGATTGATTGATTTTTTTTACTTTTAGCATGACTGGAGTTGGGCTGGGTCTTGTGCGCAACTGCGGTTAAGCCTAACACGTATGCACACACAGAAAAATATAAAAGACACTTTGATTGATTGATTGTTTTTTTTTGGTTTTAGCATGACCGGAGTTGGGCTGGATGTTGTGCGGTACTGTGGTTAAGCCTAACACGCACGCACATACAGAAAAGTATAAAAGACACTTTGATTGATTTTATTTTGTTTTTAGCACGACTGGAGTTGGGCTAGATCTTGTGCAGTACTGCAGTTAAGCCTAACACCCACTCACAGAAAAATATAAAAGACACTTTGATTGATTTTTTTTTTTCATTTTTTTTTGGAGTCCAGAACTTGGGCCCAGAGATGGACACAGCACAAGCCCAGGACACAGCAGACAGCCCAGATGGATCAGCAGACAGCACAGTGACAGTGACAGCACCGTGACCAGAGACCAGAATGGATTAGCAGTCACCAGCCCAGGACACAGCAGATAGCACCAGCACCTCTCCCAGCTCTACACTACTCGCCCTCCCTGTTCAGTCTCCACAGCTGGAGTGAAATGGCGTCCGTCACGTGGTCCCTTATATACTACATTGATCATACAGATGAAACCTCGCGAACTGCGAGATTTCAAACTCTATCATTTTACCTCGGTTTCGAGATCCGACCAGGCAGGAAACTATGAGCCTGCTTGGATCTGACTCTGTTATGCTAAATTTGGGTGGGTTTGGATCTCTGGAATCCGAACCCTCTCATTTCTAATTTAGACACCCACCAGCCTGTCTTAAGACATCCACTTTCCCTTGTAGCGCACGTCAGCTCCAGGAAGTGTATTGAACAATCGGTAACATCGAGTAACATTGGACCCATACGCAGCACTTATGACTGACCATACCCTACCGCAAGCACTGCAAGTGCTTCAGTGTGTAATTCAACCTTGTGATGTGTATGCTGATGCTGCATCTTAATTATGCACACCTCTGAAATGGTGTTCAGACGCACAGACACGCCTGCATTAGCACCACCACGCCCCCATTTCCATTGACCAACCCCTGTCACCACCAACAAAAGGCTCGCCCTATCACTCAATCTAGTGAGGCACTTTGCAATCGCATGGACTGGTTCGCACACGCGCACTGCATCTTATATGCTTGCGCAGATTGCAAACATCGGCAGGCTACGTGCGAACGCAGCCTAGCGAGCGGGTCTGAATCGGGTCTGAATCTGACCCTTAGTTTAACAATTTACTATGATACACAGCTATTCTCGAACATACCTGCAGCAATTGCTGTTACACAATGCAAACCTTAGTTTAACAGTTTAAACTACAATACACAGCGATTATATAACAAGCATACAGCAATTGATGTTACAAAATGCAAACCCTTATCTATAACAATTTAAAATGCAATCCCCAACAATTATGAAACAACAGCAATTGATGTTACAAGATGCAAATGACCCAGATAAGGTAAGACAGTATGCAATAATTATGAAGAAAGAGACTGTGGTTAGGGGCTGAGCTGAGAGGATGAAAAGTAGAAAAAAAGAATAAATATGTGTAAATGTTTTTTTTGTTTTTTTTGGACAGGGGTGAGAGCTGGAAGGTATGGGGTAGGGCAGCTTAGAATGCTGATCCGCAGAGGTAAGGATTAAACCCATATAGAAAACAGTGTAAGCTCACAGGGGATATTTAAACAATCAACCCAAACAAAGCCCCAGTGACTGGTACTTATCCCACGTGATCCTGTTTCTGGAAAGATTACTTGTAAAAGAGGACGATGATTCCGTGCATCAGCCTTTTGTCCTTTCAAGTTGCCTCCCCTTCCATGTCCCTTGGATCTTCCTTGTCTTGTAATTCCACCTTTAACCATGCGTTTTCCTGCTGTCACTGTCCACTGACACACTAATCATTACTTCCTCTCCTGTGCACTTCAGGTAGCCGAACAACTCTCACACACTATTCCCAGAGTCCTACAGCGCTTATCTGCATCGGGATCATTGGCAGGGGATCGGTATGAAATGCGTCAGACAGTTCAAATCCCTATGCTGGAAGACCAGCAGTGAAGATCCCGACAGGTAAGTATTTAAAGTATTTACTAACCTAACCCCCCCTAACCCTAACCCTCCCTTAGGGGTGCCTAACCCTAACCTCCCCCCAAGTGCCTAACCCTAACCCCCCTGTAAGTGCCTAAACCTAACCCCCCTTCCCCACAGCCTAAAAGTAAGTCTCCCAGGGGGTGCCTAACCCTAACCTCCTCTCAAGGGTGCCTAATGCTAACCCCCCTTCCCCAAGCCTAACCCTAACCCTTCCAGGGGGGTGTCTAACCCTAAGTCCCTCCCAGGAGCCCATAGCCTAACCCTCCCCCACCAGTGGCTGTCCACGCCCGGCGCCCAGCTTACCTTCGATCTGTATGCCGGGTGTCAGGCTCCCGGCGTAAATAAAATAACAGGTGTCAGGAACTCAATGCCTGTCATTAGACCCCTGCCGGGATTAGACAGTCGGGAAGCCAGCGGTTGGCATTTAGACCATTGGCTTCTTGACTACATCCCATTTGCAGATCCCTGCTTACGTATTACCAAGTCTGTGCTCTAGGTCAGTCTGACATACTGTATGCTGACAACAATGCAGCTGAACAAAGCATAGAACATACTTACCTACTCTCCTAGAAGTTGTGGGAGACTCACGTTTTTTCAGGTAATCTCCCGCAGCCCTGGAAGAGTATGTAGATCTCTCGCATCCTGCCCACTTTCAATTGAATGGATGGGGAGATAATTGCCGGGAATTGCGGGTCTGTAATAAGAGGCAGGGATAAAATTACACTAATCAAGTAATTTCAGCGAATCTTGGCATTTTGCCATGATGGGGGTTGGTCATAATTATGTATATTAGGCCTGATTCAGACCCGCTCACAAGTGCTATGCGCTCACAAGCGGGTCGATGGCTGGGCAGAATGCATGTGCGGTGCGCGCACTTCGCGTGCGCGAGCCCCGGAGTAAGCGAGAAACCACTATCTCCAGAGCTTGCATCCAAAAGGGACGGCTGTCTATGTTGATCGACAGGTCGCCCCATTTGGTAGGCGTGTCGGGGGGTGGCTGGCCAAATGGAGGCATTCCTAAAGGAATGCCTCCCATTTGGGGGTGGCCCCACTGACATCACGAGTGATGTCATTGGTGAGCTTCCAGCTTCTGGAAGCTCACTGGGGCTTACGATGGACGAGACCCTACCACAAGGGTCTCGTCGCAAGCCCAATGGTCGCGATGGTCATGACCATCGCGACCATCACCTGGCCGTTCGCTAAAGCTGTGGGTGGTCACCCACAGCTTAACAAGCGGCCTGGAGGCTGAACAAAAAAAACATGCGGCCACCCTGATTCAGAGCGAGCGCTCGCTTTTTGTGAGCGGCTCTGAATCAGGCCCATTCTCCGCCCCCGCAGTGCTCAGCTGCATCCTCTTCAGGGCATCTCCCAAGAGGAGAATTCAGATGTCAGCAAGTATGGCTCAGAAAGATTCAACTCTCCTAATTGTTTCAGGAACCCGCACCACTCACAGCCCATATCATAAGCAGCTATTCGCTCAGTTAAGGATGGAATCAATTGGTTAACAACTGGAATGGAGCTTTCAGTGCAAAACTTCTCCCAGGGTGTCATCTGGGTGAACTCTGCTTTACATAATCTATTGGGTTGAGCATTATACAGTCGAGTTACATTATTATGACCACCTCCTACATTTGACGTCGGCAGCGCGTAGCCCATGAAGTATGTCCAGTGCCATAAACTGGCTTGGTGGGAATATAAGGAGTGCGATAGGCCATCTGCACACATATCACTCATTGCTGTCATGGGTAAAAGGGGCGATTATTGGCTTTCGGGCCAAGGCTGGAAATGTCTCTGAAACAGCGCAGTTTGTGAACTGTTTGCGTGCTGCTGTGGTGAAGGTGTATTGTGACTGGACAAATGGCAAGATAACCGACGTGGAAACTGTGGAGTACCACATGCCATTGATGTGAGAGGTGACCATCGGCTATGAAGATGCGTGAGTGCCGACCGACACTCTACAGTGGAGCAGCTCACCATCAAAATGAACATGGGGGCCACCAAATGTGTGTCTAAGTCATCAGTTAAGTGAACCCTGCTGCGCATGGGGCTCCGAAGCAAATGGATGGTCACTGCACCTATGCTAAAGAAGGTGCATCAGTGGAAAAGACTTACATTTTCATGCCTGTATCGGAATTGGACCTCTGCTAATTGGCAAAGGGTTGCCTTCTCCGATGAGTCATGTTTTCTGCTTCATTGAACGGATGGACGTTGGCCTGTCAGGCAAGAATCATCAGAGAACAAACACCCTGCAACCATTGCTGGAAGAACACAAGCTGTTGGTGGCAGTGTTATGGTCTGTGGAATGTTTTCATGGCATTCTCTGGGCCCACTCATCCATGGGGCAGGCACCCTCAATCGATTTGGTTATGAATCTATCCTTGCAGAGCACATACACCCATACATGCTGATTGTCTTCCCTGAGGCAGATGGGATCTTCCAGCAAGACAATGTGACATCTCACATGGCTAGAAATGTCCGACAGTGGTTGGATGAGCATGACAAGACTTCCAAGTACTTGTCTGGCCCCCTAATTCCTCAGCCCCCTAATTGAACCCAAATGAACATCTGTGGGACCATCCACATCGTTGTGTTCGCTCTATGGATACTCCACCTTGCACCCTCCAGCAGCTGTGGGATGCACTGCAGTCAGCATGGCTCCAGATACCTGTGCCAACCTACAAGCACCTTATTGAGTCACTCCCAGCCCATCTAGCCGTTGTTCGTGCTACAGTACACAGGGTGGTTACACTGGCTATTAGCTGGTGGTCATAATAATGTGACTTGACTGTATTTCTCATGCAATAATGAATCTGAGTACAATCTGCTGTTCCAGACAATCCCTCTTCTGTATCCTCATATTCAACAGACCACTCTTTGACACTACAAATGTTTTAGAGACTTCAGTGCCATTACCGCAGAACTAAGAACCAATGTAGGGTCCTGTCAGCTTCATTTTGAACTACATCTAGTACCTCTCTTATAATTTAATATGCTTTGAATGGCTTTTGTTGCATCAGTCTAACAAGATCAACAAGTAACAACCAGCCTTTTTGGAATATACAACTGTGCATCTGCCTGGGACAACTTTTCCTTTGGAATTGTATAATGTGTTATAGATATAGTGAAAAATGCATATGTTTGCTATACAAAATCAAAGTAACATATAGCTGCAAAGCATGTATTGGGTACCAATTTTCCAATTAAATTAAGAGAATGTCCACAACATAGTACACGAAATGACAAACTATTTTTTTCTAATGAGGACTTGCATTCCTCTGTACTTGTCACTCATGTTTGCAGCATTATCATTAGGATGCATACAACAATCATTTACTTTATATCATTGTTGCGACAGGCCAAAAATTCAAGTACAGTAGCTCATTAGCTACAGTAGCATCTTTGTGAAATGTTTGGGCACAAAAGTGAAAGAACCTTTCCTTTGGAGATGTGTACTCTATGTAGCATATAACCAAAGTCAACTGGTCATTGCTAGACTCATTCAGGGTTGAATCAAGTGATATTGAATAAGACTTTCTTTCCTTTATCTTTGCAATTATCTGATTTAAAAGCTGAAATGGGTCATACTCTAAAAGCAATTCCAAATTTCCAAGATAATTTCCATGTTGGTGATCCTATGACTTCATCTATATATTGAAAAGCCAATCCTTGCTCAGCAATAAATGTGACGTTCTCACAGCATACATGAGAAGCTTTCGCCAGTATCCAAGCTACAGTATTCTTTTTTGTCATAGCTTGGTCAACTTTAATTACATTTAGCACACTTTTCCAAAATGAATACAGATTCGGTCTACCAATCTGAAAGGGGTCTCACCCGGGATGGAACCATCCACAAAATCCTGGGTGCGAACTGGGAATACAGTTTGAAAGGGGTATTACTCTTCTCTGTATGCAATAAGTTACATTTGTAACAGTAGGCTTTGCCAGTTGTTGGAGAGAAGCAGAGCCAGTAATGATTAATTATTTAATTGTTCTGCATTATCCAATGAAACAAATTCTGTGAACATTTTCTCAGAAAGTGCTTCCCACCTTTAGACTGCTTATACAGAGTTAATGATTTTTCGAGCAATTGACAGTTGGTATATGTTCAGCATGTTGACATTCACAATTTAAACCATGACAGAATGTCAAGATTGTGTAATGAATTCCAGAGCTCGTTCCGTGTGAACCCCCTAGAACCCAGACTAGCGAGGTCTTCCACCACTAACAGCCACCCATTGTTCCCTTAGATCTATAAATGATCACCGGTACTTAGGTAGCCTCCTGGTTTTAGTACTCGGGATAGTAGCGGTTCACACAAATATACTATGGGATCCAATTGTGGTGAGCATTAGGTAGCAATGTGAACAAGATTCAGCTTTGACCGAGTAACAGCCTTGGGGGCTGGTGGCGCTTGGCTGGTAGTGTTTGACAAGATGCGGCCTTTGGGTCACCGTGGAGCAGCCATGAGGGCTGGTAGTGCTTGGCAAGGTGCGGCCTTTGGGCCATTAAGCAGCCTTGAGGGCTGGTAGTACTTAAAAAAATAGAAAATACACCAGCGCTTCAAAAATTATTCAGGCAGCAAAGAACTACATAGGAGAGGTCTCTATTCCTCCAAATAAAAGTCACACAAACATATAGAGATATAATTCTTGTGCCACTAAATGGGGTCAACGAGTGTTCCTTTGTACAATATAGGGAATAAATCCGATAATGTCAGTCACCAATGTTCCTTGTATAATTCTACTGTCTCAGACCTTCTTATGACCCAGGATAACACTTTCATGAATATTTCCAAAGACCATGTGAACGAGAAGAAATAGAATTTCTGTATGGTGAAGTACTTCCAAAAAAGCTTTATTACAACATCAACATATAAAACACAATCCACAGGATAGGGTAAAAAATAGCCGTGTACCGTGTTGTAGGGGTGTAGTCTCCAAACACCCAAACAAGCATAAGATGGTAAAACCCCACTGGTCTCCCGGGAATGACTTGTGGACTTGCTTCAGTTTTGGAGACGTCCCCCCACGGTACCAGTCACACACAAACGCGTTTCGACTCACAAATGATAAGAGTCTTCCTCAGGGTCACAAATGATAAGAGTCTTCCTCAGGACCCTGAGGAAGACTCTTATCATTTGTGAGTCGAAACGCGTTGGTGTGTGACTGGTACCGTGGGTACACTCGTTGACCCCATTTAGTGGTGCAAGAATTATATCTCTATATGTTTGAGGGCTGGTAGTGCTTGACAAGATGCGGCCTTTGGTCCATGAAGCAGCCTTGAGGGCTGGTCGTGATTGATTGGGCTGTGTAGCAGGATGTGGAGTTGCATCGACAAAAGGACGCAGAAGTGCGACTTGTGCCACCGAGATGGTACAAGCGGCAGTGGACACTGGACTGCGACTTGTGCCACTGAGATGACACAAGGAACAGGAGACACTGGAGTGCGGCTTGTGCCGTCAAGATTACACAAACGACAGGAGACACTGGAGTGCGACTTGTGCTGCCGTGATGACACAAGCGGCCGTGGACGCTGGAGTGCGGCTTGTGCCACTGAGATGACAATGGATTGCGTAGGCAGGAGTTGAAGGATAGTGGCCTGTGCCGCCGAGATGACACAAGCAACATGGGACACTGGAGTGCAGCTTGTGCCGCCGAAATGACACAAATGGCAGGAGACACTGGAGTTCATAGGCAGGAGTCACTGGATAGTGGCCTGTGACAACGAGATGACACAAATAGCAGGAGACACTGTAGTGCATAGGCAGGGGTCGCTGGATAGTAACCTGTGGTGCCGAAATGACACAAGCGGCAGGAAGACACTGGAGTGTGACTTGTGCCGCTGAGATGACACAAGCGGCAGGAGACACTGGAGTGCCAATTGTGCCTCCGAGATAATACAAGTGGCAGTGGACGCTGGAGTGTGGCTTGTGTCGCCGAGATGACACAAGCGGCAGGAGACACTGGAGTGTGGCTTGTGCTGCCGACTTGTGCCGCCAAGTTGCGGCAGTGGATGCTAGAGTGTGGCTTGTGCCATCGAGATGACACAAATGGCAGGAGACACTGGAGTGCGGCTTGTGCCATCGAGATGACACAAATGGCAGTGGACACTGGAGTGCGGCTTGTGCCGCCGAGATGACACAAACAGCAGGAGACACTGGAGTGCGGCTTGTGCAGCTGAGATGACACAAGCAGCTGGAGACACTGGAGTGCAGCTTATGCCACCGAGATGACACAAATAGCAGGAGACATTGGAGTGCGGCTTGTGCTGCCGAGATGACACAAATGGCAGGAGACACTGGAGTGCGACTTGTGCCATCGAGATGACACAAGCGTCAGTGGATGCTGGAGTGTTGCTTGTGCTGCCGAGATGACACAAACGGCGGGAGAGTAAATGTATAATGTATATAGGAAGCGCTGCTACCAGGAAGACTATGAACCTCAATTATTTTCAATATGGTTTAATATTACATATAGATATGGCCATAAGTAAAATACATTCAAATAAGACACCATAAAATCTCAATGACAATAGATTAGAAATACCCTGATGGTATCAATTAGCTATCTCAACATTTAGTATGTAGCAGCAAATCTGCAGACAATCTAAAGCTACACAAAAATAGCTGTACAATGAAGAAATAAAAAATGCTCCACACTCCTCTGGATGTTTCTCCGTATTGCATCCAGACCACATATATAGAGTCACAATCTGCTTGTATTATCGACCATTTGGTTTGGCCGGCAGAGAGTTTTATAAAGCAGCACTTTCCATTCATTATTCTTTTTAGAAGGATTTGGTCATAGGCTTATGTGAATTCACAAGGTTTTCAGTTGTTTTATCCGCATTCAGTAAAAAAGCTTCTCAGCAGATAATATAGATCTTACCAATCTGTTTGAATGGGGTATGGAATCTCAGCCAGATACAGATATCTCAATGTCCTTACACCAGCCTTTTCAAATATAGGATCTTTGACAGAAATCCTATCACCAATCAGATTGCGATACTCACTAAAAGTTCTCAGTGCAGTTTCATACTGTGTGGTTATCCAACAGAGCGCCCTGTTTGGTACATGGAGATGTGGAGTAAAGAGCCTGTACAGCCTGTAACGCATTTCCCCGCTTTGTGGTATACCTCAGCAGCTTCCTCAGACAGAAGACATGGCAGGAGACACTGAAGTGTGGCTTGTGCCCCCGAGATGACACAAGCATTAGTGGACGCTGGAGTGCAGCTTGTGCCGCCGAAATGACACAAATGGCAGAAGACACTGAAGTTCATAGGCAGGAGTCACTGGATAGTGGCCTGTGCCAACGAGTTGACACAAATGGCAGTGGATGCTGGAGTGTGGCTTATGCCACAGAGATGACACAAATGGCAGGAGACACTGGAGTGTGGCTTGTGCCGCCGAGATGACACAAGTGGCAGGAGACACTGGAGTGCAGCTTGAGCCGCCGAGATGACACAAATGGCAGGAGACACTGGAGTGCATAGGCAGGAGTTGCTGGATAGTGGCCTGTGCCGCCAAGATGACACAAGCGGCAGAGACACTGGAGACAGACTGAAGTACAAGACTCTCGACTAGACAGGATTCAACCAGAACCGGAAACACGTGAGCTGCTATCACTGGCATATGAGCAGCCTCTGCACAAGCAGGAAAAAGCCACAGGAACCAATTTGGACAGACAGCCGGTTGGAGGAGTATAGTGATCGATCGCCCGGTGTTCACAACATGGCTGCTTGTAACAGTACCCCCTCCTGGTTTGTCAGGAAAATCCTCAAAAAACTTTTTCTTCAAAGTTGGAGCATGCAGAAATCTTTCAGAAACCCAGGAGTGCTTTTCCGGTCCATACCCCTTCCAATGGACCAAGAACTGAAGACCTCCTTAAGCAAGGAGCAGTGAAACGTGTTATTGATCTTGAAGGTATTAGGCAAATTAAGATGAAAAGAAACTGGATTGATCTGGGAGATAATTCTACAGGGCCCAATGAATCTGGGACCCAACTTTTGTGATCGATGGTGGATGTTAATGTTCTTGGAAGACAACCAGACCAGATCTCCCACCTTGAAGTTGCATGGTCTCCAACGTTTATCTGCCCAGGTCTTGGAGCAAAAAGAAGCCTTGAAGAGACATTGGCGAACTTTCTTCCAGACAGACCGAAATCTAGACACTGATGTAAAGGAAGGAGTACCAGTTGAGACCGCATCAAAAGAATTAACTCTAGGGTGCAGCCCAGAGTTACAAAAGAAAGGAGAAACAGAGGACGATGAGTGGCAGGAATTGTTGAAAGTAAATTCCGCAATGGGAAGAAGGGGAATCCAATCATTCTGATACTTGGAAATGAAACTTTGGAGATACTGCTCCAAAGACTGATTCACCCATTCCGTCTGTCCGTTAGCCTGTGGATGGTACCTGGTGGATAGACTGATGTTGTTGCCTAAGGCAGAGCAAAAATTCTGCCAGAATCGTGCCACAAACTGAGTCCCTCGGTCATAAACAGTATCGACAGACAAGCCATGGAGTCTGAAAATGTGTAAAATAAACAGAGAAGATAATTCCTTAGCATGAGGCAGTTTGGTTAGTGGAACGAAATGAACCACCTTGCTAAAATGGTATAATTGAACAACCGGTGGAAGATGGAAGATCCACAATGAAATCCATGGCGATATGGGTCCAGGGCTTAGAAGGAGTAGAAAGAGGAAGCAGGAGACCAGAGAGAGCGGTGCGAGGAGATTTATTTTGGGCACAAGTGTCACAGGCCAACACAAACTCACTATTGTCTTGAACCATGGATTGTCACCACACTGAGAGAGATAGTAACTCAGCTGTTTTGGAGATACCTCGATAAACAATCACCTTGGAAGAATGAAATTCCAACAGAACTGCCTTCCGGAATCTCTCAGGCACAAACAGCATTCCTTGTGATTTCTCAGATGGAGCTTCAGATTGACATCCGCTAGACTCCTGGTCAAGGTGAAATGGATGTTAGAAGTGGGAACAATGGCCTCCTCTAGAACCACACGAGGCTGCACAGGTTGGAAGCTTTGTGATAATGCATCCACTTTGAGGTTCTTGGAGCCGGGCTGGAAAGAGATGATGTAATTAAAGCAGGTGAAAAACAACGCCCACCAAGCCTGTCTGGCATGCAATCTCTTGGCGGTCTCAATATATGACAGATTCTTATGGTCAGTAAGCACCGTAATAACATGGTTCGCTCCTTCCAGCCAGTGCCGCCAATCGTCAAATGCCCACTTGATGGCCAGGAGTTCTCGATTCCCAACATCATAATTCCTCTCGGCTGAGGCGACCTTCCAAGAGATGAATGCTCAGGGATGCAATTTACTATCCTCAGGATCCTTCTGTAACAGGATAGCACCCACGCCTATCTCGAATGCATCCACCTCAACAATAAATGGGAGGTCCGGATTGGGATGACGGAGAACCAGAGCAGAAGTGAAGGTGGATTTCAGAGAGTTGAAAGCTTGAAGAGCTCTGACTGGCCAGTTTGCAACATCAGCTCCTTTTTTAGTAAGTAAAGCAGATATGTAATAGCGCACTGAGACAGAAAGAAGTAGGTATGACTAAGCGAGCTACCGTATGGGATAGCTGACTCTATCCTAACAGAATACAATAACGGAAATAAATATACTGCGCTCAGCTGATAAGTGTACCGTTTAAGATCAGACAAACTAATATTCAAATAGTGTTAGTAATAAATGATGAAAATGTACCTAGGTGAAAAATGGTGGTCCACAAATAAAATCTTAATATAATAAATGTATTAAACTGTTGCAAACAAATCCCTTATAACAGATAAGGGCCCTCATTCAGAGCCGTACGCTCTGAGCAGAGCGCACGCTCTGAATGAGGGCCGGCCTCCATGAAAATGGAGCGTCCTCCTGGACGCTCGTATAGCTGTGGGTCACCACCCACAGGCTATACGAGCGTGCATTTTGATGGCCGCGATGGTCGTGACCATCGCGACCATCGAATCTGCGAGCCGGAGCCTGCGGTTGAGGTTTTCAACCGCAAGCTCCGGAGTGATTTTGGCTCTATCAGAGCCAAAATCACTCCCACTGGCATCACTAGTGATGTCAGTGGGCCGGCTTCTGACGGGAGGCGTTCCCGTGGGAACGCCCCCGTCAGGGAGGCACGCCCCCGGCACGCCTACCAAAGGGGGCGTGCTGTCAATCAACATCGACAGCACGCCCCCTTTGATCAGACACAACGAGCGAAGGACTTTCCTTCGCTCGTCGTGTCTGGCGCATGCGCACGACGGAGCTCCCTCCGTCGTGCGCATGCTCAGTCCAGAACATCGACCCACTTGCGAGCAGACAGCCGCTCGCGAGTGGGTCTGAATCAGGCCCAAAGACTGTAAATGGTAACCATGTATAAATTGCACCAAAACAAAAGTACAGATAAATGGAGATATTTATTAGTATGTAAAAAAATGCTAAACCATAGGACAACTGAAAAACCTGCACATGATATGTGCTTGAACCATAGTAAACTGAAACCATGCACATGCACCAACTTGATCAGTGTTGATTATCAGTGCTTGTGTAGAATAATAATAACTAATTTAATGGGGATGGGTGAGATCCAATAGTTGGTGGAAGAGAAAGCTATGGTTTTTATGTCCAAGGACCAGGGTAGATGACGTGGATATAGTCTCGATAACATGGATATTGGACCTCATTCAGAGTCGGTCGTAAGCGGCCGCTAGGTCGTACGCATCCGATGTTTCCAAACCACGCATGCATACAGTTAGTTGTGCGCATGTGCGTACGAGATCTTGCTATCCAAAATGCTGTCGATTGTACGGCTTATGAGCAGGAAGTGGCTTCCGAGAGTTGATTGACATGAAAGGCCGTTTGTGGGTGTTGACGGGGTGGTGACCTAAAAACGCAGGCATTCCTCACCGTTTTCAGGGCGTTTCAGGGGCGTACATAAATTTCCTGCTACAAACGACATAGAAGGCCGGAAGTAGTAAAACGTCACTCTGCGAGCAGGTTAGAGGCCTGGCTTGTCGTACAGCTTGAGGTTGGGTATGTGCTCTCTCAAGCTCCAGAGTACAATCGATAATATCAAATGTGACTGATGTTATGTTTGATGTTTCTATTTTGTGCCAGACAATGCAAGCAGCTAATAATCGTTTGTTGTTGCTAATAACACAGCTAATTGGCTTGTAATTGATTCAGTTGCGTTTGCATTAGCGAATAATAAGAATAAATAAATTTCATGGGGATGGCTTGTACTATGCGTTTTTTTGTTAATATTTGGTGTCATTTGCACACAACACAAGCGGCCGCAACCATCAGAAGAAAATTGACTTACAGCGACAGACAATGACTGGCAACGATCGACTCGCGCACAACACAAGCGGCCGCAACCATCAGAAGAAAATTGACTTACAGCGACAGACAATGACTGGCAACGATCGACTCGATCGCTAGCTGCTATCACTCATTAGCTAGAGGATGTGCTTTGTTCATGTATGGGCATCACTGAGGTTGCGATCGCCCGGCCGTGCGATTGTTTTTTTTTCTGATTCTCAATCGTTAAGCGTACGACCGAGCGGCCGCTTACTACCGACTCTGAATGAGGTCCATAGTCTCAAAAAAGAGTTAGTTAATGCCAGTGGCGTCCCACTGGCATTAGAATGCTGGGATGATGCGCTACGATGAGATGCCCGGGAGGTTCTTCTCGGGGCTAGGAATAGGGTGAACCCGATGCAGCGGAGGTTAGCTCCTAGCAGAGCGTAAGTCGCTAGCCGCCACAGTGCCAGTCGTGTGCCTGAGTGAACAGGCAAACACCGGCAGCGCGTGCTGATGTGAACGCTACTGTCTGACAGGAGGAGATGTCACGGCAAAACCGCTCTGCTGGAGCCGTATGCCTTTTTTAGTAAGCTCCATGATAGGAGCAACAATGGACAAGAAGGACCTAATAAATCTCCTGTAATAATTGCCAAAACCAAGGAAGCATTGCACAGCTTTCAAATTAATAGGCTGAACCCAGTCCAGGATGACCTCGACTTTGTCTGGGTCCATTGTAACCCTATAGAAGATATGATATATTCCAGGAAGGACACCTCTTGGATCTCAAACTCACACTTCTCAAGTTTAGCATACAAGTTGTTCTCCAAAAGTTTCAATAGCACCTGCCTCACGTGCTGATGGTGTTGTTCCAGAGAGTTAGAATAAATTAAGATGTCATCAAGAAAGACAACTTCAAAAACTCCAAGGTATTCCCTTAATACATCATTGATGAAATCCTGGAAGATGGCTGGGATGTTAGACAGGCCAAATGGCATCACAAAATAAAAGTGGTGGCCGGAGTGAGTGTTGAAGGTAATCTTCCATTCGTTTACCCTTCCTGATACGAACAAGATTATATGCTCCTCTCAAATCAATTTTGGCAAAAATAGAAGCTTCCCGAAGTTGGTCAAACAGGACTGAGATAAGAGGCAGTGGGTAGGAGTTTTTCAGGGTGATGTTCAAGACCCGAAAATCAATACATGGTCGGAGAGACCCGTCTTTTTTCTGCACAAAAAAGAAACCTGTTCAGACTGGAGACTTAGATGGTTGAATAAAGACCGTCTCTAAGGCATCCTGGATATACTCCAGCATCGCCTTGCTTTCTGGAAGAGACAGTGCATACAGTCTGCCTTAAGGAAGTCTCGTTCCAGGAAGTAGGTCAATGGCACAGTCATAAGAATGATGAGGAGAGAGATTGTCGACATTTTTAAAAAAAAATAACCTCTGCCAAGTATTGATATGGAGGCGGAATCTTGGAAGTAAATTCGGACTGGATGGTGGCAGCTAGGCGAATAGGAAGGGTGATGCAGTGAGAAGAGCAAGTAGTTCCCCATTGAAGAATCTCTCCAGTTTGCCAATGGATAATGGGGTTATGCTACCTAAGCCATGGTAGGCCCAAAACCAATGGTGCTAACGGACACTGAAGCAGCAGGAAAGTTATTTCCTCGGAATGTAGGGCTTCAATGGATAGTGGAATGGGAGGCATCTGAGAAAGAATTGCAACTCTGGACAGGTCCTTGCCATTAAGGCCAACAACTGAGACGGGCTGTGGTAATGGCTCGGATGCCAGTCCCAGGGTATTGAAGAACATAATGTCCATAAAGTTGCCGGTGGAGCCACTATCTATGAATGCAGAGATGGAAATTTGCTGACCAGATAGCTGAATTACTGTGGGAATAAGGACTGAATTAGAGGGAGAGACAGATGCAAGGCCTATATGTAACTCTCCCTGTACACCTAGACCTTGCCTTTTCCTGATTTAACTGGACAAGCATTTGTGGTATGTCCTTTTCCTCCACAGTAGAGGCAAAGACCTTAAAACCACCTTCTGTGCATTTCTTCAGCAGATAGGTGGAAAGCTCCTAACTGCATGGGTTCTCCTGGGTCCGGTGGAGTCACCCACACTGGCGATTGATGAGAGGATGTATGAAGCTCCTTTTCCAACCTTTGTTCCTGAAGTAGATGATCAATGCAGATGGCTTGATGCATAAGGTCATCCAATGTCTCAGGAACAGAGAGCTGTACAAGAATGTCCTTGATCTGGTCTGGAAGGCCTAAGCAAAATTGACTCTGTAGTGCCAGATCATTCCATCCAGAGTTATTAAACCACTTGCAGAACTTGGTGTAGTAATCCTCCGCAGCTCTCAATCCCTGTTTTAAGGATCTAAGGATAGATTCCACCAATGCAAACTTTTCCGGATCATCATAGAGGAGACCTAAGGTGGAGAAGAATGCATCCACAGTCTGAAGTGCACTGTGTGTGGGAGGAAGACCAAAGGCCCAGGTCTGTGGATCACCTTGAAGTAACGAGATTACAATACCTAGATGTTGGGTTTCAGAGCCAGATGACCCAGGTTGTAGTCTAAAGTATAACTTACAGCCTTCTTTAAAATTCAGAAAGTCCTTGCGCTTCCCAGAAAATCGGTCCGGCAAATTTAATTTGGGCTCCCGAGGACCTGCTGGAGCAGGGGCAGCTCATGATTCCTCGACCCAAAAAGATAGTTCCTGAACCTTCTGGGTCAAGGCCTGGATCTGTGCTGCGAGGATTTGAGCCGGGTTCTGGATGGGTTCCATAATCACAAACCCCACACATTTCTAATTTTTATGGCCAGTGATAATGTAATGAATCACAGAGCTCATTCCATGTGAACCCCCTAGAATCCAGGCTAGCGACGTCTTCCACCACTAACAGCCACCCATTGTTCTATTAGAGCTATAAATGATCACCGGTACTTAGGTGGCTGTGTGGTCTTAGTACTCAGGGTAGTAGTGGTTCACACAAATATACTATGGGATCCAATGGTGCTGAGGACTAGGTATCAATGTGAACAAGATTCGGCTTTGACCGAGTAGCAGCCTTGGGGGCTGGTGGCACTTGGCAAGGTGCAGCCTTTGGGCCATGAAGCAGCCTTGAGGGCTGGTAGTGTTTGACAAGATGCGGCCTTTGGGCCATGGAGCAGCCTTGAGGGCTGGTAGTGCTTGGCAAGGTGCAGGCTTTGGGCCATGAAGCAGCCTTGAGGGCTGGTAGTGTTTGACAAGATGCGGCCTTTGGGCCGTGAAGCAGCCATGAGGGCTGGTAGTGTTTGACAAGATGCAGCCTTTGGACCATGGAGCAGCCTTGCGGGCTGATAGTGCTTGACAAGATGCAGCCTTTTGTGTCGTGAAGTAGGACGTGGAGTTGCATCAGCAAAAAGATGCAGAAATGCCGCCAAGATGACACAAGTGGCAGGAAGACACTGGAGTGCCATTTGTGCCGCCGAGATAATACAAGCGGCAGTGGATGCTAGAGTGTGGCTTGTGCCATCGAGATGACACAAATGGCAGGAGACACTGGAGTGCGGCTTGTGCCGCCGAGATGACACAAATGGCAGGAGACACTGGAGTGCATAGACAGGAGTTGCTGGATAGTGGCCTGTGCCGCCGAGATGATACAAGCGGCAGGAGACACTGGAGTGTGGCTTGTGCCGCCGAGATGACACAAATGGCAGGAGACACTGGAGTGCATAGGCAGGAGTCGCTGGATAGTGGCCTGTGGTGCCGAAATGACACAAGCGGCAGGAGACACTGGAGTGCGGCTTGTGCCACCGACTTGTGCCGCCGAGTTGACACAAGCAGCAGTGGATGCTAGAGTGTGGCTTGTGCCATCGAGATGACACAAATGGCATGAGACTCTGGAGTGCGGCTTGTGCTGCCGAGATGACACAAATGGCAGGAGACACTGGAGTGCATAGGCAGGAGCCACTGGATAGTGGCCTGTGCCGCCGAGTTGACACAAGTGGCAGAGACACTTGAGAAGGCTGAGGTACAAGATTCTCGACTAGAGAGGATTCAACCAGAACCGGAGACACGTAACACGCTATCACCGGCATCTGAGCAACCTCTGCACAAGCAAGAAAAAGCCACAGGAGCCAATTCGGACAGACAGCTGGTGGGAGGAGTTCAGTGAATGATCACCTGGCATTCGCAATCTGGCGGCTTGTAACACATTGTCATAATGTCAACATTGTAAATATCGAAATTTTTTGCAGAATTTAGGGTTAATTGATTATTCTATAGAAAACTGCATTGCAGACATGCCGACTGGCTTCGTAAACATTATGTCATTGTTGACAATCTGAATGTTGGCATTTTCTACTACAACCTGCCCATAATCTTCTAGCTTTTACCCATATTGCTGCAAAGTAATGCCCACTTTTTTGCAGGTCATGCCCTGTCACAAAGTTGGGCAAAACCTTTGGCTCTTTACTCTGTGCTAGTCTGTATGTAGTTTCCCTGAAATGTATGGATGTGTGGCACCTCGTATATAGCATTTGTCCTTGATAATATTGTGTGCATAGATATCAAATGCAACTACTGTATTAATTAAGTAACAAGGTTTTTGGGATGAATATAAAAGTGTGTACAACTATGAGATACTATGAATAATATAAAAATGAGAATGGGGCCAAGTAGTGACAAACTTCACAATGAAGTGCACAGCTTAGATGCTAAGGTAAATTTGCAGCAATTGAAGACAAGTAACATCTTATCTGGATTATTTGTAGGTCCACTGCATAACTTCTTGGGTTACAGATATTTGAGACCAAAGGTGAGGTGTATCAAACCTTCTAAAGTTCGCCATAACAACCAATCAGCTCCTAGCTGTAATTTATCAAGTACATTCTATAAAATAATATCTAGAAGATGATTGATTGCTATGGCAACGTCTCCAACAGTTCTCTTTAAAAGGTTTGATATATTAATATCACTAAAGTGTATTATCGTGTTAACAAAGTTCTTAAATACAATGTAACTTAAGTTCTAAAATAAAGACACAGGGCCTGATTCAGACCCGCTCGAGAGCGCATAGCGTTTGCAAGCAGGTCAATGTTTGGCCCGTGCGCATGCGCTGCCTCTGGCGTATGCATGCACGAGCCCCAGCAAGCGACTGAAGTTCAGTCGCTCCGGGGCTCGCTACAAGACAGGGCAGCTGTCGATGTTGATTGACAGCTCACCCCGTTTTGTAGGCGGAGAGGGGGGGTGGCTGCACAAATGCCTGGCATTTGTGGGCAGCCCTACTGACATTACTTGTGATGTCAGTAGTGGACTTTGTGCTCTATTAGAGCAGGAAGTTCACTCAGGCTTGCGGGAGTCAAGACCCTACCACAGGGTCTCGTCGCAAGCCTGATGGTCGCGACCATCGCCAGGCCGCTCGCACAAGCTGTGGGTGGTCACCTCGTGAGTGGCCATTAAGGGCCCACTGGTACCTGTAGTTCACCTATAAAGAAATGTGTAAAAAAACTCAAAACACACACACCGTGAAAGTACAGTTTTATTACATACATACACACACATACACATACTCACCTACATTACCAGGAGTGGTCGTCTTGTCCAAAGTAGGCATCTAAGGTCTTCTTAAAACAAAAATACGACATTACCCGATCCACGCAACACATAACAACCAGGATGGTTGTTATGTCCCGAATGAGATGCTCAAAGCTACAGTAATTCCTCCATGCTGGCCTGATGACCCTCCAAACAGAAGGAGGACACTGGTCACCAGACAGATCGGCCTGAGGGGCTAATACAATAAAAAAAAACAGGTCTCACTAGCAAATGAACAATCGGAAGAGAGGACGAACTCAGACAGGGAATCGTATGCACTACACCCAGGTTGTCACACCAAAATTATACTAGCATTTCTCAAATGGTCCTTCTAGAGTTCTAAAGCAAGCACAATGGGGAACATCTCAATCAACAGCATGTTCTTAGTGAGCCCCTATGCAGCTGACATCAATGGTCAAGGTGCAGCGCATCTAGCAGCATCAGTAAAAATTTGCGGCAGAGTGTTACTGCAGGATGGGGCAGGATAGAGATACACTCCATTGAACTGGGGAAGGAACACCTTCCAAACTCGCAAGTGGTGCTCTGGGCCATCAAATGTACAAAAAAAACTGGGGGAGGAGGACGCCTGCAATAGACCCTTACAATTCCCCATGGGAATGACCCTGCAGGCAAAATGGAAAAATTACAGCTCGGAGTTTACAAGCCTAATGCAACCACAATCGACCCGGGCAACTTGTCCAATTTGTCCTGAGAGAGACGCAGCAACCCGCCAAGGTAGCGAATCACGATACCCTGGAAGGAGAGCTGCGTCACAGGCCCCCACATAGGAGGAGTCTGTGATGCAACGGGGACCCTGAAAAAAGAAAAAACAATGGCTGCATCGAAAGTAGGTTACAGCAGCAAGGGGAATCAGCTGAACCAATGCACAGGATTTTTTTTAAAGTAATGAGCCACACCCCGGCCTGCCCTGTGCCAGCAACGACACATCAATGCAGGACTGTGCAGATAAAAAATTCTCAAAAAAGGCGCATGATATGGAACAGCCTACAGGCAAACATTTTTGTGTAGAAACTATCCTGCAGGTGAAAAATCATGTATCTAAAAGAATCTGGGTGTAGAGGCAATAGGCGAAAAGCCAGTTCCACATCAATCCTAGCCAACAAGGATCCCCGGCCAGATGCTTGAACCAGTTACAAAGCCTGGTCAAAGGACTGAAACTGCATATGACACAATTCTGAAGGAATAGCGTCATTGACCGATGATCCATGTGGGCAAGACAGGTGCTGAATGAGCCTAAATTTTACCTGGTTCCTACTAGAGGACGACATCCACAGGAGAGGAAGAGGAGGTGGAAAACGGGGGGAGGAGGATTTTGTGGACGCCTAGGAGCAGTGACTGAAGGGGCTGGGGGCAGGTTGAGTTACTTCCAGCCAAACCTACAACGTACTTGCAAACAAAATCAATGACCGAGGATCCCGACTGCTTACATCAGAAGTACTCGTCCTTATATTCTCCAGGAGGAGTTACTCATAGAACGAAACACAGAATGTATCAAGGGAAGATAACGGATGACATTAATGTGTTCCTGGAGTGGGATTCTAGATAGCATGCTGCAAATATAAAGAAACCTGCCTGGCAATTATAGTGTGAGCAATACGCCTCCTCCCCCATACCCCCACAGCATTTAGCCACCCTAAAATCCTTCCTAGCTTTTTTCGTAAGGGTAAAAACATTGACATATTTTACCTATGAATCTTGACATGGATCCTCTTATGCAGCCCTCTAAGCACAGCCGTATTGGCACAGAGCACCACACCACCCTTAGACGCCTCGGGGGAAACCAAACCATCCTTGCTAGAGGAGTGTGACCTCCTAGACCGACAGCCGGAACGGAGGCGGCATCTACGTGACCACTTCTCGCCACTATCCCCTGAGCTATCAGTGACCCAGATGAACGAAGAGGATGAAGTACATGCCCGCTTACCACCTTTACTGACTCACCTGGAGGACTGGAACAGGCACCAGCAGCTGATACAATGGTCTCTGCAACAGGATAGTTCGACATGGATGTAGAAGGGGTACCTGCGGGAACAGCAGCAACACCAGCAGATATAGGGCTGCAATAGATATAACATGTACTGGTGTAGAAAAAAATGAGAGGAAATGTGAGAATTGGGGCCTGGATGCCCAAAGCAGAGAGGAGCTGGACAGCCAAAGGACCGATCTGCGCAGGAACCTGAGGGGGTGGAGATGTGTACAGTATTGCAGGAGCACTAGGAGAGACTGATGCTAATGATAACAAAGGAGTCAGTATGCCTGCCAAAGATGCCAGCAAACGTAGTGCAGTCATGGCCACGTTAGAGTCAGAGGAACCAGCCAACAATGCTAGGGTTACTGTGGGTGACATAGGTGAAACCAAGATGGCCTGGGTGTACAGCCGCCTAGGGAGCAACCAAGCCCGCTGTAAAGAGGACCGCCTGGCTCTACGCAGGGGGGGAGCCCGATCGCCAACCCAGTTGGCGATGGACCAACCCCTCGGCACAATGCAGCAACTCACATGGACTTTGGGGGCCTAACCCTGTCAGACACATGCGCACCCCCATGTCCTAAAGCCAAATTCGTGGGGACAGCCATGGATGTAGGGACTGCAGTATGCATGGCCACAGTCAGCGATACTGCCTGGCTGAGAGGAGTGACAGTGGGGGCCTGAGGGAACACCTCCACAGGATCACCACCCAGACAATGTTGGGTCAACGGGGTCACTGAGGGGGGCTGTCTACCACACCTAGCATGTGCAGCAGCAGCCCTCCCCTCATACACTTGTTTGCCACGAGTTGCGGCAAGACCAAGCCCAATACCAGTCCCGCACACAGCCTATTTAGTACTTGAGCAGTGGCGGCAGTGACCGCTGCCAGCCACTGAGACAAGGGGACAGAGCCTGTGGCAAGCTGCTCAGCCACCGCTCCGGCTCCCAGTATAACAAGGACCGCGACCACAGGCCTGACACTGGCCGGTGTATGGCGGAGCCTAGTATGACTGGGACCAGCGGCGGCAGTGACCGCTGCCTGCTGCTGATCCGCAAACACGGAGGCGGAGCTAGTGGCAAGCTGCTCAGCCGCTGCTCCGCCCACCGGCATAGCCAAGGTCGCGACCCCAGGCCTATTACTGCCTGGGGTACCGAGGCCGCGCTGGGTAGAAGAGAGTGAGGCAGGAGCGGTGGGAAGCACCGTCCGCCTCTCTAGCAATGAGGCACGGGCAGGGTCGAAGGCCACATAATGAACAAAATATTTGGATTATCTGCATTTCAAAATAAGATGCAGCTAAAATTCTTAGTAGTGACCACAATAACTACGGGAAAAACATAAATGCAAAACAAACAATACAGAATTTTACGCTTCTAAACTTAGGATGACCGTGGGAGATTTTCAAATAAATCCCCCCAAAAGTCTCCTGAGTGTTATTTATACTTTATGGGATGTGTATGTTCAAATGAGGGAATTTCCAAACAATATTTTTCTTCAATCCTCTTCTAACCGAAGTTCCTTTTCAGAAAATGTTTCTCACAATACCTCAAACACAAAACATAAAACCACTTCTCATAGTGCAGATCTATGGATTACCAAGTTCACACACCTGAAATCGACGTACAGTATACTGTATACTGCGTACCCTTATAAGGCCTGATTTTGGCCAATATATCAGCAACAAAGATGATGAATAATCCTCACTTTCCTCCAAATGTACACCGGAGCTTCCTTTGCTCTCCTCCTCAAAAAAACAAGGTATATCCTCTCATAGCGTAAACTTGTTATTTATTAACATTACCACAAAAACATAAAACCACCAAATAGGGCAGGGATGGGGAACCTCAGGCCCGGGGGCCGTATAAGGCCAGCGGAATCATTTGGTCTGGCCCTTGGAGTTTTTTTCTGCTAGCCTCATCTGGATAGCAATGTACCTAGAATGGGACCCTGCAGCCAGAATCTATTAATTTATTTATTATTTATTACCAGTTATTTATATAGCACACACCTATTCCGCAGCGCTTTACAGAGAATAGTTGGCCATTCACATCAGTCCCTGCCCCAGTGGAGCTTACAATCTACGTTCCCTATCACATGCTCACACATACACACTAGGGTTAATTTTTGTTGGGAGCCAATTAACCTACCAGTATATTTTTTGGAGTGTGGGAGGAAACCGGAGTACCCAGAGGAAACCCACGCAAGCACAGGGAGAATATACAAACTCCGCACAGTTAGAGCCGTGGTGGGAGTTTGTTAGAATGGCACCCTGCAGCCAGAATTTATGCAGCAGTGCCACCTGGAGCATCTATAGGATGCTTTAGATGGTCACAACGCTGCCCTTACAGCTCCCCGGAGCATCCACAGGCCGCTGCTTTGAGTGACAGATAGCACCGTTTGTGGGTGGTAAGAGTGGAAGGTGCTTGTGAACAGGGGTGTGGATGTGCGAACACAGGCATGTCTGGCCGTCAGGACGGTGTTTAATGGGTGGGCATAATTAGCAAAGTAGCGTCATTGAACATGTCACTTGGATATTTTTTAGCCTGAAATGTTCGCAGTGCTTGTGGGAGGGTTCCCAATTAAATACACACTTCCTGGAGATGACGTGTGGAGCGAGTGACAGGTGGGAGGTTTTATAGTCCTGCGTATGTTCACTGCCATCGCTCTCTAGGACATAGAGGGCGTCCTTACACCGCAAAGTGCTTGATTTGCATACCCGGCCCTGCAAGCGAGCGGCTGCTGCTTAGCAATTGGGTCTGAATGAGCTCCAGATTTCCTTACGTCACTACATTAAATACCCCTAGACCACTCCCCATAAACATTCATTGGCTGCATAAGACCAGCTAAATGTAAAAGGGCCAATAGCCAACAAGTTAATAAACTGGCAACACTCAAAACACTTGTGGTTTAATGTCCCTCATGCTTAAATGTCAGCCTTCGGGGTTTCTTCCCTCTAAATCTAGTGCCAGAGAATCTCAAAACAATATAAAGAACTATGGGCTTGATTCAGCTTGGATTGCTATTGCGATCGCAGCTACGATTATGCATACAGTTCAACTGCAATAACATGCTAATTCATTGCAATCGCTATGCCGCCGCTGCATTACACAAGGACGCCCACTTCACGTTACACACATCCATAATGTTTAGTTAAACTGCGAAAACATCGGTACAATCGAGTACTATCACAGCCTCACGCACACTTGCACAAGCCCTGACCTTACTCAGAAATTGCTAACTTCAGCGCATGCTATGAGGTCTCAGGCTGCGTAGTGCATCACAGGGGATAATTTTTGGATGCCCATGCAAAAGCGTTCAAATGCACTGGCACGTCTGCGTTTCCCCGACCACCCCTTCTTCACCACCCACAAACGTTACTTCCTGTCAATCACTCTGCGATGGGTCTGTGTAGTCACTGCTGTCCCAATTGCAGTGGGTGGTTCGTGCATGCGCACAGAGATGCATATGCATGTGCAGTACGCAACAATTGGACGATTGCATGAAGATAGAGGGGTAAATGTAATAGACTATGGATTTCAAGCATCAGCGAGTCCCGTGCAAGTCTGCCCAATGTTTTAAAATAGCAGTCATTTAACAAGCAAAATTAAGTTGTTTTTGACTTTTAAATAACGCTACTTTAAAACATCGGGCAGGCTTGCACGGGACTTGTTGATGCTTGAAATATGCAGCCTACTACATATACCCCAGAGTCCCAGGTTTTTAATAATACATTGTCCAGTAAGACCGGGATCGGTATTATATCCCGCCGGACGTCAGCCCGGCGGATGTAATACCAACGCCGGAAGCCAGAAAGGACCAGATCCCGACAGGGTAAGTATCTAATCTATCACTAACCTTCCCCCCCAACCCTAACCCTCCCTTAGGGATGCCTAACCCTAACCTCCCCCCCAAGTGGCTAACCCTAACCGCCCCCCAGGGGTGCATAAACCTAACCACCCCTCCCTTGACCCTAAACCTCACCCTCCCGGGGGGGTGCCTAAACCTAAAATCCTCCCAAAGGTGCCTAACCCTCCCTTCCCCTAACCTGACCCTAACCTTCCCCTGGGGGAGTGCCTAACCCTAAGTCCCCCCCAGGAGTCCCCCCATGGCTGTCCGCTGCCACCACCCGGGTTACCTTCATTCAGTATGCCGGGCATCGGTCTCGCAGCGTAGAACTAATGATAGGCATCAGGATTTCGATGCCTATCATTAGTATCTTGCTGGGATATGACAGTCGGGAAGCCGGGGGTCGGCATTTTGACCATCGGCTTCCTGACTGCACTTCGTTCTAGTTAATAAAGAAAACTGAAGAAAAATATAAAATATAATGAAACAGACCGGTTGTCTCTTGGTAAGGGAATCCCTTTTTTTGGGGGGGAGGGATGTGACCTTCTGAGAGATTCCAGCTCTGGGCTGACCAGTTTCGGACTGGTTAACTTTTGTGTGTCTCGCTGCTATAGCATTATCCCCCCAGCTTGATCACTCCATTGCTGGTTATTCAAAAATAGGGGAAACCTCATGCTGCCCCTCTTAATTTACCAATACCAGCCCAGGCTTAGAAGTCAGGGGTTGGTCATGATTTTAGGGGGGGGAGGGGCACTCATTTTTTTCTTACATTTACCTATTTATGGTCTTATAGACATTCATAATTTAGGCACAGGTCCTGACTGGCCATCTGGCAGTTCTGGCAAATGCCAGGTCAGGTGGTAGCAGTGTAGATTTGGTACCGGTTCGCAAGCTCTGATTGGCCTGTGATGGGCACCGGATTTGAAATGCTAGTGGCACTGTATCTCCATGGCTGTGGCTGCCTGCACTGGTGGCCTGGCATCAAATCCACAGGAGATGAGAAACTGTTGGATAGGCACAGTGGAAGGTGAGTAGCTGGGGGGCATAATGTGTAAGGAGCATTACTGTGTGGCATAATGTGTAAGGGGTATTACTGTGTGGCATAATGTGTAAGGGACATTACTGTGTGGCATAATGTGTAAAGGTGCTTTACTGTGTGGCATAATGTGCAAGGGGAATTACTGTGTGTGCCATAATGTGTTGGGGCATTACTGTGTGTGGCATAATGTGTAAGGAACATTACTGTGTGGCATAATGTTTAAGGGGCTCTACTACTGCATGGCATAATGTGTTATAAAGGGCACTACTACTGTGTGGCATAAGGTGTATGAGGACTGGAGTACTACTGTGTGGCATAACGTGAACAAGCTGTTTGACATGAATGGGCTCTACTGTGTGCCGTAATGTGAATGGGCTCTACTGTGTGGTGAAACATGAATAAGGGGCACTACTGTGTGGTGTAATGTGATTAAGGGGCACTACTGTGTGACATTTTTGAATACGCAGCATTACTGTGTGGTGTAAAGTGACTAAGGGATACTACTGTGCAGTGTAATGTGACAAAGGGGCACTACTGTGTGTTGTAATGTAACTAAGGGGCACTACTGTGTGGAATAATTTGAATTGGGGGTACTCTTATGTGGTCACGCCCCCTCACAGCGAGACCACACCTGTTTTTTTCTATGAAGGCATGCGCTCACCCTGCTCCATTTATGGATGCGGACACCATGCTCTTTATGTACACAGGGCACCAAAATGTGTAGTTATGGCTCTGCTTTGGTGTGCACAGATGTGTCATCTGTGTTCAGCACCCCTACTCTAAACAATCCCTACAGTGAACACTATCTAATCCTATACAACTGCTAAGCTAGGGCTTGGTCAATTTTGAAAATGCCTTCCCTTTTCTTTGTGTGTGACCTACATAAAATAATTGCCAGCTTTACCTAACAGAAGCAACCAAATACCAAATGTCTGATTATGGTACATGTTTGAATCCGCTGCAAGATGTGCTCTGTTGTGTGTATTTTAATACAGAGAATTATATACACTTGCATGTTGTTCTAATATTATATTTGCTCAGCATAGACTAAGTAGTGGGAGGAGTCAGAAATAGTAAGGGGAGGAGTCTGTGCCAGGAGCCAGATGCTGACACGTTGTGGACCTGTGTGTTTTAATTGCCAGGGCCTATTTTTAGTCCCAGTATGCCCCTGTATAGGCATATCTACAGATGTGTCTTTGCCGCTTGTGTGGCAAACGTGCGCACACATCACGCCATGTGACTTGCTGCACATGCGTGCACCACGGTATGCTAGGCCGAGGCAGCATTCGCACCATGCAAACCTATGGATCACGGGTTTTGCTGCTGCACAAGCGGCAAAGATACAAGAGAACACATCTGTATATTTTGAATGTTAATATTTTGAGACTACCAATACATAGACATTCAAAATGTTGACAATACAATCATGTCTATATTTTGCATGTCGATATTTTTTGATCCTATCAAAAAGTGGACATGAGAAATATAGATGTGCCTAAATTATTAATACCAACATTTTGATAAGTTAAAAATGTTGCCATATGTAGTACAATTGATATGTCCCACAATGGCGCACCCACAGAGTCCAAACAAGTGTCTTTTACTTCTTTGGTAAATTCATAGACATAGGTTTAAACTTTTTTCTTCTTTGATGAAGTTGAAATGAAATCCCTTTGTGTGTTATTGCATTGTGGTGCTAATTCTGGCTATGACCAAAAAAGGTCACCTGAAGCACTAGAAGCTGCTAAGAAACTGTAGTACAGTTTTATGGGGATGATTCAGAGGTGGATGCAGTAAGGATCGGTGCTGCAAATTCAGGCGCAGCAGATCTGAATATATATGCTAATGTAGCAGCTGCAATCTTTTGTAAGAAGACACCCACTGTTGGCTTCCTCAGATCCACTGCGTGAACAGCGGGTGACCATTGGACAACTGATAAACCCTCAGGTTACTTGGGATGTCCAGCAAAACTACACTGCCGGGGCCAGTGATACTGCATCCAAGGACACAACCACTATCTTGAGCAAGCCCAGAAAGCAGTGCTAACATGCCCCCAGTTTCTGCAATACTCCCCCTCCCCCAAACGGCTGCAGACTGCTAAACACAATAAGCTATTGTTTTTTCAATTTAAAGGGTCAAACTGGCCAGACAGGGGCCCCCCAGAACAGATCCTCACATAGATTGCTCAGTGCAGCAATAGCCACTTTGCTCGGCAGTCTGTGCTGTGACTACTGAAACGACTTCTGTACTGCACATGCAAAGTTCTCGCTGTCAGCTGGAGCCTGGTAGGCAAAGCAGATGCGGACTACAGTGACTGAAGACTGGACTCAGGGGTGAGCGAGTTGCAGCGTGCAGGAGATAGGACTTTGGAAAGGTATGTAAAGTACCCTAGGGGTTTTGGTGGGAGGGGGGCGAGGAATCACTATACAATATAATATAGAAAATAGGGGGAGGTGTATTATTATTATTATCATATAAAAAAATAACATAAAAGGTGACACAGATTATGTAGATAAATATAAATTATAGGGGACCTGACATTTTTTATTATTATTATTATTATTATTATTATTATTATTATACTGTTGACGACACACTTTATATTTAAAAACTGCAAATTATTACTATATTGAAAAAGGGGGCACAAATTAATATTTTAATGAAGGGGCACAGGTTATTATTAGTTTTATTACTTTTTAATAAAATGCAGCACCAACTATTGATATAATAATAAAATAATAATAGTAATAATATGCGATGACCAGGTCTCTAAAACTGATGGCCACAACTACCCAATGACTGGTCATGCCCCTTCAACAGGCAAATGCCATTACATTCCCCTGTGGGCCCTCCATGCCTCAGTCCAACATGGTTTCCATGGTTTATGTTATTTGCTATCTGCTCCGACTTTCTCATTGTTGCCATTTATTGATATCCATTATCCATGCACTGGGCATCTGCACTGTCTGGGTGTACATACTAGACTTCCATTCCAGTACAGTGTTTGCCCAGTGTTTGCATCGGGTCTCATATATTGCTGGTGAAGAGAACTGTGCTTTCTTCTTATTCCATCAATACCAGGTGTTATGCTGCTAATAACTCTGGGCCTGATTCATTACGGATTGCTACTGCGATCGCAGCTGCGAGTATGCACGCATTTCTGCTATGAAAAAATGCTAATGTTTCCAACTGCTCATCCAGCATAGAGACATCCGCTACCTCTTTCTCACATCCGTAATACCTCGCAGTCCTGCATATACATCGGTAACATCGAGTAACATCGGACCCTCACACAGAGGGCCTGATTCAGACCCACTCGCGAGCGCTGAGTGCTCGCAAGCGGGTGGATGTTGGGCCAGTGCGCATGGGAGTGCTCTCGGTTCTGATAGAGCCAAAATCACTCCAGTGCTTGCGGCAATGAGACCCTACCACAAGGGTCTCCTCGCAAGCCAGATGGTCGCGATGGTCTTGACCATCGCGACCATCTTTTTGGCCGCTCGCTATAGCTGTGGGTGGTCACCCACAGCTATGCGAGTGGCCAGGAGGCATCTTTAAAAAAAGAGAAGGACGGCCCTGATTCAGAGCGAGCGCTCTGTCAGAGCGTCCGGCTCTGAATCAGGGCCAGAATTACAGCAGCTCTGACCTGTCTCAGAAATTGCAACTCTGGTCGCACGCAGTGAGTACTCAAGATGCGTATGCTGTCACAGTGGCTAATGTATGCACGCTGAGGAAACGGCGTTCAAACAGACAGGTAAGCCTGCATTTGTTTGACCACTCCCCCGTCACCGCCCCCAAACATTGACATCCCGTCGCTCACTCTGCAATGGCTTTGTATCTGCATATGTGATCGCAGTGCGATCACAATACTGGCCTGCACACGCACAATGTAGTGCATACGCATGCGCAGTATGCACCATCGGCCGATCTATATACGCTGTTGCAATTGCGATCCGTGATAATTTTCCCAGATCCACTGTGGTCATTAACTTTAAAAGGGAAAGTAAGCATTACTGTATCTAAATGCTGTAAGGGTAGGATGGGATGATCCTAATGTAATATGGAGTAGGTAGGGTAAGACAAACAGAGTGATTGAATGAGAACGGAGTGGGTTAAACCTCGTCTGTGGCCTGGCTTGGGTAACATCATGTGACTTAGTTTGTCCTATTAGGATAGGTGTGTGTGTGTTTTAGCTCGGAATGTGAGGCTGTGTGGGCTGAGACAAAGCCTCTTTTTTTCCTGTCTTCTTTCCCCTGGCCTCATGTCCCGCCCGCGCCGCTCTTAGAATCTCCCCTGGCGTTACCTTGATGGAGCCGGGTCCCCTGCTAGGCCATCCGCTGTCTCATCAGGTGTTTTGGAACACCCAGGAGGGCGTGGAGCATGGGCACGCGTGCCCACCGCGGCTATGCCGTTCTCTGACGCCGGAGGGTCCGGTGTAGTTCTCCTCTGGGGGCCATGGCTACTGCCTCTCATTAGTGGGCGGGTCAGCAAACTTCTGCTGCTGTGCCTGCCCGCCCGCATGTCACAGCTCACGGCAGTGCTGCGAGCTGCGTACACGCACATGCGCATGTCCCCACGTGGATCCCGGCTAGGACACCCGCGGGTAGTGAAGGGGTGGTCGCGGTTTTGAGACCAGTCTGGTTTCAAACCCTGGCTCGTGTCTGAAGTGCCGGTAGAAGGCGCAGAGGTGCACAGGCCCAAACTGCAAACGGTGGCTCTGCTCAGCTCCCTGAGTCTGCTCAGGGGGCGGGGCTTATCAGCGATTTTAATGATCAGCATCAGAGCTTGCTGCAGGTTTGGTATGATGAATAGTCAAGCTCAGGGGGCTAGTCAGAGTGTAGGGCCACAGTCCCAGGGGGCTAGTCACAGTGTGAGGCCAGCTTAAATGCCATTGCTATGCCCACAGGCTCTGGAGATCCTGCAGGGGTTATAAACATTATGTCATCCATGGCCACTTTATTTGCCCCTTTTGTAGCTGCTTTCTCACAACTATCTGGGCCTGGGTTTTCAGCTGGAATGCCCCCTGCAGTTCCTACCTCGCAGTTACCAGCGATCATGCCCGAACAATTTTTGTCAGCGGTGCGTGCATTCGGGTCCTTAGTAGCGCAAGGTACCTCAGGAGTGGTCCCTTCCCCGGGATCAGCCAATTCAGCTACACTTTCTTCTGCACCTTTGACTGCATCGGCGGCTGCAGGTCCAGATGCTGTGTTACCTTCTTTTTCAGACGGCGATGCCAGCGACAGTCATGAGGATGCAGCTGTGGACAAGGAAGCGACTTCGGACGATTCTTTGTGTGGCGAGCAGCCAAGTACATCAGGTGGGTCTCCTTGCGTAGATGATGATGACAGTAGCAGCTGTTGTTCCTCTTCATCGCTGGTGTCAGACGCCAGCAGCTCTGCCAGGGCATGCTAGTGGGTTGCTAAATATGCTAGACACGAAGCCGACCAACGTGATAAGTCATCTATGCGCAAGCCCTTGCGCTCGAGCGACGCCTCTTTCAAACATTCTAAATGGTCACTGGGGGTCCGCTGCAATAATACGGCAGTCTTGTGTGGCTTGCGCCCATGCTGTAAGCGCAAGATTACTAAGGGTATATATGTGGACATTTTTGTGCTCACCGACAAAACAAAAAAGCACTTTAAGGCGGCCAAGAAAAAGGGAGGAGTTGGCCTGGACGCTTTCAAGTCCTTTAGTAATTGGATTGCGGGTTTCTGCATGTTTACATCATGCTATTTGATAACTCGTCCTCAGGAACATTTAAAGTAATCAGGTACCTGCACCTTATTAATAGCATGCAGTGCAGTTCCCGGGGGTTTGCCTGGCGGGCTTACGATGAAGAATTTAATCGGAAGCAGAATGGTAGGACTGTTATCGAGTTTGGAGGTAAGGATGTTGAAGTGTGGCTAGAGGAGCGTCTTCCAGTTGACGCTCCTCCTGTTCGTCGGCTGCCGGGCACAGGCTATCTTTCAACTCAGTCTCAGAATAAAGGCAAATGTTTTGCTTTTAACAATGCCACTTGTACACAGGGGCAGCGGTGTCATTTTCGATACCTCTGTTTGCATTTTGGCAGAACCCATCCCATTTTCAATTGTCCCGGCCGGCTGGACAGCAATTTTCTAAGCAAGCAGGGAATACCGCCCCCAGTGTTTTTGGATGATATGGCCAAATGGTTGGGTTGCTTTTCAAACCTTGAGGATGCGCGATTTTTATATTCAGGTTTCGCTCTTGGTTTTTGGCTGCCCGTTAGGAGCGAGGTCAGTGTCAGTCCCCAAGGAATCTGCGGTCAGCGCGACAATTGCCTGCTGTCCTTAAAGCTAAAGTTCAAAAGGAAGTGAGCTTTGGGCGAATGGCAGGCCCATTTGAATGACCTCCACTGGAGGATTTGATCCTTTCTCCCATGGGAGTGGTTCCCAAGAAGTCTCCTGGTAGATTTAGGCTCATTCAGCATCTATCCTATCCATCAGGGTCCTTGGTGAACGATGCTATACCACCGGAATTTTGTTCAGTGGTGTATCAGTCTTTTGACGAGGCTTTGGAGTTGGTAAGATCATATGGCCCCGGTGCTCTCATGGCTAAGATAGATGTGGAATCGGTTTTCCATCTACTGCCCCTACATCCTGAGTCCATGGGTTTTTGCATTGAGAATGGATATTTTATAGACAAGTGCTTGCCTATGGGATGCTCTGTTTCTTGTGACTTTTTTGAAAAATGTAGCACCTTACTTCTTTTTTTTGTATATTCTGTTTTTATTAGAATATTTAGAAAAAAATACAGTTGTTATAAACATTTCACATCTGATAAACCCGAAACAGATAATAATTAAAAACCCATTTTCTTAAAAAGATCAGGCTTAATGGCACAAATAACACAATCTATATCAGATATATAATATATCAAAACAGAAAAAACACACAACAAACAAAAATAGATCCTTAAAAGGAAAACAAATAGAAAGACAAACAATAAGAAAAGTAGAAAAACTGTGAGATAGAGAAGAACAAGGATAGTAAAGAAGAGAAGGGAAGGGAAGAGAAGAAAGGAGAAGAGGAGGGACTATCGTGTGCATAAGAGTAATAGTAGTTATTATTCTGAGGATCATAATTTATATGGTAGATGAGGTGGAAGACATATAATTCCAGTATATATCTGAAGATTTATAATCCAGCCAAGGAAACCAGGTACTGGTAAATTCAGAAGACTTATCTAGTGAGGAATATAAAATGTCTTCCATTGACATAAAATAATCAAGCCTACAAAACCAGTCTTTACATGTAGGGGGAGTTGTAGATCTCCAGAGTACAGGTATCACATCACGAGCTGCGTTACTAAGATGGCGAAGCAGGGATTTCTTGAACTGGGATATTGGGATTGACGAATGGTTAATTAACCAGAATTCAGGGCCTGTGGGACGGGAAAGCCTAGAATTTGTTGGGAGATAGAGATAACATCGGACCAAAAATTTGATAGTAAGGGACAATCCAACCAAATATGTCGGAGAGAGCCCACAGCGGTAGAACATCTCCAACAAGTATTGGGAACTGATGGGAACATGGAATGTAATATAACAGGATGACGATACCATCGCATTAAGATTTTATATTGTGTTTTCCTAACAGTGATATAAATAGAGCAAGTGTGGGTTTTAAGAAAGATAGTCTGCCAGTCCAAATCAGAGAGAGCTAGACCTAAATCTTTCTCCCAAGCCTTAGCCCAAGGTGGAATACTAGACACTTGATTGGATAATAATATTTGATAAAGAGCAGATATTGTATGTGAGGGGGATAGTGGGGTGACACATAATTTCTCAAAATGAGTAAGGTCCCTTTTTGTTAAGGTAAGCCTATTATCTGTAGCACCTTTCTTCATTGGTGCATGGAGCCTTCTTGCGGGGGTCATGGGGGGGTCATGGGATGGCTCACTATCTCGATGATTTCCTGTGTGTGGGTCCTGGCAATTCGGAGCGTTGTGCGTTTCTTTCGTTTTCCATGCGAGCTTTGTTTTTCCATTTTGGGGTGTCAGTTGCCGACGAGAAGACGGAGGATCCTCTCACTTGTTTATCATTTTTGGGTATCGAGATCGATACCCTGGCAGGGGTTTGCAGGCTTCCTCAGGACAAGGTGGGGATATTGCGTGACGCTATTGCTGCATGTTTGGCTGCTCGTAGCATTGCTTTGTGACAAGCGCAATTGCTGTTGGGTCTGTTGAACTTTGCCTGTAGGGTTATCCCGATGGGCATTTTTTTTTGTCGAAATCTGGAGCGGTACACAGCTGGGGCGTCCAGACTGCACCATTTGGTTCACTTGTCGTCTGAGATCAAGAGGGATTAGTCCGTTTAGGCATCTTTTCTCAAGAAATTTAATGGTGTGCTAATTTGGATGGCCCCAGCTGTCCACAGTTTTCAGTTGCAGCTTTTCACCGATGCGGCAGGTTCGTCTGGTTTTGGTTGCTACCTTCCTGGTGTGCGGCACCTTGGCCTGAGGAATGGGTACGTTTGGGTTTCACAAGGGATCTTTTGCTTCTTAAACTCTTTCCAATCATGGCTGCATTGGAAGTGTGGGGCGAGCGTTTGTGTAATCACAGTATAGTGCTCAGGTGTGACAAACTTGGCATTGGGAATGCGATTAACCAGCAGCATGCTAAATCATTGCTAGTGTTGCAAGTTTTGGTGCAGTTTATATTAACTTGCTTGCCCTGCAACATTTCATTTATGGCGCAGCATATTCCCGGGGCAGAGAACGAGATAGCTGATGTGTTGCCTCAGTTTCAGTGGCCTAGGTTTCGATCTTTGTCCCCTGAGGCTGATACTACTGGTGTGCTTTGCCCCTCTTATGTTTGGCAGGTCATCAAGCCAGCATGGAGGGCTTAGCAGAGAGGTCTCTCGCCCCGGGTACTCTGAGAGTTTACCGCCATGCTTGGCAAGAGTGGGAAGAGTATTCCCATAGCCACAGACATGGAGGTAAGAGCAGGCATCAGTTGATGCTTTCTTTTATTTGGCATCTCTATGTCTCTGGCAGATCCAGAGCAGTGGTATCTCGTTATTTAGCTGGTATTTCATTTTTCTGTAAATTAAAAAGCCTTCCAGACTTTACCAAGAGCTCTCTGATTCAGAAGGCCTTGAAAGGTTGGGCTCATTCGGTTCCGGTAGCACCCGACAAGAGACGTCCTATTGATGTTTCCCTCCTTCCTTTATTCCTTGTGGCTGTAGCAGATGTTGTAGATTCGGTTTTCAAAACTAAATTGTTTAAATTAGCTTTCTTTATGGCCTTTCATGGAGCTTTTCGGATTTCAGAGTTGGTGGCAGCCTCTAAATGAGTTGATGCTGCTCTACTCTGGATGTATGTCCTGGTGGGGGAGAGGTCGTTGCTTTGTAGGATTAGGCGCTCCAAAACTGATCAGCTGGGTAGGGGCCGTTGGATTTCGCTAGTGCCTTCCGAGGACTTGCGAATTTGCCCCATTGCCCTGGCCACACATTATCTGGAAGTCAGGCCTGCTACTGCGGGCTCTTAGCTTTTGCATGCCGATAGCTCTCCTTTGACAAAATATTAGTTTGGATGGGTTTTAAAGCGCTGTGGGCCTGATTCAGAGCCGGATGCTATTTGCGCTCACTCGCCCTGAAAAAGGTTCTGGCTATTTAAATTGACAGTTCGCTCTTTGCGCTCTGTTGACGCCTCTATGTCTGAATGAGCGAACAAAACATGCGGACGTTTTTTTGTAAAAAACGCCCCCTGGCCGCTCGCATCATACGTCATCTCCGCTATTTATTAGATTAATCGAGTACATCGAATGAACTGCTCGCTATTCATGTGGTTGCATTTTCCTACCGCAATCAAGCGAGCAGTTCTGGCTAAAAGACACCCAACTGACGTGGTCGATGACGCTGCTTTGTTAATTATGCACACCCTTAAAACACCCGTTTTGACCTTTTGGCATGCCTGCGTTCGGATCTCCACCCCCCGTTTTCAAGCACCTTCCCCTGTTACCACCCAAAAACGCCTCATCCTGTCAACTCAAATTAGCAGGCATTCGCTATTTTGCGAGAACACGATTTTCGGCCGCACTGACTGGTTCGCGCATGCGTACTAAAACCCATACGCATGCACAGATGTGCGAACATCGCTCAGAGCGAATGAGCGGCCGCTTACGAGCGGCTCTGAATCAGGCCCAGTGTCTCTTGTGTCGGCCTTTCCCTACAGGATTTCGGTATGCATTCGTTTCGTATCGGGGAAGCAACTTCCGCCGCTTTGGCAGGATTTTCTGTATCTGAAATTAAGGCTTTAGGCCACTGGAAATCCTTTAGTTATAGGCGCTACATTCGGCCTATAGGGGTGTGCACCGGCCACTTTTCGTGTTTTGTGTTTTGGTTTTGGATCTGGATCTTTCTTCGTGTTTTGGATCTGGATTGGTTTTGCCAAAACCACCCTTCCGTGTTTTGGGTTCTGGGTTTTGGATCTGTATTTTTTTTAAAAAAAGCATAAAAACAGCTAAAATCACAGAATGTGTTGATTTTTCTGCTCCTATGCTATTATTAACCTCAAAAACCTTAATTTCCACTCATTTCCAGTTTATTCTGAACACCTCACACCTCACAATAGTGTTTTTATGTCCAAAAGGTTGCACCGAGGTAGATGGATGACTATGCTAAGCGACACGAGTGGGCGGCACAAACACGTGGCCCATCTAGGAGTGACACTGCAGTGGCAGACAGGATGGCAGTTTGAAAAACTAGGCCCCAAACACTACATAATGCAAAGAAAAAAAAGAGGTGCAAGATGGAATTGTCCTTGGGCCCTCCCACCCACCCTTATGTTGTATAAACAGGACATGCACACTTTAACAAACCAATCATTTCAGCGCCAGGGTCTGCCACACAACTGTGGCTGAAATTATTGGTTCGTTTGGGCCCCCACAAAACAAGCTGGCAATTAATCTGGCCTTGCACAAACTGGCTCTACGGAGGCAAGATGTCGTCCTCATCCTCCTCATTCACCGATTCCTCACCCTCTTCAGTGTTGTGTACATCCTCATCCTCACAGAGTATTACTTCGTCCCCGCTGGAATCCACCACCACAGGTCCCTCTGTACGTTCTGGAGGCTGGTCTCCCTGGAAAAGTTGATAATTCATTTTTATGAACATCATCTTCTCCACATTTTGTGGAAGCAACCTCCTACGCCTTTTGCTTACAAGGTTCCCGGCTACACTAAACACTCTTTCGGAGTGCACACTGGAGGGGGGGCAACTCAGGTAAAATAGAGCCAGTTTGTACAGGGGCCTCCAAATTTCCTCTTTTTCCTGCCAGTACATGTACGGACTGTCTGACATGCCTACTTGGATGCTGTCACCGATGTAATCCTTTAACAGACAGACGTACGCTTGTCGCTGCTGCTTTGAGGATGCAGGTGCGGCTACAGCCCACACAATTCACAAAGACAGGAAAAAAAAGAAGAATTTTTTTATTGTTTGTGGAGCGCACTTTGAGGGTTACACCACCCTTTAACAGACAGACACATGCTTGTTGCTGCTGCTTTAAGGATGCAGGTGTGGCTACAGCCCACACATTTCACAAAGACAGAAAAAAAAAGAAGAATTTTTTTATTGTTTGTGGAGCGCACTTTGGGCCTCATTCAGACCCACTCGCAAGCGGCTGTCCGCTCGCAAGTGGGTCGATGGTGTGCACTGCGCATGCGCATGACGGAGGGAGCTCCGTCGTGCGCATGTGCCAGACGCGACGAGCGAAGGACTTTCCTTCGCTCGTTGTGTCTGATCAAAGGGGGCATGCTGTCGATGTTGATTGACAGCACGCCCCTTTTGGTGGGCGTGCCAGGGGCGTGCCTGCCAGACGGAGGCATTCCCAAGGGAACGCCTACCGTCAGAAGCCGGCCCCACTGACATCACTAGTGATGTCAGTGGGAGTGATTTTGGCTCTGATAGAGCCAAAATCACTCCAGGGCTTGTGGTCGAAAACCCCGACCACAGGCTTCTGGTCGCACTGGCGATGGTCGCGATGGTCAAGACCATCGCGACCATCATCCTGCACGCTCGTATGTGCTGTGGGTGGTGACCCACAGCTATATGAGCATCCAGGAGGACGCTACACTTTTATGGAGGACGGCCCTCATTCAGAGCGAGCGCTCTGCTCAGAGCGTCCGGCTCTGAATGAGGGCCTTTGAGGGTTACATCACCCTTTAACAGACAGATGCACGCTTGTCGCTGCTTCTTTAAGGATGCAGGTGCGGCTACAGCCCACACATTTCACAAAGACAGAAAAAAAAGAAGAATTTTTTTATTGTTTGTGGAGCACACTTTGAGGGTGTCACCACCCTTTAACAGACAGATGCACGCTTGTCGCTGCTGCTTTAAGGATGCAGGTGCGGCTACAGCCCACACATTTCACAAAGACAGAAAAAAAAAGAATTTTTTTATTGTTTGTGGAGCGCACATTGAGGGTTACATCACCCTATAACAGACAGACGCACGCTTGTCGCTGCTGCTTTAAGGATGCATGTGCGGCTACAGCCCACACATTTCACAAAGAGGAAAAAAAAAAAAATGTTTTATTGTTTGTGGAGTGCACTTTGAGGGTTACATCACCCTTTAACAGACAGACGCACGCTTGTCGCTGCTGCTTTAAGGATGCAGGTGCGGCTACAGCCCACACATTTCACAAAGACAGAAAAAAAAAGAAGAATTTTTTTATTGCTTGTGGAGCACACTTTGAGGGTGTCACCACCATTTAACAGACAGACGCACGCTTGTCGCTGCTGCTTTAAGGATGCAGGTGCGGCTACAGCCCACACATTTCACAAAGACAGAAAAAAAAGAAGAATTTTTTATTGTTTGTGGAGTGCACTTTGAGGGTTACACCACCCTTTAACAGACAGACGCACGCTTGTCGCTGCTGCTTTAAGGATGCAGGTGCGGCTACAGCCCACACATTTCACAAAGAGAAAAAAAAAAGAATTTTTTTATTGTTTGTGGAGCGCACTTTGAGGGTTACATCACCCTTTAACAGACAGATGCACGCTTGTCGCTGCTGCTTTAAGGATGCAGGTGCGGCTACAGCCCACACATTTCACAAAGACAGAAAAAAAAAGAATTTTTTTATTGTTTGTGGAGCACACTTTGAGGGTTACAGACGCACGCTTGTCGCTGCAGACAGACAGACAGACGCACGCTTGTCGCTGCTGCTTTGAGGATGCAGGTGGAATCTAGACGGATTTGGAACCGGGGACACACTACCTCCATCAATTGTCTAAATCCCACTGCACTAATGGCGGATACCGGATGCACGTCTAACACCAACATAGCAGTCAAGGCCTCAGTTATACGTTTTGCTTCAGGATGACTGCTGTCGTACTTCATCCTCCTCGCTAGGGACTGTTGGAGGGTCAATTGTTTAGTAAAAGTAGTGGTGTTCCTACTGCCTCTCTGGGATGATGAACAACTCCCAGCAGCAGCAACAGCACTAGGAGGAAGTTGTTCTTGATCTTTCCCTATTTTATTTTTATCGGAGAAAGTTTGGTCCTCCATTTATGTTATATTGATATATACGTGCGGCTAAGGCGCACACAAACACAGAAATTTTTTTTTTATTTTTGCTGGAGAGTAGTGCACTTTGTGGGTTACACCACCCTTTAAGAAATGTGCCAGCCGGCCCTTTACTTATGGGACACAGGCGCACACTTGGCGCTGCTCCTTTGTTGATACACGTGCAACCACAGTGCACACAATTCACAAACACAGAAAATATTTTTTTATTTTGTTTGGAGTGTACTTTGGGGGTTACAGCACCCTTTAACGGTCAAGTCAGCCGGCCCTTTACTTATGACACAGGCGCACGCTTGGCACTACTTTGTTGATGCACGTGCGGCTACTGCGCACACAATTCACAAACACAGAAAATATTTTTTTATTTGGTTTGGAGTGTACTTTGGGGGTTACAGCACCCTTTAACGGTCAAGCCAGCAGGCCCTTTACTTATGACACAGGCGCACGCTTGGCACTACTTTGTTGATGCACGTGCGGCTACTGCGCACACAATTCACAAACACAGAAAATATTTTTTTATTTGGTTTGGAGTGTACTTTGGGGGTTACAGCACCCTTTAACGGTCAAGCCAGCCGGCCCTTTACTTATGACACAGGCGCACGTTTGGCACTACTTTGTTGATGCATGTGCGGCTACTGCGCACACAATTCACAAACACAGAAAATATTTTTTTATTTTGTTTGGAGTGTACTTTGGGGGTTACAGCACCCTTTAACGGTCAAGCCAGCCGGCCCTTTACTTATGACACAGGCGCACGCTTGGCACTACTTTGCTGATGCACGTGCGGCTACTGCGCACACAATTCACAAACACAGAAAATATATATTTTTTTTATTTGGAGTGTACTTTGGGGGTTACAGCACCCTTTAACGGACAAGCCAGCCTGCCCTTTACTAATGGGACACAGGCGCACGCTTGGCGCTGCTCCTTTGTTGATGCACGTGCAGCTACTGCGCACACAATTCACAAACACAGAAAATATTTTTTTATTTGGTTTGGAGTGTACTTTGGGGGTTACAGCACCCTTTAACGGTCAAGCCAGCCGGCCCTTTACTTATGACACAGGCGCACGCTTGGCACTACTTTGTTGATGCACGTGCGGCTTCTGCGCACACAATTCACAAACACAGAAAATATTTTTTTATTTGGTTTGGAGTGTACTTTGGGGGTTACAGCACCCTTTAACGGTCAAGCCAGCCGGCCCTTTACTTATGACACAGGTGCACGCTTGGCACTACTTTGTTGATGTACGTGCGGCTACTGCGCACACAATTCACAAACACAGAAAATATTTTTTTATTTTGTTTGGAGTGTACTTTGGGGGTTACAGCACCCTTTAACGGTCAAGCCAGCCGGCCCTTTACTTATGACACAGGCGCACGCTTGGCACTACTTTGCTGATGCACGTGCGGCTACTGCGCACACAATTCACAAACACAGAAAATATATATTTTTTTTATTTGGAGTGTACTTTGGGGGTTACAGCACCCTTTAACGGACAAGCCAGCCTGCCCTTTACTAATGGGACACAGGCGCACGCTTGGCGCTGCTCCTTTGTTGATGCACGTGCAGCTACTGCGCACACAATTCACAAACACAGAAAATATTTTTTTATTTGGTTTGGAGTGTACTTTGGGGGTTACAGCACCCTTTAACGGTCAAGCCAGCCGGCCCTTTACTTATGACACAGGCGCACGCTTGGCACTACTTTGTTGATGCACGTGCGGCTTCCTGGCACACAATTCACAAACACAGAAAATATTTTTTTATTTGGTTTGGAGTGTACTTTGGGGGTTACAGCACCCTTTAACGGTCAAGCCAGCCGGCCCTTTACTTATGACACAGGTGCACGCTTGGCACTACTTTGTTGATGTACGTGCGGCTACTGCGCACACAATTCACAAACACAGAAAATATTTTTTATTTGGTTTGTAGTGTACTTTGGGGGTTACAGCACCCTTTAACGGTCAAGCCAGCCGGCCCTTTACTTATGACACAGGCGCACGTTTGGCACTACTTTGCTGATGCACGTGCGGCTACTGCGCACACAATTCACAAACACAGAAAATATTTTTTTATTTGGTTTGAAGTGTACTTTGGGGGTTACAGCACCCTTTAACGGTCAAGCCAGCTGGCCCTTTACTTATGACACAAGCGCACGTTTGGCACTACTTTGTTGATGCATGTGCGGCTACTGCGCACACAATTCCCAAACACAGAAAATATTTTTTAATTTGGTTTGGAGTGTACTTTGGGGTTTACAGCACCCTTTAACGGTCAAGCCAGCCGGCCCTTTACTTATGACACAGGCGCACGCTTGGCACTACTTTGTTGATGCACGTGCGGCTACTGCGCACACAATTCACAAACACAGAAAATGTATATATTTTTTTTATTTGGAGTATACTTTGGGGGTTACAGCACCCTTTAACGGACAAGCCAGCCGGCCCTTTACTAATGGGACACAGGCGCACGCTTGGCGCTGCTCCTTTGTTGATGCACGTGCAGCCACAGTGCACACAATTCACAAACACAGAAAAAATATAATTTTTTTTAGCACTTGGGGGGAGCACCCCTGACGGACAGAGCACCCCCTGGACAACACTACAGCACCCCTTTAGGACTGGGACACTGCACAGGACTTTGGAGTGGACACAGCCCCTATGGACAACTGACTGCACAACACAGTCCAGCCAGCCCCTATGGGCTTTGAAGTAGTGGACACAGCCCCTATGGACAACAGCAGCACAGCGCAGCACAGCACAACACTACACTGCACTACACTACACTACACAGCCCAGCCAGCCCTAACTCCCACCCTCCCTCTTCACTGTCCACAGCCGAGTGAGAAAATGGCGCCGACGCAGGTACCTTATATAGGATCCAAAACCCACGAGACCCGGAAGGCGGGATGATGACGTTTTGCCTCGATTTCAGATCAGAGTCAGGCGGGAAAAGTCGAGCCTGACTCGGATCGGCCTCGGATCGGGGGGGGCTCGGGGGGGTTCGGATTTCAGAAATCCGAACCCGCTCACCCCTAGTCTGGAGTAAGCAGAATGTTGCTGTCCTTTCTTTGCCACCATACTTTTGATCAGTTTAGATTATTTTAATAAATTGCAAACTAATTTTTCTGGCAAATTTCATGTCTCCGAATCTTTATTTCATAAAATTTATTAAGAAGGTGTTTTATTGCATAGTGTTACACAATGCACCCCTCTGACGATTGACGGTTTAGCGGTTTGTGACACTGGGTCTGAGTCAGAGGTGGATACAATGCTAATGTTTGCGAAGTTGATGAGTATACTTTGTACTGCACGTGAGAAGCACTGTGTGCTGGGATTGATTACCGATGATTGTCGCAGTGGGAATCTAGAGGCAGAATGAGTAACAGTCAGTGAGCGTTTCGAGCTAGAAAAACCCAGGTGTTTCCCAAGCCTTTCATTGGCGTTCTTTGTCAGCAACTGCATCTGTTTATGTAGTTGCAATGGCTCGGATGACTTTCTTTCTATGGACATTCTAATCAGCAATAGGATTGCTCAGATGTTTGATGTTGCATCGTTGTACGCAAATAGCGGATCAGATTATGTCACCGGTGGACAGAGGTACAAACCCTACTGGCTCTGGCATTTGTATATTCTGCAGTACCAATTAGTACAGATAGTGATAAAGGGATTAACTTCCACCACTGAATCAGGTCCAGTATATGTATCTACAAGCTATGCAGTCATCACGTCAACATTGTCTGAATATCGATATGTTCAGAATGTCGACATACAACAAATCAACATTTATTGTGAATGTCAACAGCCAGAATGTCAACATCAGATTCTAGGGTTAGGATTAGATTAGTATTAGGATTAGATTAGGGTTCGGTTTACATTGAAACTTCCATTGTTGACATTCTACCTGTCAACGTTCAAAGTGTCAACATTCTGTCAGTGTCGACATTGTGAATGTTGACATGTTGAATGTTGACATATATACCACCCCCATCTGCAATGATTAATGTATAAAGGGCCTGATTCATTACTGATCACAACTTCGATTACGCATGCAATAGACTGATTGTTGCGTTCTGCGCATGCGTATGCCTCACAGTGCGTGTGCACAAACCAGCCACTGTGATCGCCACCCATCACAGAGTGATTGACAGGTAGTGCCATTTGTGGGAGGTGACGGGGGGTGGTCAATGAAATGTAGGCGTGCCAGTGTGTTTGAACTCTCTTGCATGGGCATGCAAAAATTAACCACTGCGATGCCATATGCAGCTTGAGTACTCAGAGCATACGACGAGGTTAGCAATTACTGAGTAAGGTCAGAGCTTGTGCAAGAGTGCGTGAGGCTCCGATCACTTTCCAGTCTTGCTAAGGATTACGGATGTGTGTAAGGTAAAGTGGGCGTCCTAATGTTGTGCTGCGACGGCATAGCAATCGCAGTGGATTAGCATATCATAGCAGTGAGACTGCGTGTGTAATCGCTATTGCAATCGCAGTTGTGATCCGTAATGAATCAGGCCCAAAACTGCGGATATGGGTTTCTAAAGTATCTGTATATTGATAGCATATACAAAAAGTAGAAGTAGATAGAGCCAGCAAGAAATCTTATTGTTGAAAGAGAAATATGGAGGAAAAATAAATAATGCTCATTCATATTTAGACTGAATTGAGACCCCAACATGTGCCTTCTCAGATCTGCTGCATGCGTCTTAAGACACAGCATCGGATCACCCTCTGCAGAATTTTCACAGCAAGCAAGCTGCTTAACGGCAGAACCAGCCCTGCTGCTCATAAGTCAGCAAAGCAGGAGCCCCCTCCCAGTTTTAAATACTTGTTGACCCAATTCAATCATAAAAACAACAATTTCTGAGCAGTTTTTGTAAACAAAAAAATTTCCAGTTAAGTGTTTACGAATTAAAATCAGGACTCAAATAACCCCTCCATTTAGGAATTACTGGGGGTTATTATTTATTCTTAAGACTTTCAATAAAAAAAAATATTTTGTTAAAGGTTTGCTTGTCAGGTGACACGACAAGATCGATCTTTTCAGACAAAACTGAAAGTGCTATGTGCGGGCCATTCAAGAAATGCTGTAGTGCAGCCTCAAGTATCACCAACATGATCTATTTTGCTGGGTTAGTACTTATGCCACCTGCATCCACAGACAGAAATCCTCGAAACATTAACTATGGAAACTTGAGTGCTGAGGTTGAGAACCACTGCTGGAGTGTATTCAGTATGTATATCACAGAGAGTTAGAAATGAGGTTACTGTATCTTTAAGTGTTCGTAACACAGGTCAGGCAAGGACTGTGACGTAAGAGGAAGCAGAAGGAAATGCTGGGACAGGGAGAAAGCCAGCGGCATGAAGATACAGTGAGTGTATAAGAAACTAAACTGCAAGTCACTATTTTCATAGAAAACAATAAATCATTATACTACATCATATGCTGATATATACTGTAACAAGCAGACAGACAAGAAATACAGTAATATACGTACAGTACTGTCCAGTCGTACAATGAAGTGAGGTAGTGCCATTAGTATGCTTGTTAGCAGGGAATGGGAATTCTTTTATAATGACAGGGATGGGAATTAGTTTATATTTAATAGGAAAATAAAAAGAGCAAAGCACAGGGAAAACTGCCAAAAGTCTAATGCTCGGAAAGAAATGTAACATTCAGCCTGTCAATGATCTCATTTGACTTAGTAATACGAGGTGAATGCCTTTAGTTACCCATTCAAAGTCCAGACCACTTGCAGCAATTGAGATACTTATTGTTTGCCAAGGTATAGCCAGAAAACAGCATTATTTTTAGATGTCCCTGATCTTTGACAAATGCTCATTGTTCTTTATGCTGAAATATGTGACTACTGTATGTACTATGGGACTGAGTCAGAGATGGACAGAATTGCAGAGCTGCACACAAGCGGCTGTGCAGTTCCGGCCATTTAAAATGCAAATGCAGAAAGTGGGATAATTAGTGCATGCAGTGTGAGCTGAGCTGCGAATTAAAAAAAAAATAGAAAGAAGATATTTTCTTCTATTGTTTGTACTACGTCTGTGCGCTGTCCCCCAGTGCGTTTGTTCATTGTACATAGAAAAGCGCTGTGTTTCCACGCAGTGTGAGCTGAGTGTGTTGCAGTTGATGGCCAATTTTTTTATTTGTTTTTTATCAAAATCAAATTGTTTTTGTGCATTTAAAACAAATTCAGGCCATGATAGTATTTAAGAACTCTAATGGTCAGTAGGTTCACAGTGTGTTGCAGTTGGTGGCCAGGGTTTTTTATTTGTCTTTTATCAAAATCATTAATCTTCTCTGGTGCACCTCATAAATGTACTATAGGGGTATATTACCATATTAGGGGGGTAGTATGGCCAGCAGCTCAGCCTCCTAATATTTGTTAGAATAAGATAGGCTGATTTGCAGTTAGCTGCTCTGAAGTGCAACTATTAAGTTTCTTGGCTTCTCTTTCAACCCTTGTGATAAATCCTTGACTATTGACAATGTCATCTTTTATGGCCATGAATTAATTTTCTTAATCATCAATCAATTATAATTAATCAATTAATTAATGTACCACTTTCATCCATTTTGGGTGCTTGTTTTTAATAGCATTTTCCACTTCTCTGCTTTTTTTATAGTAATAAAATAATGCTTAATCAATTAATTACTAATCTCTCTTCCACTACATTCTTCACCTCCATTTCCCTGTACTACCCTCAGGCCTCTGATCTAGTTTTTAATCATATAATTTATATTAAACTGCCATCCTGTCTGCCACTGCACTGCCACTGTGTTTCCTAGATGTGCCATGTTTGAAGTTGAACTGCCACGTGTTTGTAACACCGACTGCCGTCACTTAGCTTAGCTTATCGGTGCAACCTTTTGGCCTAGACTGGATGAAAACAAAATTGTGGGCTGTGAGGTGTTTAAAATTGACTGGAAATTTATGTTATTGAGGTTAGTAATACTGTAGGAAGAAAAGCAGGCCCAAATTATGTTACTTTAGGGTTTTTTTTATAACTGTTTGAAAAAAACACAGATCCAAAACTAAAACACGTGCGGGCAGTTTTGGCAAAACCAAAAACAAAACCCAATGATGAATTACAACCAAAACCAAAACACGGGGGTCGGTGCACACCTCTATATTATACAGTAGCTGGACAAAAATAGATTGTTGTTCAAGCAGCACATTAATATGCTAGCTGCTGGACATACAGTAGAGCTGCAAAGAGAAACAGGCACCTGAGTGCCAAGAGACACCAGAATATTATGATTTTATTATGTACTGAACAGTAACTAGTTAATTTGTACAGAAAGTCACTTTAGGTATTAGAAATCTTATTTGTGCAGAAATCTAAAATGGAAACAATATTTGGCATTATATAGGCGCATATTCAATAATACATTCTGCAGGAAATCTCCCGAAAATTTAGTTCTTGCAGATCTCCATGCAATTTTGATCTGTGTCACCAACGGTATATTTCGGACACATGCGCAGAGTTAAAACATTTTTTTTTTATCATACTTATGCAGAGTGAAGTGTACACATATTTGTACACATACAGGACCTCATTCAGACCCGTTCGCAAGCACTGAGTGCTCGCAACCGGGTCGATGTTTAGGCCCTGCGCATGCGCAGCGGCTGCACTATGCGTGCGCAAGCCCCGGAGCGAGAGAGAAATTCTCTCGCTACAGAGCTCACTACAAAAGGGGCGGCTGTCGATACTGATCGACAGCTCGACCCGTTTTGTAGGCGTAGCGGGGGGTGGTTTCACAAACAGAGGCGTTCCTTAAGCCTGCGTTTTGTGGGCGGCCGCACTGACATCAGCAGTGATGTCAGTGGGGAGTTTCCTGCTCAATCAGAGCAGGAAGCTCCCTGGGGATTGCGGTTGCCGAGACCCAACCTTAGGGTCTCGTCGCAAGCCCCGATGGTCGTGATGGTCTCGACCATCGCGACCATCAACCTGGTCGGTCGCTAAAGCTGAGGGTGGTAACCCACAGCTTAGCTAGCGACCAGGAGGAAGCACTTGAAAAGTCAAGCGGCCGCCCTCATTCAGAGCGAGCGCTCGCTTCTTGCGATCGCCTCTGAATGAGGGCCACAGTATCTTACATGTTTTCTCACTGTGCACATGTGACGTGGTGGCCAAGCACAGCTGAAGACCACACTTACCTGTCCCTGGACTCGACGATGTGAGGATTTTGACGTCAGAATACACTTTCATCTTATACTTATCCAACTCAGGCCCAGTGACAGGAGGAAGCATGTATGGTAGCTGAGCTTCTAAGGGGACACACCCTGTGACATATTCAGAGGGCGGGGCACGATCAAAATAATTGGTGGTGGGGGCTGACCATTCCTACTGTCCTCTTGTCTGATCATCACTTCCGGCTTTCTCATCGTAGACCGTGAAGAGGAGCTGTCAGGAGCAGCAAGAAGAATATGGAGGGGACAGATGCATGACAATGGTTATTATGGCTAGAGAAGGCTCAGAACCGAGGACAAAAGAGTTAAGAAAGAAAAATATGTAGAAGTCGAGAAGCAGAGGGAAAAAGGAAAGCAGGTAAGTGGTAAGTGTGTATTGGAGACTGCTGCAGCCTGCAGAGAGAGATGAGGGGAAGGGGCACAGTGTTGAATACATTGTGACTTGGCGACACAGAGTAGCATACAATGTGCACTGGATGTACAGTGTGGCATATAATACTATAATTTTGGCCCTGTGAATTTAAAAAGAGCCTTAGAATTTGCAATGTTAAGTGAGCACATTAATCAATGTTTGTATTTTAGCCTCGATAAATGTATTTTTTCCTTAATTCAACTCTATACCTACCATGGAGGTTCTAAAAATCATGTGTGTACTAGGTCCCAAGATTTCTGTTGCAATGCCTGGTATAACTCCTGCTTTATATGTACAGTGTAATATACTGCGGTTTATAACACCCTCTCCACGGAGAGCATGTATTATAGCGACACGGATTGTGCCGCTATAACTCTTCCTGCTTCGCCTCTTTACCGAGGCGATGCAGGAAGCACTAATGATGAACATATCATCTGCCATACTGGGGGAGTGATAACTCCCCCCCTCGCGTCCACAGCGCATCAGCCTAGTGCTGATGCACTGTGTCACACTCCCAGCCAGCTCCACTGGAATTGCGAGATCTCGCGCACAGCCCGGAGTCGGCAGCCGCTGCAGCAGGTATAGTGCTGTCCCTGTTGTGGTGGTAGGGCAATGATAGCTGCAGCTGTCAGAATTGTCAGTGGCATTGAATGTGTAGCCCAGCACATCGGTGCTGCTATCTTGTAGATAGCGCAGATAATGAAAGGGGTGCATCACACCGAACCCCACAACAATACATGGGGGAGAAGCGGTATCAGCGCACATAACGTGCGCTGATACCACCTCTCCCCCATATCAGGCATTCATACATATACCCCCATGTGTCCCATGTGGTATGTTGGAAGGAAAAGAAAGGTGAAATTCAAGTGCAATGATGGGCAGTTTCTTCTTTCCTTTTGGGGTGTATAATAACTGTATCGGTAAAAGGGGAATTGTATGAGATATTTTTTATTATTATTATTATGATTCTGCAAAGTTATGCAATTGTGTGGAAATAGACCATGGACCATAAGGTGTAGCATTAGGTAAGTTATGGTATATAACTTAAACAGGGTTTTGTACGGAGTCATAATACAAGAATGTAAAGGTGTACAAGGTGGTAACAAACAAGAAAACATGAAGAATAGCCCTAATAATGAAAGAATAAAATCTAACAGGGCAAGCCTAAAACAACAGGGGTGACAGGATACCTCAAAGAATGCTTTTCCCAGCTATTCTATTAGCTCACGTTAATTCTCACTGCTAACTATTTCACCTCCCCCTATTTATTTCTTTCCCCTGGCAACCTTCTGTTGCTCTTCCTTGCTGCTCTGTACCAGTGCAGGAGTGATCTATGCTGCTTCTTAGTTAGCAGCGGATCTGAGTAGGTATGTAAATGATGCAGGGGTTGTCTTTTGAATTGAGGTGCATTCTTAGATGCATTGCATGTGTCCGAAGACACAGCGTCAGATCACCTCCGGAAACATTTTGTTGGTCATTCGACATCTGAGCTACCATAAGGTTGACCAGAATGTCCACCTCAACTAAGCTGCTGAGGCCATTGAACAGGCCCATAACTAGGGGTGTGTGACCGTTGACACCACACAGAGTGCAGGGACCTGTGGGCAGCACCAGGGCTGCCAACAGCTCTGGTGGCCCCAGGTACAGGGAGGGGCGTTTCCAACCCAGGGAGGTGTGGCCAGAAGGCCTCCTTACAAAAAAAGTAACAAGTTTGCGGCCATGCGTGCCGCACAGGGGGCGTTGGTGTATGTGGGTGGGGGCGCAATCGCACCCTCCCACATAACGCAATAAGAGAGAGGACTGATTGCTGCTGCAGCAGCCTCTCTCCCTAGCCCAGCACACAGTGTGACAGCAGCAGTCAGTCCTCTCTCTCTCCTTGCCCGAGAATAGTACCAGCAGGTGGCGGGGGTTTGGGCCAAAGGACACAGCCACCACCGGTCCCCTCCAACAGGTCCAGGTAAATAGTACCCTCTCTCCCCCCCTCTCTGTGCCCCTGGGTGGCACCGCTGCTGCCCCATGGTCCCTGCATCTGGCTGCAGGGTGACTGGAACGTGGTTTGTCCAGGTGCAAAGTTACTTGCTGAGATAATATGCAAATGCTAGTTTTAGCCTTACCCTTGTGTGCTTGAGAGCACCGGACATTGCAAGCCCTGAGATGCCCATTTTCAATGTCTGTAAACAATGGAAATCCACCGGTGGGCTCAACACTACTCTATCGGTGTGCCATTGCGATCACTACTGACATTTACAATGCCCTATGGCATCATGGCCTATGTGGCTGCAGCTATGCATTAAAGGATGCAGCTGCATATGCTGACACGCCCATGAGATGGGTTTTTTTGCAATCTCTTCAAGCCGTCTCCTAGTCAATTTCCAGAACTGCCCGTGGCTTTCCACCATCAGCTCAAATGGGAGCGATTCCATACTCAGCAATGGTCTCTGTGTACACTCAGTGGTACGTATGCGCTGTAGGGATTTCCAGGACTTTTCATGCATACGAAGTTGCAAATAATCTCTTACCTGCACAAACATTGATTCTGTGTACACCTCTAAATCAGGGCCTCAGAATCAGGTCCTGTGTCATGGGTAACAAATGCAGTTAAAATCACAATGCACTCACCTCCACACCCAAAATAGAACTTGTAAGACAGAAGCTAAGACAACATTAGGCAGTATTTTGAAATACAAACAGAAAATAAATGTCATATCTCAATAGATCTCATATTATACATGGTACCAGCGGCATGGCAATGTATAGTAAATGCCCTATATTGATACAAAACCAGAGATGGGGGCATTGGAACCCCATCTCTGGAATTCCTCATGGGGCAATACCTGTGGAGATATAATAAGATCCCCAGAATCCCTAGAGGTCTTTCCATATAACAAGCAGCCTATCTCAATAGAGATCAATATGCTTACCAGTATTTGAATGACCCCAGGTTTGTAAGCTTTAAATAGTAGGGACTTATTATCTCAGTATTGCAGAAAGAACTTGGTGGATGAAGCACTGAAGGAGGCAGACAGGAGCAGTTCATGTGGTTCCAGGTGCTGGTCACAATAAATTCCATTGAAAAGTGGCATAATGGCTTAGTTGGAATAGAAAAAGGCATGAGAAGCCTATGTGTTTGACCATTAGAATGCGGGCACAGCTTTAACAAGTCATCAAAAATTCCCTGGTATTTTTTTTCTTTAGATATTTGGATATTTATGGTCTCATAGATACCAGGATCACCCAAACTTGTAATTTGCCATTTGGAGCTAAGGGCCTGATTCAGAGCCGAACGCTCTGACCACAGCGCTCGCTCTGAATCAGTGCCCTCCTCCATGAAAATGGAGCGGCCTCCTGGCCGCTCGCTTAGCTGTGGGTTACCACCCACAGCATATGCGAGCGTCCATGATGATGGTCGCGATGGTCTTGACCATCGCGACCATCGTGCTTGCGACGGAGACCCTGCAGTAGGGTCTCGCTGCCGCAAGCCCTGGAGTGATTTTGGCTCTATCAGAGCCAAAATCACTCCCACTGACATCACTAGTGATGTCAGTGGGGCCGGCTTCAGACGGTAGGCGTTCCCATGGGGATGCCTCCATCTGGCAGGCACGCCCACCAAAGGGGGCGTACTGTCAATCAACATCGACAGCACGCCCCCTTTGGTGCGAGACCAGGAGCGATGGAGAGCCTGTCGCTCACCGGGTCTCGCGCATGCGCACGACGGAGCTCCCTCCATCGTGCGCATGCGCAGTGGGGGAACATCGACCCGCTTGCGAGCGTCCTGTGCTCGCGAGCGGGTCTGAATGACCCCCTATGTCAGTGGGAACTTGGCTTTGTCTCTTGTGTGGACTACCATAATATTAGCAAAAGAAAGTATCAGAGTCTGAGGAAGACATTATAACTATTGCTGCCAAAAAGAGAGAGTATCTGCTTTAAGGCATTTGGAATTGGACTTGCAAACAAAGTTAAATCTGGAGAAAAAGAAAGACGAACAAACTTGTTTTGGTTTTAACCTTTTGGCAGTTTCAGTGTTCTGAAGGTTCTTTTTGACAGTAAACACTGTGCTCTACATTTGGTCTCTTCCAGCCAACGCCAATACTATAACTAAATGTTCTCTATTGTCTACATAATAGTTCATCTTTGTGTAAGAATACTTTTGTATCAAGAAGCTAGAAGAGTAAAGCTTTTTATCCAATGGTTTCAACTCACATGTCATAGGCATCTATTTCCCTCATAAAGGGCAGTCTACATTAGGATGGCAATGTACAGGTGCACTACAAAAATCTTTTTTAAGGTCCATAAAGTCCTCTGTAGACCAAATGGCTGGGTCTGCCCCTTTTCTCATCATAACAGTGAGAGGAGTGGCAATTATGGAGAAAGAGCAGATACTGTAAGTATCCAACAATAATTAGTGAAGCCAGTAAACTTTTGAAGAGCCTTCAACATGTTAAGTTCATCACTTCTGTATGGCTTGCACTTTAACTGAATCCATAGCAAACCATCTCAGTTTCTACACCAAGATCTAAAGATATGATCCTGGTGTATCGAGGATAAAATGTAGATTACTATATTGTCCAGGCACACAAATGCAGTTTTCTAAAAAAGTCTCTGAGAAAATAATTTATAAGGTCTTAAAAGACGTCAGATTTGTTGCTAAATTCAAATGGCATATCCAGATAATAATAAGTCCCATATAACCATTGACCATGGTTTTCCATTCATCACTATTGTGGATTTAGATCAATCTTAGGGAAGATAGTTGCCATTTTCAGTTTTTCAAATATTTCCGGTATTAGCAGATGACGGCACATGTTTTTGAACGTTATCTTGTTTAGGTCTCTGTATTCAATATAAGGACAAAATCCTACATCTTTTCTAGATAATGGGCCAACTCCCAGTTGTGACTTAAAGTCATTGCTCAGATAAGCCTCATCTGGAGGGCCAAGCCGTTCTATTCACCATTGGCGAACCACCTACAAAACACCATTCAGGGATGCCAACTCTACCCTGTCCAGGTCATAATAATAGGAGGCCTAAAGCTGCAAAGAATGAAAAGTATAAAATGTAGAGAAGAGCAGAACTATAAGGATTGAGGCCAAATCCTCAAGACTTCTTTCTTTAAAACGAGGATGCGGGAGAGAACCTCCTTCATCCCTTAATCTATGAATAATTCCTATTGTGGTTTGTTTCAAATCACTCAGAATCTCTAGGATGATTTGGTTAGAAAATAGTGGAATCATTATTTTTAGTTCACTGTCTAACTTGTTTAAAAATAGGACACAGATTTACTTTTCCAACCAGCAACTAAAAAGGATTGTCCATTGTGTAAGAGAATCTAGCAACTCCCGTCAAGTGTTTGACAGATTGCCTGGGATAGTTTAATGAAATCACTGTGGGCATGGATCCTAGAGAACACATACAGCTATAGGAATGAGCTGAAGACTGATTTATAAAGGTAAATCATAAACTCTCTATTTCAACAATGTGATAGTTATATTGTAAATACATACTGTATGAGACAGATGACTATGAGACAGACATATAGAAAAGAGATATGATAAATCAATAGTTAAATAGATATAAGTTTATAAGCAACAAAACAAGTTTGTTTCGAGGATACATAATTACATTAATTTTAATGAACCGAAAGACATTTTTAGTTCAAAGCAGACAGGTTGCAGTATTGTTAGAATGTAATTGTACAATTGCAATATATAGCTTTGATCTAATCCTTTTAAAATAAAATGTTCCATCTATATCAAATTGATAATCAATTGTTTTTGGACATTACATTTCATTACATTAGACCTTTTGATGCCCACAATTCCTTATTATTAATTAAAATAGATAAGATAGATAAGCTTGATAATTTGAATGCAATGTGCCTGTCTATCTTTAGCTGTATATTTACTAAAGGTCGATTTTGGTTGATTAAAAAATGATTGAGATCGATCAACATTGACGTTATGTTTCTGGATCTAAATCACACATTTAGTAACAGACAATTTTTTATTTTATTTTTAAGTATTGGTAACACATTAGTAAGCCCCAGAAACACATTGATCACAATCGATTAAAATCGAACCTTTGTAAGGGAGTCTACACACATCATTCTTGTGCAGTCTTTTACTTGAGTGCTTGTCGGGATTTTCCGCTATTTAATTAACTCAGTAGTTCCCTGAGGTAGGTAATTTCAGTGCTAATATAAAAATAAATCTACCCATTAAGCTTGCCTCATGGTTGAAATTTTTAAACTGTATCAATATAATAAATAATTGTAGGCACTCTCAGTGAATGTTGTCTAGCATTGTCTGTTACGGGTTGGTGTTGTTTTCTGTTTTTAATTTTTTTTTGGGGGGGGTCTCATCGGGAAGACTTTCCCTTTGGACTAAATAAAAATGTCCACTGTCCCCCCGTAGCCACTACTATATACTTTACCTATGGAGAGTGAGGGGAAGAGGGAGAGAGAGAGGAATATATATAGAGAGGGGGGGAGGGAAAAGAGAGAGGGGGACAGAGATGGAGATTGGAGGGAGAGAGAGAGGGCGGAGAAAGAGGGAATGAAGGAGGGAGACAGAGAGTGAGACCGCAAGCATACACACTTCCTGTTTCAGCTTCATTATGTTGATGTTCCTGACAGGGGACAGGGTGAGCATGTCTTGACATTAGGCTCCACCCCTACCCATACACCGGCATATCACTGCATTATCAGTATGGGGGGCGGGGCTTAGAGTTTGTCAGTCATTGCCTGGCCACCCACAGTAGTGTAGAGGCGGATAAATGCTATCTTCGTTTGAAAAACTTTCATCAAAAATCCACCTGGTGAATGACAGACTGTGATGCTGCCAGGAGCCGGAACAGTGATGGTCCACAGTGGCCCAGTTCAGGACAATGTTTGCAGAGTGTGGGGGTCCCCAATGTGTGGGGGCCTCTGAATGACCGCCCCGTTCACCCCACCTAAAAACCGGCCCTGCATTACATTATTTCAAACACAGTTATTTTCAGTTAATAAATGAACATAAAGTTTCTATGAGGTTTATTGGTTTGCACTTCTATAAACAGATCAGACAGCAAGGGAACACATATACCACAAACATAATAAGACTAAATATAGTTACAGGATCTCATAGGGCTTACTTAAATCCATTTAAAGTCCATATTGTGTTCCAGCCTTTGCAGTGTGTTTGTTGTGATAGCAAAGAGACCCCAGAAACATTCCAAACATTGGTACAATAGTAATAATTCAGAACATAATTTAAACAACACTTAAAATATTTACTAATGCATGCTCATTTAATATTCACTAATTCCTTCAGATACTTACATTTGTTGAATGTTTGTATTAAAGTTCATACAAAACATGTAGAGGTATACTCAAACTTTTCACTGTTTGGTTGTAAGTAACACTAGAACAAAATGCAGCTAAGGCTTAAGCTCTGTAATGAGACAAAAATAGTAAAACACACATACCGCGCTGGTAGGCAATTTAGAATAAGGTAATATGAATTTAATAATAAAACTAAAATAATAAAAAATAAGACAATACATATATACATCAATAGGACATAGAATCAATAGTAAAAACATATATTCCACAGTAAAAGTAAAAAACGTATGAATAAAGGAATATTGTATTAACTAGCTGTTGTATAAATAATGGTACTAATGTGCTGGGTTAGAGTCACAAAATAACAGTTCCTGCATGGAAAGTTTCCAGATGCTTCAGATGAAAAGCGTTTGAACACACTTTGCTAATTAATAGCTTGATTTTGTTATATTGTAGCCGCTATCCTGCAAGTACTGTATCCGTTGAGATAGCCACAATAGACAATCTGAAGCTTGTATAGCAAAGACAGTTAGTAGCTTTTGGGATACTCAAAGTGTTACCCCATCGGGCACACACTAATAGGAACTTGAAAAAGTCCCAGGAATGGGACGAAACGCGTTGCTGCCCGTACCTGTCCATTGTGTCCTGTCCTATAACCCGCTCCTGCAAGTGTCGTCAGTGTCCGCAGTCTCTACTCCCAGTGCGAAGATATCCTGCAAGTCGCGGGAGCGCACATCCCCTCATCCGGAAAATCCTCCCGGCTTCTCCTGGGCCCTGGTCTCAGGCAGGCAATCATCACTGTGCAGCTGGACGGAGAGCCATAACACTGGATCAGCTGCGTGACTCTGAGACTGTTTTCTGACATGACCAGCATTCTCCACAGTACAGCTGGTGAGAGAACAACGCTACCTCTATTTTGTAGTCGTCTGAGATCTTGAGACCGGTCAGTACTCCTACCTTGTTCCTATTATTGTGTGCCTGACGGGGGAACACTTTGAGTATCCCAAAAGTTACTAACTGTCTTTGCTATACAAGCTTCAGATTGTCTATTGTGAATATCTCAACGGATACAGTATTTGCAGGATAGCGGCTACAATATTACAAAACCTATTAACTAGCAAAGTGTGTTCAAACGCTTTTCATCTGAAGCATCTGGAATCTTTCCATGCAGGAACTGTTATTTTGTGACTAATGGAGCATACACACGGTCAGATTTGTCAGACTTGTCAGATTTGTCAGATGAACCACTGAACGACTGAATGATTTGAACGATTTTACCAAAGTTTTGAACGATTGAACGATTTTTGACTGCATTAAAATGAATGGAATCGTCCAAGTCTGACTGCAAACCCATCAGATGTCAGATATCGTTATCTGACAAACGGGAACGCGCATCGTTGATCGTCCATCGTTCAGGCATGTCAGATATGAACGATTTTCCTTCAGATATGAACGACTGAACGATTTTTAAATCGTTATCGTTCATATCTGAAGGAAAAATCTGATCATGTGTATGCACCATTACCCAGCACATTAGTACCATTATTTATACACCAGCTAGTTAATACAATATTCCTTTATTCATACGTTTTTTACTTTTACTGTGGAATATATGTTTTTACTATTGATTCTATGTCCTATTGATTTATATATGCATTGTCTTATTTTTTCATTATTTTAATTTTATTATTAAGTTCATATCACCTTATTCTAAATTGCCTACCAGCGCGGTATGTGTGTTTTACTATTTTTGACTCAGTGCTTGTGGGGTTGCAATTTGTTCCCCTTGTTTGCTATACCGCTGCAGGTTCATTTTTAGATTGAGTTATTAGTGTGGTATGTAAGCACTAGGATTCCTTTCTTGTTAAGCTCTGTAATACCTTAAACCTTATTGTGGCTGCACCTGTTAAATTTAATCTCAGAGGAGGATACTGTAATAAACTATTTCTCTTGTTGTGCTGAGATTTTTATTTAAATAGCTGTCTATCTCTTTCCTTAGGCCATAGGTTATGATGAATAAGCACCCTACAATTTCAACTATCCCTTCTTATTCTCATCTACCCAGATTGAGCCTGCCACTCAATAAAAAAATACAGACCATACAACAGTCCAGATTTTAGTGAGATAGTCCAGATTTTTTTAACTCAGAAAGGGATGAGACCTGCTGTAAATTTGGTGTGGCTCTATAAATGATTGCACACATAGGCAAATGTTACATATCAATCTTAAGTGGCTTTGGTGGCCTGTGGATGGGGATTAGGACCTGATTCAGACCCACTCGCTAGGAAGAGTTCGCTCGTAGCTGGCGATGTTTCGCAGTGTGTGCATGTGTATGCATCGCATTGCGTGAACCAGTGCGAGAGATCAGGAAGTGTTCGCTCATTGCGCATAGACTGCCCGGCTGAATGAGTGACAGGAGAAGCCGTTTGTGGGTGGTGACAGGGGTAGACCACTAGAAACGGGGGAGTGGAGGTGCAAACGCAGGCGTGTCTGAGGGTCTTAATGCCGTTTCAGAGGTGTGCATAATTAACAGGCAGCGTCATAGTACACGTTACCAGATTGTAGTTCACACTGAAGTGCTTGCAGTAGGATATAGTCAACCACAAGAGCTGCGTTCGCTTCCGATGGTACCCAATTTACCGATGGTTGCATACACTTCCTGGAGATGACGTATACAAGTGGGTGTCTGCATACACAAAGCGATCGCACGCCAAGACATAGTGGGTGTGCTAGTGCCTTGCCATGCGATCGCCTGCCTTCCCGAATTTGCATACGCATTGAGTGAGCGAATGCATCTAGCGAGCAGATCCTTAATTCGTCCCACATTTATGTTTGTAAATGTTCACATATTAAACAAGTAAATTTGCATGTGTAGCATGTGAAGATAAGATAACCAGTTTTGGAGATAACAGAATTGTTTCCTAAGATATATCTTCCAAATATTCCTCTTTTAGAACACTGTCCCCATTTTGGGTGTGGTGCAGGGGTGTTTTAAGATAAAAGGGGACTGATTTCCTTGAACCACCTTTCCCCTGACAAAATGGCACATGTGCAAAATATAACTAAGACTCTGGCATGGTGACAGAGTTTTCTGCGCATGCACCATATCTCTGAGGGCAAAATGTGCAGTTTGGGCCGCCCTAGACTCAGAAGTTTGTGTGCACCACACACCCATTAAAAGTACATCACTGATTTGATGTTTAGATCAGCATAGATAAATTCCACCATTGTTTCCCAATGTGTCTGTTTGGGATGCAGTCAATATATTGATAGTTGGGATGCCAGCGCTCAGAATGCCGGCACCAGAATACCGACACCTGTCAGAATCCCGGTGCCGGCATCCTGACCACCAGGATCCCATACCCATCCCTATTTTGCTGACGCAAATATTAGTTTACAGTTACCAATCCTGTATTTGTTTCAGAATTGCCAAAACCACCAGAGACAGTGCCTATTTTTCAATAACAACCAACTGTGCATACCTTATTCGCAATAACTTTTCATATTTGCTGTGCTTTCTAAATTATAAAAGTAGTCTTTATTTTTGTATTTATTTATTTTTTTTAGTGATGCTTAACTGTTAACAACAGGTATTCAGAACAACGACGAAGTTAAAAAAAAAAAATGTATTATAGAGAAAAACACATTGGGGCAGATGTGCTAAGCTTTGAGAAGTGATAGTTTATAACTTTCCAATTTATCAACCACTCAGCTCCTGTCATTTTTTTAACACAGCCTGTAACATGACATTTAGGAGCTGAGTGGTTGGCAGTTTATATCTTTCCAATTTATAATTTTCCTGAGCTTAGTACATCTCCCCCCTAAATTGCTTATTGGACTTCAATCACATTCATTCAAGAAAAGATTACCACTCTTAAAGAAGTATTATATAATCACGGATTAATTGTAACAGCTAAACTGAGAATTGATGTCTAAAACCGAAGAATCCCAACCAGGGGCATAATAGGAGAAGAGGGGGCCAGTGTGCATTTCCCATCTGGGGTCCCCTCCTCTGTTCCCAGCGGCCGGCAGCAGACTGATGGCTGACCACAACAGCAGTAGACTCTGGGCACTAGTCTGTGCCCAGAGTCTACTGCACATGTGCAGCTCACCGGGAAAATGGAGGTGCCGCCATTTTCCTGGCAATTTCTTCACTATGCATGCGCAAAATGCTGAGAAAACGGCCGCGGCGGCCATTTTCCAGCATTTTGCGCAGGGCTGAGACACCCAGCGCAAGACCACGGAGATATAAGTATTAGAAAATATGGGTGCAGGGTGTGGGATGTAGGTCCCCCTGGACTGCACACTCTGCACTCATTATAAATACGCCCCTGACGCCAACAGGGGCATCGTAAAGGGGGTGCAGGGGGTGTGGACCGCACCTGGGAGGCACCTGCTGGGTGTTGCACTGTAGCATTGCGTGCAGCACTCTGCTCCTGACACAGTGAGGGAGCCGGCACTGCAAAACAGGCTGGCCCCCGGGGGCAGTCCGCATTTCTGGCATCACCAGAGTGACAATAATGGGGGTTCAGGCCGCTAGACCACGCCCCACCCACAAAGCCACGCCCACCCACGAGGCCACGTCCTGTTTTGTTGGCGCATGGCGAAGCCTACAAGGCAGCCCACCTTACTGACACCGGATGTCAGAACAGGTAGGGACACCACTGAACCACAAAGCAATAAGGAGCTAAATATCAGCTTGATTGGTAGATAAGATAGATCAATATCGTAATGATCTTGATATATACTGTAGAAGGAACTAACAGGGAAATTGGCGCCAGTCTCACTCATCCATATAGATTAAGGGTAGCAAGTTAAGAACAAGTCTCAAAATACTTTGAACTACAGTAAGCACCTGAAAAATATTTGGGAATCCAAATACAAAGTGCTAAAATCAGTACAATCCACAATTTGGCAAGATAGAAAACAAGAGCCTGATTTAGAGTTGTACACTAATGCTGCCACAGCTGCGATTTTTGCTGCTGTGGATGTGTGAAAATATGTTAATGTAACAGTGGCCGGGACTTGTACTGAGGCGCTAACCGTCTCCTTCGTAGCTGCCCGCAACTTCATACGCAATCGGATGCAGGTCAGGTAAACATCAACTCCTTCAGTGAGTCTATCGTCACGAAGCATTGCCGCAGTACCTGAGACCCTGTAGCCATATTCTCTGCATACAGGATCTAAGACTTTGCCAGCTACACGCACCGATAATGGATGGACCCCCCCGTTACCTCCCAGAAAACATTTGCTTCCTGTCAATCACTTGCAATTGAAACCTCACTGCACTGTAATCACAATTCAATTGGCGTGCATGCGGCTGCGACACGTGGGCAGACCACCGATAATCGCTCAAATGCATGAACATCGGAATAGCGGGCAACTCTGAATCAAGCCCCAAGTGCGTAAATATCAATGGATACAGCTAACTTGTAATTGGAAGATTATCTTCTACTGTACTTAATAAGTGCAAACAAGCAGTGGTGGAAAACGGAAATGTGTGTAAGGTTACAAAATGTTGAAAATTTTTTCTTAATGGTATGGAGCTACTTCTTCATGTACTACTTAAAATCACGTGTGCATTATATTAAAGAATTGCAAATTATTCTTCAAATAAACACTAGTCTGTTACACCCATTGGTGTTACACGTGATCAGCACCTGGTTGATCATGGTATAGTAACTTACAGCAGACAAATTTATGCTGTGTTCATAAAAATGTGAGCAAAGTGGTCATCTTCCAGCACAGATACTGCAGAAGCACATTTTGGATTAAAAACCCTGTATTAGAAGTACAATTCTACTACTGATCTATATAATGATATATAACCAGACAGACCTGTTCAAAAACTCTAATAATAACTGTAATTACTTTAAATGCTATTCGTAACAGACAACTTTTGCTTACAGCTTGTGTACAGTCAGGTCTATTGACTGTTCAAATAACAAGGCTGGTCAAAACTGGAACAGGCAACTACAGAACTGAATCAGCAGGATAAAATCAATGTCAAGTTAAGTAAAGTTAGGCGGCAAGAGGTAGGAACAGGCAATGTCATTAAGCATAAGGAAGGAACTAGGGATGTGGTCAATATTCCGACTGTGGGTATTCCAGCGCTCAGAATGGAGGAGCCGGAATCCCGACACTTTTCAAAATCCTGGTGCCGGCATCCCGACCGCCGGATTCCCAAAGGTAAGTAGCAGGGTTGGGGGAGGGTTAGCATTAGGGGTTAGGCAGAAGGGGGAGGGTTAGGGTTAGGCACTAGGGGGGAAGGTTAGGGTCAGGCATCGGGGAGAGAGAGTTAGGGTAGGGAGAAGAGTAGGGTTAGCATACTGACCGACATGTGTCGGTATTCTAACCCTGTCGCCTGAATCCCGAGCGCCGGCATCCCATAACCATCCCGAGGAACTATTGTGTTTAAAACTGCTGCACACTGAGCCTGATTCAGAGGTGTATGCTATTACCAAAGCTGCTGAGGTTTTGGACGCAGCTGCTTTGCTAAGATATGCTAATGCCACAAGAGGCGCTTTGTGTAAATAGACGCTTCTTGACGAATTCTGTGATCCGCTGCTGTGTCCGAGGACTCAGCATAGGATCACTCTGCATGAACATTGGTCATCTGAGCAACCTGAAAGTCACTCAAAATGGGCGGTGTTTCCACGCAGCTGAAGCCAGTGAAGCTGCATACAAGGACGCAGCCACTGGTTTCAGGACGTCCAGCAAATGGGACAACATGTCCCCATTTTCTGGAATGCTGCCTGACTCCGCCCCCAAACATCCGGGCACTTCAAGCAAGCTCGCAAAAGAGAATCTGCATATGCGCAGTACAGATCCTGCACAAACAGCATGCAGTTGCAGCTCACTTTCCTTTCTCAAAATTTTTTATAAAGTAAACATTTTGTATTTTTAACGTAAAAAAAATAGAACAGCGACAACTATTGATAACCTTTGTTTGAGGTTTTTGCCTTTTTCAGGGGTTTTGCCTTTTGTAAATTGGACAGTTTCAAACCCACCAGAAAAATCACAGAAAAAGGAAAATAATTGGCATCACCTTAGTAATATAATCTATACATAGTAGGCATCTGTCTGTTTGTTCGGGCTAATCTCGAGAACCACTGGTCGGATTTTGATGCAGTTATCACTATTCTATAGAGCATTTGTTGAGGAAGGTTAAGGAGGTGAAACATTAATGTATGACAAAAGGGAGCTGAACAGTGACAATGTTAGTAAAGCAAGTCAATGAATAAAATAAGACGTCCATGCACTTTCTTGGCTTATGCTGTCTAAACCGTTAAAGATATATCACAACGATGGGCTTTGTTTTATACCACGTAGAGATTGATACTTATTATCCTTTTCTCCAGAAAAATTTATGTAAGCCCTGTTTAGTTTACTAATACAAAATTTAAGTTTTCCCTTTTTTCACCATTCCTATCTCATTTATTTGAAAAACGATTCATTAAATTCAAATGAGTCCAATTCTGGTAAGAGTCTGCAATAAATAAAGCACAGGGACAAACACTTAACGTGGCTGGAGTTGACCTAAGTGGAAACTGTTTTTCTCATGGACAACTTCAGGGCTTAAAGTCGTCCTGGAGAGGTGGTGGAACTCATCTCCCCTGCCATCTACTCACCAACGCCACGCTAGTCTGACAGGCCAAAACAAATGTGAAAACTGTTCTTCACACACACACTATTGTGTATAGGAAACGGTAAAGTGAATGGCTGAGGGTCCCCTGTAGCTTTTGGGGCTATGACAGTGTGAAATACATTTTGGATGCTTTTTTAGCACTCCTGCCATCAGCTGAGACTACAATGTTAGATCACTTAAAAAGAAAAAAAAAGTTCTATATCATCAGTGTTATTTTCTGCCGTGCCTCTGAGTTTTTTTATGGGGTCCCCACAAACTATTCTATGTCACTTGGATGCCTAATGTTTTTTTGCAACCCCTATGTATAGCCTTTGCTTTATTCTTTCCTTACCTATATGCTGGTTTCTCTGAAATGAGAGACCTCTGAAGAAATTGAGACTCCCTAGGCAGACAGACAGTGGCTCTTTGTCTCTGGGACTTCTGTGCAGGGGCTTGGGGGAGGTGGAACTAGTTCCACCTACCATTAGAGGTGACGGAATTCAGGGCCTGATTCAGAGCCGCTCGCTAGATGCGATCACTCGCACAACGTGCATGTAAATTGCGTAGGCAGTACTATTGCACAGCAATGCATTAGCACTCCCAGTATTTCTTATAGAGTGATCACATAGTGTAACCAGACACTCACCAGCCTGTTTTAAGAGGCCCACTTGTGCACGTCATGTCCAGGAAGTGTATGCAACCATCTGTACCATCGGATAACATCGGAAGCTATCGCAGCGCTTGTGGTTGACCATACCCAGCATGAAGCACTGCAAGCACTTCAGTGTAAAAATAAGGCAGGTGACGTGTACTATGATGCTATCATTTAATTATGCACACCTCTAAAACGCTGATGAGATGCTCAGGCACGTCTGCGTTTGCACCTCCACTCCCCCGTTTTTAATGGCCAGCCCCTGTTACCACCTACAAACGGCTTCCCCTGTCACTCACTCTGCTGGCCTGTCTATTTGCAGCGAGTGAATGCATTGTGAACTTTCGCTAAGGTATGCGGATGCGCACTGCGATGCATACGCATGTGCACAATGCACACACACTGCATACCATTGGCAACAGCGAGAGTATGCATCTTAGCAAGCGGGTCTGAAATGAATGAGCTCCTCAGTTCCACCCCGTTCCTGCCCACGTTAACCCCTGGACAACTTGATGTGGCCCTTTTGTGTGTCACATCAAAATAGATCTTTTCGTGTTGGCTTCTGGAGGGAAAATTACTAATGTCGTCTAAAAGGCAATCTTATAAATCTTAGGTTAAAAAAGACTATCACCGTGAATTAAAAAATGACTCCCGTGCGAAGCCAGGGCAGGTCGCTAGTTTATATATGTAATTGAACTTTGCCCCAATGAAAGAGATACGCATCAATTAAAGAGACAATTTTTACTTTGACAAACAATTTATGCTTTTTTTAAAATTCAATACATTGTTATTTAAATATATAAATCAACAACTATCATATTATTAGAGATGAGCCTGAACATCGCAATTTCAGAGTCTGATCCGAATCCAGCCCGGGTTTTCCCGCCTAACTCGGAATCCAAAACGGGGCAAAATGTCATCATCCCGCTGTCGGTTTCTCGTGGGTTTTGGATTCTATAAAGGTCCCGGTGATCGGCGCCATTTTCACTCTGGCTGTGAATCGTGTACAGAGAACAGACGGGCTCTGTGCTGTTCTGTCTGTTCAAGGGTGCAGTGTTGTCGGGCTGGGGCTGCAGTACATAAAGGGGGGTGCTGCTGTGTCACTGCTGTCCTGTCAATCAAGGAGCTGGGGTGGCTACAGTAAATAATGGGCTGCTGCTGTGTTGTCCATAAAGGGGCTGGGGCTGCAGTACATAAAGTGTGGGGGCAGCAGTACATAAAGTGGTACTGCTGTGTTGTCCTGTCCATCATAGGGCTAGGGCTGCAGTACAAAAAGGGGTGCTGTGTCGTCCAGGGGTGCTATGCCAATCTAGGGGTGCTCTTCCCCATGTAAAAAAAAATAAAAAGTTAATTAAAATTAATAATTATCATTTCACAAACAATAAAAAAAAAAGATCTTTTTTTTTTTCTTCATTTGCAAGCTACGCTATTAAATTTTGGTGACACTGCCGGCCAGACCGGGGTGCTGTGTTGTTCATCAAGGGGCTGCTGTCTCGTCCAGGGGTGCTCTTCCCCAGTGTAACCAAAATTATTGTTCGGTGACACTGCCAGCCAGACCTCAGTTTATCATCCACATATTTGTGACTTTGCAGGTGGTATGTCCGCACTCCGAAGGGGTGCTTTGTTGTCCATAAAGGGGTACTGTGGTGTTAATCAAGGGGCTGCTACCTCGTCCAGAGGTGCTCTTCCCCAGTGTAAAAAAAAATTATTGTTCGGTGACACTGCCAGCCAGACCACAGTTTATCGTCCATGTATTGTGACACAATAAGTGGTAGCGCAGTGTGTTATTCTTATTCATAAAAAAATTGTGACACTGTAAGTGGTAGCGAAGTGTGTTATTCTTTTCTTATTCATAAAAAATCTTCTGACACTGTAAGTGGTAGCACAGTGTCAAAATATTTTTTGAGTAAAACATTGCGCTACCACTTAGTGTCAAAAGATTTTTTGAGCAAAACACTGCAAGCGGTAACAGTTTAGTCATAACAATTCTTGTGACACTGTAAGTGTTAGCGCAGTGTTTAACTCCTGAAAAATCTTGTGACATTGTAAGTAGTAGCACAGTGTGTTATTCTTTTCTTATTCAGAAAAATTCTTGTGACACTGTAAGTGGTAGCACAGTGTTTTACTCATAAAAAAATCTTGTGATACTATAAGTGATACTATAAGTGGTAGCACAGTGTGTTATTCTTTTCTTATTCAGAAAATATCTTGTGACACTGTAAGTGGTAGCACAGTGTGTTATTCTTTTCTTATTCAGAAAAATTCTTATGAAACTAAGTGGTAGCACAGTGTTTTACTCAAAAAAATCTTGTGATACTGTAAGTGGTAGCACAGTGTGTTATTCTTTTCTTATTCATAAAAAATATTGTGACACTGTAAGTGGTAGCACAGTGTGTTCTTTTCTTATTCAGAAAAATTCTTGTGACACTGTACGTGGTAGCACAGTGTTTTACTCATAAAAAAATCTTGTGATACTGTAAGTGGTAGCACAGTGTGTTATTCTTTTCTTATTCATAAAAAAATCTTGTGACACTAAGTGGAAGCAAAGTGTTTTATTCTTTTCTTATTCATAAAAAATATTGTGACACTGTAGGTCATTGATACCGTAGTGTAATATTTAAAATTGGTACAAATCGATGTGTGTGCTGTAACCCACTTCATTCATGTTTGTTGATATGGAGAACGATCAGTTGAGAGTAGAGCAGTAACCACGTACTAGGGCTGGAGCTGCCGCCAGTGCCACCAGTCAAGATACTAGTCCGTCTACGTCATCTACTAAAGCCGATGCCCAAGGGCATTCATGGCTTAAGTCAGGGCATCTGAAATCAAGAACCAATATTTTACATTGGTAAAGAAAAAACATCAAAGGGAAAGTAAGCTTCAGAAAGACGTAAGTATTGGTAATATGCCTTTCACCACACAACGTGGCAAGGAAAGGCTAAGGCCTTGACCTTTATTTATGACTGGTGGTTCTGCCTCTTATGAAGATGTAAGCCTTTCTCCCTGTAGATATTTGAAAAAAATTAAAATCGTTAAGGCACAGGAACCAACTGTGAGCTCAGAAATGACACAAATCCCTGAGGAGAGTCTAAGGGGTAAATTTACTAAGATGGGAGTTCTATTAAGAAGTGCTATTGCCCATATCGACCAATCAGATTCCAGGTATTATCTTCTAGAAGTTGAATTGGTTGCTATGGGCAACATCACTTCTTAGTAGAACTCCCATCTTAGTAAATTCACCCCTAAGTTTGACGGTGGGAGCTATGTGTGAGCCTGACCTTTCCAAAACTTTACTCAAAGAGGAGCCTCCTTCCACAACTTGAGCATCCTCTGCAAATGTGGGGATGAGCAGCATTTGTCAACATGCTGACATAGAGATTGAGGTTGCTTCTGTGCACCAGGAGGAGGATATTTGTGTAGCTGATGCTAATAAGGATGTTGATGATGAGGATGCTGATGATGAGGATGTTGTTGATGAGGATGTTGTTTGTGTAAACCAGGCCCCAGTAGAAATAGTTGTTGCCCATGATAAGAAAAAGCCCATTGTCATGCCTGGGCATAAAACAAAAAATCTACTTCTTATGTGTGGAAAAATTTCTACCCAAATCCGGACAATAATTGTCAAGCCATCTATACCTATTGCCATGCCAGAGTAAGTAGAGATAGAGACCCTTACCATCCAGGAACCTCCTCCATGTTACATCATCTACAGCGCATCCATCGAAACAAGTAGTCCAACATCAGCTAGCTCCCTTCTCTCTGCTAGATCCAAACATGTGGCATCTTCACCACCAACACTTTCATCAACAATATCCTCAATCATGATCGGAAGCAGTCCTGCATTCAATTTTATAAGGCTGACTCAGTCCTCTCCTACCCTGGATTCCTCAGAAGAATCCTTGAGCGCTACGCCTGCTGCTGATGGGAGCAGTTCTTCATTCCAGAAGGGGACCAGGAAGACTACTAGTAGTAGTTCTGAAAAACAATTGACTGTTAAACAATCCTTTGCAAGGGGGAGCAAGTATTACAGCAGTCACCCAGTTGCACAACAGATCACTGACGCCATTACATCTATGCTGGTATTAGATGTGCATCCGATATCTGCCATTAGTGCAGTGGGTTTTAGACAGTTAATTGAGGTCCTCTGTCCCTGCTACCAAATCCCATCTAAGTTCCACTTCACTAGAAAAGCAATTCCCAGCCTGTACAGGGGCGTTAAAAAAAACTTAATTAGTGTCCTCCAAAATGCCATTGTACCCACTGTCCACTTAACCACAGATATGTGGACAAGTGGAACAGGGCAAACACAAGATTACATGACTGTAACAGCCCACTGGGTGGGTGTATTTCCTTCAGCGGCACCAACAGCAGCATCTCAGAAAAAGTAGTTTATTCAGAGGCAGGCTACTCTGTGTATAACCGGTTTCACTAAAATACATACTGCTGACAACCTCTTAGAAAAACTCAGGGAAGTCATTTCAAAATGGCTTACTCCGCTTGGACTCTCCTTGGGACTTGTGATTTCTGACAACGCCACCAATATTTTGAGAGCATTACAGATGGGTGAATTCCAACACGTCCCATGTTTTGCTCACACTATTAACTTGATGGTGCAATTTTTTTTTTTTAAATGACAGGGCCGTGCAGGAGATGCTCTCCATGGCCCACAAATTTTCTCTGCATTTTCGTCTTTCAGCAGGTGAATGTGGTAGATTGCAGCACCTGAAAGAAGTGTTGAATTTACCCTGAAACCAGCTGAAGCAAGAGGTAGTTATGAGGTGGAACTCCACCCTTTATATGCTTGAGCGGATGGAGGAACAGCAAAAAGCCATCCAAAGCTACACACCGAAGTATGACATAGGAAGAGGAGGGGGACTATACCTTACTCAAGCTCAGTGGAAAATACTTTCCTTGTTGTGCAGAGTCCTGAAACCCTTCGAAGTAGTCACCTGTGAAGTGAGTTCAGACACTGCCAGCTTGAGCCAGATAATTCCCCTCATTAGACTGTTGGAAAAGCAGCTTGAGAACCTGAAGGAAAAGCTGAAATTAGGCGATTCCGCTAAGCATGTCGGACTTGTAAATTAAGTCCTTTATTCGCTATGCCAGGATCCAAAGGTAGTCAGGATCTTCCAATCGGAGCAATACAGTTTGGCAACCGTGCTGGATCCTAGGTTAAAGTCATATGTTGTGTCTTTCTTCCCAAAGGACACAGGTCTGAAGAGATGCAAAGAGCTGTTGGTAAGCAAATTGTCATCTCAAGTGGCACGTGATGCAGTGATGGCGAGTTTCTCCAGCAAGTGCGGCTGCCAGGAAAAAACTAAACTTTCCCAAAAAAAGACCCACTGGTGATGCAGATGAGTCAGCACAACCAAGTTTTAACATCTGGTCGGGTCTAAAAAAAATTGCCTACAATTAATGAGACCTCTACCATGACTCCATCTGATACGGTCATCATTCGAAGAATGGTTAAGGACTATTTTAATTATAGCATCCAAATAGGCATGTCAGACAGTCCATTTCACTACTGGCAGGATGAAAAGGCAATTTGGAGGCTCTTGCACAAACTGGCTTGCTTTACTTGAGCTGCCCACCCAGTGGTGTATCTAGGGGTCTGTGCGCCCCTGGCAAAATAATGGACTAGCGCCCCCCTCCCTTCAAATTCTCTGAATAATAATATTCTGTCTCCCCAGCCATCCCCCTTCGTTCTCCACAGCCTTTCCCCCTTCTCTCTCCTCAACATCCCCCTTCAGTGTCCCCAGCCATTAGCCTTCCACTTTCTGTGTCCCCAGAATGCTCTTTTCTGTGTCCCCTGCCAACCCCTTCTATGTCCCCAGGCATCCCCCTTCATTCTCCACAGCCTTTCCCCTTCTCTCTCCCCAGCCATCTCTTTTCAGTGTCCCCAGGCATCCCCTTCATTCTCCACAGCCTTTCCCCTTCTCTCTCCCCAGCCTACTCTCTTTTGTGTCCCCAGGCATCCCCCTTCTACTCCTCCCCCCATATCCAGCCCCCGCAGCCCACACAGATACTTACCGTATCTTCCTGCTGTGGTATGGCTGCGGCAGGCTCCTCAGTGAGTACAGCAATGCGGCGCGCATGGCGTCATGACGTCACGCGCGCCTTGTGTAAAGAAAAACTGTATTAGTCAGCTGCTCTGCGCCTCCACAGAGGACGAGGAATAGAAGGACGCAGCTCTGCAATGGAGGAGCTCCAGCCCCTGGCACACAATGGGGCTCAAGCTATCAGAGTCTCGGATCAGAGCCATGCCGCTGCCCTCCTCCCAACACTCCCTCCCCGGGCATCCGATCTCCGGGTCCTGCAGCATACCCACACAGGCTCCCTTGCCTGAAAACACCTCCGTCTCTGCTCTGTCCCCCTTGGATGCAGCCGCAGCATCGTGGGCCTGGCCTAGCATCCTCAGTGCCCCAGACGAGCCTCCCTCTGGCCGGTGCAGGCGGGCGGCTACAGGGTCGTATCTACCTTGTAGCTGCAGGTGACACCACCGGGCGGCGCCCCCCTTTGGCCGCCGCCCCTGGCAAGTGCCATCCTGGCCAATGGATAGATACGCCCCTGTGCCCACCCTCCAGTGTATACTCAGAAAGAGTTTTCAGCACAGCCAGGAACCTTGTCAGCGATCGGCGTAGGAGGGTACTTCCTCAAAATGTGGAAAAAATTATGTTCATCAAAATTAACTACAAATTTCATGAGGAAAACCTTTACCGCCAATTACATCCAAATAACACAGAGGCACCTAAGGCTGTAATGGTGAATTCCAGCGGGAACTAATTTAATATTGTGTGAAGATGATGTACACACTGATGAGGAATCGGATGATGATGGCAACAACATCTTGCCTCAAAAAGCCAGTTTGTACATGGAGAGATCATTGCCAGCATTGTCAGCTGCCCCTTGGTAGCCTGGTTTGTGGGGGCCCAAACAAACCAATCATTACAGCCACAATTGGCAGTTCCTGTCGCTGAGGTAATTGGTTTGTTAAACTGTGCATGTTCTATATACAACATAAGGGTTGGTGGAAGGGCCCAAGGACAATTCCATCTTGCACCTCTTTTATTTAATATGTGCTGCTTGGGGCATTGCTGTCTGACATTTTTAAATTTATAGTTTATGAAACTGACATCCTGTCTGCCATTGTTGTGTGGCAAAGTTTAATAGATGTCCTATATTTTTTAAACAGCTGTGCTTTTGAGCCTCTGCTCTGATGCTTACTTTTTTATATAGTTTCATACTGTATTTATTTCAGCTAAAATCACAAATACAGTAAATTATGGGACTAAACTGGATGAAAACATTATTGTGAGCTGTGAGGTGGTCAAAATTTACTGGAAAGTAGTGTAAATTAATGTTATTGAGGTTAATAATACTGTAGGAACAAAAACAGGCCTGTTATTATGTTAAAAAAAAAAAAAAACAGATCCAAAACCAAAACACGCAAGGGCAGTTTTGCCAAAGTTAAATTCAAATCTGAAACAAAATGAGATACAGATCCAAAACCAAAATTAAAAACAAAACACTGGGGTCGGTGCACATCCCTACATATTATAAAAATATAATAATAATATACAGTTTGTTATGAATACGAATTAAAATAGTTACCTATGTGGTCTCAATAATTACAGAGCCGATCAATGTAAAGATGGTACGTTAGTAAAAACAGTTTGGGTCTATGTATATACATAAAGGCAGAAAAGTGTGACTTACAACTACAGTACAAAATGAAAACATCTAGTTGTAAAACAGTATATAGTATTTCAATACACAAAGAAGAAAACATATTCCTACTTATCTTACACCAGAGACTATAGATAAATTAGAACCAGTGACTCTCACCCCACTTGGCAATTATAGGCCGAGTCTAGCCATCTTGCTTTTCTAGCCGTGTATACATATTTCTCATGTGCAGCGAGTAATTTATGCTTAATTTTTAGTATTGGCATTACAGTATATTGCCTTTTATTGTATGTCTGCATTGGATTAATATAATAAATTATGTAATGGCTTATTGTTTTATAGGGTGTCTGCAGAATGATAACAAGTGTATTCCTCTTTACAGGTTGCTACCCAAGCTTTTAGTGCTCTAAATTTAAACTATGTGGACTGCTGTGAATAAACATAAAGGAGTACCATCATCTTCTGTGTATATATAACCTTGGCAACAAGTCACCAGGAATAATGGGATGCTTATGCTCTGTCTGCCCCTGTAATCGCTTTTCTTGTTGGAATAAACATACTGGAAAACGGCTAAGAAGGAGCTCTGTTTTGTCTTGTTGCACAAAAAGGAAATCTAACACAATTGATTTCAGTGACTCAGTTCGGCTGGGACAAATGGGAGAGACAACTGAAGACACACATTTTTTAAGGTACGTATTTCCTTGTCACCTACAGGGCAGGTTCTAGACATTGTGGAGCTCAGGGCGGAAGTTCCCTGTTGCACCCCCCCCCCCCCCCCCCCCCCCACCTAAAAAAAACTCTTTACAGATGGTGTCTCTCTGTGCGCATGCTTCCGGAAAGGCGGCGTGGCCGATTGGGGAGAGGGCGTGTCCTTGTGAAACACCCCCAATTCATCACCCTTTATAATATTTTATGCCACATACAGTAATTCCCTTTCTAACACATTATGCCACACACATGTAATGCCCTTTATACTACATTATGCCACATGCAGTAATGCCCTTTATAATACATTATGCCACACGCAGTAATGCCATTTATAACACATTATGCCACACACATGTAATGCCCTTTATCAGAGCCAGAACTAGGATTTTTCTCTCCCGGGGCAAGGCCATAATTTGGCGCCCCCCCAAAAATTACAACATAGAGGACGAAAAGAGTGTGTGGTTTTGTGACACAGTAATGCCCCTTATAACACATTATGCCACACATTAATGACCCTTATAACACATCATGCCACAGTAATGTCCCTTACAACTGTATAGTGAAATGAGCACTAAACGATTGCTTGTCCAGGCACCAGGGAGACATAAGCAAAAAGTATCTGCAAACAGCAACAGCAGCACAAATGTGGTGATGCTCAAGCACCCAGAGAACTGGCACCTATGTTTACATCCAACCAGGACCTCCATTTATAATTGTTCTCATTAGAAATACCAGGACCTCCATTTATAATTGTTCTCATTAAAAATACCAAGACCTCCATTTATAATTGTTCTCATTAGAAATACCAGGACCTCCATTTATAATTGTTCTTATTAGATATTCCAGGACCTCCATTTATAATTGTTCTTATTAGAAATTCCAGGACCTCCATTTATAATTGTTCTTATTAGAAATTCCAGGACCTCCATTTATAATTGTTCTTATTAGAAATTCCAGGACCTCCATTTATAATTGTTCTCATTAGAAATACCAGGACCTCCATTTATAATTGTTCTCATTAGAAATACCAGGACCTCCATTTATAATTGTTCTTATTAGAAATTCCAGGACCTCCATTTATAATTGTTCTCATTAGAAATACCAGGACCTCCATTTATAATTGTTCTCATTAGAAATACCAGGACCTCCATTTATTATTGTTCTCATTAGAAATTCCAGGACCTCCATTTATAATTGTTCTTATTAGAAATTCCAGGACCTCCATTTATAATTGTTCTTATTAGAAATACATTGTATAGCCCTCATTTGAGATTAAGGGCATGCAACTGGCAACACAGTTAGGGCTGTCAAATATTAAGTTATTGTGATAGCACATTTGTATATACTTAACTTCCTAGTATATTTTAGCATATAAAGGTTTCTGTATGTCTCCTTTCTTATAGATCATCACTTAGACCCAGTAGACACAGACTACAGTAGTAAAAGCAAAGTGCAACTACAATTATCTTTGACTTTAACAAATTGAACTTGCATTCATAGTTAGGCAGGGCCATTCCATAGTATTAAATACAAAAACACTATCAACCTAGGCTGTTATATATATATATGTATGTATAGTTTGGTTTTGCATACTGGTTAAATGACACTACTTTTATTAGTGTTCAGTGTTCGGTTGCACATAAATTTACGACCTAGTTACAACCTAGTTCCTCTTTTGTAAAATGTAAATACTCTGCTTGCTGTCACTATTGTTTGAGCCACTTGCACTTTACAGATATCTGTTGGACCCTGCTTTCTGTGTTCTGACCTGTTATATGAAACTTATATGTCATATGGGAAATCTTCAATAGAGACACCTTCATTGAACTTTTTATTGAACTGACCAACTTTGTAATCGTACAATTTTAATCGTGTTTCCATTGCAGCAAACAAGAGACACAAGTACCACTGACTGAGGAAGAGGATTGTTCCCCTGAAAGCTCGCAGCAGCTGGAACCGGAGATTCTAAACTGTGCTGCAGATTTGTCGTTGTATAAAAAGACTAATACCTTACTTTCTGGTAGTAACAATGGAATGGTTATAGAAAATGGGTGAGTTTTCATTTTCTCATAAAGTATTACAATTCTGTTAATGAATTGCTGTTTCTTAATTATTCATTTTTTACTTAAACGAGTTAATGTCTTTTACAGCACCAATTTATTTATTATTATTACCAGTTATTTATATAGCGCACACATATTCCGCAGCGCTTTACAGAGAATATTTTAAGATTATATGTAATAATATATATTTGCTTTGGAACTATTTCATTCTATTTGTTCTTTAACATTTGATGTCTCTTTTATCATTTATATTAGTGTGCTTGTATGACTGGAACATATGCAGCATATTTTTGTGGCACCTTGTAAATAAAAATAATACTAATAATAATAATCTGTCTAGTGCAAGTTAAACAATAAAAGCAAATATGAGTCACACACAGATATACAATTGTTGCATATGAAATTAATCAGTACAGTGAAGCAGTTAGCTGCATCTGTTTGCTACTAAGACATATTTTGGGGTGAAAAAGATGCTCAGTGCAAGCCATGTTGCCCGGGACCTGGTGGCTCACTTGCATCGGAGACATATGAGGCTAGGTGTAAGAGGACACATCTTTAGTTATAATGGTAGCACTCTTGCTTAGGCTAGTGCAGTGTGAGAGCCAAGAGGGTGAAGGGCCCTGCTTGTGAGAGCTTACAGTCTAAAGAGTTGGGGTAAAACTGAGTGGTGAATTAGGGAGAAATAAGTAGGTAGTACATAAAGTGGATGTGTGTTAAGAGTGTGAGGAAGGCTTGTAGGCTTTAATGGATGTATTTTTAGGGCATGTGTGAATCCCTACAGGTCGGTAGACATTCTCATATGTTGTGGGAGTTCCAGAGGAGGGGATTTGTACGGGAGAAGTCATGGATGTGGGAGTCGGAGCAAGCAATCAATGCAGAGACAAGGAGATACTCAAGAGTAGTAGAGAGAGCAAGGGTATGTTGATTGAGATGAGGAGAAAGATTTACAATGGGCTTGAGTGACGGTGAGGAGTCTTAAACAGGACTCTGTAGTGCCATGTCTTCCTCCCTGTATCCAAAACTTCACTTTCGTGGACAAGGATAATGTCACACGGGTCTGTTTTTAAATGCAACTTGTAACCCATGGATTCCCAACCACAGTCCTCAAGGCACGCTAACAGTTCATGTTTTACAGATAGCCTTACTTGAGCACAGGTGTATTAATTAGTACCTTAGTTATTTTGACTTAACATCTGTGCTCATGCGTAGATATCACTAAAACCTGGACTATTAGTGTGCCTTGAGGACCAAGGTTGGGAAACACTGGTGTAATCACTAAATCACACAATTTTATAGATAAATGGAGAATTGGACCTAGCATTTAAAGAGCTAATAAATCCTAATTCCAAGTCTCCATTACTATGTTTCAGTACTTAAATGTTGTGCTTAAGTATGAAACTGTATACAAAGCACAATGGAACTTAATGTGAAAAAACCCTGCATTGTAGCATTTCTTATACAGATTCAGACTCACTCGCACACATGTATTGCATATCTAATCACAGAAATTAGTGCAGTATTGTGAAGCAGTTTTGTCATATTGTGTTGCGACTAAGACACACATTCGTGCCAAAAAGCCGCTCGGTGCAAGCCGTGTCCCACAGTACCTGACCAGAATGGCTCTTTGGTGGGACTGTGCCAATAGTGTATGAGGACACATCTGTAGATGCTATGGAAATGCCTATACTGTAAGTGCATTGCCTGTATTTACATGCAATCAGGTCTGGAGCATGTGCAGTGTGAAAATAGGCTAAATATGATAGATAAGCAAGAAATGTACGTTAGAAAACAATACAGTAACTAGTGAATAGCTGGTGAAACTGGGAAAACAGGAAACCTTAACATCACTCAGCCATAGCCTTGTTCAGCATGGTACAGATGTGTCCTCATACACTGTGGCTTCAGTCGCGCCAAACAGCCCCTCTTGGAGCGCCAGGTAATGGGCGACTCGGCCACACCAAACGATATTCTAGCTCTAAATGTGCGTCTTATTTGCTTAAATAAAACGGGTAAGCAAAAAAACTACTTTGCTAGAGTACACTGATCAATTCGATGTGCAACACTTATGTGTGAGAATGAGCCTCAATCTGTATACAAAGTGCCACGATGCAGCGGCCATGGCTTTTTCTCACACCAAGTTTAGCTGTGCTTCATCTGCAACTTTGATCATGTTTAAAACTGATTCTTGTGCGATCAAAGTCACAGTCCAGCATCTTGTAGACTTTAAGTGGTGTTTTGCAGTGTCTGCAATGCAAATAAGATGCAAAATTACTACGCATCTAGAACCTTATGGTGTATTGATGCTAGATGTACAAGGACACATCTGTAACTGAATCCCCTAGCTGAATTGGGGAGGAAAAAAGACACATTAGCATTTTTTTTCTGGAGTACTACTTGTACCAGCAAGCCCTGCCAGTCTAACCGGTTTGGGTATGCTGTAGAACTACAAATGTCATCATGTCCTTGTAACCTGGCTTCTAAACAATTCAGAGCAGCTTCAATGTGATTGGTAAGAGCATTGGAAAGCTGCTGTGTATTGATTAGCAGTGGCTACACCACTATGAATTGCTTTGCTACATTGAATGAATTCTTGATTAGAAGCTGAAATGGAGAAAACATTGCGTGTTTTTGTTTTTTTTGTTTAATACTGCTGGCATCGGTAAGTGCATCCACACTGGGTAGCGGGAGCCATGCTGCATTCGGCAGCATGGCATTGCTAGCGACATCCTCAGATCTTTCTGCATGCACAAAAGATCTGAAGATGCGACGGGCGCCCCGCGGGAGCGCGCATCGGTTTCGTGATAGTAGGTACACACTATGCAATTTGAACTATTTGACATTCCGTGCATCAGAATCGTCCAAATTATTCAAAATATCATATAGTGTGTACCTAATGTCACCACCACCCATGGCTGAGATGGCGGCCTCAGCACTGAAGAGGTAAAAACTCTTGCTGGGTCCCATTTTTGAAGGGACCAATCGTTGCTAGGTGCCATTTTCAAGAATATTGGTGCTAGGCACCAATTTCAACTGTTTAAAAAATGTAGATTTTTTGCATTAATTTATGTGCTGCAGCTACACAGTGGGTTTTCCCTGGCTGCGCTGTTCCAGGGGGCTGTACACAGAGCGTGGCAGTTTTGAGTCCAGCGGCTGTGGTGCTGCACCAGGGGAGAGTTCCCTACAAAGTCCCAGGTTGCGGGAGGGGCACTCGATGTGTGTTGGGGACCAGGGGTGTAGCTCATGGTACAGCCAGCATTGAAATGGTTAAGTTCCAATACTGGGCACTAGGACTAGTATTTAGGCAGTCTGTGTAAAAATACTGTATATATGTTTAAAATTAACTGCATTCAAATATTGTTTTGTAAAGGACTGCAGATGTGCTGCAGTGTCCTGACATGTAAAGCACTAGGCACAGAGAATATATATATTTCACAATATGTTTAACATGCTTTAAATATATTTATATTTAAAGAAAAATTATGTTAAATGTATTTAAAAGTAAAAGTGCACTTACATTTTCATTGGATTTCTAGGGGGATCTGGAGCCCTCCATGGGCTGCTGGTTCCCACAGCCTGCCTCCCAAGGAATCTGAATGACTTTACCTGCAGCCTCATGACTCAGGGGGGGGGGGCGATTACATTTTTTTTTGGGCGTGCTAATTAATGAGCGCCCAGTTTGCTATTCAAATGTTCTGGGCGCTCGTTCATTTTTGCCCTCTTTCAGACTGACGAGATTTAGCCGTCTAAAACAGATAAACCCGTCTTAATTTCTGGTTAGGGCGCGCTATCTGCAGTTAGTGCACCCTAACCAGGATGTTTCTGTCACATTTCTGCTTGCGCACTCCTGAGTGCGTGCAGAAACGCTGGCGCCGGCGGCTATCACGCCCCGACAGAGCAACAATTCAATTGCTCTGTCGGGCGTCTAATAAAACAAGCCGTCGGCTAAACATTTGAATTCCCCCCAAAGTGAGGTCAGCAGGTTCAGGGAGAACTGGCTAGCACAACCAGTTAATTGTTTACTAGAGCTCCAAAGAGCTTTCACTTGGTGCCTGGGGTTCTATTCTCCCAGCCTCTGGAGCTAAAATTTGGCCAGAATAGAGGATAAGGTCTCCCAACAGTATCCTAAGTCTTAGAGCAAGCCATCCCCCACTCCAGACTTGCTGGCACCTAGGTTGTGGTTACCTGTCCAGGTGATTTCAGGGAAAGAGGAGTCACCACTCCTCACTGTCCATTAGGGACAATATCAAATGTGTGCATGCACAGCCCATCCACATAGCTTGATTGGTTAAGGGACCCAGGGCGGGATTATCCCCTGTGGTACTGTGTGTTAGAACGGGATAAAAGGAGGGCTTGCGAACCCCGAGAGTGTGTATCATCTCAACATCAGGATTGTACTTCTGTGTCATCTGTATGCTGTGATTGTCCCAAACATCTGCAGCAAAAGGCTAGTCTTTTTAAAGACATTTCAGCAATAAACATCTTGCCCTAAGATGCCTGCATCTGCATGTATCTTGTGACTATCAGAGTAGTGCCAAAGGGATGTAGTTTGGAAGCCGACGGTCTAAATGCCAGACTTTCTAATCCTGGCATGGTACTAATGACAGGTGTCGAAAACTCGACACCTGTCATTAACCAGACGCTGGAAAACCGACACCCGGCATACCGAACGAAGGTAAGCCGGGCGTGGACAGCCGTGTGGGGGGAGGGTTAGGTTTAGGGCTCCCTGGGGGACTTAGGCTTAGGCACCCCCCGGGAGGGTTAGGTTCAGGCTAGGGGAAGGGGGGGGTTAGGCACCCCCGGGAGGGAGGTTAGGGTTAGGCACCCCCCCAGGGGACTTAGGTTTAGGCTGCGGGGAAGGGGGGTTAGGTTTAGGCACTTAGAGGGGGATTAGGGTTAGGCACTTGGGGGGAGGTTAGGGTTAGGCACCCCTAAGGGAGGGTTAGGATTAGGGGGTGGAATTAGGTTAGCAATACTTACCTTAGGGACGATCGGGATCTTCACCCTTGTCGGGCTGCCGCTGTCGGGATTTGCGGCCGGCGGTAATACCTACTACACCCGTGCCAAACACTACTCCATTTTCTGGCTGTTCTAGATTGAGCAAAGTTTCCCCAAGGTCAAGCCCTTTACCAGATAACTAGTGCATACTAGCCCAAAGCGAGGGACCAGTGGGAATTAGCCAACACCAACCACTAGGTGTTTTAGCAGCATGTCCACACCAGAATTAGGTGTGTGGTAGGAGCCTGTGTGAAATGAGCAGTTCCAGGTGCCGTTGTAGGAGTCTTGTTATGGCAGCTAGTTACCTGCCCACTATGCAGTGGAAGGAGTATGTAAGAGATGGTTACTAATGATGATAGGGAATCTCTATGAGTGATTAAGTTAGCCTACTCAGGTTACCCAAGGACAAAACAACACTATTCTTGCAACATAAAAAAATCTGTGCATGCCTGGCAGAACGAGATCATCCAGTCACAATTAGCAAGGTAGATGATCATTATCAACATAGGTCTTGCACAAGCCCTTCAGCAGCCTCAATAGATATGGAGAAAAAAAAGGCATATTGTAGTTATGTTCAGGTTAGAATCAGCAGCATTTATGGGAACATGTCTTTACTGTACATAGTCTACACTTAGACGTATATTTACTAAAGTGAGAGTTTTTTAGAACTGAAGATGTTGCCAATAGCAACCAATCAGATTCTAGCTATTATCTTCTAGAAGCTGCTAGTCAAATGTTAACAACGTTGGCAATATCTCCATTTCTAAAAACTCTCAATTTAGTAAATATACCCCTCAGCCTTCACTGTCTTGTCTATTTAAGAGAAAGGAATCGCAGTTTAGGATGCATGGTATTCTGTAGGAATACATATGGGATGCTGGGGTTCTGGATGTCGGCGTTCAAGATCCCGGGGGTCAGAATCCCGACGCCACCCCCATTAGGATTAGAATACTGACAGGGCCAGTGCTGGGCTGAAGAGGCGCCGCTGCTGCCTACTCCATTTGCCGGGCACCTGCTGAGATTTTGTTGCCAGAGGGTGTCCACCAGCTCCTTCCCTGCAGCAGGAGCCAGAGACTGGAGCTCACTCCTAAGCTATACTTTCCGGCTCATGCAGTGGTTGAAAGGAGAGATGTCATGACGTCTCTCCCATAGTACCGAGCGGGATGAGCAGTAGGACAGCGGCATGTGCAGGGGCACTACTACAGGGGGTATTGCATAAGAGGCACTACTACTGGAGGGCACTGCATAAGCGCCCATTTTTGGCACGCACGTCTTCGATGTGCGCACACAGTTTGGGTGCGCCATTTTTCATCTTGACATGGGCGCCAAAAACCCTAGTTACACCACTGGAGACCAGAAATGAGGCAGCAACAGCTCATCCTTGCTTCTGTATAATCAGACACTGCTTGCAGAGCTGGGGGTGGGGCCACACCACGGGCAGTAAGCTGCACAGAAAGAGAGCTAATAGAGGCATGCCTCTGCGCATGGGGGTGCGTGCCTTGAGCAGTGATGGACACCTTTAGAGCAGCAAGAGAAGATACAGTGATGCAGGTAGGAGAATCAATGGACACTGAAGCTTAGTGTAATGCGGGGAGAGTTACAGTGAGTAGGGGGTGAGACAGGCTCCCAGCACACAGACCTATCTCCATGTGTGCCTCCCGGCCATTAACCTCACCGCACATCACTGCTGCGGGCAGAGCTGCAGTCGCACGATAAGTTCCGCTGCTCATTTGATCAGCTTGACAAACGTTTTACTTTCTCTTGTTTGTGCTACTGTCAGGATACAAATGTATTCATTGCACAAGGCACAACTGAAATGTTCTATCCCAGGACAATGGTAATAAAGTTGCTATGACAAGTAAAAGCATGACTGGAAAGTGTAGGAAGAAGCTAGAAAGATAAAGCCTTGTGTTTAGTAAAAGTTGCAGGAGGGGCACATGTAAGAGATTAGACAAAATGTGTGACCTGACTCTGGATTGGCATTTCATTTATACTTTGCATAGAGCCTTGTATGTCCCAATATTATGCCAGGAAGAGGGATTTAAAAAAACCAAACAAACAATCAACAACCCTTGTTTATTTGAAATAACGTTGTACTGGGTATGCTAAAGCCGCAACTTGGCCAGCTTCAAGCATATAGCTTCTGGATCACAGTACTGTGACTGGTGAGGAAGCGCCAAGAATGCATGGCAGAATACAAATCTTTGCACATGCATTCCAGGCCATAAGTTTGTACTTCTTATGTGCTCTCTGGAATAACATCTAAGTCACCAGTATAAACTGTATGTCAGGAGCCTGTTGTCTGGTGATTACATGCACAGTGTTATATCACACTGTGCTGGTATTGTCCAGAGCTGTGTGTCAGAAACCTGATAAGAAGTGTATCTTTGAATGAATCAGGTGTTGGAAAAAATACATTTGCAGGCAGGATAAACAATTCCTATACTATTAAATGCCTGTTTTTGGTAGGGTACAGCTTATATATTGCTTATGTCTTGTTTTTCTAGTTCTATCAGACTTTCCTGTACTACTAGCTTGCAACCTGTGGGAGTGTAGGGATGAGCAATGACAATTGCTGTAGTTTATGGAAGCCTTTCTTTACTACAGAATGAATTTCCTTACAAGCAAATCATCTATGTATTGTATTCATTAACATTTAGAGAAAACCCTGACGATTTCCTGGACACAGGAGAGATTTCTATTGACCACCTTCAACAAGGAATAATGGCATCTGAGCCCCTGAATTCTGCTGTTGTGAATCAGATTACAAAAAGGTCATCAGGAGAATGGACCACTACAGGTGATGGGAACACAGACATGGGAAGCCTAACTGACTGCAGCAAGAGGTCCAAGTTGCGTCAGAATTCCCACCCCCAAGTGATTGATGGGTAACACTTTTTAAGTTGCTATCTTACATTTTGCCTAGTTGACCATAGCAACCAATCAGCTTCTCCCTATTATTTTTTAGAATAACTGCTAGCTGATTTTATTTCTATGGGCAACTTCTCCACTTCTCCACTCTTTAAAAGGCATGATGTATGTCCCCCTATGAGTGCTAAATGCCCTCTAAACACAGTGCAGTGCTACTATCATCTACTGTAGGTGTGATGTAACTTGGAGATCTCTTTGAAGAACCTACTGTACAAGGCTAGTGAATACTGAAATGGAGCATTAAGAGTATACAATATAATTCTTCGTTTTTAAAATGTTTGTAAATAGTCTGTAGTGGTTAAAGATATATATTATAAAGAGATTACTTTGGATACTGTTAAAATTAGGAGTTATCAATCTAATCGTAAGGTATTGACAATTAAATTAAAAAAAAAATCTAAATCTGTAATTCATATAAAATAAAATAAAAAACATATTTGTTTTGAATGGAATCTACATAGAACTGGGATTATGACAGTATTGCCAGTTTTATTACTTTGCTTCCATTCCCTCTCCTTCGCAAGGAGCTCTTGTAAGTTTGCAAGCTACAGTATTAGGCATGTTTAGTAAACAAAACAGACACTGGAGCCTATGAGGATGAACTTAGTACTGCCATTTCCTAATTTTCACACATTACGTTCTTAAAGCATACTTGCCTACTTGGAAAAGCATTTCAGGGAGATTGTGAAAGCAACACCTATGAGCGCAGCAGTAATGTGGACGTGTACTGCTACATCTAAGTGACGTGTCATAAAATTGACATCAATCCAAATATAAATGCGTCCCAAAGCAGTTAGTAAGATTTTTTTGTTAATGAAAACACACTGATACTTTTCAGAAAATGCATGTAGCCATTGCCATTGTACCTTATAACCAATGCAGGGAAAGTTTACTAATGATCCCATATAAATGTATATATCTCTATTATAAAACATCTTCATAATGGGGGTAAGGTGAAATCAGGGAGATTGCTGGACTCTTCAGGGAGTCAGGGAGATTGCTATTTCAGGCAGTCTCCCTGACAATCAGGGACAGTTGCCAAGTATGTCTTAAAGTAGTTCCACCAGCTAAAGTTTAAGAGGTACATTCATTATGTTAATTATCGGGGGCCGGTAATTAAGTATCCAACTTGCTGTGAGTAGCAGTGGTTGATACAAGTTCATCGGGGTAATTCAACATTGCTCCAGTGCAAAGAAGGCTGATCCGAAAAATCATCTGTCTCCGCGATCCCCTTTCTTGCTCCTTTCGGAGCAGTGAAACTTAGTGTACTAGTGTATGGGGATTGCGGGACAGATCGTGGCTGAAAGGTAAGCTGGAGATATCAATGATATCTCCTGCATTACCTTTATAATGAATGGTCCCGATCCTTAATTTCTACAAGTAGGTGAAAATATTAATCCAATTGGATCCCTCCAAGCACCCTGCAGCACGTTTCAATCTGTGCATGTGCAGAATGACACCACTCACCGAGAGAGCTGTCATTTGTGATTTTCTTCATGCATAATGGCATTACTAATGCCGGCATGCTTCCGAAGAGTGGCGGGATGCATCTTATCCCAAATGCGATGCATCATGCATCCCGCACTAGGTCATTCTCATTACCCCAAATTGGCTAAGGAGAACCTGGTACTCAGACTTAATAAGCATTACAGAAGGTGCCATGTGGCTACCTCAGCGGGAACATCTGCTCACCCAGGTTCTATTTCAACATCAGGACCTTCAACGACTGGCTTGAACAGCCTGGCGACTGAAGCCAGTTATTCAAATCATGATTTAAGACTAGAAAAAGTATCTGCACAAAATTCTACAAATCTCTACAAAAAGTTACCGGATTGAGGTGCCTCTAAATTTGCTGAATTGCTACCTTTAATTTTTCTTCTTCAAAATATTTCAGATTTTTATATCATTATTTATTTATTAACAGTTTCTTATATAGCGCAGCAAATTCCGTTGCGCTTTACAATTTGAATCAACATTATCATTATACTGGGTTGTAAAAGACATACATACATACATGACATACATTAGGGTAAGAGGGCCCTGCTCGCAAGCTTACATTCTATAAGGAAATAGGTGTTGATACCCAAGGAGAGGTGCTACATATTGCAAATTGGTCCAGCCCAATTGCAGATATCATGATTTAAGACTAGAGAAAGTATCTGCACAAAATTCTCATGTCAGATGCTGTGTGACTGTGTACTGGTGTACACTATTCTAGTTTTCAGTTGTCTCATTTTTTCTATTTTTGTACAGTCTGGAGTAAAGCTGGATCTCCACATAACTTTTTTAAATATACAGGTTTCTGCTTTATCAGTTTATTTTCAGAAACAACTAGTTTACATTTTTCTACAGGGATTTCAGCATAGTCAACCTGTACATCTTCATCTTCATCCCTTAGAGCCATGGGATTTTAATTTTGTATCATCAACTCTTCAGAGTCCTCTGTTTAAGCCAATAGAGTCTATACACTCGTGCTTCTTGACGTGGAAAGTGGGCCTGATTCAGCATGGATCGCTATTGTGATAGCGTACGCAGACGGACGATTGTTGCGTACTGCCCATGCGTATGCCCCGAGTTCACCTACGCAAATACAAAGGTCAGCTTTTAGGGGTTGTTACAGTGGAGTGGTCGGAGAAACTTAGACTTTTCTGTCCGTTTGAACGTCATTACTTGGGCGTGCATAAATTAGCCACTGTGATGGCATATGCAGCTTGTGTACTCACTGCGTGCGACGAGGTTAGCAATTTCTGAGTAAGGTCAGACCTGTTGTAATTGTGCGTGAGGGGCCGATGTTACTCGATGTTCCTGATGTATACGCAGGATTACAAAATATTACGGATGTGCGAAAGCGGTAGTGGGCGTTTCTATGCTGGCTTTGGGCGTCTCTCTAATAGCTTTGTGATTGCAGCGATTAGCATGTTATCATAGCAGACCTGCATGTGTGTTATCGCAGCTGCAATCACAATAGCGATCCGCAGTGAATCAAGCCCAGTGTCTTTTATCTATTGCTTCAGCTAGAAGACTTTCATAACTAGGGGCTCTATCCTGAAGCTCTCCCTTTCTAATATTTCATGATTACAGCACTGTGATCAGTCCTATTCCAGGTTTTTAGCCCAAAGTGGTATCTCATTTCTTCCTTAATCTGGATTTAGAAATTTCGTTTTTGAAGGGCTCCAGTTCCTCATAAGAACATAGATGGCTTGGTCTTTTGGATGTAGCTAGAGCTATCAAGGTGCACATAGATAGAACATCCAGTTGCTGACCATTTACTCATCCAGTACAATGTTCACAAAAGGGTTGGCCAGCATCCAAGCAGATAATGGGCAGATAATGGGCAAATGGATTACATCCACATTTCCTTGGGGCTGGGCAGTCCATTCTGGCCCAAATTTCAGTCTCCTCCAGACCAGTTGGTACGACAGTACTTGGGCAGTTAGGCACAGAGCTTCTGCTAAGTCTGGGCATAGCCTTTCCTAAGGATAGCTTTGGAATGTTCCCATACTGACCCCCATAGATGGAAGAAGATAAAACAGGATTTTCAGTACTTCCTGTTACATCCATTTCTTTAAGTACATCTGGGGGTAAACTGCATCACCTCCATTATAAATTTTGTGTTATTCTCTCTTGTTTACACCCAATCCTTTAGGTTTTCCAATCCTTTATGTTTTTGTAAATTAAGTACAGATAAGTTATTGATATAAGAAGAGCTTTATGCTTTTAATTTAATCTATTAAGTGCCAGCTCCTGCGTGCCTAACACAACCCCTTTGTAGCAGTGTACTTTGATGGACCTGGAGAAATGTTAAATATAAAAATCCTGTTTTTTATATTATCAAAATGTGCAAGTGTATTCTGCTGAAGTATATGTGGCCTATTCTAAAAATAAAAAACGGTGTTAATAATGTTCCAGAAAATGAAACTATTATACTGTTTGAGAAATTTTATAACAACTTTATATCTTTATAATAGCCCCCTCCCAATCCAACTCACTGGCCTAAAGCTACTGTAGTATAAGACGAGTGTTTCAGCAGTGTGGTGACGTGCTATTAGTTAGTTGAATGGAGTTTTTAATCACATAACAGGACCTTATCTCTTTAAACTCTACAAATAGTAACCGGACTGAGGTGCCTATAAATTTGCTGAATTGCTACCTTCAATTTTTCTTCTTCAGAATATTTCATATTTTTATATCAGTAACCTTTCAAAGTTTTAAAGGTCATTTCCACCTTTATAATAGGGATGTTATCCACTCCTCTTACGTGGATTAATAGTGCAGTGTACAATGCATCTGTGTCATCCATGCTAATGTTCTTGTAATCATGTCATGTCAAACCAATCGCATTCGTCCCAATGTCCCACTGGGAATTCCTAAAGTTCTGCAATGATACTATCAGAAGTTATTAAACTGAGCTCTACATCAGCCTGCCCTATTTGGTCCTTTGCTATAGGGGACATTAGGTGGTTGATTAGTGGGTAACATTTTAAATAGTGTAGAATTACCCTAATAATTTGATGGGAAACAAAATGTTATTTAATTTCATAGGTGGAAATGTAAAAAATAAAAAACAGAATATTTGTGCAGTGTGTCTGTTTTTATTTAAACTCTTCACACCATTAGCATATAGTGGCTCTAAATATGCCCTAAATTCTCAGTAAGTCTAAGTTGAGTTCTGTGCATCATGGTGAAGAACTGGTGAAGTCACAGGGCTTACATTTCTGTCTCTGAAATTATTCTGTTCTCTGAACTTACTGTAGCAATGTGATACCCCACAAAAGGGACTGTGTATGTGGGTGCTCTTTATTATTTAGTGGTCTATTGTTCTTGTGGCACTATGATGTGACTTGCTGAGGGGTGGAGCCGTTTGTGGCCGGCAGAAAGTGCTGGAGCTGCCACGTGTGGCAGTTGGGAAAAAAAACGGACAGGGCCATAACCAGGGTGGTGCCAGGCCCACCAAGAGCCGTGGCAGGCCCCAGTAATAGGGGGCGTGGCCTAATCGCAGGAGGCATGGCCACACCCCCTTGCCGAAAATATAAAAAAGATTTGCAGCCCCGCGAAGCGGCGCTGTGCGCTGGGGAGGGGGGCGCTCTGAGCCCCCTCAGCCCGGCGCAAAGCCAGGGGGGGCACAATCAGTGTGATTGCTCCCCCGCACAGGAATAGGAGACTGCTGTGGCTGCTGCTCAGCAGCCACGAGCAGTCTCCAACTGCAGCTGGGCTGCTGTGAGGGGGGGGAGTGGCGCCGGACCCGGGCCCATCAGGAAGCCTGGGCCCGGGTAATCTGTACCCGCTCCCCCCGCCTCTTGGCGCCCCTGGATGGTGTGGCCATTACCATTGGGGGTGGAACCGGCTGCAGCAACAATCCCTATATGCCCATGCTGGGAGTTTGCAGCAATGTTGTTACTAGCAGTGCACTCGGCTCCTTCTAAGCACTATGGAGCTCACTCAGAAGCTTCGTCTCCCAGCTCCCTCACTGTGTGTAGGGAAAGACGTCAGGCCAGCATGTCTAGGGTATTCTCAGAGTGCAGCAGGGCATACCATCCTTCCTACTGCACTTCTCTCTAGGGAAAGGTATATTTCCCCTTCAGTTTTTGTACTGTGAAGTGATGTGCAGTGAGGACGGAAGTGCAGTTCCCTAGCTGATACAATCCATCAAAAAAAGAAACTTGTCCCCTCTCGGGCTCGCTTCGCTCGACACGCTTTGGGCACAGTGGCTCGCTTCACTTGCCTCAAGATTATTTCCCCCTCTATGTCCACGTGGATGGTAGGGAATTACGTTGGACAGGAACTGATGACGTCAGGGTACAGAAACTGAAATCTATCCGCTTCCTTCTCTCTAGTGACAGGAGTCAGAAGAGCATGTGTTGAACCCTGATTGGAAGAGCTCAGCACATCGTGATTGGAGAAGCCATGATTGGAGGAGCTAAGTCAGCTCACGCTTCTCTGACCCCTGGAACAGTGCAGATGGACTCCATTCCTCCTGCCCAGCTCTTCTGTAATTATCCTGCTGTCAACTACCAGCACAGCTCCATCTACAGCACCTTGCTATTGTCTCTCTCATCCCTCTCTGCACAGACCCGACTTGTTTCTGCCCCCTCTCACAATCCTGTATGTCTCATTACACTACACAGCTCCTACCTGTCTATGCCCCCTCTCACTATCGTGCCTGTCTCATTCTATTCCACACAGCTCCTAGCTGTCTTTGCCCCCTTTCACAGGTTCAAGGGGGACATCCAGGCTGTATATTGGGTACAGGGAGGGATGCAGGCTGTATATATGGATTAGTACTGGGGAGAGCCAGGGGACAGCCCAGATTATCGGGAGTGCTAGGCACACCCCCAGAGTGAAGAAAATGGGGGGTGCCATGAGTCCACTCCATTCCCCATAAGGCCACCCCCCTTTTCCGAGCACACACCTAATGTCACTATTTAAAAAAAGTTGGGGTGGGGCACCAATGGTCTTTCTGACCCAGGGCAACAAAATGGCTAGTTTCACTTTGGAAACATACACCACTAAGTTGATAAAAGGAGGCGGTACTAAACATTGGGGTGGCAGTTCCTGGAGTTACCTAAGTGAGAGCTCTGTGTCCCACAGCATTCCCTTTACCTCAGCAGAGCTCAGAAACTGAGTCAGGTCCACAGCCGGGACTCTGGAGGTGGAGCTAGCAATTGGGAGAGTGAGGGACTGGTACAGCTTCTTGCTCTGGATAAGGAGTGTTGCAGAGTGTCTCCTGGGAGGAGCAGCTGCAGGGGTGACAGGCTGTGAGGTCAACAGCATGAATGTAGAGATCATCGGGAAAGTATGCCCCCCAGCTTTCCAGCACAGCATAGAGGAGAGCAGCTGAGAAGGTAGAAGACAACTCCTGGTACTGAGAGCTGCCTTGAGAAGCCAGAACCTGCCAAGGGTGCTCAGGGTTGGAGCTGCAGGAGTAACCCACTGCACCCAGGTACTTCAATAGCATAACTTTCTTCCAAAAGACAGTCCTGATTTCAACAATGCCATTAGCTGAGGAAGGGCCAGTCTATGTCAGCTCACACCAAGGTGGTGTGGCTGGTTAACTGACAACTGCAGTGACAGTTTCACTATACATAAGCCTAGCCTAGGAATTTCCTAAATACTTTTTCCACCCCAAAACAGAAAGTGAACTCAGGAAGAAAGACAGAGCTTCATATCCCTTATTGCCGGTTACAAATTAACCACCACCAATGCAGCAGTATCACTAAGCACTGCTCAAATTGCTTATTAGAGAACGTGACTCAAAATAGAAAGAGGAAGGCAGGAGCAAATAGTTAGTTGAACTTTGCAAAGTGATAGCAGCATTGTAGCTAAGCTGATTCATTGCAGGAGGGGGATATTTACAATACCAGGTGGCTGCTTGCTGGCTCAGTGCCCAGTTTTATAACTACCACATTGTAGCACGGCGATTGGACAGCTGCTACAGATATGCAGCTGAGCAATGTCTTCTCATTGGCCTGAACTTCATCTCCCCTTTTAAGAAACTCAGTACAGGTTTAGTCTCCCAAATGCTTGGGACCAGGGGTATTTTGGATAACGGAATATTCCGTATTTTGGAATATTTACATTTAATAATAAAATATCTTGGGAATTGGACCCAAATATACACACAGAATGCATTTATGTGTCGTATACCCCTTATACACACAGCCTGCAGGTAATTTTACACAATGTTTTCAATAATTTTGTGGCTCAAACAGAGTTTATGTATAGAAATGAAATTCATTTATGTTTCATATACACCTTATACACACAGCCTGTAGGTAATTTTATACATTATTTTTAATAATTTGTGCCTTAGACAAAGTTTGTGTACATTGAACCATCAACAATCAAAGGTTTTATTATCTCAGTCATGCCAAAATTATTCCGTATTTTGGAATATTTGGATATGTGAGACTCAACCTGTAATGCCTCCCAGCCCAACTAAAGCTAGGACTTTTCAGTTGTGACTGACCACTAGCTAAACAATTAGGATTCATCGCAAAAAAGTGAGAGATGGAAAGCTGTGCACCACCGAGGTCGACCTAGGGTTAAACCCTTAGAGACTTATAATTGCAAACCAGTTTTATACTGCAGCATAAACTTTAGATAGAAAGTCTGTACTGGTTATACTTGTTATAGTTGTTAATAGTGTTAGAATTGGATAAATTGTATGATCTCCTCGCATAATTTCATGTAGTGCCTGTTGTACAAATTTGTGAGCGCTGCAAATGGTTTGTTTAAATTGATAATTTTTAATTCAATAACAATTGCTTAGTGTAAAACTCTGCATTGTTTGTGCAATCCAGAATAATACTTGTCTTTAAAACCTGTTCCTGAAAAATAAAAAACATTCATTAATTGCTGCAGTGTGTTACAGCAATGTCCAGGGTGAAGGTAAATCACTCTGAACATCATCACGATTGCCGGTCATCTCAGTGTGTACTTGGCTATTGTGGTAAAGTAGTAAGGAAAGTACTGCACACTTTTAAAAGGTTTCAAATAGCAGATTTGTGCATTTAAAAAATAATAATAATAATGGAAAAAGCTGTAGAATTTCATTTAAATTCAAAAATGCAAATAAAGTAGAAAAAGATGCTTTTGGGGTAATTTGAGGTGACTAAAATTTTTTAAAAATAATTAAAAGCAATTATTTTTCGGTGACATAAATTCTTTCTTTGAATTTGGGGTACATCATGTAGCTTAACAGCTTATTTTGGGGTAATTTGAGGTTATTTATCTTTTTTCACCCCAAAAAGGACATGTTATTTTTGGCCCAATTAAGTTAATTGAAAACTTCCAAATGCCTAATTAGTCATTAGGGTGGTGTCCAAGGGGTCCTGAAGCAAGTCCCAAAATTTTTACCTTAAAATAAAATAAAGATTTTCCCTATCTTTTCACCTGCTCAGGGGGGTGCAAACAAAAACAGGCGAATTTACTTTAAAAAAGAATTGCGAATTTGGAATTGAATTGCAAGTGTAATTCTCAATGCAAATTTGCCGTGAATTTGCCTTACGGGACCAAACTTGCACCTAATTGAATTCCCCCGATTGTGTCAGGTTAAGGGCCAAATTCAACTAGGTGCAAAAAGTCGCATTTGGCGAAAAGCGTTCGCTGATGCGATCTTTTTGCGCATACCAGCGTTTCGTGCTATTCAATTTCCTGAGTTTTTTCAATGTGCAAAAACTCCATAGGCAGAAACTGGCAAAAGTTTTCACCACCTAAGAGACATGTGAAAAAAATCCCTATTTTTGTCTTAAAACGTGGGGACTTGGTTCAGAACCCTTTGGACACCCCCCCTTCCTAATAGCTAATTAGGCAAAAAAAAAAAATTATCTTAATTCCCCCTAAAAATGACATGTCATTTTGGGTTGAAAATGTTAAAAGTGTACGGAAATGGGTTTAAAGTATTTTTGGGGGCTGTATGAATGTGACAGGTGTTTTTAGATTTGCAGGTGGCTGTAGCAGGTATATTTTTAGCATTTTTTTAAAACTGCACGTTATAGCCATAAAAATATACTAACAACCGTTTTAATGTACCCCCAATTTAACTACAACTATTATTTTGTTTTTTGTTTTTCAATTGCTTTAAATCATTTTTCAGCACTTATGCAAAAATGCATATAACAGCCATTTGACTCAATTTAAGAACCCAGAAAACTTTTATTAGGGCTATTAATACACTTCTATATTGATTTTATAGGGTGCAGACTGATTTTCCTAAAATATGCTGTACTTTTCGCTAGTGCCGCCTTTGCAGTTTTCGCACATATGCCTTTTTGCATGTTTTCTATTGAAGAGGGTGAAAAGCGGGAGCACGCATTGTGAAAGTAGGCGAAGAGATCTCATCTAAACTGGCGAATGACACAAAAACTTTGCATCGACAAATGCTTTTCGCCGATCGTAACTTTTCGTACCTAATTGAATTCCTTCACATCGACAAACGCTTTTCGCTGATTGCAACTTTTCGCACCTAATTGAATTCGGCCCTAAATTGGGTAATTGTCCTGCCTCTCTGACAAGCACAGGAAGAGGAAGAAATCCAGTCAGTAATCCTAGGGTTCATGTCCAACCGTGACAGTAAGGTGTACCAAAACTAATTACAGTGATATAGTCATAAGAGAGAGAGAGATCTTAAAGAGCATAGCAAATTAAAGGTGATCTACAAAATAAAGTGGACACTGCTTTTCATGACATTATTGCTAATACTGTTCTTGTGTTAACACCAAAGACAACAGATGCAAGGTGAACTGTTAACATCACAACAAGCTTATGAATTAGTTAATAGTGACCATTATGAGATCAGCTACTAGGATTAAATTAGTGCTGCAGATGGCTCTAAATCTGGCCGACTCACTCTGTCTTGTACATTATTTTGCTCTTTCATATAGTGGAAGCTTGTGAAAAGGTAATATACATAATACAGCACTCAGACAACACTCCCATCATTCTTTATATACACACCTTCTGTGCTTCACATACCCTATTAATCTATATACTTTTGTTTTAGTGATGGAACTGTAAGTGGCCATGATTCCATAAGTGAACAAGCACATTTGTCAGAGGTTCCGGTGACCGTAAACACCTGTATAGACTCCAGAGATGATGATATTGAAATAAATAAAATGACTTATGCACCAAGTCATTTGTCACAGGAACCGGAATATAACCCCACAGGGACTTCAAATCCAAATGTCACTGATGAGATCAGCTTTTCTCAGAGAACAAGTACCAGGGAAATTGTGTCATGTGCATTAGAAAAAGATTTGTCGCTGGACATGTGAGTATTTATATTTTCATGATGAGTTTAGCAAATGCTGTTATTCATGCACCTAAATCATTATTAGATTGTCAATTACTGTAGGTCAGTGATTTTTCTTTTTAGTTACATTTAAAAATTTTCACATATCCTGCTTTAGTACCCGTTTCTTGTATTTTATTTTTGTCATAAATATCTTTTTACAGAAATCCTGTGATTTTGGTCTGTAAGACTGGCGTGACATTAGAGCTTTCCTGCTGCAGAAATTGCTGCACGCAGCTGTGATATTCCTCCTGCATCTGTCACACTGGCCATTAAATTGCTTTTGAGGAACTTCTTGATTTGCTATAAAAAAAAACTTTACGCAACATTTTTCCTGATTAAATATTGAACTTCTTTCCTCTTCATGAAACTTATGTAACACCATGGCCACATACCTACTGACATTGTATTGGTATCATTATGCCTTAGTTAATAAAGTTTAGAAGTTCATTGAAATTCCTTGTAGACTTCCCAAGGTGATAGAACATGAAGCATACCAAAGACAGTAAGTTGAATGAAACCAGGCAAAAGCTGGAAACAAAGAGAGCGCATGTGCATTCTAGTATCAGAACCACTTAAATCCATTTTACTAGTGTTTAAAATGTTTGTGGAAAAAAAACATAGTTATATGCTTTCAATTATCAGTAGTGGGTGTTCAGTTAGCAGTGATGCAACGTTCCTCATGATTAAGTACAGGTTGAGTCTCCTATATCCAAATATTCCGAAATACGGAATATTCCGAATTACGGAATATTTTTAGCATGACACCTTTTGTTTTTTGATGGTTCAATGTACATAAACTTTGTTTAAGGCACCAAATTATTAAAAATCTAGTATAAAATAACCTTTAGGTAGTGTGTATAAGGTGTATATGAATTAAACATACATCAATTTCATGTATGTACACAAACTTTGTTTGAGCCACAAAATTATTAAAAATATTATATAAAATGATCTGCAGGCTGTAATATAAGGTGTATATAACACATAAATGCATTCTGGGTTTAGATTTGGGTCCCATTCCCAATATATTTCATTATAGTATGCAATTATTCCAAAATACGGAATATTCCGATATCCAAAATACCCCTAGTCCCAAGCAATTTGGATATGGGAGACTCAACCTATACTCGCATTTGCCGCAGATACGGTAGCCCTGAAGTCCTTTATTTTTGGTCTGCATACAATAATCTGTGAGCTCAGGACAAAATGGGGGCCAGTTGACGTGCCATTGTTGGTTCTTATACATCATTGCAAGGGCACATTGTGATACTTGTGGTGTATTGAATTGACCACTTATGGTAAGTTCAAGAGTGTTTTGCGCTTGATGCATAATGATCTGCTCAGCAGCAAAACAAGAGTGCAGAGATAGCACCATTATTTATATATATATATATATATATATATATATATATATATATGCTATTTTCTGTTTTAAAAGGATTACAGGTCCCTGGACAATATCTAAGCCGGTCAGGCTCAATTCTTTGCATCACAAGCAGATGCACCTTGTGTGTTGTGTGAATATATACACACAGACACATTATATACTATTTTATCACTGATTGCAATTGTGCTTTTTATTATATATTGTGGTTTATATATTTTCAGGTACCTTGTATTTATTGTTATTTGTGAAACAATTTTATTAATACTTTGCTATAGAATAAATACATATATATTTTAGCCATTTACTCAGAGCGGGAAATTCTCTCATTCTTTTTACTTTTCTTCCTTATACTATCTTTGTTTTAATTATCTTCCTTCCTTCTATCTAATCTTAAAATGTTTTAGCGCCATAAGCATGGCTATAGCTTAGTCTCTAGCTTTTTCTAGCTCTTATCTTGTTAACTGGGAAGGGACCCAGGTTGCTTCAACGGCTGTTGAACATTTAACTGCTTACCCCAATAGGTCTCGCACAGAGTCCCATTTGTACATTTGTATTGACTTTGTAATCATTGTAGATGGCTATTTTAGTACATAAATCATTTTGTCTGCTAGGCATTTATTAAGTGTAGTGACTACTTTTTTTACCATAGAAATAACAATAGCTCTTCGTCCTATTTTCATTGTGGCAGGTTACTAAATCTCCTAATATAAATTGTAAATATAGCTGTAGAATTTGACATTTGTATGTATGTATGTACATATATATATATATATATATATATATATATATATATATATGTATATATATATATATATGTGATTCGCTCACAATGAAATCACTTCTGCAAACTTTTTTTTTAATTTGAGGTATTATAGTTGTATTGCTTTGCATAGGGGCCCTGTCGAGGGAGTAGCCCACATGTCCAGCAGCGCTGTACAGACTGGTGACAGCAGCGCCTTCACCCACCACTAACACCAATGTCACTGTGTGCCCTGTGCACAGACAGCTATGTAGCCTGTCATATTCAAGTGAACGCGGGCCAAAAGCATCTCTTCCCCTCCCCCTTACTGGGTGCATGTATGGTGCTACACCTATCTCTTGCATTGATGATGTGAATAACTTTTGTTTATGTTAGTGTTCAGCTTTAACTTGATGTTCAGCTCTAACTGCAAAAATATGCAGTTTTCATGAAAATTGTTTCAGAAGTCTTTGTGCCAACTTGGAACAAACAGACAAACACAACATTCGTATTATATTAGTATATAAATATATACAGTGGCGTCACAAGGGGGTGACACCAAGAGCAGCACACTCATGCGCGCACCCCTCCCCCGCCACCACACTCCTGCCTGCACCCTTTAGCATGCGCTGCCGGATTTCGGGGGGGAGCACCAGAGCACGTCCAACCCCCCTCCCCCGGGGCATTTTTTTTTTAAATTGTAATTGCTCCTGTGTTAGCTGCTGCTATGGGCAGCCGCATATGCAGCAGCAGCAGCATCAGTGTGCTCGGAGGCTGAGCCTAAGAAGCTCCACCTCCCTGAGCTCTGCTCTGTCAGCTTCCTGGGCATGGCTACTTGTTGTGTCAAGTCTATGAGATGCTGAGAGCAGTACAGACTACAGAGCTAACTTGGTTGGAAGATCAGCAGTCACAAGCATCAGGTAAGGAAGAAGGAAGTTTTTATTTTTTAAATAGGTGTTACTGTCATATTCTTGGTGCTGCTGGTAAGGGGGGAGGTTTGGAAGTGCTGCTGGTGATGGGGTGTTGGTATGGGGGACTGCATACCGCTGCTGGTGGTAGGTAAGGGAGGGTGTAACTGCTGCTAATGTTAGGTAAGGGAGGGTGGGGGAGTGTAACTGCTGCTGGTGTTAGCTAAGGGAGGGTGGGGGAGTGTAACTGCTATTGGTGTTAGGTAAGGGAGGGTTGGGGAGGGTGTAACTGCTACTGGTGTTAGGTAAGGGAGGGTGGGGGAGTGTGTAACTGCTGCTGGTGTTAGGTAAGGGAGGGTGGAGGAGGGTGTAACTGCTACTGGTGTTAGGTAAGGGAGGGTGGGGGAGTGTGTAACTGCTGCTGGAGTTAAGTGGGGGAGAGTTGTAACTGCTGCTGGTATTTGGGTGTTGGTCAAGTGGGAGAGGGTAACTGTGGCTGGGGTTGGGGTGTTGGTAGAGGGTGCAAATGTGTCTCTGGGTTCTGCTGGTGTGGGTCGGGATGGGAATGTAATTCTGGGTGCTGCTGGGGTGTGGGTAGGGCTGGTAAAGGTGTATCTAGGTCCTGCTGAGTTTGGGGTGTTAAGCGGGGAGAGTGTGTTTCAGTTTGCTGCTGGGGTGTTGGTTGGGAGCTGAGTGTAAAGGCCCCCTTACACAGTGCAATATGTACCTTCCTATGTGACTTGCGATCCGATGGCTGACATATCGGGTGGTCCCCACACATGGACCGATTGGATGGCCGACCGCTCACTATGCCAGCACCCCCCTTCCCCGCAGCACCCCCCCTCCCCCACCCGCATAGCACTGCTTGGGATTGTACATCGCATCCCCAGATCAAGTAAACATGCAGTAAGATCTGGAGGTGCGATGTACGACCCCACACACGGTACAGTATAGCAGCTATATCATACCAATCCATTGCATCGGCTGCTATATAGAACCTTGTATGGGGGCCTTAACTCTAGAAGGCCCATTTATCATTGTATATTTGTGGCTTAATCCACAAAACACCAGTTTTCGGGGGTCAACTGCAAATATTAAGTTTCCCTCAGATGTATACAGGAGAGAATGCAGCAGATATCTCTGACACCTGCTGCAATCCTCCATTCCCGCTGGCAACCGCTTCCTCCTTAGGTCTCTATGAGGGATGCAATGTTCCTAAATTTAACAACTTGCAGAATGCAATGCATTCTGGAGATTGGCCCCTGCAACTAACGCCATCTGAAGATGGCGTAACACATCGCAAAACTTACCAGGGGAACCCTGCCCTGGCAATGGCAGCTGTGCCATTGCCATGCACAGTATCCCTGACAGCTCTCAGGGCACATCAAAGTGACAGGCTCCCCCTGTCCCTGCATGTGCCAGAAGATGCATCCCAGCGCTATGATCGCATCTTGCAATGCGATCATGGGCGGTAATGTCATGCCCAGATCGCATTGCAAATGCTGTCATTCATAAATGGGCCCCTAAGTACAGCTTAGATTGAGGTGAGAGTAACTATAGTTGCTGCTGAGGTTTGGGTGTTAGAGGGGCAGTTTGTCGCCGGGTGTTGCTGAGGTTGGGATGCTAGTGGTGGAGGGAATGTGTCTCTGTTTGCTGTGGTGGTGGTGCTGTGGTGGTTGACTTGTTGGTAGGGGACACCAACCATTATCTTGCCTCCAGGCACCTGGTATGAACTTACGTGGGAGGGGGGGAGTGCGGATTGACTGGCAGCGGCAGTATTTTGGTCCAGTCCATCGGACTGTCTTGTCTACCCAGAATGCTGGGAGGAGCACAGTGTGACTGCTGGACTGGTAAGGAGGGAAAGTTTGCAGAAAAGTGCATCTTGATCCCGATTCTTTTGTTTTTGGTGGAGGAGAGGTGGTGTCACCGTGCTTTACAGCACCGGGTGACATCAACCCTAGTGACGCCTCTGTGAATTAGCAGCTCCATCATTCTGTGAGTGACAGCAATCTCATTCTGTGAGAGTGCTGAATCTGCGGTTAACCACAGGGTGTGAAGGCATACCATATCTGTATTGCGCAAGCCTTAATGATCGTAATTTCATTGCTTTTTGAAGTTTGAGTGGCAGAAAATCAATAGGGTTTGCGAAATTTCAGATCATGTCTAAGCAGCCTTAATGGGACATGTGAAATTGTAAGGTTTTTTGTCTATGGAATTTCATAGCTTTTTTAAAATTTATTAACTATCAGAGTTTGGATGAGCAAACCGGGCCACCTGCAGGGGAGAAGGGCAACAAAATGGTACACTAACGCAGGTGGAAGAGGGGACAGCACACAGGAGGTTGGTTTGGGAGGTGCAGAGTGCAAGACAGCTGTAGGCATGTGGGGTAGTGGCAGCAGCAGTGGTGCAGAGCAATGGCAGCGGTGCAGTGCAAAAGGGGGCATCAGTGGGTGACAGAGGGCTCACTGGTAGTACGTATGCACCTGAGAAAATCAAATCAATAAGTCACAGATGCACGAATGCAGCAGTGAGATCCATCTACACATATGTTAAAAATTGGATGTGGAAAAAAAAAAGGCATAGCCCCGCCCCCTAGAGCACATCCAGCACCGGGCTTTAGAGCCCCAGTACTGGTTGTGCTAAATACAGGGGACAAATGACGTGAGGGTCCCCCGTATTAATCACAACCAGCACCAGGCTTTTCAGAACCAGTCCTGGTTGCCAAAATACAGGGGACAAATGACGTAGGGGTCCCCCGGATTTAGCGCAACCAGCAGAGGGCTTTGAGGTCCTGGTTCTGGAAATAGAGGGGGGAAAAAATGTGTAGGGTCCCCCTGTATTTACCAGAAACAGCACCGGACTCCTTCTAGCGGGGGGGTGATGCCACAGCCAGGGGAGCTCTTTCACCGGGCCCCCCAGCCGCTGCATCACCCCTGACCGCTAGTCAGCCCAGGCCAGGGATCCCTGCGGAGAAAAGGGGACTCCCCCAATAAAGGGGTCCCCCTCCTCAGGGCACCCCAGGCCCAGGCTGATAGCCCGGGGCTATCCCCAGCACCCCTGGGCTGTGGGTGCCAGGTTGATTATGTAAAGTGTAGTGCATATGAAAATATAAATATTGTCTTTTGGAGTAGTACTACAGGTCGCAGCAGGCGTCCCCGCATACCGGTACTTGGAGAACCACAAGTACCAGCAGGCAGGGCATTAAGGGCCTGCTGGCACCTATAGTATCCCTGCAAAAGAAATATTAAAATAAAACAGTCACCATTTTTTAAAGTATTTTATTTAGCTGCACCTTCTCCTGTGGGGCGGCAGCCTTTAAGCTCTTTTACATGGCTGCCGCTGCCCCAGGACTTCTATGGCGTCTTCACCTGAAGCACGGCGGCCATTAAGCTCTTTTGTGCGGCCGCTGCCCATCCAGGGCTTCCGCGGCATCTTCTTTCTTCAGCTGGTCTCTCCAGCTCCCCGGCCGTCGACTGAATGGACGGGGTCTCGCGCCGGCTATATTTAAGCCAGCCAAGGGGGAGGGACGATGACGTTGTGAGCCATGATTGGCTCGCGGTGGCCATCTTTGAATTTTGTGCCATTTTCGAAAAGGGCACGCTCGGTTCTCACCATTGAAGTCAATGGTGAGAACAGCTCATTGGCTGAGAGGCGGAAGGCTCGCCTCTCTGCCAATGAGCGCTCCGCACTGGGATTTCTGTACTGAAATCCTGGGCAGAGCTGTCATTCGGGCAGTAGTGTTCTTAGAGAACACTACTAATGTGCGAGGGTCCGGGTATCTGTTTTTTTTTTTTTTTGCCAAGACCCTGGATTGTGTGAAGAGGACCTGATCTATGCATAGGAGGAGGCGAGTATGGATTTTTTTTTACATGTACTCCCCATTGGATTATCTACTGAAGAAGAGGACAGTTTGGAATCAGGGATACTAGGTGAGTATGTGAGATAGTGTGTGCATGTGTGAGTACATGTGTGTGCATGTATGTTTTAATAAAAATGTACTTTTCTACTGTTTTTTTTAATATTGCTTTTGTTGTGGAACTAAAAGTACCAGCAAGCCCGTAATGCCCCACATGCTGATACTTGTGGTTCTCCAAGTACCAGCATGCGGGGGAGGCTTGCTGGGAACTGTAGTTCCACAGCAAAAGACAATATTTCTATTTTCATATGCACCACACTTGACACAATCAACCCGGCACGCACTGCCCAGGGGTGCAGGGGATAGCCCCGGGCTGTCAGCCAGGGCCTGGGGTGCCCTGAGGAGGGGGACCCCTTTATTTGGGGGGGTCTCCAACTCCCCAGGGTTCCCCGGCCTGGGCTAAGTAGCGGTCAGGGGTGATGCTGCGGCTGGGGGGCCCAGTGAAAGGGCTCCCCTGGCTGTGGAATCACCCCCCCCCCCCCCCTGCTAGAAGGAGTGCAGTGCTGGTTCTGGTAAATATAGGGGGATCCTGCGCATATTTTCCCCCTGTATTTCCAGAACCAGGACCGGCTCGGAGCCCTCTGCTGGTTGCGCTAAATACGGGGGACCCCTACGTAATTTGGGCCCCATATTTTGGTAACCAGGACAGGTTCTGAAAAGCCTGGTGCTGGTTGTGCTTAATTGTCCCCTGTAATTAGCACAACCAGTACTGGGGCTCCAAAGCCCTGTGCTGGTTGTTTTTTGGGGGGCGGGGCCACGCCATTTTTTTTTATTAAACACAGAAGCAGGTATCATGGATCTACCAGTTCCGAGCCTGTACTACCGCTGCCCACACTGCCGCCGCTAAAGCCCGCTACTGTCCCTGCTTTCTGGCCGCAGCTGACGCCTTCTACCCCTCCAGCGCCTTTCCGCCGCCTCCCGCTGTAGCTAATGCAAGCTTCTTTCCCCCGAGTCCACCACCGCTAAAGCTCGCAAACGACGGCCATCTTGGTGCACCCAAGTGAAGCCACAGTTATTACACCTGCTGGAGGCTTCTACTATGGCTGCGCAACAAGTTGAAAAGTCCTATCTCTACAATGGCGCATCTTGAGGTAATAGTTTAAAAACTGTAACTTTCTAATTACCTGAACCACAAAAGCACATACCCTGGCACAATATCTACCTAATAAAACAAACCCCAAGTCTAAATTCCACCCCTACCCTGAGTTATGCCTTCCCAAAATTCCCCTATAGACTGTAGCAGTCTTGATTGCACTATATGAAGCGCTTTTGCATGTATTATGTATGTATTATCAATACGTGTAGGTAATAATCCAATTGTAAAAAGTGCAAATGCCGCAAACAAAAATGAACAAGAAAAAAAATCACACACAGCTGTGACTAAAAAAACGTGAACCACATAGAAAATTTTTCTTGTTCATTTTTGTTTGCGGCATTTGCACTTTTTACAATTGGATTATTACCTACACGTATTAATTGCACTATATGAAGCGCTTTTGCATGTACTATGGCTACCAGTGATTTGGAAGGAGATTTTTCCTCATTTTTATTACAGTGCAATAACTATGAGACCCTCAGTTTTTCAGACCAGGATGCGGAACATATTTTACATAAGGAACCAATTCTGTTGGATGCCCCAATTGATTCCAATGCAGATAATTTTAGGGAATTACTTAAGCTAAAGACTTTGCATGATGTTGCAATAAAGTTGCCCTTTGTGGGTGCTTGATTTATGGATTGTCTAAGTCTCTGAGTGCCGCCTGCTTGTTTGCTGTATCTATCGTGGGGGCTCAACACCCCTTGGGAGGGCTTTGACCAACGAGAAAAAGTAAGGCTATTCTTGGAGCACACATATATGAATTCTTATAAATAAAGTAAAACATAACTTTTATTTATTATATAAAACTCACCAAGGTACATACATATAATGGGGAAATATAAAAGACAATTCTGCTAAGTATCCCACACACCAAAATATAAATTATATTGGATGTGCTTATTTATAGCAACAGATACCATAGAAATTGGTATATAGGCTACACAGTATGCAGTCCTATGATCCCCATTAAACAGTACAATATGTGTTTACAGAACCTGGTATTCTTAAGTGGTCTCCCACATTAGTACTAACCAGGCCTACCACTGGATCGCTTCCAAGATCAGACGGGTTTGGGCATAATCAGTGAAGTATGACTGTAAACTATCGTTACTGAAATTATATGGGGTTTCACCTTTGCACACGGTCTGAGCCTATTATAAAATGTAGGACTATTCTCAACAGAGAGGTCCAATTGGTGATTCGTTGCTGTCAAGGCAGGTGATGCATAGGCATGCCTTACTTGTGCTGCAATCAATTGACATATGCACCATAAACATTAAGATTGTAGCTTATAGAAAACACATAAGTAACTGTATTAGTTAGACTGAGTATGTGCATGAGATAGGAACTCTACATATGATACACAAAGAAACAAAGCCTGACAAAACACATAACGTACACATGTACTATTTCCCAGTCCAGGAAAATCCCCTGTAACAAATAAATAACTGTAAACAGTACTGCCTCAGCTAGAACATCACACACATTTTTTTTAAATTAACCACTAAAGTGGTATCAAGTAAACGCAATGTCTAGTGAATATCTGAAATTTCCATGTGATGTTGCATTAAGCAAAATAACATACACCCTTCATATTCTGGTATATGTCACACACAACATCTCAGAAGGTGCTTAGAGAGTATTAGCCATGTATAGGAAGCGTACTGTGTCACAGGAATAGATTATCCAATTCACAATAGTAAAGAAAAGGGAGGGGGGAAAAAAATAATGCAAAGCGAGATTAGATTGTTAAGCAGGCTAAGACTTCATAAGTCTAACAGGCTGTACAGACATATTCTGTCAGCCTTATACGTTACCAGTGTGGGATACAATGGAGCCCAGTCCGTGCACTGGCTGGGTGATCCTGAATATCAGCAGTTAGTCATGTAGTAAGAGGACGCGCGTTTCGCCCGCATCGAGGCTTGATCACCTCATAAAGTAACACCGCCAATGGAAGTCAATTTAAGCGTGTACAAAGTACACGTCACTCACCCGCAACAAAAGTCGCGGCTCACCGCTGTAACAGTAGTCATAGTGTAGTGCATCCTCCCATTCCACTCCTATTGGTTAACTGTTAAGCTCATGTAAATTGGCCAATCAGGTGGTGTCGGGTGGACGCAATGCCTGATGGGATATGTAGTTCAAAATAATAGCAGTGAGTAAATGGAAGAAACCGCTAGCTACCAGGAATTAATAGAATGACATTTATATATAATCCTGATATATTGGGCAAATGGAAATCGATTGAAGCGTGTATAAAGTACACGTCACTCGCCCACAGCGGAGGTGGCGTCCCATCAAGTGGACGCAATACTTCGTGGAATGTATAGTTCAGAGCCAATGGCAGTACAGTAGATGAAAGGAACCGATAATAATCACAAATGAATACAATAACCATTAATATATGATCCGAATGTATAAGGTAATGTAAGTCTAATCCAGGTGTCATAATGAGTACACCTACTAGTGTATAGAATCACATTATAATTATATATAAAAACCACACAAAAAATTAATTAACCCCTCAAGTGGTATCAAGTGGACGCAATGTCCAATAGATTGTGTAGTTCAAAGCCAATTACAGTAAATAAAAGGAAAAAAGGGGAAGGAGAAAAGAGCCCCCGGTGATCAGGAATAAATAAAATAAACATATATATTATAACCTGATGTATTGGGCAACGTAAATTCATTCCCGATGTCATAATCAATCCACCTACTATTGCATAAGGTCATACTTCATGCAAATCACACCTAGACGGAATTATGCCTAGGAATCTTAGTAGATACGTATTCATAAATATTCAAAAGGGATAGGGTATAAGATAACCCAGACATAGTATTAGATCATCAATTAGAGAAGCTGGATCATGCACCACCTGCTAGTATTGCTAATTACAAATGATTTGTCATAAATTGCAAACATTTAGATCCACAAGGAAAATTCTAATATTAAAAAGCCACTAGTTATTAAGCACAACTACTATAAGTGGTAATAAAATTATTAAGTGCACCGTGTCGACTATTATGTGCATAAAACATTAGCGAAACAAATAAGATGGTACAAAACCACTATAAATAAATAAGATGTACCAATAGCGTGAAGATAAAAATAGAAAAACGTGAAAAATAATTGGACATAGTCTAATAGTGCCTGATGTAATATCGATCACCATAGACTATGTGAATGGATATTCCATGTATTAATCAAAAAATTAGAAAGTGAATTATATAATACGAATTATTGAGTGTGAAGTGAAGTGAGTATAAATTATTGGATTTAAAATCACAAAGTGACATATTGGAGAAACAGGAAATTGAAAGAAATTAAAAAGGATGCAAAAATTTTATATTTATAAAAATACACTGTAATTAATATATTCGTTCATTCCTCTAGGAGATAGCGCACCTAATTTGAATGTCCAGTAGCTCTCTCGTTTCATTAGTTGCTGCATGAGATCACCACCACGAATTCCCAATGATACTTTCTCCAAACCAAAAATACATAAGTCATTAGGATTATCATTATGGTGCAGATGAAAATGTCTCACAACTGAGGTCAATTTCTTAAATTTCGCAAGGTCAGATCGAGCGTTCCTAATGGTGCCAACGTGTTCCAGGGTGCGTTGTCTGAAATTTCTAGTTGTAATCCCTACATATTTCATATTGCAGCTACACGTCAGGCAATACACTACTCCCATGGTACTACAGTTGATAAAATCTTTAATCCGACATGTATTGCCATATTTATCTTGGACCCTATCACGTTTCACCATGTACTGGCATGCTTTACATGACCCACATGGGAATGAACCATGTATGATATTGTCCTTCTTAGGGAATTTGATGTAGTGGCTTTGGACAAGATGGTCACGTAGGTTTCTAGATCTCCGCCAACCCATTGCAACTTTGGTACCTAGTATTTTAGACAAGGGCACCAGGGCACCAGAGCGACTATTCAGCCATCAGGACTGGTGAGTGCCGGGGCAGATTTGTGTGTGTGTGTGTATATATATATATATATATATATATATATATATATATATATACGGACTTTGTGTGTATATAAACAGCACTATTAGTTTATCATTAGGCGTATAGCCAGATAATCTATGTTGACGTGTATGCAAGTATTGCCATGTAAAGGCCAAGTCCTATGTCTATAATTTGTGTTTAACATTTACCTGCCAGCTTCACTGAGCCATCAATATTGAACCTTCTGTCTGTAGTTTACCTCCTCCAATGTTTAACTGGGTAAAGCTTATTCTTGTACAATTCTGTTCACAGCTGTTAATGTAAAGCTTATAATGCAGCAGAGAGCAGGCTGCAGACAGGGTATAGTACGGCCGCTCCATAGTAAGATTGTTACTGAGGCAAGTGCTACAGTATATGCATGTGTACATGTAAAACAGATAGGATGGGATAAGGAGGAAAAAGTATTCTGTAAATTTATTATTGTCCTTATAATATATTCCCTTAAACGTATGATGATTATAGTGATGAAGACCTTTATCGTGACGAAGAGGAAATTGAAAAAGAAAAGATAAAGAAAGTAGCTGCAACAATTGAAAAAGAACCAAAAGGTATAATGGATTGTGTTTGTTTGTTTGCTTTTCCCTCTTGTCTTGTCAACACATTCTCTTCAGGCCTGCCGTATTTATGCTACGTCTTTTACCCTCCATTTTTTACACTGTGCACAATTTTGGTATAAAAACACCCAGTAGGGAAATATAGCTAAGCCAGATTGTATTTAGCAGCAGAATTAATGCACTTTATATTAAAGGTCATAGGTCACAGTCCTGTTGTCCCATAATAAGAAGGCTTCTTGTAGCATTCATAATGATAGCACAGACGGTGTAATGGTTAGCATTACTGCCTCACAGCACTGAGGTCATGGGTTCGATTCCCACTATGGCGCTAACTGTGTGGAGTTTGTATATTCTTCCTGTGTTTGCGTGGGTTTCCTCCAGGTACTCCGGTTTCCTCCCACACTCCAAAAATATACTGGTAGGTTAATTGGCTCCCCACATAATTGACCCTAGTGTGTGAGCATGTGGAAGGGAATATAGATTGTAAGCTCCATTGGGGCAGGGACACATGTGAATGATAAGATATTCTCTGTAAAGTGCTGCAAAATATGTGTGCGCTATATAAATAACTGATAATAATAATATGCATGTGACAATCTCCAGAGTTTGGAAAGAATAAAATTTTCTTGCTATCAAGAGAACTACAAAATAATTTCTGCTTGTGTGTGCTTAATAATGTGTATTAGTATATTGAGTTCTGATTTATAATGAAAACAGTATATTTGGGCACCAATTAATTTTGTATTACTTTTCAAAAATATTTAAAATAATCTGTTAAAAAATGATATTAAGCTGTTTTTAATTGGTATCCTTGTTGCCTAGTTCTGTACAGTCTATTGGACTATGCAGTTTTTATTTTATCAAAGATCAAAGTGTTTCCATGCAGACAGATTCTATTTTTATATAGTTTTGATTTTATTTATTATAGCTTTAATAAAGTGGTGAAAATAGTACAAATGTACTGTAACACACAGCAGCCAATCACATGGAAGAGTTCATGAGTGCGGTTCAAATTTAACTAACTTGTCCCATATGAAAACAGACTTTTAATGGATACTGTGAATTGCACAAATCATAAATTTAAGGTGGCATTATTCAATTTAATTGTAAATGCACCTACTCATTGTAGCAGTGCCAAAATACAGCAACTTTTTTTTAGACAGGATATTGCCTTTCATCAGGCACTTTAACGAAGAGCAATATCCTGTGCCAAAATTTGCTATATTTGAGAACCGCTACAATAAATGTACATATTGAACTCGTTTTATGTAAAGTAAAGCTTATGACCAGAGCTAATGAACGTCCTGTTATTCAATAGAAACTGTCTAGGATTTACAATTCACACCTTTGGATTGTACCATTGTGTTGCTGGCTACATTATTAATATATTTAAAAACCGAACATAGAAGAGTTTTTGGGTTCCGAGTTGAACAGAGTCCTGTAAGTCGGATCTCGGATCTAAAAACCAGATTGGCTTATTTTGGATTGCTTTTAAGTCCCTCCCTTGTGATTTCAGGTGCTGTGAGGTGGTCAGAATTCACTAGAAATGAATGTTATTGATATTAATACTATAAGAAAAACAGGTCCAAATTACATGATTTTAGCAGTTTTTCTAAAAAAAATTGCTTAATGAAATTCAAAACTAAAATACTTGAGGGTGGTTTTGCCAAAATCAAAACACAAGATTCCGCACACAACTCTAATATTTATAGCAACCAAATTCTCAGCGCTGTCTAGAGAATATCTGTCAATCACAGCAGTCCTTGCTCACACACACACACACACACACACACACACACACACACACACACACACACACACACACACACACACACACACACACACACACACACACACACACACACACACACACACACACACACACACACACACACACACACATACATATTTTAGTCAGCAACCATTTAATCTAACCATCAATGTTTTGTGTGTGGGAGGAAACCCTGGAGGATGACTTGAGAACAGATAAGATAGGGTCTTACAGGCCAAGGTTGGGAATCCACTTCATGATGACAATGATAGGAAGCAACAATGCTAACCACTCTGCAACTACATGTTGAATACATCTGAAAAGGTGGTGAATTGTACTAAAAAAATATAATCCTTCTCGATCATAGCCATTTTTTTAAAGTTTGATACAACATCTAGGTAGCATTTTAGGTTTTGCTAAAGTTGCTTGTCAATTTTGAACAACTACTAAGTTGACTCATAAAATTTGTTTTATTTGATTTACTTCTCCCATTAATTTATTTAAGTGTTTCTTTACAATTAAGCGACTGATATTAAGTGAGTTGGAAACTTTACATGAACCAGTTATTTCGTTTTCTTTCTGATCATAGGATTTCCTTGTAGATTGCATAGTAGACTAATCACTATGCCTATGTGCAAAATTATAATACGTTATACACATTTACATTTGTATTGTTTAGTTCACATACAAAGCTTATTTTGTCATATTTTAACAACATTATACAATATTTGTTTCCATAGATGCTCTTAAACTAGGAGTCGGACCAGAAGTTGACATTATAGAATATTGTAAAAGGGAGTGGAGAGGCACAACTACAGCAGCAAAAAAAATTATGGAGGTATGATCTGCTTTGACAATTTGTGTATGCACTGCGGTGCACTACTTGTCCAGTCCCAGCTTTACCAGATCACAAAAAAATATCAAATAGTTAATATTTTGTACTTATTGTAAATGGTTATTTACAAATGTCATATGGTGCTGCAACACCTCCCCATGTTCTTTAGGCTTCATACCATGATATCTCTAATCTATCAGAGGTGTTTATTACCCTTCCAGTCTTCCATCTAACAAAAAAGTACAAATATTATCATCTCACTTACAGGCATATTTATCAAAATTTTTCTACTAACAAAATGTGAAAACGGATGTTTTCACACCCTTTTCCCATTATTTTTGTATCCCCTAAATCACAGGTTCTCAAACTCGGTCTTCAGGACCCCAAACAGTGCATGTTTTCCATGTCTCCTCAAAGAATCACAAGTGAAATATTTTGTTCCACCTGTGAATCTTAAAATGTGTCAGTGAGTAATGAACACACTGTACACCTGCTGGTTGATCTGGAAAAAGTGAACTGTGTGAGGTCCTGAGGACAGAGTTTGTGAACCATTGCGCTAATTGTATCCAAGCCCATTTTTTTAGTAAGCAAATCATATTTCCGATACTCAGGGCTGGCTCCAGCATGAGCCGTGCCCTGCGTGGCAAGGGACCTAAACGTCCCAAATGTCCAATAAGGTGTGTGGCCTAATTACCATAGGCCACATACCCTATATGATGCTATTTGGGGGCGTGCCCACATGGCACGCCTTCAATTTAACGTCAGACTTGGGGCGAGTCCAGCACTACGTCAGAAGCTGGGATGCCCCGGAATCGGTATGAAATACCGCCGGCCGCATGGCAGTGCCTGGCCGACCACAGCAGAGTTCCCGGCAGCGGAAGCCCGACAGCGCTGGAAATACCGATCGTCGATAGGTAAGTATTCTCTAACCTAACCCTCCTTAGGGGTGCCTAACCCTAACCTCCCCCCCCAAGTGCTTAACCCTAACCCCCCCTTCCCCGCTGCCTAAATCTAAGTCCCCCGGGGGGGATGCCTAGCCCTAAGTCTCCGCCGGGGGTGCTAACCCTAACCTTCCCTCCCCCTAGCCTAACCCTAACCCTCCCGGGGGGGTGCCTAACCCTAAGTCCCCCCCTGGTGCCCTAAACCTAACTCCCCCCCCCCCCTGCGGCTGTCTGCTCATGGCGCACGGCATCCCTTTGATCGGGATGCCGGGCGCCTGTCTCCCAGCATCGGGGAAATGTCAGGCGTCTACATCTAGATGCCCGGCATTTCACCCTCGCCTGGATATGACAGTCTGGAAGCTGGCTGCTGGGATTAAGACTGCCGGCTTCCCTATTGTATAACGCTGCCCCAAGCTCTCTCCCTGCACTGAATGTGCGTGGCATGCATTCTTGTTCCGAGGGGCCGGCCCTGCACTCCGTCGCACACCTGCGGCGGTGGAGGTGCCCAACATCCCGCCCGCCCACAGGACACTTCATCCCGTGGGTGGAACCGCAGGGCAGTGCCTGAAGAAAGTGGCTGTCCCGCTGAAATTGGGAATGGCCGGGAGGGGTGCACCTTCTATGGGGTGGCGTCCCTGTTCGACCGCACTGGTCGAACATGCCTTGAGCCGGCCTTGCCCATACTTGTAATGGGAAGTGTGAAGAGCTCAAATTTACTAAATTCTAAAAGTGAAAAAATAACGAGGGAAGCCTTGCGATAATAATGCCACCTGGAGATGGTGTTATTAAGGCTTTTCCCCGTTTAATGGAAGGGTATAATCAGCACTAAAATTTAACAACTAAGGCCCTCATTCAGAGCCGTACACTCTGAGCAGAGCGCACGCTCTGAATGAGGGCCGCCCTCCATAATTATGGAGCGTCCTCCTGGACGCTCGTATAGCTGTGGGTCACCACCCACAGCCTATATGAGCGTGCAGTTTGATTGCCGCGATGGTCTTGACCATCGCGACCATCGCCACTGCGAGCCGGAGCCTGCGGTTGAGTTTTTCAACCGCAAGGCCCGGAGTGATTTTGGCTCTATCAGAGCCAAAATCACTCCCACTGACATCACTAGTGATGTCAGTGGGCCGGCTTCTGACGGTAGGCGTTCCCTTGGGAACGCCCCCGTCAGGGAGGCACGCCCCCGGCACACCCACCAAAGGGGGCGTGCTGTCAATCAACATCGACAGCACGCCCCCTTTGATCAGACACAACGAGCGAAGGAAAGTCCTTCACTCGTCGCGTCTGGCGCATGCGCACGACGGAGCTCCCGCCGTCGTGCGCATGCGCAGTGCACAACATCGACCCACTTGCGAGCGGACAGCCGCTTGCGAGTGGGTCTGAATCAGGCCCTAAATGCATATACAGGATGGAATGGAATAGACAATAAATATTTAATGGGTATAATGTTTAATATTCATATCTTGGTAGAAAAAAATTTACATATTGCACATGAGTAAATATAAAAATGATATTAAAATGTGATAGGCATATGGGGCAATTGACATATAATAAAAGTAGAAGATACCTGTTCCTAGTAAGGCCTCTTAAAGTGCTGGAATTGGTTGGTTGATGTAACATTAATATCTAGACACAGTCTCGATTAGTTACCACTATGATCCAAAATAGAGGGGTCTTTAGCTGAGATGTCCTGCAAGCTGGTAGTCCCTTAGTGGAGATGGAACTTTGTGGATGGAATTACTGTGTGTGTTGTTAGTGACAAAAAAAATCACCATATTATATACAGTGGGTAGTAAGAAATCTGGGGCTTGGTTCAGGTGTTCCACGGTAAGACTAAAGTCTCAATGAAAGGTAAAGTCCAGTATAGAGGCTTTCTGACGCATTTCCCTGTGTGTCCCACAGCTTTTTCAAAGGATAATGATCTATACTTCTAATGGGGTTCTTTATACCCTAACCAATATGGCTTCTAATTAAGACACCTGTGTAGTGTAATCCATTCTATTTACAGAGAAAGTATAAAATGATAATAAAAATATATATTTTAAAAGAAGGCAAAACATAAAAAAGTGTAAATTTTATGCACAGTATTCCTGAATCTAGACGAGCTATTTGTCTGATAATAATTGGAAATGTAAAAGGCTTTTAGTCTATTATCTTTAGAACTGGTAGTGCGTATCCTTAGTCATGTGAGCACGCCGTCAGTCACGTGAGCACAATGATGCGCGTCCTTAGTCACGTGAGAGCACTCACTGAGTTGTATAAAGGGAGATTGCTCATACAGGAGGAGTTCTAATCTGGGGATGAAAATCCACCAATCTAAACAGCAGGCATCACAGATCACGAGATCACCCTTGTTGGACCGATCTTTAGGGAGCAAAGGCATTCTTGCATAAGTCAATGCGGCACACATCTTAGATCACATGATAGCGCCAGCTGGAACAGTAATGTATTAGTTTCTAAAATAATAATAGCAGTGTGTATCTAGGGATACATGATAGAACATATATAGATTTAAGTCAGTCATGTATAATGTGATAATAATATCCACCCAACGCCCTTATTGAAGTGACGTTGTATACCTCTCTGAAGTAATTCAGAGGGTGTACTGGTCACGTGAGCATAAGGAGCCAATTATACAGGGCCATTTGTATATGGACCTATAATACGGTAAATAAAACTATGTATATATTTGATGTATTTTTATCAAAACATATAATAGAATACAGAAAGTTATAACAATGTAAATATAATAACTAGTATAAAATCAGTCATATAAAATATTACGCTGTGGAGTGAGTAGGTAGAGAAATAGTAATAGGAAAAGGTTAAGAATTAGTAATTAGTAAATAGCCAGAGTATATATAAACAGCATAATTATAGCACCATATTTAGCTTTGTTTATCCCTTTGGGATACACCCTATCTAATTTGAACATCCAATATATCTCTTGTTTGCAAAGTAATTTAAAGCGATCTCCCACTCTAAGAGTTGTTGGAATTTGTTCTATACCTAATACTTTGAGAGATTTTGGATCTCCGTCATGGAAATTATGAAACTGTTTAGATACACTGTGTTTCATAACATGATTAAAGACATTCCTATGATCTTCCATGAACCTTAATTTCAGGGTTCTCGTTGTCCTTCCAACATATCGTATATCACAACTGCAAGTTAGGAGATAGATCACAAAAGAAGAATTACAGTTAATAAAGCTTTTTATTTTGTAAGGATTGTCTCCATTTCCTCCTGGGACATGTATAACCTTTCTATCCATGTGATTACAGGTGGTGCATCTAGTGACCCCAGATTTATAGGATCCTTTAGGTTTGGGTTGTAACCATAATAGTTCTTTATTCAAAGATGATTTTACTGATACAGTTTTTAAATGGCTTGGAGCTAATATATTTTTCAAAAATGTATTCTTTCTGAAGATAACTTGGGTTTTGGTTTTTTTTGTGTGCTTAGAATATTTTCCTATTTTAAAATATTATTTTTATAGATTATTTTCTTAATATCTTTTTTTTTATCATCAATAATTTTTATTAAAGTTTAATTCCATTAACAATATGGAAAGGGAGGGATACAGAAAAAAAGTTACACAAAACGAAAACAAACACAGGGATGGGAGAAGGAATCAGACAATACTGTCAATATAATAAACATCTTGGTTACAATATATGGTATTTGAGAAAGAAAAAACTTTAACATATCCATAATACCTCATATAAAAACATAATTAGACACCGCAGACAAATTTATAAAATAACATAATAATAATAATAAGACTGGCAGTAAGGCAGTGAGGCACTTAGGCATTAAGCCCCTATTATCAACACTTTACTCAGTAGAAGAATAATATTAACACACACAGCATAAAAAAAATAAATAAATAAAGATTTACATAAGAACCAGCTCGTGCATAGAGTTCAGTTAGCATCCAGAAGCAGCGTGGCTCCCTCTCCCTTTGTGACAAACTCCTGCCACTTGAGCCATTTTACCATGGGGGAGGAGGCCGCTGAGGAGTATGGGGTACCTAAGGTTTCCATTTGGAAAGCATAGTGAATTTTACCTAAAAATTTTTGTAAAGATGGTGGGAACGGACTCTTCCAATTTTGTGCTATAGCTGCTCTAGTTGCAATCAATATATGACCTAGAATATATTTATCAGGGTTGGACAGCTCTGGAGGATATATATATGAAAAAGGGCTATAGAAGGTGACTCCTGAACCTGGGCATTTAGAACTTTATATGCTAAAATAAATAGTTCATGCCAAAGGCCACGGATGATTGGACAGTTAAAAAAATATATGAAAGATATCTCCCTGCTCTGAACAGTTCCGCCAACAAAATTTTGATTGAGAGGGCCATATCTTGTGAAGCTTTTCAGGTGTAAAATATAATCTATGTAATAGCTTAAATTGCATCTCTAAATGATTAGAACATCTAGAAAACCTGTGGGCTGTTAGATATATTTCTTCCCATTGTTGAATAGTGAATACAATTTGTAAATCTGTTTCCCACCGTAGTTGTGCAGAGGATTTTGTGGGGGTCTTGTCCTCTATATATAGGGAGTACCAAAATCTGAGAGCACCTCTAGCATTGCCTGATGATATTTTGGCTAAGATAGTAGAGGGCAGTAAAGCCAAAGAGCCCGTGATTGGAAACACGTCAGAAACCCAATGGCTGATACGTAAATAGTATAATCTTCCCTCAAGTTAATTTTTTACCTGAGTCTGTAAAAACGAAAAGGGACATATAGAATTATTACTCAATATTTCGGCCATTTTATTTATACCTCTGGAGCCCCAATTTGAAATACGCAAGTCTGGAATTAAATGAGAAACGGCCAAGAGAGAGATATTACGGGTTGGTAGAATCATACATCAAGAGACACCTATAATAGAGTCCCATGCGTCAAGAGAATCCAGTATCGTTTTAGGGGAGTCTGGTGAAGATGGGCAAAATTGCTTAGGGGTCCAAATCAGTTCTATTAAGGGGAAATGCGGGAATAGAGATCTTTCCAAATCGACCCAAGGTTTTGTGCCGACAGGCAGAGCCCAGTCACTAATCTGGGCTACCAAACATGCGTGGTGATATGCCAATAGGTCAGGAACCTCTAAACCTCCTCGGCTTCTATGACACGTTAATCGGCTGTAGGCAATTCGTGGCTTTTTACCCTTCCATATATACTGCAAAATAAGTCTATGTGTTTGAGCTATAAAGCGCTGTGGTATCAAATAGGGAATTGTGCGGAACAGATACATTAGCTTGGGTAGAACCATCATTTTGAAAGCTGCCAATCTACCCAGCCAGGAGACTTCAAAACTCAACCAATTTTTAAGAAGATTCGCAACATGTAATATAATAGGAGAAAAATTAATCCCAACAATATTAGTAACATTATTTGGAATATGTATACCAAGGTATAAAATGGATTCTTTCTTCCACTGATATTTATACTGAATTTGAAGATGTGCAAGCATCCTATTGGATATATGAAAAGGTAAGGCCTCAGTCTTGGAAGTATTTAATTTATATAGGGATGCCCTGCTGTATTTATCTATAACCTCATGTAAAACCGGCAAAGAAGTCTCCGAGTTGGTAATAAATAATAAAACGTCGTCTGCAAATAAACATAATTTGTGTGACGTTGCTGCTACAGTGATTCCCGGGAAACCTGGCATAGCTCTAATAGAAGTGGCAAATGGCTCTATAGCTAATACATACATCAAAGGTGAGAGGGGGCAACCCTGTCTTGTACCGTTTGAAATAACAAATGGAGATGATAAAAAACCATTGCTCAAGACTTTGGCAGTCGGGTTACTATATAGAGCAGTTATTGACGAGAGTATTGCTCCCTGAAATCCGAATTTAGTTAGGGTAGCTAAGAAATTCCCAATGTAGGCGATCAAACGCCTTTTCGGCGTCCAAAGGAAACAGCAGAAGCGCTTCCCGTTTTCTTTTAACTAACAATTCAGCTAGATTAAAGACCCTACGGGTATTGTCTGAGGCTTGGCGGCCCCTAACAAAACCCACCTGGTCAGGATGTATAAGCTGCGGGACCAGTGGGGAAAGGCGATTGGCAATTATTTTAGAAAAAATCTTCACATCAGAGTTAAGCAGGGCAATTGGTCTGTAATTTTGACAGAAAGAGGGATCTTTCCCAGGCTTAGGGATAGTAATGATCCGTGCTTCCAACATCTCAGTTGGAAAGGATCCTTGTTTAGTGGCTGAGTTATAGAGCGAAGTGAGAATAGGGGCAACCTCAAGTAAAAAATGTTTATAAAAGGAGTTGGAAAATCCATCCGGGCCAGGTGATTTGCCCAGAGGGAGGGTATTAATAACATCAACAATCTCACTCTCTGACCAAGGTGCATTTAGGGACTCCAGTTCGTCTGCCTTCAATTCGAGTAGATGTAATTTATCTAAAAACAAGGAAATAAGGTTGTGGGTGGGCTGAGGGGTGTTAGAATCGTTATGTAAATTATACAGTTTTTCATAATATTTAGCAAATGCCTCAGCAATGGACGAGGGATTAAGCAATCTCTGTCCATCTGACATAGTGATACCTTTAATTCTATTTCTCGTTTGGCGTAAGCGTAAGTTACGCGCTAAGAATTTGCCCGCTTTGTTACCTAATGTATAAAATTTCTGTTGTAATTTAGACAAGGTGCTTTTCATACGTTCCATAAACAATTTTTGAAGTTGGTTTCTAATAGACACCAACTTCCTTTTAAGGAGACGCATGGGTGAGCTCGATTTAAGGAGTCTACTTGTGTCAGGCAGGTTTCCAAGTCAGTTTGTTGTTGTAGGTATTCCTTACGGAGTCTAGAACCCGTCTGAATAGCGACTCCTCTAAGGACTGCCTCTAGAGCACACCAGTAAGTAGTTATAGATGTGTCCTCTGGGAACTTAGTAGCCTTATATGCTGAGAAAGCATCCAATAGAGGAGTGGCTGCTTCGGGTGTGTGTAGCAGATATTCCGGGAATCTCCATTGTCTAGGGGGAAATTGAGAGCAATCGCAATTCCATGAACAGGTCACAGCTGCATGGTCAGACCAAACTACAGGAACAATTTTGGACTGTCTAGTGTGTTGTAAAGTCCATTTGTCTAAAAGAATCAGGTCTATCAGAGAATATGAATTATGAACATGTGAGAAATATGTATAGTCTCTCACTCTTGGGGAGTGAATTCACCACATGTCATACATATCAAACTCTTTCAGTAAACTGCTCAGCGTAGAGGATGAGTCTGTGTAGGTTCTAGGGGTACCCCCTACATTTGACTTGTCTACTTTAATATCTGGTAGTACCCTTTTGGACTCCACGAAGGGCCTCTGACATCTTTTTTAGAAAAGGAATTTGTCTCGTATTAGGAGCATACAGGGAGACTAAAGTAATTTCTCTATCATCTAGTTTTCCCACTAATATCAGATATCTGCCATCTCTATCTGCAATCTTACAGGATAATTCAAATCGTAACGAGCAATGGAACATAATAGCTACTCCATTGCGCTTAAAAGGACCGTTAGCGTAATAATTTACTGGGTATCTAGCATCTTTAATCACCGCAGGCGCCAATGAAGAAAAATGTGTCTCTTGAAGAGCCACCACTTTCGCCTTTTCCCTATGAAAAGTAGCCAGTGCTAAACATCTCTTATTAGGGGAATTGAGACCATGGGTATTTAATGAGTAAAATGTAACCATTTGGGGTTAGGAAAGGCCTCTCTGTTGTATAGAGCTTATATGACAGCATATCTAGATTCCTAGGGATTAATAACAAAGGAAAGGAAAAGGGAGATAGAAACAACAAAAAAAAAACCACTCAGGAAAACATACATTAAAGGGGAATTAACTGAATTAGCCCAAAAATCGGGGCCAGAATGTTTTCCACAAGGAAAAAGTGTCGGCAAAACAAAAAACATCGGGGAAAAGTGGCCTAGCATGAAAGCCACTCACCCATGCAGCTACTTAGAATTTTTTTTTTTTTTCACAAAACTGGGTGAGAGAAGAATATCAATTATATGAAACTCAAAAAACCCCAGTTTATAAAATCTTAAAATAATCACTACAGCTTACAGTATAAATAGTCAGCTAATTTAGAGGTATTCTATTTCTTAGGTTTAAGAATCATCCCTACGTACTAGGAGCCTCATAGAGTCTTGTAGACAAGAATAGATATACCCTTATATATTAAAAAAACATATAAACAGTAATTATATTAAAATAGTTATTTAAAAAAATTTTTTTTCCAGGAAACATTGTATATAAACAATAAATGTAATACTATAACTACATAGTGTAAATAAACGAGGGAAAGATCCACAGACCTAGAAAAAACACTCATCTCAGCAGGGAAACCATATCTATCAAGGCTTCAAGAAAATATACAGAAAAACACACGTGGATAAGATCAATCGGGAACCGTGTTCCTTGAAGATCTAGATGTGCCTATGGTCACATGAATGTCCCATTCCGCTAGTAGTTTTAATACCAGCTTCCACTGATGAGATAACATATGAGGAGGATTCGTAGTGTACTAGCAGCTTAACCGGGATTCCCCAATGGTAGGGTATCTCAGAGTCCCGAAGTGCTGCCGTGATTGCATGAAAGGAATGTCTCTTGGCCAATGTGTGTGCTGATAGGTCTGGAAATATCTGTAGGTCTCCCAGAGTGTCTGATCCTTCGGCTTGTCTGGCAGCTTTCAGGATAAGTTGTTTGATGTGAAAGAAATGTATCCTCATCAGAGTGTCTCTAGGGAAACTGTTAGTACTCACTCTTGGCTTAGGTAGATGATGCACTCTATCTATGAGTAAATCTTTTTTCCATCTTTAATTTCCAGGGTTATATCTAAGAAATTGATCATGGTGGGGTGATATGTGTGGGTGAACTGTAAATTAAAGGGGTTGGAAATAAGGTGAGAAACAAAATCAGTGGCAGTGTTCTAAGACCCATCCCAAATAATAAAAAGATCATCTATATAACGGCCATAGAGGATCAGGGGTTGGCCAAATTTGAATAACTAAACCACCTCCTTTGTCCGCCTCCTTTATTATTATGTTTGTGTCCTCCATTAATTTCCGAATTTCTTGATTTTCCCATTTGTTCAAGTTGTTTTTATTTTTGTGTAGATGATCTGTTCATTGAACCAGTGCTTTTTAATATCTTTATTTGTGATATTGCAAATGGTATTGAAGGGATACTATGCCTTTTTACAGATGACTCAAAGGTATGCAACAGGGTAGACACAGCTTGAGGGGTAAAACAAATGATTGATGATTTAGGTAGACTATTTGAATGGTCAAGAATGTGACAGCTACAGTTTAATGCCAAAAAATGCAAGATCAAAAATCCAAAGGCTAAATATAGTATTAATGGCACTATACTGGAAACTACTGAAGAGGAAAGGGATCTAGGAGCCACTATTTCAAGTGACTTAAAGGCAAGCAAACATTGTAACAAAGAAATGAGGAAGGCAAGTCAGATGCTTGGTTGCATAGGGAGAGGAATCAGTAGTAGAAAGAAAGAAGTGATAATACCACTGTATAGGTCATTGGTACATCCTCATCTCGAATACTGTGTTCAGTTCTGGAGGCCACATCTCCAGAAGGATATTAATACATTAGAGACTGTACAAAGAAGGGCAAATAAAATGGTGCAAGGTCTATACCACAAAACGTACCAGGAAAGACTAAAAGATCTTAATACGTATAGTTTGGAGCAGAGAAGGGAAAGGGTGGACATGATAGAAACATTCAAATATATAAAGAGTTTTAACATGGTAAAGGAAGGAGACATTCTTCAAAGAAAGAGAAGCATTAGAACAAGAGAACATGTTCTAAAACTGGAGGGTGTTAGGTTCAGGGGAAATTTGAGGAAAAATCACTTCACAGAAAAGGTAGTGGACAAGTGGAATAGCCTCCCATCAGAGGCGGTAGAGGCTAAGACAGTAGAGCAATTTAAACATGCATGGGATAGATATAAGAATGTCCTTCAGAAGAAGTAAGGATCAATAAGGGTTGAGGTAACAATATGTTTAAAAATGGGGCAGACTAGATGGACCAAGTGGCTCTTATCTGCCATCAAATTCTATGTTTCTATTAGCAGGGCCGGCTCCAGGGCTAATAGCGCCCTGTGCCGGCCTAGTGCTCAGCACTGCTTATTGGGGGCATGGTCTAAATTTGGGCGTGGGGCACCGGAATTGGGGGCATGGTCTAATTACCATAGTCCACACCTCATTGCATGACATTATCTGAGGGGCACGCCTCCAAATAACGTCAGGCTGGGGGGAGCCTCACCAGCTGGGCTTCCCCCAGCTCTCTCATGGCACTGAATAGATGGAGCGCGCATGCGCGCAGCATCCATTCAGACTTGGGGGTCCCGGCACCGCCACACAGCTGTAAGGGTCCCCAACTCCCCGATTTGACCACCCCCGGGCCACTTCGGCCCACGGGTGGAACATCAGGACAGTGCTGTCTACCTGAAATCGGGATGCTGGGGAAGGGTGCGCACTCTATGGATGGCGCCCCTGTTCGACTGCTCAGGTTGAACACCCCTAGAGCCGGCCCTGTCGGGGCGGAGTATAGCAGTAGTCATCGGCGCATGCAAGGTCACTATATTTTTTGCGAAAACGGAGAACTTTCTTACAAGCTCTGTCCCTGTGTGCAAATTATATTTCCTAAATTCGCAATGCGAAAATATCACACCACAACTGCATTTTAAATGCGGATTGTTGTAAATATGCCCCTTAAGCTTTTATTTTCTTATCTTTTTTTTTATTTTATTCTTATGGAACACGTATTGCATAGATACATTTAATTCCTAAATATACGGCTATGAAGGCCTGCTGCCACAGTTTCTATAGTCAGTTTATGACATGCACTGTGATTGTGTTGCTGAAGGAGTTGCAATTGTGCAAAATGTTATAAAAGGTAGAACATATTTATCACAAGTCTCTTCTTTACATGTAGTGTTGCAGGCAGTTGGAATAGTCTGTGGGCAATGAAGAAGTAGTAACATAAAAGTAAAAATACCCACTGGCCTTTTGCTTGTTAATAGAAGTAATCTAAGAGTTGTTTTAATTTTTTACATGTCTTTATTGGTCAAGTATATTTAACATATTTTTGGAATGTTGTTAAAGCTATTCTGATACTTTTTGAGTATTTTTCATTTATCGATCAATCTATCTATATAATTTTATATTTATGTAATATTTTTTATAAACTCTTACAGGGTTATGAAGAAGTGTCCCACTGTTTTTGTTCCATAAGAAGAGTCAGAGGAGATAATTACTGTGCCTTAAGAGCCACGTTATTCCAGTGCCTTAGTCAGACTACAAAACTTCCTCAGTGGCTGGATGATGACCATCTAATTGAAGTATGTACTGTTTTGTCTTAACTTATTACTTCTATCTATGGTCACACTTTTGTCTGTGTTAAGCCAGAAACACATAATTGAATCACTGTTCAGTTTGTCAGTACACAATTGATGGGATGTATCAGTGTAAAATGCAATAAAATTGCAGAAAATTGCTGCTTTCAGAAGTTTGCTGCAATAAATATGGCCATTTGTTTGTGTTAAAAATTTCTGCAGCATATATCTCCAATATCTACTGCTGAACTTTTTATCACAAATGGCACAACGAGCCTCAGAATTCTATAGGGCTGTGATGTGCCTGTAGCGGAAAAGCTAATTTCACATCAGCATGGACATAACTGCACATGATATTGTATTAGTAATAACATGTAATTTTCCCTTGTACATTTATATGTAGCATCCTTTGTGTGTGGAAAGGTGACAAGTCTTTTGAAGCTGGGAAAGAATGGTTATAGGAAGGTCTGTCTTCCTGAGTCAGCCATAAACCTGTCGTAATGTAGATGGCATAAAAGAAATATGTCTGTGGTAATTATAGAACAGCTGGTCAGACCCTTGATAAAAACAGTCATTAAGAGCCCTGTGTTCGGTTTGTGAACAGTGATCAAAAAAGTAGTTGTTTACCCAGGGAGACACTCCACTCTGAGCTGAAAATCACCCCAGGGAGGGGATGAGGGAGGTGCCTGGAAAAGCAGTCATAAATATGTGAGTCAACCCAGGCCCATTGTTCATTCTGCACGAGGCTATCGAAGGATACAGATGATCCCTAATTCATCACTGGGAAGGCCTCATCCCAGAACCATTTAATCCAACATGATCCAATGGTTTGTTTCTCAATTTTATTATTTTATTTGGTTTTCTGGAAATTGTAAGTAACGGCGTGATTCTTTTTAACTTTATTATAGTCTTTGTAACTTTTTGCTCTGGAAAACATAATTTTCCAGAGCTTGTGTCTAATAGACAATGAAATTAATAGATGATGTTGCCTAGAAAAGCTTCTTGTCACAGTAGTCCTTGCAGAGGGATCTCAAGGATCCCTCTCTGTTCCCCGCACTTTGCCATTGTGCTGGCTGATGACTGTGCATGCACACTAGGACTCCCGGGCCATGCATCTGGAAATCATTTCTTCAGAGCTGTCCCAGCAAGTAAGTATTGTTGCATACCGGTGTTTAAAAAAAAAATGCCGGTATGCCTGTGAATAGGGTCTAGCTGCATGGAAATGTATTTGTGATACATTATATAGATGTAGAGATTACTTCCAGTAAGTTGTCAGAACTTGAAAGCACACAGGCCACCAGCATTCAAGTCCAGTCATGATTGTCACCATGATTGTTTTTGGTCCAGAAGTACTGTCTGATATTGGCTAAAGTGTGTGGCAAATTTTGTCAGAAATCTTTGAGGTGCAACTATATAAAGTAGGAGTTCTTAACTGTAATTTGTTGAGTACCAGTGGCGGATTTTGCCTAGGGGCTGCAGCACCCCAGTAAAATCCACCACCTCTGTGTAGTCTGTGTAGTCAGTGCAGTACATGACTGCACTGGCTACACTGTGTGACTGGCAGTGGCTTTACTATTGGAAGCGCTACCTGCCTGTCACATATACCACAGGCAGCCCCAGGGGGAGGTGTCTCCTCCCTGGGACTGCCAATCCGGGCTGCTATTAGCAGAGAGCAGCTTCCAGGAGGAAGCCACTACTCTGCCTTTTCTCCAGCCCTAACCGGCTCCTAGGGGCTGCTGATGACGATGCAGCCTTTTGGAGGCCAGTAACATGCACGGCTCCCCATTGCTAGTGTGCATGTGCCAGTCCCAGCGCCTAACAGATCAATTGTGCAGGGACCCGTCCAGGAGGAGCAGCGGCGGGTGAGTGATTGTACCCTCCCTGCTCCCTCTCGTTTTCAGTGGCGGCAGCCCCCCTCATCTAAGAGGGTTGGAGCTGCCACTGTTTAGTACCAAATGACCACTACTGTATGTTGCTAGGTCAAAGTACCCCTTGGCAGAAGGTATGATTAATGAACATGTAAACATTTGTGATATTCATATCTGAATAATGTGTTACTTACTTTGACAAAACAAATTTAATTCTTTATTCTTCATAGTCATTTCTTTGACTATTCATAATGGGTTGAGTACGGGATCCCAATGGTCAGAATGCCGATGGTCAAAATCGTGATGGATTTTGGTATTTTAACCCAAATCTCAGCCCTTACCCTAGACCTAACCCACCCCTCCCGCATAAGTGCACGCTACTACTATTTGATTTTACACTCCCCTGCAATTCATACTTTCAACACTGGGTGGCCAGTGTATCATGTAATGTAGAACTTAATAGTGTTCCACCTACAGTATGTAGCAAGTATACAGTAGTGTCTGCTTTGTATTTTTAATAGAGGGCAAATGAGGGGTGTTGAGGAGTGTTTCATTTTTTAAAGGTGCAATATGCATTTACGGCTAAATCACTGTACTAGCACCAAAAACACTGTCACTAGGAAACTGTGTTCAGTTCTTGAAAAGACAGATTATGTACTTCTCATCCACCTGTATTGTGGCATAGTGGTAGAGTCACTGCACGTCATACTTGGCAGTAAGAATTTAAATCCCAGCTCCAAAAATAAATTTCTACTTCAGGGTCCATAGGGTATCCACAGGATACCTTGGGGTATAGGTGTGACGTCAGTCGCAGGGCACCAAAGAGTTAAGCTTTCAGCCTCCCAGGATGCACTAGGTCCCCCTCCTATACCCCGCCCCCAGGCCAAGGCACCTCAGTTTAGTTTGGTGCCCGGCCGGAGTCGGGTGCACCTGTTGGAGTGGGGGCTAGAAGAGCCCCTGAAGCTTATTCTTCATGCAGCTGTGGCTGCACAACTGGATGAACAGCATGGACAGTCAGTCCTGACGTCCATGCTGTCTTCCCTACACCCCGCCGGTACCAGAACGCCGGTACTGATCCGGGGATGCTGGTGGGCGTCTGGGGTCACAGCTAGCGGTGACCCCAGATGCTCCGGACCATGGCCGGATTCAAGGGGGACAGAGGTAAGCAGCGGGGTCCCGCGGTGGGTCCCCGCTGATCACATGGTCCTAAGTCCCCAGGCAGGGGGCTCCCTGGGGACTGGCTGCAGCGTGGAGCCAGGCGACCAACCTGCGCTTCCACTACCCCCTGGGACAGCGGACCGCAGCAGAGCGGTAGCGCTGCGGCGTCCCAGGGGTTAAATGCATGCCAGGGGAGCGCGCCTTCCCTGTCTCACAGCCGGCGCCTCCCCCGCTGCACACAGCCCTCTCTGCACTGTGCTGACTGGTCCTGTGTCAGCGCTCCTCCCCCAGGCCAGCTTCTCTCTGCTCCTCGGCGGCCATCTTCTCTGCAACGCATGGTGAACGCTGCTGGAAGTCTGGAAGGAAGCATCGTGGTCTGGGTCCCCCCGCATACCTCTCCTCCGCTGTGGCTCAGGTCTGTGTATGCAGCGCTGTGTCCTACCAGGCCCTGTGTCTGTGTAGTTGAGTGATCAGCGCTGTTAGTGCAGGAATTGTTATTTCTCTGCATTGTATGTGACTGTGCTAGCGCTGCCTGTAACTATTCTTCACTAAACTGTCAGCTTTATTACTGTCCCTGTTCTTTCTGCTAAAGCCCTTGCGGTGCGGTGCTGCAGGGTGGTCTCTCGCCTATTTAATACTTAATTGGTGAGAGAGGTCACATACGTGGTGCCATCATGTCTGAAAGTGATTTTCCCCTCCGGCTACAGTGTACCACGTGCAAAGTACCGTTAGCGGAGGGGGAGGGTAGCGCGGAGGGCCTTTGCCGGCAGTGTTGTCCATGGCGCGGCCTATTACGGTTACAGCACCGGTACAGGAGCCGCCCTGGGCTTGTTTCGCTCAGGCGTTAACAGCTTTAGTGGGCCAGTTAGCTCCGCAGCCCGCGTTTACTCCGATGGGTTTGTCCCAGCAGTCTGTGGTGTCGTCACCCATGCAGGGGTTCCCACGACAATTGGTGGTACCCCACAGTCTCCCTATTTCCCCGCTCCCGGGTTCTCAGGAGCCAGCGTGGGTTAACTCCCTGACGAGTTCTTTACAGCACTTGTCGGATGTATTGCAAGGGGAGTCTGTGATGCGGCCTCATAAAAGGCCGGTGGCGTCTCTGTCCGCTCCTTATGAGGATGACGAAGGGACGTCTGATGATGGGGAGATTCTGGATCCTTACGATCAGGAACCTTTCCATACTAAGGACGCTGATGCTAAGTCCAAAGTATATATTCCTGGACTTATTCGGGCGGTCCGCACAGCCTTGGTGATTGAGGACGAAGTTCCCCCAGCGGCTAAATCTAAGTATGCCTTTTTCAAAGATGTGAAGGGCGATGCCACAGTCTTTCCTCTTTCGGGTCAGTTGGTGGACCATTTAGAGGAGGCGTGGAAACAACCTGGCAAAAGATACCAGCCGCAGAGACGCCTGGCGGTGGCTTATCCGTTCGCGGATAATTATTTTGCTAAGTGTGAATCCCCTCCACAGGTGGATTCTCACGTGACCCGTCTTGTCCGTAGTGCCACATTGCCGATGCCATCCATGTCCTCCCTTAAGGATGCTACGGACCGCAAGGTAGAAATCTGCCTGAAGTCCGCTTATTCCCTTGCAGGGGGGGCAGCACGGCCGGCTATGGCCATTTGCTGGGTTGCCAGAGCGATGGAGCGCTGGGCGGATTCATTAGAGGCTTCTTTTGAATCCGACTGTCCGGCCGAACAAGCGGAGTTGATTGGCAATCTCCGTGATTCGGCCACCTACATCAACGAGGCGGCTCTAGACATTAGTACTCTGGTGTCTAGAATTTCTTCAGCAGCGGTAGCTGCTCGTCGCACCTTGTGGCTGCGATCCTGGAAGGCGGACGCAGATCCAAGAAAGGTCTGGAAGCGTTGCCGTTTACCGGAGAAGTTCTCTTCGGTCCGGATCTGGATAAGATTGTGGCCACGCTGGCGGCAGCCAAATCTGCTTGTCTCCCGTCGGCCGCTGCTCCTTCTGGTTCTGGACCATCGTCCTTTCGGTCATCTAGGGCCCAGGGCAGGCCCAAACCACAGTCGTTTCCTCGACAGGCTGGCCCTAAGAAATCGGGCAAGCCCCGGAAACAGGCATGGAGTACCAGACGTCCGGCCCCCAAGCCAGATGACAAGCTTGCGGCCTGACGGTCCGGGTCTCCCCTTGGGGGATCCCAGGGTGGGAGGCCGCCTGCTGCAGTTCTCCCGGTGTTGGTCGTTCACTACGACAGACACTTGGGTTCTGGAGGTGGTCTCTCACGGGTACGCCCTCTCCTTCCGGCACAGACCCCCGGCTCGATTCTTCACCACGGGTCTACCATCAGACCGGAACAAGGCTACGGAGCTGCGGAAGGTATTGCACACTATGCTCCAGGCTGGAGTTATAGTGCCTGTTCCATTCTCCCAGAGGGGCCAGGGTTTCTATTCAAATCTATTTTTGGTACAGAAACCCAATGGGTCATATCGTCCGATTCTCAACCTCAAAGCACTCAACAAGTCTTTGCGGGTCCCGAAGTTTCGGATGGAGACCCTACGGTCCATCATTCTGGCGCTGGAACCTGGGGACTACATGGTGTCATTGGACATACAGGACGCTATGGCGGTCATGGCGGCTTCTCTGCGGCTGCAAGGAGTCCGCATGTTGCCGTACTTGGACGACCTGTTATTGGTGGCAGGATCTCCAGAGCTCCTGTTACACCACTTGGACCTGACCATTGCACTGCTGCAACGGCACGGCTGGCTAATTAACTGGCAGAAGTCCACTCTAATCCCGTCTCGGAGGATTCTGCATCTTGGAGCCTTATTGGACTCGGGACAGCAAAGGATCTTCGTGACGGAGGACAAGATCTCTGCTTTACAGTCAAGGGTGCGCAGTTGTCTGCACAGCCGCCGGGTGTCCTTACACTCGGCGATGAGGTTACTGGGCTCCATGGTGTCGGTGTTCGACATGGTGGAATACGCCCAGTTTCACTCTAGACCTCTGCAGCACCTGATCCTGTCCAAGTGGAACGGGCTGCCTCAGTCTCTGAAGTTCCAGACGATTGTGCTCACCCCGGAGGTTCGCCTGTCCCTTGCGTGGTGGTTAAAGATGACCCACCTCAACAAGGGACGTCCGTTCTGGGTTCCAAATTGGGTCCTGTTGACAACGGACGCCAGTCTTCGAGGCTGGGGAGCAGTTTCGGGTCCACACTTGTTCCAGGGCAGGTGGACACCGACAGAAGCGGAGCTTCCAATAAATATCTTGGAACTCCGTGCGGTCTTCAATGCTCTCCTGCAGGCACAGCGGTTTCTCCAGGGTCACCCGGTGCAGGTCCAGTCGGACAATGCTACCACCGTGGCCTACATAAACAGGCAAGGAGGAACTCGCAGTCGGGCGGCTCTCGTAGAGGTCTCTCGGATCCTGGTTTGGGCGGAGCGCAATCTTCCGGCCATATCAGCGGTCTTCATCCCGGGAGTGCTAAATTGGGAGGCGGACTTTCTAAGTCGCCAGGACGTTCATCCAGGGGAGTGGTCCCTGCACCCGGACGTTTTTCAACTACTGGTGGACAGGTGGGGTCTTCCAGAAATCGACCTCATGGCGTCCCGGCACAACAACAAGTTGCCGGTGTACGGGTCTCGCACAAGAGACGAAGGGGCGTCTCTGGTGGATGCTCTGTCCGTCCGGTGGACGTTCAGGTTCGCATACCTGTTCCCTCCGGTCTCCCTTCTTCCACGGGTAATCCGGAAATTCAAACAGGAAGGAGGGACGCTCCTGTTGATAGCTCCCGCGTGGCCCAGACGGCACTGGTTCTCAGACCTTCAGGGTCTGTCCGTGGACAGTCCTCTGCGGTTGCCGCTACGACCGGACCTTCTGTCTCAGGGTCCTTGTCTTCACCCGGACCTGACTCGGCTGTCTTTGGCGGCGTGGCTGTTGAGACGGCCATGCTGAGGTCCTGGGGGTTTGCCAGCTCTATGCTGTGTACCATGTTACGAGCTCGGAAACCGTCTTCCGCGAGGATATACCATCGCGTGTGGCATACGTTCTTCCAGTGGTGTCGACCGAGAGGTTATGCACCGCGGGAGTTTCGTCTGTCTCGGATTCTCGCCTTCCTGCAAGCGGGACTAGATCATGGGCTTCGCCTTGCTTCTTTGAAGGTACAGGTTTCGGCCCTATCTGTCTGGTTTCACCGTAGGATTGCTACAATCCCGGATGTGCGCACCTTTATGCAAGGTGTTCTCCGTATTCAGCCGCCCTTTGTTCCACCTGTGGCGCCTTGGGATTTGGCTGTGGTCCTGAGGACTCTCCAAGGACCGCCGTTTGAACCACTGGGCTCAGTGGATATTAAATGGCTAACAGCTAAGACTGTTTTCCTTCTGGCCGTTGCTTCAGCCAGACGTGTTTCTGAGTTAGGGGCTCTTTCTTGTAGACCCCCTTTCTTGGTTTTTTTCATGGGAACAGGGCAGTGCTCCGCACTCGGCCCGAGTTTCTCCCCAAAGTTGTTTCCCAGTTTCAGGTTAACGAGGAAATAGTTGTTCCGGCCTTTAACTCACCGGGTCTTTCCGTGGGTGAGGCCTCTTTGGATGTTGTGCGGGCCTTAAGGACTTATGTGGACCGGACTTCTTTGTTTAGGAAGTCGGACGCTTTGTTGTCCTCTATGGCTTCTGTAAAAAGGGTTGGCCTGCTTCAAAGCAAACTTTGGCAGCCTGGATCCGTATGGCTATTTCTGAAGCTTATCTTCATGAAGGCCTACCGGTCCCTCCTTCTCTGAAGGCTCATTCCACTAGGTCTGTGGGTCCTTCGTGGGCAGCTTGACGTGGTGCCTCGGCAGTTCAGATCTGCAAGGCTGCTACGTGGTCTTCTGTCCATACCTTCGTGAGGTATTACAGGTTTGACACCTTCGCCTCTCAGGATGCTTCCTTCGGGCGGCGGATTCTCCTTTCTGCACAGGAGCGTCCCCACCCTTAAAGGATACTGCTTTGGGACATCCCCAAGGTATCCTGTGGATACCCTATGGACCCTGAAGTAGAAAATATGAGATATGGTAAGAACTTACCCTTGTTATCTCTATTTCTACGAAGTCCATAGGGTTCCACAGGACTCCCGCCCTGTCGCACCTGTGCTGCAGATGGGCTTTGCTCTGGTCACCGGTTTTCCGTCTCCCTCTGGTGAGAATGTGATTCTTGTATGTGTCCAGATCTTTGTTCTCTCTCTTCCTTCTCCTCCTCCGGCCTATGGCTTGGTAACTAACTGAGGTGCCTTGGCCTGGGGGCGGGGTATAGGAGGGGGACCTAGTGCATCCTGGGAGGCTGAAAGCTTAACTCTTTGGTGCCCTGCGACTGACGTCACACCTATACCCCAAGGTATCCTGTGGAACCCTATGGACTTCGTAGAAATAGAGATAACAAGGGTAAGTTCTTACCATATCTCATATTTTATATAATTCAATAATATAATATTATCAATACTATAATTTTAATTATAAAACTTTTTAGAATAAAATAATATTTAATCTAGAGGGTGTGAACAGTGTGTACAGTGCAGTATGTGTAGATCAGAGTCAGTGAGGATGGTGTGTGTGTATTTTATAGATACATACTGTACTGTAGAAATTACCACTTGGAAATATAGCAACATACTGTATTTCATATACTGGAGCCATAAAATGTCCTAATTACATCCCCTCTCACAGTCCACACATAACCTCACACACTGTCTTTCTTTCACATCATCCTAACATTTGGCAGACATTCCTGTGTGATTGGATTATACAGCCCACCAAGAAACTCTGCAGTCTATTGCAATATATAGCACCTATCCTTGTGTATCAATGCCTATTTCCCTATAGATTGTAAGCTTGCGAGCAGGGCCTTCCTACCTATATATCGGTCTGTTATTACCCAATTTTGGCCTATTAATGTTCCAATTGTAAAGCGCAACGGAATATGCTGTGCTATATAAGAAACTGTTAATAAATAAATAAATAAATAATAAAATCACATTTTAGATAAATGACATAGAAATTAGTGTTTGGAAATATAGCACCATACTGTATTTCATATATTGGAGCCATAAAATCACATTTTAGATAAATGACATAGAAATTAGTGCTTGGAAATATAGCACCATATTTCATATGCTGAAAAAAAACCTGTTGCTATATTTCTAGCTGGATACTAGAACTCTATAATAGAAGCTTTTAGTTTCAGTTAATCTTCACTATATAAGAGGTAAAAAGACAGCAGCTTCTACCTGTAGGTGTTATAGCATAGGGGTAAGGTGACTGACCACCAGGTGTTCAGGGTTTCAAGCATTCTTGGTGTAAGCACTTTTTTTTTTTGCTACAAAAATAAATTTATATGATTCAGTAATATAATATCAATAATATCAATTTCTAGTTGGAACTAGAACTCTATAAGATGTTCAGCAGCAGGAAAATGATATACTTTTGAGCAAGGTATGACCAAGGGTTGGTGACAGGGTGCGGGGGAGTGGAGTGTGTGTAGAAAGGCTGTTGCTGTGTTTTGGGTAAGGGAGGAGGCACGCAGAGCCACCAGAGCTATGGTCAGAAAGGGGGAGAGCTGGTGCTGTCACATTGCTGTGGCTGGGGGAGGGGAGCAAACAGAGCCAATTATGGGGATGGGGGAGGATAGCTGCTTTGAGTGTGTGCACTAGATATAGGATATCAAAAGAAAACATTGGACCGGAAGTACCAATGTTTTTAACATTGACTACAAAGATCGTTTTAACCTAAACATTGGTTCTGGAACATCAATGGCACCCCTGCACTGCTGACACTGCCAGTATCCTTAACTGAGGACACTGCCAGCAATGCAGCACTGCCATCCCATCTCATCTCATTGGCTGCTGCTGTTGCACACACATCTCCGCCAGTGCTGGCAGAGATGTGTGTGTAAACAGCAGCCAATGAGAGTCAGACAGACTCTCATTGGCTGCTGCAGCACCCACTGCAAGAGCCGGGAGGGCTGACGTGCGGACGTTGCGGTGCCGGGAGCCGGAGCAGGAGTGTGGATGCAGGTAAGTTTTTTATAAATGTTTTATTTTTTTGCTATGTATTGGGAGGGGGAGTACCTCTACTGGAGGCAGTAATTGGGGGCACCCTATACTAGGGGCAGTAATTGAGGGCACCACTGGGGGGAACATCTACTGGGGGCAGTAATTGGGGGGCACCACTGGGGGGAACACCTACTGGGGGCACAAATTGGGGGGACTACTACTGGGGGCAGTAATTGGGACTACTACTGAGGGCAGTAATTAGGGGCACCACTGGGGGGAACCTCTACTGGGGGCACTAATTGGGGGCACCACTGAGGGGAACCTCTACTGGGGGCAGTAATTGGGGGGACTACTACTAGGGACAGTAATTGTGGGGACCTCTACTTGGGGCACTAATTGGGGGGACTACTACTGGTGGCAGTAATTGGGGGCACCACTGGGGGGACCACTACTGGGGTCACTAATTTGGGGGCCACTACTGGGGAGACTACTACTGGGGGCACTATATAAAGGGCACTGCATAGGGGAAGACTACTACTGGGGGCACTGCATGGGGGGACTGCTACTGGAGGGACTATATATTGGGCACTGCATAAGGGGGGGTCTACTACTGGGGGCACTATATAATGGGCACTGCATAAGGGGGGGTCTACTACTGGGGGCATTATATAAGGGGCTTACTACTGGAGGCACAAGGTACACTGCACTGGGGGCACTAAATAGGGAGGACCACTACAATGGGCACTGGATAGAGGGGACCACTACTGGGGGGCTGCATAAGGGGGATTACTACTGGGGGCACTGTATAAGGGGCACAACTGGGGGCCTGCATAAGGGGGACCACTACTGGGGGCACTGTATAAGGGGAACTAAAGGGGAGCTGCACAAGGGGGACCACTACTGGGGGTACTGTATAAGGGGAACTAATGGGGAGCTGCACAAGGGGCACTACTACTGGGGGCACTGTGCAAGGGGCATAACTGGGTGCCTGCATAAGAAGGACCACTACTGGGGGCACTGCATAGGGCGGACTGTATAAGGAGCACTAGGGGTTAAGGTGCATATGGAAAGGAATGTTAAGAGTGACGAGAAAGGGTTTATGTGTCCTGTTGACATGCCCCATTGTCAAGTAACCCTGCCCCTTGTGACCACGCCCATTTTTTTGCCGCACGCCTTTGGCACGCGCATATTGGGGGGTGCGCCATTTAAACATTTGGCCTGAGCCCCAAATACCCTAGTTACGCCACTGCTGCCATTCCATGTACTGAAGACACCAACAGCAACCCCTGCACTGCCGACACAGCCAGCAATTGTCACGTGGGGGGTTGTGGTGCTCACCTGTCTGCTGGAAACAGGAAACTCTATGCCAACTCTTGCAACCCCGGACTGAGCTGGTCCATGAGAAGTCCCTAAGTGTCCTCAGTGAAGGGTACTGGAGATTTTGTCAGTGCCAGTGATGTCTTCAGTGCAGGTTTTCTGGCTGTGTCGGCAGTGCAGGGGTTGCTGACGGTGTCCTCAGTATGTGGATTGGCCTTGCTGTGGTGCTGGCAGTGTCCTCAGTGAAGGGTACCGGCAATGTCAGCAGTGCAGGGGTGCCAGCAGTGTCCTTAGTGCAGGTTTGCTGACTGTGTTGGCAGTGCTGGGGTGTTCTCAATGCAGGGTGCCGGCGTTGTCGGCCGAGTGGGGATGCCAGTGGTGTCCTCATTGTAGGTTTGCTGGCTGTGTCGGCAGTGCGAGGGTTGCTGGCGGTGTCCTCAGTACATGGAATGGCAGTGCTGTGGTGCTGACAGTGTCCTTAGTGAAGGGTACCGGCGATGTTGGCAGTGCAGGGGTGCCAGCAGTGTCCTCAGTACAGGTTTGCTGACTGTGTTGGCAGTGTAGGGGTATTCTCAATGCAGGGTGCCGGCAATGTTGGCAGAGTGGAGGTGCCAGTGGTGTCCTCAGTGCAGGTTTGCTGACTGTGTCGGCAGTGCAGGTGTGTTCTCAATGCAAGGTTCCGGTGGTGTCGGCAGAGCAAGGGAGCCAGCGGTGTCCTCAGTGCATGTGTGCTGACAGTGTCTGCAGTGCAGGGGTGCTGGTGGTGTCCTCAGTGTGGGAGTGTCGGCAGTGTGGCGGTCGCTGATGGTGCCCTCAGTAGGTGGGGCAGCAGTGCAGGGGTGCCAGCAGTGTCAGCAGTGGTGGTGTCAGCAGCAGGGATGCTGCCAGTGGGGTTCCAGTGGTGTCAGCAGTGGGGGTGCAGGCGGTGTCATGCAGCGGGGGATGGCGAGCGCCATCTTCTTTTGCTTCCTGTGTGCATATTAAATGGGCTTATATGCATTTGCGGCTAAATGCATTTGGTGCATTTGGTGCTAGTAGCAGCTGAAACACTGTACTAGCACCAAAAAAACTGTCACTAGGAAACTGTCATTAGTTCCTGAAAAGACAGATTCTATACTTCCCATCCACTGCTATTGTGGCGTACTGGTAAAGTCACTGCACATCACACTTGGCAGTTAGAGTTTGAATCCCAGTGTAAACATTTTTTTTTGCTCCAAAAATAAATTTATATAATTCAATAATATAATATTATTGTAATAACAATAAAACTTTTTAGAATGATATTATGTTTCATTTAGAGGGTGTGAACACGGCATGTGTGTGTAGTGATTTCTTAGTGCAGAAATTTCCCCTTGAAAATATGGTTTCATATTTCACATACTGAGACATAAATTCACATTTTAGATAAACAAAGAAAATAATGCCTGTAAATATGGCTCCTTATTTCATATACAGTACTGGTTCTAGATATACATTATAATTCAAAAACTGGCCATCAGTAATTTACAGTGTGTTCATGTCCTTTTTCAGAATAACCCTACCCATTGTTTGCCTCAACACAGAGGGGGAGGGAGGAGGAATTCATTTGTAATGGCTGCACAATTTAAACAGACAATAAATCAAGTTTTCATTAGCCCTCCCCCTATATTTTGTTACTACTCATTAATGTTGCCCTTTGTGTCTAGAGACACTTTTATACATTCGGTTCCTCCCAAAACTGTACTCATTTTCCATGGTTATATTGTACATTCATTGACCAGTAATGTAGCTGGAAGCACAATGTTTTGTTTTCCACACTGTTATTACAGTAAAGTATACACAGTATGTCAGTTGCTATATATATATATAGAGAGAGAGAGAGAGATATATAGATATATATATATATATATATATATATATAGATGGATGGTCGGCCACCCTCGTGTTTTGGATCAGGAGCTCCCCTGGTTTTGGATCTGAATTTGGCTTTGGATTTTTTTCCTTGGTGTTTTGGTTCTGGATATTTTCTTAAAATATCATAAAAAACAGTTAAAATCACAAAATGGGCTTGTTTTTGATCCTACAGTATTATTACCCTCAATAACATTTATTTACAGTCATTTCAAATCAATTTTGACCACCTCACAATATTATTTTTTTCATCTAGTTAAGGCCAAAAGGTTGCATCCAGCTAGCTGGCTGACTAAGCTAAGTGACACAGTGGGCGACACTAACATGTGGCAGTTCATCTTCCAATTTCCAATATGGATACAGTGTGTTATACAGTGTGGGTTGGATACACCTATAGTGCACATACTGTGACAGCAGTGTTGGCATAGCAGGGTTTCTGTTGGTGTCCTCAGTACATGGAATGGCAGTGCATTGGTGTTGGTAGTGTCCTCAGTGAAGGGTACTGGTGATGTCGGCAGTGCCAGTGGTGTCTTTAGTGCAGGTTTGCTGGCTGCATCAGCATTGCAGGGGTTGCTGACAGTGTCCTCAGCATTTGGATTGGCTGTGCTGCGGTGCTGGCAGTGTCCTCAGTGAAGGGTACCAGCGATGTTGGCATTGTGGGGGTGCCAGCAGTGTCCTCAGTGCAGGTTTGCTGACTGTGTTGGCAGTGCAGGGGTGTTCTCAATGCAGGGTGCTGGCAATGTCGGCAGAGCGGGGGTGCCAGTAGTGTCCTCAGAGCAGGTTTTCTGGAATGGCAGTGCTGTGGTGCTGGCAGTGTCCTCAGTGAAAGGTACCGGCAGTGTCGGCAGTGCGGGGGTGCCAGTGGTGTCCTTGGTGCAGGTTTAGTGGCTGTGTCAGAAGTGCGGGGGTTGCTAACGGTGTCCTCTTCATGTTATCATCATCATCGGTGTCCCATTCATTTTAAAATACTACACTATGGGCATCATTTATTAACGAGTTTTATCACCAAAACGAGTGATACCTTCCTTGTATATGATAACTGGTGCTCCAGCCAATCAGCTCCCAACTGACAACTGTTAGAAAAGTGACAGTTGGGAGCTGATTGGCTTGAGCAACATTTTTCATACACAGTGACATTTATCACTCATTTTGGTGATAAAACTCGTTAATAAATGGGGGGCCTTTGATGGTTTCCTTTTGTTCTCATAATTTTGAGGTAAATAAAGGACACAAAGGGCCTGGATGGAATTGCAGAACCGCACATAAGCGCACACAAGTGGCTGTGCAATTCTGGCCATTGCAAATGCAGAAGGAGGTGTTGCACACCTCCTTGCTGCATTTGCGTGATCTCAGCTCTGCGACTGAGGCCATGAGAAAAGTGTCTCAATACACAAAGGACAACATTAATGAGTAGTAACAAAAGACAGGGGGAGGGCTAATGAAAATGTGATTTGCTGTCTGTCTGTGGAAAATGTGCAGCCTTTCCTTTAGCCTCATCTTGTAGAGGATATTTATATCACTCTTCTAAATTAACTATGCAAGCTTCCAATTCAACTCGGCATTTTAAGTTAGTGCTTTTAAGAATAGCAGTACCTCTAACTACTGCTTTTAGAGCACAACAGCAATTAAAAGTGGAGGTATCTACAGGTGCATTAGTATCTAAGTATGTGGTAAGAGTGTGAGAAAAGGCTTGTCTCGCTATGGTCTAGGGGGCATACAGGGATCCCTACAGCCCATTCTAGGCTAAGAGGTGTGTGATTGGACCATGTCATATAAAGTATAGAGGCTTTCTGGACCTGTTGCAGGGTCCATATGTCCTTTAGGACAAAATCAATCCAGGAATGTGACTTGTCTACATGTGAATAATAAGTATAATCCCAAACCGGGGGATTCTTTGCTCTCTAAGAGGTCTCTAAGGGGTCTATGTACGATTCAATTAGAAGTGAAAAGCCGGTTTCCGCTGAAATAAGAAACAGAGTGAAAAGTGATAAGTCAGTGATAAGGTGCCAGCCAGTCAGCTCCCAACTGTCATTTTTCAAACACAACCTGTGAGATGGCAGTTGGGAGCTGACTGGCTGGCACCTTATCACTGACTTGTCACTTTTCACTCTGTCTCTTATTTCAGCGGAAAACGGCTTTTCGCTTCTAATTGAATACGGCCCTTAGTCTTCAGATGGTCAGTATTGACCTCCCAGATCATCAACCGGCAGGGCTCAAAAGCTGTACAGAATTCCAAGGTGGTATTTTCCTTAACCACTTAACTGATGTGGTTGCATGGTATGCGAATACAGCCAACTGTGCGACCGCACCGCCCTGCTGTGTTTTTGAAGACAAAATCTATTCTATTCTTCTGCAGAACAGATCTCCTCTGACTCTCCGGACTCTCCTGTAGTCCCGGCAATTTTTGACTGTTTTTGCCGAACAAATTCATTGGTTAAGTGGTTAAAGGACACCAAAATTGGTTTCATTGAGCCCACCGTCAGAGGTGAATCATCTCCAAATTGAGAGGTGGAATACAGAGATGGGATGATTAGTGAAGAAGCTTTAGATGCAGAACCAGAACCTTTCCAGCACTGATGGGCGTGGATCCTGCAGCTCCTCTGGCTGGTGAATGTTTAAAGAAACTAAAAGGTGGTACCACATTGGTAGCCCACTGACATTTGGGGCCAACATTAAAGTGAAGACAAACTAAAGTAGAAATTACTGCAATCTGAATATAAAGTTGCAGGGTACACAGCTGCAGCCATGCCAGCTTCAGCAGCAACTTCTGCTCACTGTAAATCCAGGATGCGACTTCTCCTATCAGCGTGGACCCCTATCACAGAGCCACTCAGTAGCCGCACTACAAGCACTCCCAGATCAGTAGAGGGGTCCAGCAGAAGTAAGGCTGGTCTCAGGTGGCAATCGGGTCACACAGCAGCCAGCGCCGACCACCAACAGCCAACAGCAGGGCTCCCCTGTGACGCAGTGCAGAAATCTAGTCCGGAGGTAAATCAGCATACCACAGTGCCAGCAACGGTCCAATGGGAGGCAGCAGCTCTGTACAAGTGGTGCAGGCACCGGTAAGGATATATAAAGGGAACCCCAAATTATGCTTATAATATATGAGAATGGGGGAGAGCTGCTGAAGACAAGTCTGTTCAGGAACTCCATCAGGCCACGTCTCATTTTTCAGTGTTTTGATACAAGTTCTAAAAGCCCTCTCCCAGTGGCGTAACTATAGAGGATGCTGAGGGTGTGCTTGCTATGGGGCCCGATGGTTTAGTGTACCCGCCAGCCCAGCAAGCTTCCTCCTGCACCCTCTGTAGCACGGCCAGCCAAGTTGCTGATGCAACTAGGAACTAGGAGATTAAAGACACCTCTGATCGCTTCAGAGGCCAGCATTGCCAGTGATGCAATGCGCAGATGTGCGGTTGATGTCTTGACGTCACCCTTGATGTGAGGAGCCTGCGCCTGCTGCTGGATCTAGTCAGATCCAGTCAGCAGTGCCATCTACACGGGGAGCTGACGGCGTGGACTGGAGTCTGTTTTGTAAACAGACCAGAGTGTCGGCTTTTGGAAAAGCTGGTTTGGGTCCTGGGGGTGTGGATGTGAGGAGAGGGAGGGCTCCATCCACAGGCCACTCCAGGTTTTGGACCTTTCAGCCTGGAGCAGGCTCATTAGGACTTGCACCTGGAACTGGCTGATTTAAGCTGTGTTCAGTTGTAGCTGAGTGTCTCATACCTGGGAGAGCAGGACGCAGGTTAGCTTGCTCTGAGACACTGTTGACTGTAAACCAGAAGGTACTGTGGACGGGGATTTTGTTTAGTGTTCTGTTAGATGGGGAACTTACTGTCTAGTTAGTGCCCAGCCAGGCTAGGGTTTATTTTATGTTTTGTTTATTTGATTGTTGAAATTGCACAATAAAAACTGGCACCGTCCAGCTTGCACAAAAATCCATGACTGGAGTGCTGTTTCCTGGCTGCTGTGTGTAAGGTGGTGTCCATCTACCCCAGGAGAGGGACCTGCTACCTTGACCTTATCACAATATATAGTCATAAGATCAAGTTATTGGCGCCCTCTCCTGGGTGTCGATGGGCACTTCCAAACACACAGCAGCCAGGAAACAGCACACCAGTCCAGGGTTTCCATGAACTTAGCCAAAGCTAGTTTACTGTGCACAAAAAGAAAACATAAAATAAAATCCTAACCCATCAGGGCTATAACTAAGTACAGTGGTTCCCTCTGTCATAAATGGTAAGACCTAGTGCCCCTACCACAAACACAGTACTCATGGTCAGTAAATCACAATGACTCTTAACAGGCCTGCTGCCTCTTTCCCCAAGTAGTGAGACACTGAATAAAACACAATTTTATTAGCCTCTTACAGATGCAAGTACTAATTAGCAAGTACACATCAGCACTGACAAATATCCAGCATGTTCACAAAAGGCCTTTTGTCAACATGCTGGATATTTTTCAGTGCTGATGTGTCTTGATAATGACCCTTAGGGGTCGAAACGTCGACTATATTGATGGTGGAATATCATTATTTGAATAAATCCGATTGAATAATTATTCTTTAGTGCGGTGAGTGCTTTAATTTGGCTATTTTTTTAGCCTCCTTGGATATTTATTGGAGTACCTGTTTGGCCTTTCTCCCTAGTGGTGCACCCTGCTGAATGACTTTACTAAGGGATGTGAGTGCTGTATTTCTCAAATTCTTTATATATATAATATATATATATATATATATATATATATATATATATATAAATAAATATGGCATATACACCCTCTTTACAAATGTATACAAAATACTAGCCCTAAAATTAAGGGACCCCTTCTATGTAAATGTCTCTTAGGAAATGTATGTAAGGGTTCAATACTTTGAAAAATTTGTATCAGATCCTCCTTATTCTGTGAATTGTGTAATTATTCTCCTATACTGTATACCTTACATAGTAATGGATAATAATATTATATACCCAAAATGTAAAAAAAACAATAAACATGCGAGGGTGGTTAATAAATAAGGTAACAAGACCTCTCATTGTATACATTTATTTGTACATATACGTGTAATGAACAGTATGGCCTTGATACAGATTATTTTTCCACATAGTCCTCAGCGTATGCAAATTTGGCTCAGTGACAGCATGGCAGACGATTGCACAGCAAGGCATAAGCATGCACACTATTTCTTGGCTTGTGGTCGCTTTGTGTATGTAGACGCCCACCAGCCTGTCTTAAGATGCCCACTTGCACAAGTCATCTACAGAAAGTATATGCAACAATCAGTACATCGGGTACCATCGGCAGCGAACGCAGAGCTTGAGGTTGACTATACCCTACCTCAAGCACTGCGAGCACTTCAGTGTGAAATTCAACCAGGTGACGTGTACAATGACGCTGCCTGTTAAATATGCACGCCTCTGAAACGCCATTAAGACGCTCAGGCACGCCTGAGTTCTCCACCTCCACTCCCCCATTTCTAGTGCCCTGCCCCTGTAACCACCCACAAATGGCTTCTCGTGTCACTCACTCTGCTGGGCTGTCTATGCTCGACGAGAGAATGCTTCTTGATATTTCGCACTGGTACGCGCACTGCGATGCATACGCGTGCGCACAATGTGAACCATCGGCAGCTACGAGTGCCTGAAGGCAGGACATGACTGCTTGATGAACTTCACCGATGGTGTGCACAGTACCCACTGAGATGTTCAGCTCGTCAACAATATCGCTAACTCAAATGTGTCTGTCCATATGACCTTCAATGTGGCGCAAATTGTCTTCTGTGGTGGATGTGCTAGGCCGGCTGGATAGCTGCTTATCTTAAACATCTGTTTAATTATCAAAGGCAGTGCACAAACCCAAACCGGTTTCCATGGCATGATGTTATCACCGTACCCCTTGACAAGTTGGTGATAAATTTTAGCTGCTCTTTAGACATAGAAATCTGATCACAATACGCAACTCAATGTTTGACCATATTTCTGCCAGCCCCGCCATGTTATAACTGATGATATGAGGCACAGTCTAATGGCCATGAGGGGAAACAGTGGTCTATCTGCTCTGGTCTGACTGGAAATTAGATTGAAATAGAGAACATTAGACACATGAGAGGTCTTGTTACGTTACTTATTCAACCGCCCTCGTAAAAATAAAATATTTGACTGCCATTTCATGGGCTTGCTTCACTTAGCCACTGCGATTGAATACGCAGCTCTGCATGCCAGAAGAGCTCCCAAGGCTGCGGCAGGTCTGACCTGCCACAAGGGTAAGATGGCTGCTTGATGTGCAATGTTACTGATATTTACGCAGTTAAGTGACATAGTATGCATGTGAGAAGGCAGCAGTGGGCATCCTTATGCTCAGGTGCTCTTTGGATAGCATATTTTCGCAGCTGCAATGGGACTATCAACTCAAAAGCTATTTCATGGACAGGTGTGGGCTATTCCCTTGTTATTTCATTATCAATTAAGCAGGTAAAAGGTCTGGAGTTGATTCTAGGTGTGACATTTGCATTTGGAATCAGTTGCTGTCGACTCTCAATATGAGATCCAAAGAGCTGTCACTATCAGTGAAGCAAGCCATCATGAGGCTGAAAAATCAAAACAAACCCATCAGAGAGATAGCAAAAACATTAGGTGTGGCCAAATCAACTGTTTGGAACATTCTTAAAAAGAAAGAACGCACCGGAGAGCTCAGCAACACCCAATAGACCCGGAAGACCATGGAAAACAATTGTGGTGGATGACAGAAGAATAATTTCCCTGGTGAAGAAAAACCCCTTCACAACAGTTGGCAAAATCAAGAACACTCTCCAGGAGGTAGGTGTATATGTGTCAAAGTCAACAATCAAGAGAAGACTTCACAAGAGTGAATATAGAGGGCTCACCACAAGATGTAAACCATTGGTGAGCCACAAAAACAGGAAGACCAGATTAGAGGTTGCCAAACAACATCTAAAAAAGCCATCACAGTTCTGGAACAACATCCTATGGACAGATGAGACACAGATCAACTTGTACCAGAGTGATGGGAAGAGAAGAGTATGGAGAAGGATAGGAACTGCTCATGATCCAAAACATACCACCTCATCAGTGAAGCATGGTGGTGGTAATGTCATGGCGTGGGCATGTATGGCTGCCAATGGAACTGGTTCCCTTGTATTTATTGATGATGTGACTGCTGACAAAAGCAGCATAATGAATTCTGAAGTGTTTCGGGCAATATTATATGCTCATATTCAGTCAAATGCTTCAGAACTCATTGGACGGCGCTTCACAGTGCAGATGGACAATGACCCGAAGCATACTGCAAAAGCAACCAAAGAGTTTTTTAAGGCTAAAAAGTGGAATGTTATGCAATGGCCAAGTAAATCCCCTGACCTGAATCTGATTGAGCATGCATTTCACTTGATGAAGGGAAAATGCCACAGGAACAAGCAGGAACTGAAGACATTACCAGTAGAGGCCTGGCAGAGCATCACCAGGGTGAAACCCAGCGTCTGGTGATGTCTATGCGTTCCAGACTTCAGGCTGCCTGTAAAGGATTTGCAACAAAGTATTAAAAAGTGAAAGTTAGATTTAGGATTGTTTAGTTTGTCCCATTACTTTTGGCCCCTTAAAAAGTGGGAGGCACATATAGAAACCGTTGTAATTCCTACACCGTTCACCTGATTTGGATGTAATTACCCTCAAATTAAATCTGAAAGTCTGCAGTTAAAGCACGTCTTGTTTGTTTCATTTCAAAGCCATTGTGGTGGTGAATAGAGGCCAAAATATGAAAATTCTGTCAATGTCCCAATATTTATGCACCTGACTGTATATAACATAAAGTGAACAATTATAGATAATAAAAATAAACTTAACAAAATAAATATAGCAAAACCTTCAATACTGTAAGTGTATATTATAAAGTATTCTCTAACATGGTGTATGTACTATGACCTATATAATGTTGAGATTTATTGACTCGTTTAGGGGCCTATTCATCATTACATAATCATCACTAGTGATAAATATGTTTTAAACTTGCTGCGAGTTTAAAAAACTAAAAGGAGGAATTCATCATGCCTCCTTGCCTAAAGTATCACTTCCGAGAAACTGCTATTTTTGCGGAGTCAGATTTTTGGAAAAGTGATACTTTCCCCAAGCAGCTGAGGTATTCATAAGGATTTCCTCACTGCATCTGCCACCCCCCTCCTCTCCCTCTCTATTCCGCCGCTGTCTTCCAATCCAGACACACTCCTTCAGAATTCTAGACCACCCGCCACCGCTGTATGCCTCCCCACTGCTGCCGCAGGTGTCTGTTCTGGCCACCGCTGACCAGCTGGTGTTCGTTCGGCCCCCCTCACCGGCCGCCGTTGTAAGTAACTACCTCCCCCTGTGGCCCCTGCACACAGGGCCTGATTCTGCTTTGGGAATAGAGTGATAAACAGCACTTAACTGGTAATCTTGGTGAAACCATGCTGCACTGCAGGTGGGGCAGATGTAAAATGTGCAGAGAGATTTAGAGAGACTTCGATTTTGGCGGAGTGTGTCGATAGCGACAGCTACAGCGGGCCGATCAGTCAGGCGATCTGAACGTTCATACATGGCCCAGGCTATTAGTGCTGCTATCTTGTAGATAGCAGTGCCAATAATGACATCGGCGTCCCTGTCATTTACCGCCAAACCCTCGATCATACATCGGGTAGAAGCGGTATCAGAGCACATAACGTGCGCTGATACCGCTTCTGAGCTTCTTACATCTCCCCCAGCATTCCCAAAGCTTAATCAAGCCAGAAATCTCCAAACTGTTTCATTATAAACCCGCATGTGATAGATTTGTTTTTCTCACATTTAAAACATCCCTGGAGACGAATAGGTAACCATTCTTTAGAAATTATACTGTACATATGTTTTAGAAGATTTCACAATACACCACACATAGTGCCCCTGTTTCACATCGCATAGTAGTGTGCCTTATTCATGTTATGATGCACAGTAGTGCCCCTTTTACACCATGTACACATTAGTGCCCCTTATACACAATGCCTATAGTAGTAGTGCCCCTAATACACATAATTCCCACAGTAGTAGTGTCCCTTATACAATGCCCACAGCAGCAGTGCACCCAGGGGCAAACGCAGGATTTTTAAGGGGGGGTTCCATATTATATATATATATATCTATATATATATATATAGATATATATATATACAGTCAGGTCCATAATTATTGGGACATTGACATAATTTTCATATTTTGGCCTCTATTCACTACCACAATGGCTTTGAAATGAAACAAACAAGATGTGCTTTAACTGCAGACTTTCAGATTTAATTTGAGGGTAATTACATCCAAATCAGGTGAACGGTGTAGGAATTACAACAGTTTCTATATGTGCCTCCCACTTTTTAAGGGGCCAAAAGTAATGGGACAAACTAAACAATCCTAAATCTAACTTTCACTTTTTAATACTTTGTTGCAAATCCTTTGCAGGCAATTACAGCCTGAAGTCTGGAACGCATAGACATCACCAGACGCTGGGTTTCATCCCTGGTGATGCTCTGCCAGTCCTCTACTGCAAATGTATTCAGTTCCTGCTTGTTCTTGGGGCATTTTCCCTTCAGTTTTGTCTTCAGTAAGTGAAATGCATGCTCAGTCGGATTCAGGTCAGGGGATTGACTTGGCCATTGCATAATATTCCACTTTTTAGCCTTAAAAAACTCTTGGTTGCTTTTACAGTATGCTTCGGGTCATGTCCATCTGCACTGTGAAGCACTGTCCAATGAGTTCTGAAGCATTTGACTGAATATGAGCATATAATATTGCCCAAAACACTTCAGAATTGATTATGCTGCTTTTGTCAGAAGTCACATCATCAATAAATACAAGGGAACCAGTTCCATTGGCAGCCATACATGCCCACGCCATGACACTACCACCACCATGCTTCACTGATGAGGTGGTATGTTTTGGATCATGAGCAGTTCTTTTCCTTCTCCATACTCTTCTCTTCCCATCACTGTGGTACAAGTTGATCTTTGTCCCATCTGTCCATAGGATGTTGTTCCAGAACCAATGGTTTACATCTTGTGGTGAACCCTCTATATTCACTCTTGTGAAGTCTTCTCTTGATTGTTGACTTTGACACATATACACCTACCTCCTGGAGAGTGTTCTTGATTTGGCCAACTGTTGTGAAGGGATTTTTCTTCACCAGGGAAATAATTCTTCTGTCATCCATCACAGTTGTTTTCCGTGGTCTTCCGGGACTTTTGGTGTTGCTGAGCTCTCCGGTGCGTTCTTTCTTTTTAAGAATGTTCCAAACAGTTGATTTGGCCACACCTAATGTTTTTGCTATCTCTCTGATGGGTTTGTTTTGATTTTTCAGCCTATTGATGGCTTGCTTCACTGATAGTGACAGCTCTTTGGATCTCATATTGAGAGTCGACAGCAACTGATTCCAAATGCAAATGCCACACCTAGAATCAACTCCAGACCTTTTACCTGCTTAATTGATAATGAAATAACGAGGGAATAGCACACACCTGTCCATGAAATAGCTTTTGAGTTGATAGTCCCATTACTTTTGGCCCCTTAAAAAGTGGGAGGCACATATAGAAACTGTTGTAATTCCTACACCGTTCACGTGATTTGGATGTAATTACCCTCAAATTAAATCTGAAAGTCTGCAGTTAAAGTACGTCTTGTTTGTTTCATTTCAAAGCCATTGTGGTGGTGAATAGAGGCCAAAATATGAAAATTCTGTCAATGTCCCAATATTTATGGACCTGACTGTATATGTATGTATATATATATATATATATATATATATTCCCCAGATGTGTCAGCCCCAAACAGCCAGTCCAAGCTAGCCCCTGCACCACTCAGCCTCTGTTCCAAACAGATAGCCACCCCAGCCAACCAGCTCCTGCCCCACACAGCCAGCCTCTGTTCCAGACAGCGAGCCTGCCAGCCCCTGCCCCAACCCCACACTTACCTGGTGCTTGTAGCTCCTCAGCTCAGTCAAAATCCGCGGTTCTGAGTCCTCCTCTGCTCTCAGTGGGGCAGCGTGACGTCATGCACGCCAGCCACCGGGTCTCACTCTCTCTCCACTGCAGCATAGCAGGCGCAGGGGTCGGTGGCAGCAGTGCTGGCCGAGCGGGCCCCCCTCTCTATCCGGGCCTCGAGTCTAGTCCCTGATGGCGGCCCTAGTGATCACTGCGCACTGCCTGGCCACTGTTGATTCAGCCTTCAGCGCTTCCGCATCAGGTGGTATGAAAGCCACCTGACGCAGAAGCGCTGACTGCTGAACAGGCAGCGGCTGGGCTGTTCCAAGGGTGGCCGGATGATTGTGTATAGACGGAGACAAGGCTGTCTCTGTCTCTGAAAATAAAAAAAATTAGTTGGTCAGGGGGAGTTTCTGGGTACTCAGAAACCCCCCCTGCATGCGCTAGTGGCACCTTACACATAATGCCCACAACAGTCGGGCCCCTTATGCAACGCCCACTGTAGTTGTGCCCCTTATGCAATTCTCCCAGTAGTGGTGCCACTTATGCAGAGGCCACAGTAGTGATGCCCCTTATGCAGTGCCCACAGTAGTGATGCCCCTTATGCAGTGCCCACAGTAGTGGTGCCCCTTATGCAGTACCCCCATTTGTGGTGCCCCTCATGCAGTACCCACATTAGTAATGCCCCTTATGCAGAGCCCACAGTAGTGGTGCCCCTCATGCAGTGCCCCCTGTAGTGGTGCCCTTTATGCAGAGCCCACAGTAGTGGTGCCCCTTATGCAGTACCCCCTGTAGTGGTGCCCTTTATGCAGAGCCCACAGTAGTGGTGCTCCTTTTGCAGTGCCCCCAGGAGTGATGCCCCAAGTAGTAATGCTTCCTTTAGTAGTGCTCTCAGTAGTTAAGCCCCCATTAGTAGTGCCCCCAGTGGTAATGCCCCCATTATTAGTGCACCCAGTGGTAATGCCCCCATTAGCACAGAAACAAACACACATTACTTACCTTAAGCCCCACTCCTGCGTCCGCTGCCATCCAATCCGACTACTCCTTGGAACTATGCTTCTCTCCCTTCAACCACTGTGGGAGCCGCAAGGCGGAGCTCAGGAGTGAGTTCCAGCATCTGGCTGCTGCTGTAGGGAAGGAGCCAGACACCCACTGGTAACAAAATCTCAGTGGACGCCCGGCACCTCTCCAGCCTGGCACCTTGGCTTGCCGAGTAAAGTGAGCTGGAGGAGGTTGAACTCATTTTGCCTCTAAATAGAACTGTCAGAACGCAGTTCCGCCCTGTTTTGGGTCACCTTAACCCCTGTTCTGGAGGTATGTTTGGGTTATTATCTTGCTGTAGGAGGAATCTTTGCCTAACTAGGCATAGACTAGAGGGTATTGTTTGGCACTGCAAAATGCTATGGTAGCTCTTTTGGTTCAGGGTGCCAGTCACTTTGTGCAAGTTGGCAACTTGGGATCCAACCAGGGGCCCGCTGTGGTGCAGGGGCCCACAGCCGCCGCTGCACCTGCCACTAGTGTCCCACTTCTGGCTGCCCCCGCAGCGGGTAATGGGAGAGACGTCATGACGTCTCTCATAGTGCATAGCGGGCCAGGAGCAGCAGACTGCGGCGGTCGCGGCAGGAGCGGGGATTCAAGTAAGCTGTGGGGATTTTTTTGTGTGTGTAAGGGGGCATGGGAACTGGAACAGCATAGGGGGCACTATTGGGGGCACAGCATAGGTGGGGCGCTACTGGGGGCACTGTATAAGGGGGGTGGCCGCTACTAGGGGCACTGTATAAAGCGGGTGCTACTGGGGGATACTGTATGGACGGGGTGGCCGCTACTGGCGGCACTGTATATGAGGGACTACTATTGGCTGCAATGCATAGGGGGGGGCTAGTACTGGGAACACTGCATAGGAGGGACTACTACTTGGGGAAATGTATAGGGGGATTACTACTGGGGGGCAATGCATAGGGGGGACTACTACTGGGGGCAATGCATAGGGGGGATTACTACTGGGGGCAATGCATAGGGGGGATTACTACTGGGGGCACTATATAGGGTGGGTGGTCGCTACTAGGGGCACTTTATAGGGGGGCGCTACTGGGGATACTGTATGGGGGGTGACCGCTACTGGGGGCACTGTATATGGGGGACTACTGCTCAGGGGCAATGCATAGGGGGACTGCTACTGGGGACAATGCATAGGGGGGATTACTACTGGGAGAAATGCATAGGGGGGATTACTACTGGGGCAATGCATAGGGGGGCTACTACTGGGGTTAATGCATAGGCGGGCTACTACTGGGGACAATGCATAGGGCAGGCTACTACTGAGGGCACTGCATGGGGGGGACTACTACTGGGGCAATGCATAGGGGGGACTACTACTGGGAGCACTGCATAGGGGGGGTCTATGCAGTGTGGTAGCTGGATGACTATGCTAAGCGACACAAGTGGGTGGCACAAACACGTGGCCCATCTAGGAGTGACACTGCACTGGCAGACAGGATGGCAGTTTGAAAAACTAGGCCCCAAAGAGTACATAATGCAAAGGGAAAAAAAAGGCGCAAGATGGAATTGTCCTTGGGTCCTCGCACCCACTCTTATGTTGTATAAACAGGACATGCACACTTTGACAAACCAACCATTTCAACGCCAGGCATACAAAACAAGCTGGCTATTAATCTGTCCCTGCACAAACTGGCTCTACAGAGGCAAGATGTCGTCCTCATCCTCATCCACCAATTCCTCACCCTCTTCAGGGTTGTGTACATCCTCATCCTCACAGAGTATTAATTCATCCCCACTGGAATCTACCACCACAGGTTCCTCTGTATTTTCTCGAGGCTGGTCTTCCCGGAAGAATTGATCATTCATTTTAATGGACATCATCTTCTCCAGATTTTGTGGAAGTAACCTTCTACGCCTTTCGCTGACAAGGTTCCTGGCTGCACTAAAAACTCTTTCAGAGTACACACTGGAGGGGGGCAACTTAGGTAAAATAGAGCCAGTTTGTACAGGGGCCTCCAAATTGCCTCTTTTTCCTGCCAGTACAGGTACGGACTGTCTGACATGCCTCTTGGATGCTGTTACCAATGTAATCCTCCACTATTCAGTCAATGGAGACAGCATCATATGCAGTGACAGTATATATGTCAGAAATTGTTGGCAGGTCCTTCAGTCCGGACCAGATTTTCAAGCTTGGTCCTGTGTTCCCTGCATCACCACCAGCGGGTTGGTTAGGATATCTAAGTTGTTTCCTGGCAGGTCCAGTTGCGGGAGAAAATGAAGAAGGAGCTGTTGCCATGTCACATTCCGCTTCAGCTGACAGTGTTTTCACCAGCAGGTCTTTGCATCTTTGCAGGCTTGTGTCCGCCGGAAAGAGAGACATCACGTAGGCTTTAAACCTAGGATCAAGCACAGTGGCCAAAATGTAGTGGTCTGATTTCAACAGATTGACCACCCTCGAATCCTGGCAAAGCGAATGAAGGGCTTCATCCGCAAGTTCAAAGGGCTGGAGAACCTTGCATAACACGGACGTCATTCTCCACTGCACTTGAGTCAGCTGCAAACCCACTCCTTTGCCTATGTCATAGGTGGATGTATAGGCTTGTATGGCCTTTTGCTGCTCCTCCATCCTCTGAAGCATATAGAGGGTTGAGTTCCACCGCATTACAACCGCTTGCTTCAGGTGATGGCAGGGCAGGTTCAAGAGTGTTTGCTGGCACTCCAGTCTTTGGCACGCAGTCACTGAATGGCGAAAGTGGCTCGAAATTTTTTGGCCCACCCAAAGCGTCTCCTGCATGACCCTGTTGGTTTTAAAAAATTTCTGCACCACCAAATTTATTGTGTGAGCAAAACATGGGACGTGCTGGAATTTGCCCAGATGTAATGCCCGCACAGTTTTGGTGGCGTTGTCAGACATCACAAATTCCCAGGAGCGTCTAAGTGGGGTAGGCCATTGGGCGATGATTTCTCTCAGTTTCTCTAAGAGGTTGTCGGCGGTGTGCCTCTTACTGAAACCGGTGATACACAGCGTAGCCTGCCTTGGAACAAGCTGGCGTTTCAGAGATGCTGCTGCTGGTGACGCTGCTGTTGTTGCTGTGTATGGCGATACATCTACCTAGTGGGTTGTCACAGTCATATAGTCCTTAGTCTGCCCTGTTCCACTTGTCCACATGTCCGTGGTTAAGTAGACATGGGACACAACTGCATTTTTTAGGACACTGAGGACACTTTTTCTGATGTTTCTGTACATTCTCGGTATCGCCTGCCTAGTTAAGTGGAATCTAGATGGGATTTGGTACCGGGGACACACTATCTCCTTCAATTGTCTAATTTCCACTGCAATAATGGCAGATACCGGACACACATCTAACACCAACATAGCTGTCAAGGCTTCAGTTATCCGCTTTGCAACAGGATGACTGCTGTCGTACTTCATCCTTCTTGCAAAGGACTGTTGGACGGTCAATTGCTTAGTAAAAGAAGTAGTGGTGTTCCAATTTCCTCTCTGGGATGATGAACGACTCCCAGCAGCAACAGCAGCAGCAGCAGCAGTAGGCGTGGCAATGCAGGATCCTCTGGAGGAATCCCAGATAGGAGAGGAGTTAGTCATGCCAGTGACATGGCCTGCAGAACTACTTCTGATCCTGATTGAGGAGAAAATTGACAAGGAGGGAGTTGCTGGTGTGGTTTGCAGGTGCTTGGATACAACAGGACAAAGGGATTTAGGTGTCCCTGGACTGCTTTCGGTCTTAGACACAGTTTCTGAATTTGACAGTGACTTTTTATGAACGCGCTGCAGGTGACATATAAGGGTGGATGTTTTTAGGTGGTTAATGTCCTTACCCTTACTTATTACACCTTTACAAAAGTTACATATGGCAAGACAGTTGTTGTCCCGATTTGAATAGAAATAATTCCAGACCAAAGAGGTGTATTTTTTGGTCTTCTGCCCAGGCATGATGATGGGCTTTTTCATCTCACTGACAACAACTGTCTCCCCTGGTGCCTGATTTAAACAAACCACATCACCATCAGAATCCTCCTCGTCAACTTCCATGTCAGCGCCTGCTACACCAATATCCTCATCCTGTTGTGCTTCAACAGTGACATCTCCCATTTGAATATCAGTAACTGGACTGTGGGTGCTCCTTTCAGCACTTGCAGGGGGCGTGCAAATGGTGGAAGGAGCCACCGCTTCCCGTCCAGTGTTGGGAAGGTCAGGCATCGCAACCGCCTACACACTTCGACTCTCCTTGGGGATTTGTGATATCTTCTTAGAACACACAGTTCTTTGCTGTGCTTTTGCTAGCTTAACTCTTTTCATTCTTCTAGTGGGAGGAGGAGGGCTTGCATCATCATGTGAAGTTGAACCACTAGTCATGAACATAGGGAAGGACCTTAGCCGTTCCTTGCCACGCCGTGTCATAAATGGCATATTGGCAAGTTTCCGTTTCTCCTCAGACGATTTAAATTTATTTTTTAAGGTCATTTTACTGAACTTTGGCTTTTTGGATTTTACATGCCCTCTACTATGACATTGGGCATCCGCCTTGGCAGATGACGTTGATGGCATTTCATCATCTATATCAACATTAGTGACAGCAGCTTCAGTACTAGGAGGAAGTGGTCCTTGATCTTTCCCTATTTTATCCTCCAAATTTTTGTCCTCCATTATTTTTATGGAATGCATTATTTTTATGGAGTGGAGGCATGAAATGTGCAAAGTCTGGGTCTCGCGAGACTCCGACACCAGGATGATGACGTTTTGCCTCGTTTTGGGAACCGAGTCTGGCGGGAAAACCCGAGCCGGATCCGGTTCGGATTGGGGGAGCTCGGGGGGTTTGGATTTTAGAACATCCGAACCCGCTCATCCCTAGTATGTATGGCATAGCGATCACAATGAATTAGCATACTATCGCAGTTGAACTGCGTGCCAAATCGCAGCTGCGATCGCAATAGCAATCCAAGCTGAATCAGGCCCTGTGTTGCTTTATAGGAGATGGAGCTATCAACGCTTGATTACATATGGCTAATCTACCCAAACAATCAGTGCATTGCATATATCCAGGGTTATTTTTCTATCTGGTAAAATATCTACCTGGAAAAATAGGTTCAGGAACCGTTGGTGAAGCTATTGGGAATGGAGCTATAGGAAAACATATATAAATATATATATATATATATATATATACACATACATACTGTATACATTATATATGCACATATATATAGTATTTAGAAAAGAAGGCATACAAAAGAGACTTATCTTATGGAAAATACAGTTTGGCCCAGGATATTACATCATAGTTAATGAGAGTTCCTGCTTGTTCCTGCTGAAAAATAGCCCAGTATATCGCAACCGCCAGGACCAATATAGCTACCATCAGGAGGATCGCTCCCTGAAAACTCTGAGGACGCTTGGACGGAGGGCTCAAACACTCTAATGCGACAGGAAAGTTAGTCGCTTATGGCACAAATGCCTGATTGTGCATAAAATTTTACATCCATTGTGATTCCTCATTCTAAGTGGGCATTATAACTAAGCGGTTTATTGTGGATGGGACTATGCATATTCATGCTGGTTTATTCAATCTGGATATATACAGTCAGGTGCATAAATATTGGGACATTGACAGAATTTTCATATTTTGGCCTCTATTCACCACCACAATGGCTTTGAAATGAAACAAACAAGATGTGCTTTAACTGCAGACTTTCAGATTTAATTTGAGGGTAATTACATCCAAATCAGGTGAACGGTGTAGGAATTACAACAGTTTCTATATGTGCCTCCCACTTTTTAAGGGGCCAAATGTAATGGGACTATCAACTCAAAAGCTATTTCATGGACAGGTGTGGGCTATTCTCTGGGTTATTTCATTATCAATTAAGCGGGTAAAAGGTCTGGAGTTGATTCTAGGTGTGACATTTGCATTTGGAATCAGTTGCTGTCGACTCTCAATATGAGATCCAAAGAGCTGTCACTATTAGTGAAGCAAGCCATCATTAGGCTGAAAAATCAAAACAAATCCATCAGAGAGATATCAAAAATATTAGGTGTGGCCAAATCAACTGTTTGGAACATTCTTAAAAAGAAAGAATGCATCGGAGAGCTCAGCAACACCAAAAGACCCGGAAGACCACGGAAAACAACTGTGGTGAACGACAGAAGAATTATTTCCCTGGTGAAGAAAACCCCTTTCACAACAGTTGGCCAAATCAAGAACACTCTCCAGGACGTAGGTGTATATGTGTCAAAGTCAACAATCAAGAGAAGACTTCACAAGAGTGAATATAGAGGGTTCACCAAAACATGTAAACCATTGGTGAGCCACAAAAATAGGAAGACCAGATTAGAGTTTGCCAAACAACATCTAAAAAAGCCATTACAGTTCTGGAACAACATCCTATGGACAGATGAGACACAGATCAACTTGTACCAGAGTGATGAGAAGAGAAGAGTATGAAGAAGGAAAGGAACTGCTCATGATCCAAAACATACCACCTCATCAGTGAAGCATGGTGGTGGTAGTGTCATGGCATGGACCTGTATGGCTGCCAATGGAACTGGTTCCTTTGTCCTTATTGATGATGTGACTGCTGACAAAAGCAGCAGAATGACTTCTGAAGTGTTTCGGGCAATATTATATGCTCATATTCAGTCAAATGCTTCAAAACTCATTGGACGGCGCTTCACAGTGCAGATGGACAATGACCCGAAGCATACTGCAAAAGCAACTAAAGAGTTTTTTAAGGCTAAAAAGTGGAATGTTATGCAATGGCCAAGTCAATCCCCTGACCTGAATCCGATTGAGTATGCATTTCACTTGATGAAGACAAAACTGGAGGGAAAATGCCCCAAGAACAAGCAGGAACTGAAGACATTTGCAGTAGAGGCCTGGCAGAGCATCACCAGGGATGAAACCCAACGTCTGTTGATGTCTATGCGTTCCAGACTTCAGGCTGTAATTGCCTGCAAAGGATTTGCAACAAAGTATTAAAAAGTGAAAGTTAGATTTAGGATTGTTTAGTTTGTCCCATTACTTTTGGCCCCTTAAAAAGTGGGAGGCACATATAGAAACCGTTGTAATTCCTACACCGTTCACCTGATTTGGATGTAATTACCCTCAAATTAAATCTGAAAGTCTGCAGTTAAAGCACATCTTGTTTGTTTCATTTCAAAGCCATTGTGGTGGTGAATAGAGGCCAAAATATGAAAATTCTGTCAATGTCCGAATATTTATGTACCTGACTGTAAGTTCCTTGCTACTGCTTAATTGGATTATCCTTATTTACAACAGTCCAGCAAGTTCCTTTCACGCAGCCCATTTATGTGAACGTACTGTAAGCTTTCAGGATCTACCTTGCCACTGATTTTGCCATTGTGCTGATTGTGTGCTATTAACAGAGATCCCATATATATATATATATATATATATATATATTTATATATATATATATATATATATATATATTTATATATATATATATATATTTATATATATATATATATATATATATATGGGATTACACCAATTATACAAAAGTTGATTCTCACTTGGAAACTGACTGATACAGTTTGCAATATCACTGAATCATTTCCACCGTGTATTTTTGTAAAAGAAGGCATTCTATCTGGAATAAGCAGTTACATATTGCAACAATATTGTTATATATAGCTTATATTGTATCCATTGTCTATGGCATGTTCACACCCTGTCTCATTGTATTATATGTAGACTAGTGCAGTAATTCTATGCCGCTGTTTCCTTTTTCATTTTTTATTCTTTTAATAGATTATACATTATATTGCTATTTTAGTACAATTGTGCAGGCGATTATATACTACTTATTATTACAAATATTTTATGTTTACAATTTATGGATTTTTTAATATGTTATAATTGTGGTTTACACCATCTTTTCCATAGACACCCAGCGCAGATCATACTTAGTGTGTATTGTGTATCTCTTAATCCCCGCAGGAGGTTTAATAGATCTGCGGCAGTCTGTCTTGGATTTGGTAGATTTCTAGATTGTTCCTTTGGAAGCACATTGGATTTATTCTACTTTTTTTAAAACATAAGAGAGGGCTGGCTGGCAGAGACATAAGGTTGAGGCTGGCTGCCAGAGACAATGGGTGGACTGGCTGGCAGAGACATAAGGGGGGGCAGGCTAGCAGAGACGGAAGGGGGCCTGGCTGGTACTGGAAAGATGCTGCGGGCTGGAGTTTCATAAATATCGGGGGAGGGGGGCCCTGCCTGTTTTTCAGTCCTGCGCCCCACAATTTCTGATGGCAGCCCTGCCTATATGTGTGCAGAATATACTGAAAGTATATTTATAGTTACTAGCAATTGTTGTGGTCTTATGCAGTTCTCTGTAAAATGTTTGCTCGTCTCCAATAAAAGCACAGCTAAACATTTAAAGATCGTAGTAATATGGCGTTTTATATGGAGAACTTTAAAGGAAGGGCAAACGATGCTAGTGACTGGTTTTTATTTGAAGTGTCATTACTGTGTACTGTCTAACAAGCTTTTTCTTCTATTACTTTCTTATCTTAAACTAGTGTGCCAAATGCCAGTGTTTACAATAGAGTTTAAAACTCCCACACTGGTTAGAAAAAATAATAATTTCATCATACAGTAAAGCTGGTCTGTACTGCACTTTTAGAAACACCAGATGGCACTAAGTAGCTAGTAGAGTTATTTAGAAGTTCACTGCTGGGCATTACATTTTCTAAAATATAGACGAGATCAGCATTGCACCTTTCAGTTTTTGTTATTGGCTGTGTAGGATTGATTGAAACACATTTTTTCTGAACTTTACAAAACTAGAATAAGTCAGTTTTATTTATTACTATGCTTTTATGTATGTGTTTCTTCAATTTTACTTAATTATTTGTCTTTTTTTATATCAATTTAATAGTGTTTTATCTTACCGCTACTAAGTAATTGGCAAAGCATGTTAACACATTGTGCCATAAACTATTCAAGTAGGTCTCTGGTTCTACAATATTTACAAGTAGTGTTCAAATCTGGGCTCTGTTTGCACAATTGAGAACCACATTGCAGAGTTAAGCACCGTACACACTAGACATTTTTTTTAATGATTTGGCAGATTCCGACGCATTGGATTGACAAATTGTTCAAATCATCAAGTGTGTACGCACTATGTCGCTGACTTGCTGATGATGCGCGCTCCTGTGGGTCGTCAGCAACATCCTTCGTTGGCCCTACATGCAGGTCCGACGGGGGATGTAGTTAACGAGGGCCATGCCGCCGAATGCAGCATGGTCACCGCCATCACTCAGTGTGTATGAACTTGCCGATGCCGGCTCCCCGCCGGGTACGGTCACTGCCGATGTCGGGCTGGGTACACATTGTCTAGTGACTCAGAGACATCAGTAGAGAGTAACTTCTATGCAGACCTGAGTCTTTGCTGGGAAAATATCCCTTTATTCTATAGACCCATTATTAATAGATCCATGCTGGCATAATTTGCACCTGCAATTTCAGTAAATGTGAGCCTACTTCAGAGATTTCTGTACATTTTCATATTTACTTAAATCTTCTCAGTTTCCAGATCTGCCCATGTGCAGGAGCCGCATTGGGCATGTGCAGGAGCCACATTGGGCTTGTGCAGGAGCCGCATTGCCCATGTGCAGGAGCCGCATTGGGCATGTGCAGGATAAGCATTGTCCATGCGCAGGAGCCGCATTGTCCATGCGCAGGAGCCGCGTTGTCCATGCGCAGGAGCCGCGTTGGGCATGCGCTGGAGCCGCATTGGGCATGCGCAGGAGCCGCATTGGGCATGCGCAGGAGCCGCGTTGTGCATGAGCAGGAGCCGCGTTGTGCATGAGCAGGAGCCGCGTTGTCCATGCGCAGGAGCCGCGTTGGGCATGCGCAGGAGCCGCATTGGGCATGCGCAGGAGCCGCGTTGCCCATGTGCAGGAGCCGCATTGCCCATGTGCAGGAGCCGCATTGGGCATGTGCAGGAGCCGCATTGGGCATGTGCAGGAGCCGCATTGGGCATGTGCAGGAGCCGCATTGGACATGTGCAGGAGCCGCATTGGACATGTGCAGGAGCCGCATTGGACATGTGCAGGAGCCGCATTGCCCATGTGCAGGAGCCGCATTGCCCATGTGCAGGAGCCGCATTGTCCATGTGCAGGAGCCGCGTTGTCCATGTGCAGGAGCCGCGTTGTCCATGTGCAGGAGCCGCGTTGTCCATGTGCAGGAGCCGCATTGGACATGTGCAGGAGCCGCATTGCCCATGTGCAGGAGGAAGGGTTAGGTTTAGGCTATGGGGGGGAAGGGTTAAGTTTATGCTGCAGGGAGGGAGGGTTAGGATTAAGCATAAGAAGGGTAATAAGCTTACCTCCATCTGTAGGCATTGTGATCCAGTCGGGATGCCGGCATCGGAAACCCGAGCGCCGGCATTCCGTACCCAACCCTTTTGTGATTGACAAGCTTCTGGCATATGGGGGCTTCGACAGGGAGCATTCAGAATACAGGGACGTGTCTTCCCCGGTTTCTGGGGTGCAAAGCCAGTGGTCGCGTCTTTGGACACTGCTTCACTGACCCCGGTAACATGATTTTGCCAGGCATCCAGGGTAACATTAGCATTACTCAGATGTCCAACATTCACTCAGTTGATCCGATGCTGTGTCTTCGGATGCAGCAGCAGATCAGAGTCGTCTGTGTCTTTTTACTTAAGACACATCCTGCGGCTTTTGCATTTATAAATACAGCCGCAGCGTCCATCTATGAATCAGGCCCTGTGTTCATTGGTTCATTGCTATACACTGCTCTGTATCACTCTGTAATTGACTCCTATCAGATCTTAAACATTTACAATTAGTGAAACTCTGTGTAAAATACTCATTTAGCAATCTTTATATGTATGAACTGATTATTATCACATGAAGTTTTAAAATATGTACATTTTCTGGATTTACTTTGCCTTGCTTAATGAAACTAAAGTCTAGCTTTACCATTACTGAATGTATATTATGAAATCTAACTCCAGTATACAAGCCCAGTGTGATGTTTTTTATGAATTAATTTAATATACATTTATGAAACTTAGGATTTATTAATTACAATTTATTCACAGTTGCCTGAAAAGCTTGTTAAGAAGTATGAATGGATTATGTTGTGGAGATTCTGGCATTCCCATGGGAGCAAAAAATCCTGGATGCGGATAAAGACATTTCTGGAGTTGCTTAAGAAAAAGGTACGTGCAAAGAAAATGAGATTTTATTATTGGAGATAGTGTATTTTAGAAGCCATAAAATAGGTGCAATCATATCAGGTTACTAAATGTATTCCAGGGTTTGCAAGTGCTAGGATGATATTAAGTTATAATGATTATAAAATTACATCATAAAATCGAGTGACATGTTTAACCAGGAGCAGATAGTCTGTGTACTGTCATACAATAGATATGTTTTGTGTTTGTTCTTCCCCAGAGACTCCTTCAAGGTGTTTTTATTTTACACCAAGTTTAGTATTCTTTAGGGTTTCATTAGACTCCTTGTGACTGAGCAGAAAGAGATAAAGGGACACCACCAGTAGTAGATGAGCAGAAAGCCTTCAACAGTGTCCTTTCTACTGTAGGTATCTTTCATAGTTACCCATGTTGCAGGCAGATGTGGTACTGGAGCTGAACTACCATATTGTGTTTGCAGCCAGATTCACTTCATATGGCACTTTTTTTTTTTACACAATTGTACTATTGTGTGTAGGTTTTTACAGTCTTGGAGACTCTTTTGCTTTAAGCAATATCTTTGTAATCATAGAAAGCTGGTTTGACAATTAGCTGTTGTTAACAAGCAGTGTTATTTATTGCTGGCACTGGCCGGGATGTACTAACAGTGGTGCTACTTACCGCCAGACACCGCGTCCCTACTGATCGCATATGTACTAACATATGCGATCAGTACTGCAAAGAATAGCTCTTCCGATAAGAGCTGTCCTTTGCGACCCGCTCTTCGACGTGGACTTCCGGGTTTATGACCCGGGAGTCCATCTGCGCATGCACAGACTGACGCGACGGTCGCGGGGCATGCTGGGAGGGAGGTATCCGATTGGATCCCTCATACCAGCACGGTGCGGTAGAAGCCCATAGGCTTCTATAGGGTAATGCCAGCAAAAGCTGTCGTTACCCTCCGCATCGGAGAGCCGGCAGCCAGGTGATGGTACATACGGAAAATGCGGTAAAACCCCGAAAACAGGGTTTTTACCGTATTTTCCATTTAGTACATCCCGGCCTCTGTCACGAATTGAACACCTGAGAAGTTGGAATTTACTGGAGTCTGAAAACTGGTTTTACATTGTATATTGACTTAATACAAGAGATTGAGGACCTCATTCAGAGCCGGTCGCACAGAGCGTGCGGTCGGTCTGAACGAGGGGAGGACCTCTTGAATTTTCAAGACGTCCTCCTTTGCGGTGGTAAGGCTGTGTCGGGGCTTACGACGAGACCCTAGGGTAGGGTCTCCCTTGTCGTAGGCCACGGAGAGCTTTCAGCTCTGTCTGAGCCGGAAGCTCTCCACTGTCAGTGGGGCCGCCCCCAAACGGTAGGCGTTCCCATGGCTACCACCCCCCGGCCCGCCTTCCAAATGGGGCGAGCTGTCAATCAACATCGACAGCTCGCCCCCTTTGGATCGAGACCCGCTAAGACCGGCGCTGTCGGTCGTAGCGGGTCTCACGCATGCGCACGACGGCGCCGGCGCCGTCATGCGCAAACTCTGTGGGGGGCCATTGACCCAGTCCGAGCGCATCTGCGCTAATGACCGGGTCTGAATGACCCCCTGTGTCCTGCCGAGCCTCTAAGACAGGGGGCTTCAACCTTTAAGACAGTGTGGGCCACATTAAAAAATTAAACGAAGTCCAAGGACCACTAAGCTATACTGCGGTATTTATGTACATGTAATAATGTAACAATTACAAAAGGGAACCTGGAGATTAACAGGGGTATTTAATATGGGTGCGATAACATCGTTTTTGTGTTAATATCGCAATTATGACGTCATTATCGCAGGTTTTACTTTTACACCCTATTCAATTTCAAAGACTTATCGCAGTTTTGATAAAAAACGGTGATAACTTTTCACCATTGAATAGGTGTCGAAAAAAAGTGCAATATTGGGGTTTAGGGCTGCAGGCTGAAAAAAAATAGCCTGCACACCTGAGAATGACATTTAAAAAAGAACTGTGTCAAAAAAAAAAATAGGGACACCCCAAAAAATAAATTTAAAAATTGGGGTGGAAAAAATTGTTAAACAATAGGGAAATAGGTTCAGGGCTATTCTGCAAGTATGCGGCAGATGTTTTCTAGAATAGAATTATAGCGGCAGGTACACAAATGCAGAATTTTAAAAAAATTACTTTAGGGACACCAAAATATGCTAGTACCCATTTTCATGTACCCCAAATTTGATGGGACCACTTAAAAAACGAAAAAAATAACCTAAGTGCTCTTCTGCATCACTTCTTCAAAGTCGGGAAAAAAACACCTGCTGCGGCTATTTAAATCCCCGACTTTCAATTAAAGGCTAAAACGGGGGTACCCTTAGTGTTCCCCCCTGTTTTTACAACTTTAGGGGGGTCTTACAATTATTTTAAGGAAAAATTCGTAACTTTACGCAAATCCAACTTCGGAGTTTCCCGTTTTCGTTAATTTTATATTGAATACGGGGATAAGCGGGAGCGCGCACCAGACTTTAACGCAGGAAAAAACTCCGATATGAAACGTTAACTTCGACAGTGAAGTTAAGGTTTCATATTGAATACCCCTGAAAAAGTCCTACATATGGTTATACTTTAATACTATACTCAGTGGCGTCACTAGGGTAACCAAGTGCAGTAACTCATGGTTTCCACTACATGAACCCTCTCCTGCTACAGACCATACAGAATCCTTAGTAATAATATACAATGGCCCCAAAAGGGAAAAAAAAACATACACACACATTAACCCCCACAGCGGGGGGCCCCACATTATAAATAAAAAACACACACATAGGCCCCGTCATGAAAATAATAAAAAATACATATTCAGAGAGAGGTTGACAGCACTGGGTGATAGCACTGGGTGACATAGAGGGTGACCACAATGGGTGACAGGGTGACAACAGGGAGAAGGAGACAGCAGTGGGTGGCAGGGAGAGGGTGACAGCAGTGGGTGATGGAAAGGGTGATGACAGAGAAAGGGCTATGATGGAGAGGGTGACTGCAGTGGGTGACGGGGAGAGGGTGACAGGGTGAGATGACAGCAATGGGTGACAGGGATACGGTGACAACAGGCAGAGGGTAACAGCACTGGGTGGCAGGTAGAGGGTGATGCCAGAAGAGGGTGAAAACAGTGGGTGACAGGGGGAGAATGACAGCAATGGGTGACAGGGAGAGGGTGAAACCAGTGGGTGACAGGCAAAGGGTGACAGTGGATGACTAATATACTGTACAGTATTTACATTATTTTTTATCTGGGCCCAGAACTTCAGTGCAGCAGGTGGATGGTGGCTAATCGTTGGACGTAATGCCGGGGACGGTCACAAGATCGAAACGTCAGATTCCCGGCGCCCAAGCACAGCCTATCAGGGAGGGGAGGTTGCCAGGGAACATAAGGGGGAACGGGGAGGAGCTGAGGAGGGGAGAGCGCAGCCCCTTCTCCCCCTCCAGCTGGGCACGGACTCCAGTAAGGCTCTGTCACTCTGGGGGGAGGAGTTGAGGAGAAAAGAGCTGTCCCTCTCCCCCTCCAGCCGTGCATTGACTGTCAATCACCAACAATGGCGGTGGGCAGTGCAGTAGCATACAGTGTGACTTATTGTAATGCCAGCTGCTGTGGGAGACCACGGGCGCCCTGATCAGCGGGACACGGGGAACAGCTCTGCGGAGCATGCATGGCCTACGGCCATGGGTTGAAAACCCTTGCTAAAATCTATTTGTAAATGAGGACACATTTGTAGTAAATACCTCCCATTCGCTCTCCTGAGCATCATACCTGTGCACTGTACACTTCCCACCATTGTTAATGTACTATGTAGTCATTTACATGTACTACAGATGTGTTTACATACGGCTGTGGCACTGTAACGTAGCGTTTCGCATACAGATACCCTCGCAGTCGCACATAGTATATAGGCATGCCGCATATCATTTTAATCAGTTGAAGCTGCTTGTGCATCCTATTCGCATCACTTTGCGAATAAGATGTATTTCAAGATAAAAAGTTGCACAAAAAGATGCTCGGCGGTACCAAGTCACGCCACGTCATGGCACGACTAGGAAGTAAGATGTATGTGGACACATTTGTACTATGTTCTTTTTCTATGTTACTCTTTTATATGAGGTCTTGATTATAGCCTGATATAAATAATGAAGTAAATTGTCACAAAGTATTTCATTTATATGTGCAAAGGTTCCACATACTGTATAAGGTTAGGTTACTTCTAAATCTATAATAATATATTACCATCTTGTCTGCCCTTGTTGTCTATGCACCTTTTGCATTTGTTTGCTATTTATTATGTATGAATCTTATTTTTCTATGCATGCACATGTGCAGTGGCGTAAGTTCATCCCAGACGCAAGTTATAATTTTGTGCCCCCCGTCACAGCCGCTGACACTGTAATGTAGCAATTCGCATGCAGACAGGCTATAGATAGATGAAGGCAGCAGCTGATGGTCTGACATGGAGATCTCCACTAGTGTATGGTGGCTTCTCAGGTGCCGGGAAGAGGTGCCATGTATTGGGCAGCCATGACGTTACACTCCGGGTACATAGTAACAGCCCTAAGTGGGGTGAATATGTTGTGGACAATGGAGGAGGTGCCCCTTCAGAGCTGGAGCCCGGCGGCAGGCGCCTCCATTGTCTCCCATAGTTCTGCCCCTGGTGCTTTTGTATGCGTTGCAGTTGCTATGGTTTATGAAATTACTATTTATTATTATCCTTTATCTATATGACGCCACAGGGGGTCTGCAGCACTTTAAAAGTACATAAACAGAAACATTATGAACAAAACAACAATAAAGTGGCTTACAGTACCGAACATTGCAGGACATGGACAAGGTTTATAAACATTGCTGCATCAGCAGACATAATACCCATATGCAGATGTGTCCTCATACACCTAGCGAGATGCCTGGCCCAATGTGAGTCTACTAGCGCCCAGAGTCTTTTTCAGTTAAAAATGCAACTTAGTAGGACGCATTGGCGGATCCAGGGGGGCGATTGAAGTGATCGTCCCCCCTTAGCACAGTCCGCATCATGCACTGTGAATTGCATGGAGAGTGCATTACACAGGCTCCAATCACAGCACAGGCTGAACACACCCTGCTCACCTCAGTGCATGATCCGGGGGTGGGGGGTGTCAGTGACAGGCTGAGGAGGGAAGAGAGCACAGCTCCCGCACCCTGCTGCTGCTGCTGCAGGACTGACCGGAGAGTAGACTGTCAACCCTGCACAGTGGCACGGTCTGTGCACTATTGACACTGTGCAGGGAGACGTTACAGGCTCCATGATCCTACACTGCTGCTATACTGCCCCCACACAGAGGAGAGGGAGGATGGCTCCTGCTGCCCTCGGGAAGAGGAAGAGGGGAAGCAGGAATTTGGCTGGAGAAGAGGAGAGCAGGGAGATGGCTGGGGGAGTGGGGAGCAGAGAGATGGCTGGGGGAGTGGGGAGCAGAGAGATGGCTGGGGGAGTGGGGAGCAGAGAGATGGCTGGGGGAGTGGGGAGCAGGGAGATGGCTGGGGGAGTGGGGAGCAGGGAGATGGCTGGGGGAGTGGGGAGCAGGGAGATGGCTGGGGGAGTGGGGAGCAGGGAGATGGCTGGGGGAGTGGGGAGCAGGGAGATGGCTGGGGGAGTGGGGAGCAGGGAGATGGCTGGGGTAGTGGGGGCAGGGAGATGGTTGGGGGAGCAGGGGGATGGCTGGGGGAGTGGGGGGCAGGGAGATGGTTGGGGGAGCAGGGGGATGGCTGGGGGAGTGGGGAGCAGGGAGATGGCTGGGGGAGTGGGGAGCAGGGAGATGGCTGGGGGAGTGGGGAGCAGGGAGATGGCTGGGGGAGTGGGGAGCAGGGAGATGGCTGGGGGAGTGGGGAGCAGGGAGATGGCTGGGGTAGTGGGGGGCAGGGAGATGGTTGGGGGAGCAGGGGGATGGCTGGGGGAGTGGGGAGCAGGGAGATGGCTGGGGGAGTGGGGAGCAGGGAGATGGCTGGGGGAGTGGGGAGCAGGGAGATGGCTGGGGGAGTGGGGGGCAGGGAGATGGCTGGGGGAGTGGGGAGCAGGGAGATGGCTGGGGGAGTGTGGAGCAGGGAGATGGCTGGGGGAGTGGGGGGCAGGGAGATGGCTGGGGGAGCAGGGGGATGGCTGGGGGAGTAGGGAGCAGGGAGATGGCTGGGGGAGCAGGGAGATGGCTGGGGGAGTGGGGGGCAGGGAGATGGCTGGGGGAGTGGGGGCAGGGAGATGGCTGGGGGAGTGGGGGGCAGGGAGATGGCTGGGGGAGCGGGGGGATGGCTGGGGGAGTGAGGAGCAGGGAGATGGCTGGGGGAGTGGGGAGCAGTGAGATGGCTGGGGGAGTGGGGAGCAGGGAGATGGCTGGGGGAGTGGGGGGCAGGGAGATGGCTGGGGGAGCAGGGGGATGGCTGGGGGAGTGGGGAGCAGGGAGATGGCTGGGGGAGTGGGGAGCAGGGAGATGGCTGGGGGAGTGGGGAGCAGGGAGATGGCTGGGGGAGTGGGGGGCAGGGAGATGGCTGGGGGAGCAGGGGGATGGCTGACTCTGCCCCTGCACAAAGGGGAGAATGGCTTCTGCTCTAGAACAGGAATGGAGGTTGCAGGGAGATGGTTAGGGGAGGGGTGCAGGGAGATGGCGGCTGGTGCTATAACTGTGTATTCAGACAGACATAGTGAATACATAAATTTATACATAGTAATAATCAATGTGGCCACAAAAAAAAAATGGAAAGGGGAGATGTTGGGACCAGAAAGGGGAGGCCAATCCAGAAAAGAGGAGTCATAATTAATCATTAAATCGCCCCTCCTAATAGAACAGTCTAGATCTGCCCCTGGTAGGATGCACCAGGAGACAGCACTGATTAATGTGATATGTGACACTTGTACATCTGTGTGCAAGTGGTTGTAAATGAACCAAAACAGAACTTGGCGTGGAATTAAGCTGTGCCCACTACATTGTAGCACTTCGCATACAGTTTCAGACTCTGTCACACACAGATAAACAATTGACGCATATCAAATTAATCAAAGCAGTCTCCTGGTGTATCTTAGGGGTCTATTTACTAAGCTGTGTTAGGAGATAAGTGACCGGTGATAAGGTACCAGCCAATCAGCTCCTTACTGCCATTTTTCAAACACAGCCTGTGACATGGCAGTTAGGATCTGATTGGCTGGTACCTTATCTCCGTTCAACACAGCTTAGTAAATAGACCCCTAGGTCACATCACATCGCTAGTAAAACGCATTTTTGGGAGAAAAGAAAATCTTTTGGTAGAAGCAGAGCATGCTTGCCAACACTCCCGCATCTGGCGGGAGGCTCCCGTTTTACCCACCAGCCTCCCGCTGCCCCGCATATCCCTTCCAATCGGGATCCAGAAGCCCCGTCTGAAATTCGCACTGCACATGAGTGAGCAAGGCCGCGACTGGCAGAGCATGGTGTAAGCATGTAGAAGAGTCCAGGCCACGCACCGCGGGTTTTTGGGCAGGCAGCGTCGGCCGTCCAGCAGAGCCTGTGAGTGCACGGCAGGGCAGGCTTGAAGACACTATATAGTGTCTTTTTTTCTCCAGCATCAGCGGCTATGGCAGAAGCGGCGGATCCCTCCCCCTTTCAACCCTGCATGTTGGGAGCCGCGGAGAGTAAGACATCCAGGAGGGGGAGTGATGGGGGAGCTGGTCTGGCGCGGAGAGCAGCTCTGTTCAGTTTGGTGGCGGCCAGGTCCCGGAGCTCGGAGGAGAGGCTGGAGGAGGAGTGCCTGTGCCCAAGGTGAGTGTCTGTGGTTCAACCTCAGCAGCTCCATAGGCAGGCACTGACAAGTGAGTGAGTGAGTGTGTCACAAGTATTATATGTGTGCGTTAATAAGAATTTCTGTTAACTTGAACATTACAAGACCTTGGAGTGGCACCTATAGCACATTATTTATATATATATATATATATATATATATATTTATTTGTGTTAAATTATGCTCTGCCACTTTGTATGTGTCTAATTTTCAAGTAGGCCTCTTGGTTTTATTGTAACTAATATTAATTTTGTCAGAGAGAACATATTTTTTGTATAATGCAGGCTTGGAATATATTGAATTTATTTTGCTTTTATATTTTAGCACATACTTTCATATTAAGGCCCGTATTCAATTTGAGGCAAAAAGTCCAGACTTTTCGCCTGCTGGACTTTTCGCCTCCTTCGCCTGTTTTCTAGGCGAAAAAGTATTGCGCGCGTGCCCGCTATTCCCCGTATTCAATTCTAAAGTACGCGAAATCGGGAACAGGAAAAACTTGGATCGGCGAAAAAATACGAGAATTTTTGGGTAATAATTGTAAGACCCCCCTAAAGATGTCCAGACCTCGGGGATCACTATGGGTACCCCCGTTTTTGCCTGCAGAAGAAAGTCGGCTTTCTAAATAGATGCGGCAGGTGGTTATTTTTCCCGACATTGAAGAAGTGATGCAGAAGAGCACTTAGGTTTTTTTGTTTTAATTTTAAAAGTGGTCCCATTAAATTTGGGGTACATGAAAATTGGGGTAAGCATATTTTTAAGTCCCTAAAGGTAATTTTTAAAATTCTTCAAAAATACACCTGCCGCTACTCTGCGCAATGAAAAAAACACCTGCCACATACTTGGGGACACCACCACAATTAATTTCGTTAGTTTAGCATTTTGTTTTCACTTTTTTTTTTTTTTCACCCCTAAATTTAAAACTTTTTTTTTTTCTGGCACATTTCGTTTTAAGGGGGCATTCCCAAGGGTGCAGGCTATTTTTTTTAAGCCTGCACCCTTAAACCCCAAATCTGCACTTTTTTTCACCTGCTATAGATAACTGAAAAATGATCCCTGTTTTTTTTTTTTAAATGACCTTTCACTCCATTTACGAAAAAAAACGGGAATTTTCTGGAAATATGCCTGGAACACCCCTAAAGATGTCCAGACATGGGGATCACTATGGGTACCCCCATTTTTGCCTGCTGAAGGAAGTCGGGGTTTGTAATAGCCACGCAAGATGCAATTTTGCGGCTATGAAGAAGTGGTAAAGAATAGCACTTAGATTATTTTTTGGGGGATAATAACTATTCCTATCAAATTCGGGGTACATGAAAATAGGGGTAAGCATTTTTTTTTAAAAAAAATCTGCAATATTGCACCTAACGCTTGTCCCCGCAATGAAGAAAACACCTGCCGCATACATGGGAACCCGACCTGAATTAATTTAGATAGTTTGGCACTTTGTTCCCCTATTTTTTTTTAACCCCCAAAATTAAACATTATATTTTTGGGTTGTCCCGAATATTTTAAAACTTTTTAAAACTGTCTTAAGGCTGCATGAGGGTTCCCGCACTGCTGTACCCCAAAACCACAATTCTGCACTTGTTTCTGCCAGCTATTCATAGGCGAAACTTTTTCGCCTATTACATTGCATTGACTTTCCGCCTAGGCGAAAAGTCTTCCAAATTGAATACGGAGGTAATTCAAAACAGGCGAAAATGACGTCATCGGCGAAAAAGTATCGCGGAAACTGACTTTTTGCCTCATATTGAATACGGCCCTAAGTCTACTGTATATTACGTAATAAAGATCTGTTGGTGAAGGGAACATGTAGGTTTATTTTGAAAGAATAATACATTCTTCTCTTAATCAGCTTTGAAACTTCGTCACAAATGCTCTTTCGTGCAAATCACAAGAGGGGCTGCCATATTTTCTTGCACTGCAGTCACAAATGAACTGATGTAACACATTCAATCCTGCACAGTAGAGACTGGGGAGACAGCGACCTAGTACGGAAAGCATTGATAAGACAGTGCGGCCAACATAAGTTTTAATATAAGTGGAGTGCGGATAATTTTTGACTCACCCTCGTATATAGATATATATAGATATATAGATGTGTATGTATGTATATATATATATATATAAATAATACAGTATATCTGAAAAAAAGATGAGAAATAGCGCCTCTTAGTGTATTATGATCTGATACCAGATAATATCACCCTATAAAGACAATATCCCAGATTGGTACCACAATGGAGTTTGAAACGACTAAGGGCCATATTCAATTAGTTTTGCACCCACGATACTTTTTTGCCTGCCGGGCTTTTCGCCTACATCTCGAGTTTTGCATGCGGAAAAGTATCGGGTATGCTCCCGCTATTCGCCGTATTCAATTAGAAAGGAGGCGAAAATGGCACCCAGCAAAACTGAAACAGGCGAAAAGTCCTGTTAAAAATGGGGAACTCAGCCTGACACCCCCCAAAAGATGCACTAACATTGGGGACCACTATAGATACTCCCGAAGTGGTGTCAATTGGTGCCAATTAGCACATTAACACAAGTGGTGAAGAATAGCATTAAGCAGTATTTTTTTGTGAAAAGAACTACTCCAAGCAAATTTGGGGTACTTGAAAAAGGGTGCTAGCAAATTTTTAAGTTGCCAAAGTAAAGTTTTAAATTACGTAAAAAATCCACCTGCCACAAGCACCTGCAATCATAAAAACACCTACCCCATACTTGGGGACCCCTCAGAAGTCTATTTAGCTAGTTTTGAAGTTTGTCCCCCAACTTTGAACTTTTTTGCCCCAAAATGAAAGTACTTTTTTAGGGTGTTCTAAAGTATTTTTATTTTATTTTTTCACACAGTTTATCTTTATGGGACTGTCCAAAGGGTGCAGGAGGGTTTCCCGAAGTTTGCACCACTTAATCGCAATTCTCCACTTTTTTCCGCCTGCTATTCATAGGCAAAACTTTTCCGCTGATTACATTGCATTGACTTTCGCATACGCAAAAAGTCTTTGGAATTGAATACGGTGGAAACTTTATGCCTGGCGAAATGACGTCATCCACGATACTTTTCCGCGGATTCTGACTTTTCATGTCTAATTGAATACAGGCCTACTTGAAAGGAAGCTCTCACATGCGTATTTAAAGTGGTTGGAAACCAATGAATTGGGTACAACTTAATTTCATGAGTGATATTACCTGGTTATGGGAAAACTTATTATCAGATCATACTACATTAGGAGGTGCTATCTCTCATCTTTTTTTTTCTGAATTATTTGGGACCAGCTGAACCATGGTTGTTTGGAGAACAGCAGCCACCCTATATAACTATTAATTTTTACAAAGATTTTAGTTAGTCCCATTTTAGTCTTTCTTTTTTGCTTTGTTGTAGTCAAGATGTAGTCAGTGGACCTCCATTTTAAATTTTAGTCTAAATTAAGTCAAAGTTTTAGTTGTAATGATACTGTAATGCATTTTACTGAAGAACTTTTCTTTAAAATTCCCTTGAGAGGCACTGTGATGTTAAGGGGGCTGTCAGCAAAACTGTAAGGTGCATACACACACAACGATTTTTTTTTAACGATATCGTTTATCGTTCAATCGTTGAAAAAATCGTTCACTTTCTGAGTTAAAACGATGAACGATTATCGTTCATGCGCGTTCACGTTTGTAGTTCAGTCAGACTGACCAACTCAACGATTTTCAGTAATGGAATATGCAAAAATCATTTGTAGTTAAAAAAAAATCGTTCATTACATTTAGTAAATGAACGATTTTAGAAAACGATTTTCATTAATTTTTCCCTTGAAAAAATTAATGAAAATTGTTTACTAAAATCGTTCATTTACTAAATCGTGTGTGTATGCAGCTTTAGTATTTAGTATTTAGGGGTCTGTTTACTATGCCGTGTTAGGAGACAGAGTGAAAGTGATAAGGTGCCAGCCAATCAGCTCCCAACTGTCATCTCTCAGGCTGTGTTTGAAAAATGACAGTTGGGAGCTGATTGGCTGGTACATTATCACTTTTCACTCTGTCTCCTAACACTGCTTAGTATATAGACCACTTAGTGTGTTTAGTGATCGAGGCTGAGTGAGAATGTTTTATACAGATTAATGCCTTAACTTTGTTATAACCAATGCTAATTTTGACAAGGATTTTAAATGTAGTTTTAGTCTTAGTCCATTATTTCAAATTGGACACAGAAATCGTCGTAATTTTCGTTATTAAAATGTTTAGATTTTCGTTATCGTTGCAATATAGTCCTAAAAAAAACTGTAGTAGACGATTGTTTTAGTGAAATCTTTTGTTGACAATATTAACATTGCCCTATATAGGGGAGTGTTTTTTGACTGTACAATTGAATTATGGTCTTCATGTGCAATATTTGAAGGACTATATATAATAACTCCCTTGTAGCCGGCACTCTCCAATGATACACAAAACAGCCACGGTGCTCACCCCCAGAAAATTTACAAGAAGGCAATTAGAGCGGCACTCGCTGGTCTTATTCAATGTCAATAAATAAGGACACAGTCCGTGATGCTGCAATGTTTTGAGGTTTAATCCTCGTCCTTAGGCAGTAGATACAAATGTGAGAAAATGAAAAACTTACCTAAATAGACACCTCCTGCAGGTAAAAACGCCGGTCATCTGCCCAGGTGTTGGTGTCAGACGGATTTCCGGCTAGCATCCAGCCCCGTCCAGTCAAAGACACTCCCACTGTTGCTATGGCATCGCGGTGTACACAAACAGTGACAGGAACCACCACCAACAATAGATCTAAAAGAGCTAAGACGTAAATGGGATATACTGTATATTCCAAACATATTAGTGGCTATATCATAACCAATAGTATAATAGATACTATAATCAACAAAACTATTAGCTACAATGAAGAGAGATAATCAAAATGACTCTAACATTAAATATGACAACATGATTTTAAAGGGATATTGCTAAAATATCCAAAGAAAAATGTTCCAATTAAGGTGATCATTCAATCCTCGTGGCTTCAATGTATCCAAAGTGCAGATCCACTTGGATTCCAATCTGAGAAGTATTTTATGCCTATCACCCCCTCTAACATCCTCCGGGACATGATCGATAATTATGTGTTTAAAGCTAGATAGACTGTGCCGAAATTCAGAGAAATGTCGCGCTACTGGTTGCTCTGAGGTCTTGCCACCCAGTGCAGCTCTGATAGAGGACCTGTGTAACGCCACCCGCTCTTTAAAAGAGCGCATGGTTTTCCCCACGTAACATAATCCACAGGGGCATTTTACTAAGTACACTACAAAAGTACTAGTGCACGTCAGTACATGTCGTATATGATATTTGCGCCCATTATGGGGATGGTAAAAAATGTTGTTGTCAATCATGTGGCGACATGTGGTACACCCCGTGCATTTATAACAGCCACCTGCTTTTTTCTTTTTCCCGCCATCAAGACTTAGATGTTCCGTTACATCCGGGTGCAGAGTCCAATCCCGTATATTTTTTCCTCTTTTGTAGCAAGGTCTTATTCTGGTATTCTTAAGACATCTTAACTCTTTGTCTGTTTGTATAATCGGCCACAGGGTTTTAGTTATCGAACATACAGTTCCTGACGAGGAACTGTTGTACTGCTGAACCCAATTTAATTTATCCTCTTTATGTTCTACCGAGTTCTTCTTAATCAGAGTTTTCTCCCTCGGGATCTTATCCACCTTACTCCTGGCTGTCAATAGTGTCAAATTTTTATAACCCCGTGCCTTAAATTTCTGAGTCATTTCATCTAGACTTGATTGCAATTGATCTTTCTCACTAGTTATTCTCTTTACTCTTAAATATTGTGAAAAAGGAAGTCCTGTTTTAGTTGTCACTGGGTGATGGCTTTCCGCTCTTAAAAGGGTATTTCTATCTGTTGGCTTTGAAAACAAAGATGTGATAATCTTATTATTTTGATTAGTAATTTTTACATCTAAATATGTGATTGATTCCACACTCAGGGAGTAAGTGAATTTAATGGGATAGTCCCGTTTATTAATACATTCCATCATATCCTGGAATTCTCCAAAACTACCACTCCAGAACAGGATCACATCATGGATGTATCGTTTGTAGAAAAAAATGTTTGTCCCTGAACTCTCTGGTGAAAAATAAGTCCTTCTCAACATAAAACATGTATGTTTTTGCATATGTAGGGGCTACATGAGAGCCCATTGCACATCCATTGCACTGTAAATAATAATCTCCATTATAATAAAAATAATTTCTTGTAAGAACCATCTTCAAAAGTGTAAGGAAAAGATCAACGTCTGGTCCAGTATATAATGAGTTGTTCACTATCAAATTTCTAGCGGCCCAAATGCCCCCCTCATGTGGTATATTTGTGTATAGGCTAATGATGTCTAATGTGCACATCCAAATATTATCTGGCAGCTCTCCCAGTGCTTTCAATTGATTAATTAAATCTGTAGTGTACTTAAGATACACAGATTCGGCCTGTACACATGGCTGTAGATGAAAATCAAGAAATTTTGAAATATTGCTAAATAATGAGCCACGAGCCGATATTATGGGCCTCCCAGGCGGATTAATGGGGTTCTTATGCATTTTCGGTAAACTGTATAGGAGGAAACAATCGGAAAATCACATTTCAGGAAATCACATGTATCTGAATCCAGTAAACCTTCACGTACTGACATATCCAAAATCTCATCTAATTCAGTTTTGAAATTGATGGTCGGATCAGATGTTAGTTTACTGTAGACCTTTATATCATTTAATTGTGATAAAATCTCCGTATGATATTTGGGTTATATCCTGAACCACCACTCCCCCCCCCCTTGTCCGCCGGACGAATCACAATATCCTTGTAATCTCTTAGATTTTTTAAAGCATCCCATTCATCTTTAGATAAATTATTATGAAAAGATTTAGAGTTTTTTTGTTTGTGAATTACTTGTGCATCCAAAGCCTTCATAAAACCAGTAATGGAGGGATTATTTGTCACTGGGTCAAACTTCGATTTATTTCTAAATATTTTATTAATTCCCGTTCGCTGATTTATATCATCCTTGTTTTTAAAATAATCCCTCAATTTCAACTATCGGTATAAATGGCACTGGTCTATTTTCCATTGAAATTCGTCATATTTTGTAGTAGGCACGAAGCCCAATCCTTTATTAAGGACCAAAATTTCTGACTTCGTTAAAATCCTATTAGACAAATTGAATACTAGGTTCATTTCCTCCGACCCTTGGTCATTCTTGATGTTCCGGCGGCACTGTCCCCCCCGCCTCGTGCATTTATTGATTTTCCTCTGCCTGCACGTGTCCTTACCCCTAAAGGGGGCCTCTGTGTGGAAGTGGAAGCGGCAGAAGTTTCTTGCGGGGAATCCTCTCCCGAGGTAGTCACTACTTCACTTGAGGATTGAACATTGCGATTAAATCTATGCATACGGTACTGTGATCTAGTATCATTAGAGAACCTCTCATTGGGACCAGAAACCCATCTATAGACCACTGCTCAGCGTAATCTTTATTCACCTTCTCAAATTTTTGTTTTTTAAAAAATATTAACTCCTCCTTATAAACCGCAATTTGATGATTTAAGCGTTCAATCCAATTCTTGGACTGATCTTGCAATAATATTGGTTTATTTAATTCTTCAAACTCCGTGATCTTCGTTCTTATTAGAGTTAACTCGCGAGCAGATTCCTCGATTACAAGGGTCATGAAATCTAGGGAGCATTTATTTAAAACCGCTATCCAGCGGCGGCAAAATTCCTTATTAAACCTTCCGATTGTTGGGACATTCCTTACTCGGAAACCCCTTGGGATTTTTCTTTCCCTATAATACTCAAAGTGTTATGCCATGTAATAAAAAGTCAGTCTCCTTTTTCGTAAATCTCAATAAGATATTAAACAAATCATCCGGTGTTGCACTTTCCTCTGTATCAGTAAATCTTTCCTTGAATAAAGCAGCCTCAGATTCACTCTCAGAAAAACTTAATATTTCCCCTGGGGTTAAATTGAGCCAATTAAATCCTCCAACTTCATCCATACTTGTAGCTTGAGACATATTGATTGTGTACAGATAATTCCAAAGACATCTGCAATTTAAAACCACCGCAACTGTGCTGCATATAAGTGCATATAAATGAAAGTATATATTGCACAGACAAGTTGTAATCCAGGTGGGTGCACGTTATAACACTGTCACAGAGGTTCCTTTTAGATATAAATAACAGAAGGTGCTGCAGGCTTTAATACTGCTCGTAGAAGCCACCAGGCAATATACATACAGTCCACATGCAATAAATCCCTTGTAGCCGGCACTCTCCAATGATACACAAAACAGCCACGGTGCTCACCCCCAGAAAATTTACAAGAAGGCAATTAGAGCGGCACTCGCTGGTCTTATTCAATGTCAATAAATAAGGACGCACAGTCCGTGATGCTGCAACGTTTCGAGGTTTAATCCATTACGCTGAGCAGCGGGTCTATAGATGGGTTTCTGGTCCCAATGAGAGGTTCTCTAATGATACTAGATCACAGTACCGTATGCATAGATTTAATCGCAATGTTCAATCCTCAAGTGAAGTAGTGACTACCTCGGGAGAGGATTCCCCGCAAGAAACTTCTGCCACTTCCACTTCCACACAGAGGTCCCCTTTAGGGGTAAGGACACGAGCAGGCAGAGGAAAATCAATAAATGCACGAGGCGGGGGGGACAGTGCCGCCGGAACATCAAGAATGACCAAGGGTCGGAGGAAATGAACCTAGTATTCAATTTGTCTAATAGGATTTTAACGGTCAGAAATTTCGGTCCTTAATAAAGGATTGGGCTTCGTGCCTACTACAAAATATGACGAATTTCAATGGAAAATAGACCAGTGCCATTTATACCGACAGTTGAACTTGAGGGATTATTTTAAAAACAAGGATGATATAAATCAGCAAATGGGAATTAATAAAATATTTAGAAAGAAATCGAATTTTGACCCAGTGACAAATAATCCCTCCATTACTGGTAATTCACAAACAAAAAAACTCTAAATCTTTTCATAATAATTTATCTAAAGATGAATGGGATGCTTTAAAAAATCTAAGAGATTACAAGGATATTGTGAGTCGTCCGGCGGACAAGGGGGGGGGAGTGGTGGTTCAGGATATAACCCAATATCATATGGAGATTTTATCACAATTAAATGATATCAAGGTCTACAGTAAACTAACATCTGATCCGACCATCAATTTCAAAACTGAATTAGATGAGATTTTGGATATGTCAGTACGTGAAGGTTTACTGGATTCGGATACATGTGATTTCCTGAAATGTGATTTTCCGATTGTTCCCCTCCTATACAGTTTGCCGAAAATCCATGAGAACCCCATTAATCTGCCTGGGAGGCCCATAATATCGGCTCGTGGCTCATTATTTAGCAATATTTCAAAATTTCTTGATTTTCATCTACAGCCATGTGTACAGGCCGAATCTGTGTATCTTAAGGACACTACAGATTTAATTAATCAATTGAAAGCACTGGGAGAGCTGCCGGATAATATTTGGATGTGCACATTAGACATCATTAGCCTATACACAAATATACCACATGAGGGGGGCATTTGGGCCGCTAGAAATTTGATAGTGAACAACTCATTATATACTGGACCAGACGTTGATCTTTTCCTTACACTTTTGAAGATGGTTCTTACAAGAAATTATTTTTTTTATAATGGAGATTATTATTTACAGTGCTATGGATGTGCAATGGGCTCTCATGTAGCCCCTACATATGCAAAAACATACATGTTTTATGTTGAGAAGGACTTATTTTTCACCAGAGAGTTCAGGGACAAACATTTTTTCTACAAACGATACATCCATGATGTGATCCTGTTCTGGAGTGGTAGTTTTGGAGAATTCCAGGATATGATGGAATGTATTAATAAACGGGACTGTCCCATTAAATTCACTTACTCCCTGAGTGTGGAATCAATCACATAATTAGATGCTAAAATTACTAATCAAAATAATAAGATTATCACATCTTTGTTTTCAAAGCCAACAGATAGAAATACCCTTTTAAGAGCGGAAAGCCATCACCCAGTGACAACTAAAACAGGACTTCCTTTTTCACAATATTTAAGAGTAAAGAGAATAACTAGTGAGAAAGATCAATTGGAATCAAGTCTAGATGAAATGACTCAGAAATTTAAGGCACGGGGTTATAAAAATTTGACACTATTGACAGCCAGGAGTAAGGTGGATAAGATCCCGAGGGAGAAAACTCTGATTAAGAAGAACTCGGTAGAACATAAAGAGGATAAATTAAATTGGGTTCAGCAGTACAACAGTTCCTCGTCAGGAACTGTATGTTCGATAACTAAAACCCTGTGGCCGATTATACAAACAGACAAAGAGTTAAGATGTCTTAAGAATACCAGAATAAGACCTTGCTACAAAAGAGGAAAAAATATACGGGATTGGACTGTGCACCCGGATGTAACGGAACATCTAAGTCTTGATGGCGGGAAAAAGAAAAAAGCAGGTGGCTGTTATAAATGCACGGGGTGTACCACATGTCGCCACATGATTAACAACAAAATTTTTTACCATCCCCATAATGGGCGCAAATATCATATACGACATGTACTGACGTGCACTAGTACTTTTGTAGTGTACTTAATAAAATGCCCCTGTGGATTATGTTACGTGGGGAAAACCATGCGCTCTTTTAAAGAGCGGGTGGCGTTACACAGGTCCTCTATCAGAGCTGCACTGGGTGGCAAGACCTCAGAGCAACCAGTAGCACGACATTTCTCTGAATTTCGGCACAGTCTATCTAGCTTTAAACACATAATTATCGATCATGTCCCGGAGGATGTTAGAGGGGGTGATAGGCATAAAATACTTCTCAGATTGGAATCCAAGTGGATCTACACTTTGGATACATTGAAGCCACGAGGATTGAATGATCACCTTAATTGGAACATTTTTCTTTGAATTATTGGATATTTTAGCAATATCCCTTTAAAATCATGTTGTCATATTTAATGTTAGAGTCATTTTGATTATCTCTCTTCATTGTAGCTAATAGTTTTGTTGATTATAGTATCTATTATACTATTGGTCATGATATAGTCACTAATATGTTTGGAATATACAGTATATCCCATTTACGTCTTAGCACTTTTAGATCTATTGTTGGTGGTGGTTCCTGTCACTGTTTGTGTACACCGCGATGCCATAGCAACAGTGGGAGTGTCTTTGACTGAACGGGGCTGGATGCTATCCGGAAATCCGTCTGACACCAACACCTGGGCAGATGACCGGCGTTTTTACCTGCACGAGGTATCTATTTAGGTAAGTTTTTCATTTTCTCATATTTGTATCTACTGCCTGAGGACGAGGATTAAATCTCAAAACATTGCAGCATCACGGACTGTGTGTCCTTATTTATTGACATTGAATAAGACCAGCGAGTGCCGCTCTAATTGCCTTCTTTTATATATATTTATATATATATATATATATCATGAGAACCAAAGTTGAACAAAACCTGGAATCAAATAGTTGAAATGCTTGAAGTGAAGTCTGATAAAATGCGCAGTAGTGTCATCAGCAAATAAATTCAGATTACTTCTGTGAGCTGAGATATATAGTAGCAGTTAGTAGCAGTCACTTCATCTTATCATTGCATAAATACTGGTTTACTATTGTGTTCAGTCTTGTAAAGAACAGAAATGTTGTGTTTGATATGAAAAGAACATTGCAGCATTCTCTTCCTATGAGAAGAGCAGTGCTTGTATTCTGTGCAGTCCTGTTATGATCTTCTGTCTCTGTTATACAGTGGGCTGCATTGAGTGAAATGAAGATCCCAGATAAAAAGCAGGCCGCTTGTGATGAGATCTTCCAGAGTGAAGAGGAGTACTCTTTGTATGAGGCAGTTAAGTTTTTAATGCTGAAAACTGCTATTGACTTATATGATGCCAATGTGGATGGCCAGGAAGTGCCTGTCTTCTCTTGGCTGATGTTTGCTAGGGACACATCTAGTAATCCCTGTGATTTTATGAAGAATCATTTAAATCAAGTTGGGCACTCTGGAGGCCTTGAACAGGTATGAAGTGTTAAGAGCAATAGTTATATGATGAAAAAATCTATACTGGCATTCGTGATATACTGTTGTCTAAAGCTTGACAAACGGAAACCCACACGGATTCCAGATAAAATATAATGGGTGACACATAATGATTTGCTTTTCTACTCAAGTGATTTACTAATGTACTAATGGTTTACATTTTGCTTCATGTTGTAAATTATTATTGACCATTATTTATAAGGTTATAGCATTTTATAAGAAATATGGAAACCAAGTAAACAAAAAATGCAACAAAAAGAACTTTTTATTCTTTAAATGTTTAAAATGGAAGGTGTACTCCGGAAACCTTAGACTTTTGTTTTGTCTAGAATTACTGTGTGTGGGAAAGAGCCTTCTCGCTTACCTCCAATTCATCAAGTTCTCATAACAGTCTGAGATGATGAGCTTCTGTTTTAGGCACGTTTATTTTCCAAACTGCGTGAAGATTATTAGAAGATCCCTACCCCATTCATCCATATAGTTAGCTGAATACTATATTTTATTTTTGTTTTGTTTATATTTTCCTTTTAAATATAGTTAAACTGCAAGAAATAGCTTGGCTTTGCTTTGCTGGTTGTTCTCTAATATGGCCACAATTTACACAGCAGGAAAAGTAGCAAAGTTTAGGAAAAAGTACACAAAGAGGGCTTAATACCAATGACCCACACCATGCATAACTATGCTTAATATGTGACTTTATACCAATTCCTGTACTATTTGTGAACTGAGGGCCTGATTCAGAGCCGCACGCTATTTGCGCTCGCTTGGTCAGAAAAAGGGGCCGGCTATTTAAATTGAGCGCTCGCTCTTTGAGGTCTGTTGACGCCTCTATGTCTGAGCGAGCGAACGAAACATGCGCTCGCTATTTTGTAAAGACGCCCCCTGGCCGCTCGCATCCTACGCCATCTCCGCTATTTATTTGATTAATCGAGTACATCGAAAGGCATCTGAACTGCTCGCAGTGCTTGTGGTAGGTTTATCCTACCGCAATCATGCGAACAGTTCAGGCTAAGAAACAACCAAGTGACGTGGTCGATGACGCTGCTTTGTTAATTATGCACACCCTTAAAACGCCCGTTTTGACAGTTTGGCACGCCTGTGTTTGGATCTCCACTCCCCGTTTTCAAGCACCTTCCCCTGTTACCACCCACAAACGCCTCATCCTGTCACTCAAATTAGCAAGCACTCGCTATTTTGCGAGTGCTCGATTTCCGATCGCACTGACTGGTTGGTGCATGCGCATTATGACCCATACGCATATGCAGTTGTGCGAACATCGCTCGGAGCGAACGAGCGGCCGCTTCCGAGCGGCTCTGAATCAGGCCCTAAGTTGCAAGATTGGGTGGGTGTAGCAAGGTTGGGGAAAAAGTAGCAAATGCAACATTATGTTTAATCTGTGACTTTATATCAGTTTATTTGCAATAAATAAATGAGTATACTATTTGTAGATGTAGATTCAAGATTGTGGAAAAACTAGCACAATAAAGAAAAAAGTAGCAAAGTTGAGGAAAAAGTAGAAACATTGAGTAAGAAGTAAGCAGCACAGGAATCATGCCAGGCTTCTTGTTCCACATGGCGGAAAAGGAATATGTGTATGAGGACACATCTGTACACTTACTGTACACAGTTTACAATGTGGGCCTTCCTAAGAGGGATAGTTAGCTTAGAATGATGTGCCAGCATACATTGTAGTACAGAACGTGGTGCCCATTGATAGCTATTTGGTACTAATCATAAAGGGTAAGATTAGAAAACCTAGAGCAGTAACAGATTTGTTTTAACAGTTAGGCTCAGATTTATCAACGAGTGATATTCTTATTATTACTCATTACTAATCTTAAACGGTGCTCCGCCTCCAACCAATCAGCTCCTAACTGTCATGTGTTTGAAAAATGACAGTAAGGAGCTAATTGGTTGGAGGATTAAGGCCCAGATAAATCTAGGCCTTAGTGTGGGCTCAGTGAATCAGCACGTCAATTCAGTATACAGATAAACATATTACATGTAAATTGAACATAAACTATCAAACATTGTACTAAACACTTCAGAGATAGAAGAGTGAGTGGTTAGTAATTAACCTAAACCTACTTCAGTAGACAATAGATCTATGATCTATATACTGTATATACAGTATACATCATCCTTTTGTGCAGCCACACACAGACTAAACCAGTGCTTCCCAGCCACACATTGCACAAGAGTGAGGGCAACCTTAGCCAGCCACTCTTTGTACAGGGATAAAACAGCCACATGTTGCATGCTGTACGGGTTACTGTAATGCCCCCATACCTGAGTGGTTAGGGTGCTTTCTGGATTAGTCATTGTAGTTCTTGATGATCACTGAATGGTGCAGTATTGGCAAGTGTAACTGTCTCCACACAGAATAAGGATAGTCTTTAGGAATAGGTGGGAAAGTCTGGCTTTTTTAGGGAACTGTTTTTCTTCCCAGCTCCATTTGAAATGGTGTGGATCAGGGCACTGTCTATGCAATTTTCTTAAATTCAAGTCCTATGCCACTATTCTTTATTTATACTAATTACAATATGCTGTGGAAATGAAGATTGAGGTTGAGGCTTTTAACTACACACAGAATGAAGGTTGGTAGTAAAAAGGGATTTGTTATAGACTTTTAGTTTTTAATGGAAAAAAAAAACTGAAAAGAATGCCTTTAACCAGATACTGAGTAAGACGTGTACACCTAGACAGTTGCTCAGCACCCTGCCTTAACCCTTTAACTAGCACCAGAAGGAAGTAGTTATGGCCCCCATAATTTGGAGTGGAAGCTACTTTGTTTGCGCCCTTCATCAAATGAATAATATGACAATGACTAAGCAGTCAGCTCTCAAAGTGATACATTTTTAAGATGCGGCAATTTTAATACAACATCATTAGGTTGAATTTTGGGAAGATCCCTTTTTCAGCTGTGGGATACCTCTTGTACTGGGCAGTGTTGAGTCACTATTTGGAGGAGACTGGGAAAACAGTACACAGTGTACAATCAGCAGGCTCAACCACACTTAGAATAGTAGAGTGATCACAGAGAATCACTCTTTCATCTGGGCAGACAGACATAACATTGAACTAATGGTCTTTATAACTGGAATACACCCACCAACTTATCTCAACATCTTACTATCAGGTTCTTTACACCCTATTGCACCATGCAGACGTGGAATATTAGGTATTGCACCAGGTAGCCCTGGGATATTAGGTATTGCACTAAGCAGCCCCTGCATATTATGTATTGCACCAGGCAGCCCTGGGATATTAGGTATTGCACCAGGCAGCCCTTGAATATTAGGTATTGCACCAGGCAGCCCTGGGATATTAGATATTGCACCAGGCAACCCTGGTATATTAGGTATTGCTCTAGGCAGCCCTGAGATATTAGGTATTGCACCAGGCAGCCCTGGGATATTAGGTATTGCACCATGCAGCCCTGGGATATTAGGTATTGCACCAGACAGACCTGGGGTATTAGGTATTGCACCACGCAGCCCTGGGATATTAGGTATTGCACCAGGCATCCCTGAGATATTAGGTATTGCACCAGGCAGTCATGGGATATTAGGTATTGCACCATGCAGCCCTGGGATATTAGGTATTGCACCAGACAGACCTGGGGTATTAGGTATTGCACCACGCAGCCCTGGGATATTAGGTATTGCACCAGGCATCCCTGAGATATTAGGTATTGCACCAGGCAGCCATGGGATATTAGGTATTGCACCAGGCAGCCCTGGGATATTAGGTATTGCAGGTTGAACAGCACAACTTCATAAGTCATAAGGTTTCTACAACAGCTACTGTTTTTCTATAGATTAATCTTGCGGCTGATTGCATCTCACCACATACTTTCGGGTTGTATCAGCTGTTTCTTGCTAGTGCTGTATAGCCCACACTAAAATCCTAGATCTGATTAAAGTCTCTTCATAGTGTGATAGTTTATTTTTGTTATTTTTCCTTGTTTATACCTAACAGAAAAACAAAATTCTATGGAATGTAACTTTTATAAGTATGGTAATAATTTGTACATTTTGTTTGAAATTGGACTACTCAGTTCCATCTCATTACACCTCAGATCATTTAACAAAATATTGGCTATAGTCAACTAATAAAAATCAAAATAGTTAGTGTGTATACTAGTAGCATTAAGCTTAGACTGGCTGGCTTTTACCGTGTGTCACCAAAACATTTGAGACATCTGAAAATTATCTAAATGGAAGTGAAGCTTATGTCACATCTTGGGATTCATTGGCTGCTGCAGTTTTGGATGACGTAATAGGAATAACATGTATGTAAGAACTAAATCCCAGCAGTGCTATTGAGATAGAGCAGAGTATTCAGTGGATATATTATATACATACACTGGTGTAATGCTATTGTGAGGACGCACCTTTTTAGAGCAGACGGATCTGACATTTTAGTACTATAGATAAAATATGTATTTCCTTTTTAATATGTAATCTGCTCATAACTATGTTAGGGGTATATTTACTAAAGTGCGGGTTTTTAGAAGTGGAGATGTTGCTCGTAGCAACCAATCACATTCTAGCTATTATATTCCAGAAGGTGCTAGATAACTGTTAAGTAGAATCTGACTAGCTGCTCTATGGGCAACATCTTTACTTCTAAAAACCCGTACTTTGGTAAATATACTCCTAGGTGTCTGCCTTTGCCTCAGTTCATGCATACTCAAGCTCTTTTCTCAGACAGATGACTGTTTATTGCTTCCTTTATTATATCTATGTCATGTTATTCTCCACACTTCCCCCAATTATACACAACGTATCTGCTAATTATAAACTGTGATGGTTATTAAAATAGTAGTTTTCCATTCAAGGAATAATGAGTTTACCTTGATTTGGTAGAATTGTTAATCTGCACGTCCAAAGGGGATTCAGTCTCCCAGGTTACATAACACTACTGGTGAAAACAGTTTTTATTAGATAGGAGAACACTAAATGAAGGGAAATATTGGCACATAGATATTTTTTTTTATTGTATACAATTTCACAATACATTATAGTTCTTATACAGTATTTGCCAATTGACAAGCAGCATGTAAGGTATCACTCACTACAACAGTGCATGTAATAGTGGTCATCTTAACCAAATCTCAGCTTTCATGCCATGCATTTCAGCAACTGTGCAAGCCAATTTTCTCTATACACTGATATTTTACTTTTTATCTTGCGCTCTCCTATTCAGAGAGCCTCATATATGAGTAAATGGCAGATTTATTTGACATACTGCATTATACAGTACTAACCCAATCAATTTTTTTTTTCTTTTTTAGGTAGAAATGTTTCTTCTTGGATACGCATTGCAGTATACCATCAAAGTGTACAGACTGTACAAATATGGAACAGATGAATTTATTACACAATATCCTGATGACCAGGCAAACTGGCCAGTTGTAACTCTTATAACTGAAGATGACCGGCATTACAATGTCCCAGTTAGAGTGTGTGAAGAGACAAGCTTATAAATAAGTCTTTCCCCCAAACCTTTATGAAGGTGATCTATTACTCACGTGATTTACAATTGTACTATTGCTATGCAACTGAAGCTTTCTCTTCTGACCATTTTTTAGTAAATTTTTTACGATGAGAAATGAACCCGTTACATATATTTAACGTGCTTGAGCCGGTGCTCTGTTCATGTCCAATAAATCTATTGGACGCTATTTGGGATTAACAATCTAAAGTCTCAAAATTTACTTACTTGCAAATTAGCATTTTATGCTTTTGGAAACTTAAAGGACCATCAAACCTAACAAATTCATGTACAGTAAACTGATTATAGAAAATAAAAATGTAGCAATCATATTCACTATACATGAAGCTTTTAGCAGTTTATTATAAATACTGTACAGTATTTTTCAGGCAACAAATTGATTGGGGTGTGGCGAATAATTTCAGTAATCCTACTGAAGACATGACAGGAACCCTTTTTGGGTGACAACAGAAGGCAATTGTTTACCGTATGTTTACTAATGAGTGAGTTATTAAAGCCGCCAATTATCACTGGCTTTGACCTATAGATTTAAGACTGCAATTGAAATACATGCTAAATCAGGCTTATTCAGCATTTGTTTCCAACTATCAGAGCCACTGGTGATCTACCACTGATGAGTAAATACACCCCAAGATTTCGTACAATGTCAAAACTCTCTTTCCTGCTAAATTGTAAATATTTGCAGACAGTATACCAATTTGGGACTGTTTTAAAGTAACTTCTAATATTCAGTCAATTTATATATTAGATTTTAAAAATTAGCCTTTAAAAATACAGCCAATAAACTTAAATACAATTTCAGATATTTAAAGATTTTTTTTCTTTTTTCTTTGACTATAAATTTGTATGTCCAGAAAAGTTTCATTAAATGGTAAAAATCATATTTTTGAAATGATATTCAAAGTCCCATGACCCCCAAACTCACAAAAGTATGATACCTCACTTGTACAAACCCACTTACAGTATAAATGAGAAAATATGCATATTATTTAAAAGGGGGATATCACCTACATTTAAAACTTATTGAAGAAAACTCCAAAAATGTAATGTTTCAAAATCATTTCATGTGCAAGGACTGGGGCTCCCACTTTGTGCATCTATGGAAACTTGCATCAGCCCCATGCTAGGTGCAGAATCTCCGTCAGAGTATGGCCTCCGGTGTGCCAATTAGGCTGGAGATCACGACCCGTTATGTGACACACCCTCGACACTCCCATAAGACGGCCATCAGGCAGTGCATCTCTATGCGTCTGAATTGCCACAGCCCAGGAACACCAAATACATATACAATACATTTCTGAGACGTGCATTTCAAACGCTATTGTGACTCTGTACATACACACCATGGGACGCATGCGCTATGCAACTTTTTAGCAGCTTAGATGCATTTGCAGTTGAAAAATCAACCGTGAATATCAGCAATACATCCAACTTAGAATCAGGCCCAACGAATGAAAATGTCGAAGCTTCCTAAATGCATACTATGCAAAACCACCCTGCTGTATAGCAGCTATAATATATGGGTTAACTAGTTAATCAGCTAAATAGATAAAGAAGACTTCTGCAAAGTTGCTTTTCCTTCCCTATTTCTGTTCTTTGCTGTCTCTCAGCTGACAAGTGTGAAATGTGTGTTTATGTGAGTGTAGAGTGTTTCAATGTTTTCTGAGCTAAGAGGCTTACCTGCTCCTGGCAAGTTTGGTTGGCCTCTGCAATGCACCTGTGGGAGTGCAAGCAGGGCCAACTTTGACTCCCCGGGTACACTAATTGCCAATACAAGTTTATAGATTTGACTCCCTTCTTCCGTGTTAGGTGAACTCATCGGGAGGTCCCTGCTGCCTATTTAACATCACTTCCAAGGTCACACTCTGTGCTGATTGGCAATGAAGCTGGATACAACACTTAGAACTTATATGTAAGAAATACAGTTTCAAAGAAGTTTTTACAACATGGAGCATGGACCCATCCCCAAAGAGCAGAAGGGCACCAGTTCTAAATAAGACCCTTTTTAGAAGTGCCTGCTCCAAATTTTTTCGATTGTTTACTATGTAACCCTTTCCTTCTGTGTCAGCATTTAGAGCCTGTGGAAGGGTGAAAAACAGCAATCTCATAATTTTGTTTGCAGCGTTTATAAGATTTTATTTGAAGATTATGAATGGTCATTATATGTGGCTTGTATACCTCAGAACAAAGAAACCACAACTCACTCTACTGAACAAGTTTATTAACATTTATTTTTATGCTTTAAAATTGTATTAAATCTTGGTGATATGAATGCAGGATGCTTTTGTCATTAAAGATGATTTCTATAATATTCAAGGGTAGAAGAGCTATGGGGCTTTATTCTTCCTGGTGGGTTGCAGGAGAAGATGTAAAATGGCACCCACAGTCAGTGTAAAGCCTGGTGTGCTTTCCACTGCCTGTGGGTGCAGTTTTAATCTTTCACCTTCAACCCTCAGGGAAACATAATGCCCCATATCTCTTCAGCCCGGGAAGCAGCGGCTTATAAATGTAACTGCTTCAGAGATAAAGACCACAATATAGAGAGAGAGGATTTACAGCCTGGTCCCTCTTGTGCTGCTGGGTACCTGCATTCTCTTAATGAGCTTAATTAGTCATCTAGCAATGAGCCAGATAAAGAGATAAAGAATGGGAACAAATTTAAGAGATTTAACTGTATATATCCTGTTCTTTATGAAGAAGCTTCTAAATGGTATTTGGAGCTGACAATTGATGCAGCTGTAACCAGTCAGCCTATGAGGACCACGATTCCAATGGAAAATGGAAGAGCACTGATGAATCCTATAGGTAGGAAAAGGGAAAGTTTATTTAAGATCCTTCAAGTTTGCTCTAGTACAATGTTTTGGCTATTGCTTCAGTGTTCAGGGTGCTTAGCATATATGGGTATATATAGACAATTCAAAGATACACAAGAGAAAAGGTAAAATACTGGGGACCCATTTATCATGCTTTGGAGTGAAATCAAAGGAGATTTATTTTCTTTGGTAAGCTTCACTGGATACAATCCCTTCTCATCATAACAGTGGCCTTAGCGGTAGTTGTGAATAGAGTGTTACAACTGTGCCCATGAGTGACAGACCCACAATTTAAGACCTTTATCTACACGTGCATTTGTTGGTAAGTTTTTTGTGTCAGTTGACAAACTGAATTCCATGTCTCAAAGTTAAGGTAAGTTCCATCTTTTGCCACATGACAGTAAAATTCTGCATTTATCTTCCTCTTTACCAGCATTTAAGAGAAGCACAAACTATTGAACAGGGAAACAGTACTTTTATTGGTACCACATTTAAGCAGCCTTTTTGCTTCAAGATTAAGGAAAGGAGCTAAATGACTTGCAATGTATCTATGCAGAAACGTACATACTTACCACTCTAGGGGTCTACTTACTAAGCTTTGTTAGGAGATAAAGTGAACGGAGATAAGGTATCAGCCAATCAGCTCCTAACTGTCATACACAGCCTGTGACTTGACAGTTAGGAGCTAATTGGCTGGTACCTTATCACCGTTCACTTTATCTCCTAACACAGCTTAGTAAATAGACCACTAGATCACTGGATACCCAAAATCATAAATGAAAGATACAAATCAGGGAACTTCTGAACCATTCTAGATCTGAGGCAGATCAATCAATTAATTTACACATGGAGTCAGTGCATTCCATTCTTAATGAGGTAAAATTAGATTTTATTAGCTCCATAGATGTACAAATGCTTATCTCCACATTCCTATTATAGATCAATATCACCAGTTTCTTAGCTTCTTTGTGCTTGGTCACCACATTGAGTTCATGGGTCTCCCATTTAGAGCTTCACATATCAAAATACCACAAAGGTCCAACTGGAAACAAGTAATTAAAATGTGGCCTTATCTGTATGACTTTCTAGTATCAGGAATATCCGAGTATGACGCAGATAATGTGCCTATAGGCACATTGTTGGAAAGCCAAGATAGTGAAAGGTCATCTAGTGCCTTCTCAATAGCTACAATTCTTAGGGGTACAGATAGACACAGTAAAAAACAATGTCTAGATTACCAACATCATCTAGTATACCAACCTCAGTATCAGCAAATAGGGACCATAAGGATTTGTTTCTGTCTCATGCACTATAGGTATGTACAAGGAAATCAATTTAAATGGCGGCAGCTTCTAAGACTAAAAGATAATGGAGTAGCCTTCTCACAACCTGAATGGATTTACAGCCCCTCCAACTCCAGCCCCAAAGTGTGGGGCTCTCATCTACTTGCAGAAGTGGTACAAAGAGCGTGGGTTTATAGCAAGTGATGACTTCATAGAAATATTCTAGAAATGAGGGCAGTATGGCATACAATTCAGCACTATCAACCTTTCCACCAAACATACAATAGTTGTATTTCTAAATCACTAAAGTGGTACAAAAAGCAGGACTTTGATGACAGATGTGTCAAAAGTCCAGTCATGAACAGGACAAAATTTTATATCTGCATTTCATGTTGCAAGCAAAGACCACAGGATAGCAAATTATTTCAGTCTATATTAAGTCCATCCAGGATGATGGGCCTTACACACAAATGTTTTCTAACTTCAAGTACACAAGTTCCCTCAAATAGGTCTAATGGTTAAATTTCCTTCAATACAGTTCTATTCACAGGGGTCCCAGAATAAAGGGAATATATGCTCTGTAAGTTTCATAATATTGTCATCTAGAGTATTCCCCAAATGATTGCACTCTATAGAAGATCAAAAAAGAAGCAGTAGGGGTTACAGTGGTGCTTCCATTTTCACTACACTACCCATGGGTTCTAATAGATTGTTTAATATTTATGGCAAACAGTCTTGGCCAGTGGCGGCCCTAGAGGTTGGGCTGCAGCGCAGTCCAAAATTCAAATAGGGGAGCCACACCAACTGCCAGGGAGTCCCAGCTGGCGATGTTTGGCAGCTTTCGGAAGGGCAGTTGGTGTAGCTCCCCTATTTGAATTTAGGACTCTGCTGCAGCCCCACCTGTGGAGCCGCCACTAGTATTGGCATTGGCCATATCTACTAAATAGGAAGGGTAGGGGAAAAGAAGGAACCTACAGCACAGGTGCTAATTAGTATATTTACATTATTCAATATTCAATATACAGTAAGTGCAGCATTGGTACAAATAGTTCAATGCTCTTTGCAGACAGGCATTTTTCCTGAATCACTAAAGGAAGCAATTGTTAGACCACTTCTTAAAAAACCTAATTTAGACCCCGACTGCATGACCAACTACAGCCTGGTATCAAACCTTCCTTTCTAGGAAAGGTTATTGAGAAAGTGGGGATCCATTCCAGCCAGGATTCAGGAGAAGACATAGCACTGAAACAGCTTTGGTATGTGTCCTGATGGCACGAGACAGAGGTGTTCAATCTTAATCCTTCTGGATCTCTCTGCAGCATTTGATACTGTGGACCACAGGATTCTAATTGAGCGCTTGAAACATTTTTGTGGATTGGATGCACAGTCCTTAGCTGGTTCAAGTCATTTCTTACCGTCAGGTCACAGAGCGTTTCTTCTGGAGCAAACTCTTCCTCACCAGTGTCACTTCCATGTTTGTCCCACAGGGTTCTATTCTATCTCCCATGCTTTTTGCACTATACATGCTACCACTGGGTGAAATAATCAGACATCATGGCCTGGTCTGCTACTGCTATGCAGATGATACACAACTGTACCTGTCCTTTGCTCCAGGTACTGAGAACCCAATAACAACCCTAAATGGCTGTCTAACTGAGCTCCAGGAATGGATGAGTGCCAGTTGGCTGCGACTGAATCCTAATAAAACAGATGTCCTCATGATAGGTCCAACAGGACTTATGCTTCAGGGTTCAGAACAACAAAACACTGAACATGTGCAGAATCTTGGTGTCCTGGATAGTGGTTTGACACTTAAACATCAGGTATCAGCCACAACCGAATCCTCATTCTTTCATCTGAGGAACATAGCCAGAATCAAGCACTTAATTCCCTCAGAAGAGCTTTCTAAAGTTATACATGCATTTATATAATCATGCCTAGACTACTAAACACCCTCTACCTTGGTCTCCCAGCAAAAGAATTGCACCGCTTGCAGATGGTATAAAATGCAGCTGCCAGGCTATTAACCAACCAGCCCCGGTCCAGCCACATAACACCCATTCTCTACTCTCTTCACTGGCTATCTGTAAACCATTGGACGCAGCAGTAGAGCCATTCTGCCTGAGCTGAATGCTTTTATTTCAAATGTGGGCACCATTCCAGAGCATTGGAGCGAGTCCTGGAGTCTGGGGGAGCAGCAGAAGAACCTAGCACTGCCCTGGACATATACTGTATACAGTGGATAGTGAAGGTATACAGTATTAAAAATTATCCTTATAGATGGTTTATAGTAGTTTACCCCTAACTGCATGTTTTTCAGATTTCGTAGGTGGTGCACAGGGGTAATCATTACTAGTTGTGACAATTATTTCATTTGTGATATTAAAATCTTTAAAACATATAGCTGTAGTAAATTTTAATTATATACTGTTATTGTGGTCAGGTAGTGGGCCGGAGGGGGGTGTGTCCAGGCAACCGGAACCCCCCTCCCCCTCCTGCGTTTGCCTATGGACTGGATCATACAGCCCACCAAAAACCTTTGCAATCTTGCTGGACCAATATGTAATAGGCAGCACATATCCTAGTGTATCAATGCCTATTTCTCTATAGATTGCAAGCTTGCGAGCAAGGCCCTCTTACCTCTATGTTTGTTATTACCCAGTCTTGTTTTATTACTGTTTATTCCCAATTGTAAAGTACAATGAAATAGTGCTGTATAAGTAGCTTTTATTAATAATAAGAATTAATAATAATAACAACAACAACTGGTGAGTGAGAGCTGAAGAGGATTCAAACCTTGATTGAAAGTATAGGTGATTGGATCTGCTTTTGACATTCCCTGACTGTGGTTCCTGTTGGGATCTTCTCAGCAAAGGAAAAAGCAAAACCAGGATCTTAATGAGAGTTGGAGTATGAAAAGAAAGTATTGAGAAGTATTCAATGTTTAAATCATATGGCAAATATAGAATATATTCCTCTTTTCTGTATTGAAAAAATATATTTCTGAGTATTAAGTCATGTTTTCACTACAGAGTTAAGTATAAACCCCTGTCATTATTAGTCCCAGAAATGAAGAACCACCGAGGCGCATTTCATCGTGTACCAACCTTTCCAAAAAGAACACGTTCAGAACAGCAGATCAACATTGTCCTTCCTATTGAACCCCATTGAGGGCATGCTGCTCCATCTAAAAATACTACTTTTATCCCTTATAACCTGGTATTCCCATCCATGTTGCTGTTTTTTTATTTTGACAGCTTGGGAAGATGACCAAACTATGGGCCTGATACAGCAAGGAACACAGTTGCGTAAACACACACAATCAGTCAATTAATTTGCATGGCACATGCGTATGCATCACATGTGCAGGTGCGCGAGGCAGACGCTGCGTTCACAGAGGCTACGCAGACTCATGACAGTGAATAACAGGAAGTGCCATTTGTGGATGGTGATGGGGTGGTGGTCGGGTGAACGCTGGCATGCCAGTGAGTTTCAATGCTGTTTCACATGCATGCATAAATTAGCCACTGCAATACCAGATGCCTCCTGAGGTCTCATAGCGTGCGCTGAAGTTAACAATTCCCGAGTGAGGTCTGACCTGCCTAAACTGTGCGTATGGGTCCGATGTTACCGATAGTTTCGCTATGTTGTCAATGTATACGTATGTGAATAAGGGGAAGTGGGCGTCCTTATGTCAGGCTGCGATCGCAAAGCGAATGCAAACGATTAAATATCACCGCTGATGCCTTGTGTAAATAGATTCCTCCTGCCGGCTTATGTGATCAACAGCTGTGTCCGAAGATCACTAACCATCGTAGATGTATGTAAATGTACATCTGTGAATTAGGCCCACTGTTTCCAAAATATAAGTAGGCACAATAGATTAAGTAGGAGCCACGGCAAACGTGCAACAAATAATACATTGTGCAAGTATGCCAATTTATTACATCCAGTGAGCGGGAATGAAAGCTAACTTGTGTAAATAACACAACGACTGCATAAATGAATAAAATCCAGGTTATGCAAGCAATAAAATGACTAATACACCTGGTAATGAAACATGAAATAGTAACATTATAAAAAGGCAGAGCGATCAATATCAATTTTCAGTCCGTTTGGTGATAGTTTCAATTGATAGATACAGAGTTTCTCTCCTGGACAATTTAATCTGCCGGTCACCACCTTTTGTCCTGAATGGTCACTGGTGAACCTCACAAAACTGTTTAGATTCACTATGTGGGCCTGCTTCAGAGTTGAACGCAAACCACGCATGATCTGCACCGCGGATGTGCAAGTCTACTGAGACTACGGTCACAGTGCCCTTAAGCCGCAGCGGTTTGTGGTCGGGGAATGGGTGGCGATGATCAAGTTTCCGAAAATGGAGGTGTTTCACTCTCATTTTCTGTGAGTGCCGAGGTCAGTGTCTGTGTCTTCCGAAGCAGATTACTGGCCTCGGCTAGGGAGCTGTGAAGGCCATTCTGAGTACTGTAGCTCTAGACTCACTCAGATGGCAGATAATACGACTAGTGATCCGATGCTTCTTCAGACGCAGCACTCTTATCCGTGATTCCGCCAGGGAGCGTCTTTTATCCTCAGATGCCTACTGCGGCATTAGCATGATTTAGCATGGCTGTTCTGTCCAATGATGCAGCAGTGAGGCTATCAGTTATTAGCATCTGAATCAGGCCCTGTGTCATTAGGCCTTTGGTAATGTCCAGAAGGTGTTCTTGTATGTGGTCTTGCTGGATCTAGAATTTTTCCCATGTATTGAAGACTTGAGGGATATTTTAACAAACAGATGATGTAACCAAACAAACCTGTGATATTTTCCTTTATCTGGTAGTTTTTCTAGTAAATGTTTGATTTGAAATTGTTACTTTTTAGTCCTCATTTAAAGGACTGCACAGGGGAAATACCTTCAGGATTCAAAGTTTCTTGTTTTTAGTGACCAAGGACACCAAGTTTTGTTTTAGGTTGGGTGCTCTCTTATAGATCACAAATAGTTTGGAAGGTTAAATAGGTTAAAGGATGGGGTAAAGTAAGTTAATATTCCAATGTTTATTGAGAACTTTATTTGTTTTGATTGATCACTGTAGTCTGTAAAATTGTACAGAGTGTTTGGTAGAATCATCTAAATTTTTTCTTGTTTAATAGTCTCAGAGCTGGATCTATATTTGATCTAGTAAGTCCTCAGGGTAACCCCTGTCCTTGAATCTTTTAGCGAGGAAGAGAGACTGATTTGTAAACCTTATCTCCAGTGCAATTCATTCTTTCGTCCCTTGGGGGATGTTGCAGATCCAACTTGGATTGTGGCAACTTCATGGTAACATGTAGTTGTTAAAATCCACATTTTAAAATGGGTCCTTGTGTTCATGCTTCCTTCTTTGGCATAGATTTCAAGATATAATAAGACAATCATGTATTTGCTATAACAGAATTCACATGTAAGATTTAAATTATTTAGGTACAGTAGGACATTTTTCAACAAATCTTTTTCCTCCTTTCCACATAAAAATTACTTTGTCTATGTACTTTTTCCAAATTATAATCCTGTCTAAAAGGGATTGTTATGCCAAATAAAATTGTCCTCCCAGTGGCCCATAAAAAGGTTTGCAGAACTCAGAACAATGCATGTACCCACGGCTAAGTATTGAATCAAAGTAAGAATTATGCTGTTTAAAATAAATTTTATTTGTGACTCGATTCTCTAGGTGTAAATAGTGGTCAGATGCTTGTAGAACAGGATTGTAATGTATAGGTGTACAAGGAAACCACGACTGCAGTGCAAAACTAAGCGTTTTCATCCCAATTGATCTTTTTTTATTTCTTTGTTAATCTAAATAGAATTCCTTAAATAAGAGGGAAGTTAAACCATGGATTTATAAATATAGATGTCCACATACTTAGTGAGAGTGGATGTCAATAAATATATAGAGAATAATAGTTTATAATTTCCTGTTTACCTTTATATTTTGGGGACAAATCCATTTAATTTGTAGATACATAAGTGATGGGACATTTCACATAGTTTTCCTTTTTTTATTACATTATTTATATTAATTTCACCTCTATTCTAATTTTTTATATTTTTGCTGTTTTCAGTCAACCTAATAAAAGTGAAATTATATTCATTGTACAGGTTGAGTCTCCCATATCCAAAATGCTTGGGACCAGGGGTATTTTGGATAACGGAATATTCCGTATTTTGGAATAATTGCATACCATAATGAAATGTTTTGGGAATAGGACCCAAATATACACACAGAATGCATTTATGTGTTATATACACCTTATACACATAGGGCCTGATTCAGAGGCGGACGCAAGTGGATGCTCGCTCGTTCGGCGTACAAGCGAGAAAATGTAAATTCAAGCGCTCGCTCGTAAGTTCGCTCGTAGCTAATCTGCCGCCCCAAAGTCTCCCAACCCCTCCTCTAGCTAACGAACGTTCATATTAGCGACCGTCCATCTCCAAATTTGGTTGCAGGGAACGCTCGCACAAGTCCAAACCGGAAGTGGGCCTGTCATTTATCGTTTGCTTGCTATTTCATTCTGCCCACATACTGGAATCGATTCCTAGCAATCAGTATATTAATTAGCTTAATTGTTATTCACATCTTTGCAATCCGTTTTTTTTTTTCAATGTCAATAAACTTTATTATTGTTCGTGTGTGTCATTCCTTCCGCTGAATACGTTCGTTTGTACCAAGGGGATGGTTTTTCAAAGTTGTTTTGAATGCTACTATTGTTTTGCGGAAGTTTATATGCAGATTTTTCATCTTTATAAATAATATTTAAATTAGCTAACGCATGTCACTGCCTCAAGCCTATAATAATTCACATTATATTTGTGAGGGTGTAGGTCACATGTCTCATAAAATAACCAATACAATGTGTTCTGTTATATTTCAAAGTACATTAGCCAATCAGATTTTTTCTGGGCCCTTTATTAAAACTTTTTTTGCACACAAATCATTGCCATCATGAGAGCCGCAGCCTTTACAAGACGCGAACTCCTGGTCCTCACAGAAGTGATGGACCGGAGGATCACTATTCTGCAGGCCCCCATCACAAACCAACGCAAGCGGCTCGCCTATGCGGAGGTGATGCGCCGCCTGCGATCGTTGGGCTACCGCCGCAATATTGGTCAGCTGGAAAGGCGGTGGTCAGATCTCCACCGCAGGTCCCCCCACCTTTTGGGGAATTTGCCTGTGGAAATACGCGACAGTAAGTTTTCTTTGGTTTTTTTTTCAATGTAAGCCTCCCTGCGTGTGCATGTTTGCCATCTATCCCTGTTTTTTTTTTAAGTCATTTTAAATTTTGGACTGTGTAAATTGATAATAAAACCCTAAAAAAAACACTAACATTTTTTTATCTAACATTTAGGGGCTGAGCTCTGAGTCCGACGTCGACGAATCCAACGTCATCGCCCTCGTCCCCTATCCTCCACTCCAACACAATCCTCCTCTCCCCAACCTTCACCAAATTCCCCCTCCAACTTAGACCGCCCAGTGCCTGAGGCCCATCCCTGTCCGATTATTCCCATCCTTCCCAATTCACCCACCCCTCCACCCCCCCTCTCTTTTCATCACCCACCCCTCCACCCCCCCTCTCTTTTCATCACCCCCCTCCCCCCCTTTCTTTTCCTCCCCCTCCACACAGAGTCAAATCACCCCTCCTAGCTCGGACCATCACTGGCCCACCTCGGAGGAGGACGATGTGTTGCCTACAGGACCAGGCATCAATCTGACCGGTATGTTTGCCTTTTTTTTAACTATTTTTTTTTGCTTTTTGGGTGATGTTGTCCTTTTGCCTGTGCATTTCCAATTTGGAAAGTATTTCTAATGTTTTGGATATATATCTTGGCCAAACAATGTATAGGATGTTTTTCCCTTACACATATCACACATGTCCAAACACTCATACTTGTGTCTATCTATTTTACGGGAGCAACAAATGTATTGTTTTTGCCTACTTCGCCTTTTTTTTTTAATTTTTTAAATGTTTAATTTTTCAAGTTAGTATTTATCTAATCTTTGTGTTTGCTTAAATGAAAAATGTAGATATTTGGTTAAACTATAGTCTGATTTGTAGTTGTTTGGTAACATATAAATTAAGGTGTCAGTTTAGTTATCCCTTTTTTGTTTTTAAAACACAGAGGACCAGAGGCGTTTGCAAGAAATGCTGGACGGTTTACAAACCTTGAGGTCACATCTCATCGGCATGCTTGTTGTCGTTGATCACTTGGTGGCAGTCCTGCGGCACTAATTGTTTTTTTTTTTTTCAACACACTTAAAATGTTGGGATAAATAAAATATGTTTGGATTTCTTAAAGTCTCATTCCTTGTCTGTAAATATTACATTCTTTAACCTTACATAAGTCGACTATTGGAGCATGTTTTTTTAAGTCATGTAAATGTGTTTGTAGAAAGCTCAAGTAAGTATGTAAGCTGGCACATTAAACACCTAACAATATCAATAGGTTTGTCGAATTACCACAGATTATTTTTATTTTGTGGCGGGTAATGTAAATATTCTCTAAAACCTGCTTAGGCCTAGATTAGAAAACCTACTGATTCACCATAATACCTTTGGTGTTTGTTTTTAGCCACAAAGCATGCTAAAATACTTTACAATTTAATACATTACAGGATTAGCCATTAAGCAAGTTTGCCTTTTTTGGACCAGGTTACACTTGCTTGTAATTTACCAAGGAAAAGTCTTTAAAAGGTTAGCCAAAAATTTAATCCACACAAACAAAATAAACATAGTGAATTTTGACAAGCAATTAACACAGTGAAAACACACTTCAAAAAACAACCAACACCAAAAAAAAAAAAACAACAACAACAATCAAGAACTGTTTGAAGAAGTAGCAGGCCAACATGAATTCCAAAATGAGGCGAAAAAAATTATTGTTCCAGAAGTTAGAGCCAATGTGGACACATGAAGAAATTTTTTGGGATCAGGTAGTAGGCATCGTTTGTTCGGGTAATTTAATGGAATAAAAGACACCCAAAAGAAAAAGGAAAAAAAAATACAATTGGTCATTGAAATCTTACATGTCTACATAGTGTAAATTAAAGACATTATTAGCAAAAATTACCTAAAATATCTGGCCACCACATCATCGTGTATGGCCCCCCCACATACTGACCTCCGACCAACCTCGGGGGGGCCATCCTCAGGCAAGGCATCCTCTGGCTGCATTGGGACACCACTCCTTATGGTGATGTTGTGAAATATCCCACACAGGACCACAATTTTTGAAACCATATCCGGCAAATACATGGGCTCGCCACCAGAGCGGTGGAGGCATCTGAATCGGCCTTTTAAAAGGAATTATACTCACTTTGTGGCCCTGGTGTGGGAGCCAAATATGGAGTGAGCAGCCAGGGCGTGTAAGGGTAACCACTGTCTCCTGTGAAAAAACCCCTCACAAACATCGGGACAATTGTGTAACAAGCTTTGCATTGGTTGCCACGGAAGGTGTCAACTTACCCAGAAGCCACGCATCACCAGCTTGTAGGTTGTCTAATTTGTGCCAAATCCCTGATTGCCGGATGACAAATGAATCATGTGCACTCCCGGGGAATTTGGCATTCAGGCACAGGATCTGGAGGGAGGCATCACATACCACCATTACATTCAGTGAATGAAAGTGTTTGCGGTTCCTATAAATAGCCTCCAGCCTTGCTGGAGGCTGAAGTGGTATGTGAGTGCCATCCACAACCCCTATGATGTGTGGGAAGCCAGCTATTTGGTAAAAATTGGCCTTCGCCACACTAAAGGAACCCATATCCACTGGTATTTGAATAAAACGATGGAGGTGTTTAAAAATGGCCTCCATCACTGCCCTCAGGATCCTTGAAAAGGAGGATTGGGAGATTCCAGCAACTATTCCCACCGTGGTTTGAAAGGATCCTGAGGCACAGAAATGTAACCGACATTAATTGCGTAAGTGGTGGTATTGCTGTAGGACTGTCAATTTTCCGTTCAAGATCACTCTCTATTAATGAGAGAGTGTCTAGGATGATTTTTGGAGGAAGACGGTATCGTCTTAAGACCTCATCATCTGGCATTCCAAAAAGGGTGACACGTGTTCTATATATCAGGGGCCTTGCACGCCTACGAGGCCTACGCCTGGGACGAAGTTGAGGTTGGTCGGGTTCTGGAAACATGGCCAAGATAATACGACCAACATCAACCTGAAATGGTAAGCCAGGTAGTTATTGTTTGAGACAAATGTGAACCAAAAAACCAACTTATCTTTTCCAATAAATCCAAAGATGCTTACAGGCCGGGGTATTGTCATCTTTTGAAAAACCTACATTTTAAAAGAAAAACAAAAATCTATTTTTATTTTTACAAAAAAATGTATTCTAAACACATTTTTTAAAGCAAAAATATATAGAAGGGAGCACACATTAGTTAGGAAATGCACGCTACATTTACATTGGTATTCAATATGGGAGCGATAAGTCCCTTTTTGCGTTAATATCGCAATTCTGACATCATTATCGCAGGTTTTACTTTTACACCGTAGTCAATATCAAAGACATCGCATTTTTGAATAGTCGAAGTGATAAAACGGGGATCAGTTTTCACCATTGAATAGGTGTCGAAAAAAAGAGCAGAATTGGGGTTTAGGGGTGCAGACTTTAGAAAAATAGCCTGCACCCCTGAGATTGACATTTAACAAAGAACTGTGTAAAAATACTAAAAAAAAAAAAATATGGCCAAAAATTGTTAAACAATAGCCAAATATGTTCAGGGCTATTCTGCATGTATGCGGCAGGTGTTTTGAAGAATAGAATTATAGCGGCAGGTGCACAAATGCTGAATTTTAAAAAACTTACTTTAGGGACACCAAAATATGCTAGCACCCATTTTCATGTACCTCAAATTTGATGGGACCACTTAAAATAATTTAAAAACTATCCTAAGTGCTCTTCTGCATCACTTGTTCAATGTCGGTAAAAAAACACCTGCTGTGGCTATTTAAATACCCGACTTTCAATTAAAGGCTAAAACGGGGGTACCCACAGTGTTTCCCCATGTTTTTACAACTTTAGGGGGGACTTACAATTATTTAAATGAAAACTTTGTAACTTTACGCCAATCCAACTTCGGAGTTTCCCGTTTTCGTTAATTTTATATTGAATACGGGGATAAGCGTATTTCGTGTTAAGACATGATTATTACTTGGCAAAACATATGCGAAGACCAACATATCAAAATTGTAACTTCATGAACCAAAAAAAACTTACCGCAAAGCGACAAATAAGTCACAGTCCAAAAACTTCAATTGGGCAATGCCAAAATAACTATAAAAATAAAAAAATAAGTACTAACATTTGGTTAGTAGATCCATTTTTTTTAAAGGAGTTTTTAAAAACACTTACTCAAAAAATAACCAAAGAAGAAAATAACCCCCCCCAAAAAAAGCGAACGGAAATTCCAAAACTCAGAAAAACAATAACCAACTCCCAAAAACCGCCTCAAACCACTAATCATGCCAACAATCCACTCCTCCAAGCTAAACCTCCAACATTCATCACCCGCCACCTCGACTCGAGTCGCAACAAGCCATAAATAGTCTTTATTTTCCCGGTCAAATTAAGGACGGATCATAAGAGCGCACAATCAATGATGCAGACAAATAATGAGGACGCATGTATAAATACGTCACGGACATTCACAAACGGTCTGCTGTAGTTCAAGTTGAGGAGATCATAATGGCTGCAGAACAGCAAAACAATGGCCAAGAGGCGCCCGGTAAGTAATTGTCTCTTTTGTATTAAAGGATTATTTATAACAAGAATTTTGAGAACGTTTGACATCAAAATTTAAACAATGTTTTTAACAAAAGGAGTGGAGGATGCCATGTCAGAGGCTGCTGGGCCTAGTCAGCCGAAAAAACAGACCAAAAAAAAAAGGCAGCCACAATTCACAAGAAAGGAGATGGGGGTTTTGGTCCAAATGTGTGTTGACAACCTGCCACAGGCAGAAAGGAATATGGGTGCAAGCCAGAAGTGGAAAATGTGGGATGATATAGCCAGTGCTGTCAATAGGGTGGGTGAGTTTGACCGTGCAACCCGGGATGTCAAACGCCGGTACGTAAAAACTACATTTTAATAAAAAGTGGTTACAGGGCCAAATACTGCAGGAATAATGCCAACTTTTTCACCCAAAGATGGACCGATTTTAAATATTGGCTGAAACAAAAACTGGCTGAGAGGGCTAGGCATGCAAGGGGGACAGGTGGGGGTCCCACCCCTGTGTCATTGGAGCTTAATGACTTGGAAGAGCTGGCACAGGGGTGTGTGCAGGATGAGGAGGTGTTTGGCGTGTCCAACATGGATACGGACATGCCAGACTTTGCAGCTCCTCATGTTGTCCCAGGTAAATGTTGTTATGTTACCAACTCTCAAATCTGTTTGTGACAATATGTAGATTCTAATGTTACTCTTTTCTCATTTTTCTCACAGAGACACAGGCGGATGAGTCTGCTCCAGAGGGGAGCCTTGGCAGCAGAATTTCTGCTGGCTCTGCAGGGGAGGAAGCAGTAGATCTGGCTGGGGACCCTGCAGAAGCCAGTCCAGGGCAATCCCCCTCGCAGGCAGTGGCCCTCCTCACAGATCTCAATTTTAAATCGGATCACCACACAGAGATTCTGCTGAGGATGGACACCAGTCTGCTACGGGTGGCGGAGGCCATGGAGCAAAATGCTGCGGCCAACGTGACCATTGCTCAGGCCCTGGCCAAAAATACCGGGGCCAACATCAGAATTGCCAATGACCTGGAGCAGCCCATTCGCCAGCACATGGTGGAGCCGGCCTCCCTTCCTGCCGGAACATCAGGATCCTCCACCTCTGGCACAACAACATCCATCCCTCCAAATGCACCTAGCCCTCTGTCTAGTCCAGAGGCCACAACATCTGCCTCTGGACAGGCCAGCCAAGGACATCCCGGACCCGGTCAGGCTCCCACCCTACCCCGGCCAAACGGGCCAAAAGGCGATGACAGCACTGGCTAATTTTCCCACATTCCTTCTGTGCTTGCCCCATATTCCTTAAGGGCCAAAACTTCCCTCTCCTTTCTTGTGAATTGTTTTTAATGTGTGTTATTTTGTTTATGGCAAATGCCACTATTGTGTTTTTTTTTATTTTATTTCAAAATTATTTACGTTAGCCAGAGCTTAAATCTGGCAAATACACATAACCAAAAAAAAATGTGTCTAAAAAATTGAAAATCTGCTCCATTGTATTGTGACATTATTCTAAAAATGGTTCATAGGTAATCCCGCCCCAAAAAAAAAAAAATAACAAAAAAAAATGTACATTATTTTGAATTCCGAATCCAAAGGGTTAAAAACCATTTAGGAGTTTTAATGAACACTTTGCAAAAACAAAATGGATGCGATTTTGCGTGGCCCATTAAAACTGTTGCAAAAACACAAACATGATGACAATATTGTTGCAATAACAAAAATCCAAAAATAAAATGCATAAACAAATATTTTTCTCTAGTTGATTGTTTTTCTGGCAAGAAATGATAAATCGATTAAACATCGAAGAGGCACGGGAAGGAGGACGAGACCATCGTCATTGTGGTAGAGTATACCAGACCACAAGCTGAGCGAGCAGTTAGAATGAAAAGTGGATCAGACAGTGACGTATCACTTGTTCCGTTCACATTGGCCGTTCGCATGAGATAATTTATGCACTCCCAAAAAACGCCTCGACACGCCTGCGTTTTCCAATCTCCACCCCTGTCAACGGCCAAAAACGGCCTGTTCTGTCAATCACATTTGACATGTCACTTCCTGTTCGCTATTCGAAGAACGACTAAAAAAAATTATCGCAATCAGCCGTACGCACATGCGCAGTGTTACACCGGCGCATGCGTGGTTTCACAACATCGGAACGCTACGAGCGTACTGCCGCTTACGAGCGGCTCTGATTGAGGGCCTTAGCCTGCAGGTAATGTTATACAATATTTTCAATAATTTTGTGGCTCAAACAAAGTTTGTGTACATACATGAAATTAATTTATGTTTCATATACACCTTATACACACAGTCATGCCCAAAAAATTCCGGATTTCGGAATATTTGGATATGGGAGACTCAACCTGTATCTACATTATACAGTACTATTTGAGCTCATCCTGTAGACCTTCATTTTCTTTTCTCTGCTAGCGGTAGTCAATGATTCTATGCCAGAGATGATTGGGCGGCCAGGGGGCATAATCTGGTGATTGTGTAGCTTGAGGAGGTAGTACATATGTGGAATCCTTGAATGAGTTGTGTTTACATATTCAAATTCCATCTTTAAAAGTACTAATTTGACGAGGGCTTGTTTTATATGTGAAAAGAGACATAAGGAGTTGGATGCATCAACGTCTAAAGTTGTATACAGTATGTGTCTCTGTGCCTTATTCAGAGGTAGACAAAATGTCGATGTTTGCACAGTTGAGTTTCATTACCGATGGTGGTCACAGTGTGGACTTGGACACAGTTGGATTTACAGACAGGGAGCGTTTATGGGAAGTAATAGAGGATGATGACTCAAATGCAGGCTTCTTGTAACTGTTTCAAAGGGATGTCTATGCCTGCCACTGTGAATTTGTATGCAATGGATTAGGCTCTGGACCATAGGGTTGCTCACAATATCAAAGCAGTGACCGATGGTGTGTCTGTGTATGCAAGCGGCAAATACCATTTGCATTTTATTGCACAAAGGCTGCATATGGGATTGCAGCTGTGCATGCATTAGCTTCCACCTCTGAATTAGGCCCTTTATCTTGTAGTAGTTAATTTCTTCATCATAGATTGTTTTATTAAATACCACTGTTCCTCCTCCTTTGTCAGCTGGTCTCATGATAATATCAGGATTTGATTCCTTCATAGTTCATTTATGCTGAGGTTTTTTTTTTCTCCCTGTGATTGGCTGGTTTGATTAAATCCAGGTCTTTCTGAATAAGGCTGTGGAATATTTCTAATTAGCATCCTTTTATGAAAAGGTATTGAATGTTGAATGTTTAAGACTGCTATGGACAAATGTGAATGTGGTAGATGATCTAATGTTTGCTGGGAATCGGTATGTAATGCCGGCGGCTCATTAGCCGCCGGATGAAATACAGACGCCAGAAGCCCAAAGTCTACATCCCAGCAGGGGCTGGTAAGTACCCTAACCCTCCCCTGTCCCCCCTAAACCTCCCTCAGGGGTGCCTAACACTAACCTCCCCCCGGCTGTGCCTAACCCCCCCTTCCCGCACCTTAAACCTAACCCTCCCAGTGGGGTGCCTAGCCCTCCCTGGGGGGTGCCTAACCTTAAGTCCCTCTGGGGGTGCCTAACCCTAAACCTCCCCCCCCCCACGGCTAACAGCTAGAAAGCCCCAATTTCCTTCGTTCAGGATGTCGGACATCGGGATTTCGGCATGGGGCTAAAGATAGGCATTGGGATATCGATGTCTATCTTTAGTCTCGGGTAATCTAACTATATCCCATTTGATGTGTTTAGCTAATTGTTAAGTGTCTTTTCAAAGTCAGGTTTCTGATGCATTTGTTAGCATCAATGCAGGTTATAAAGCAATTAAAGTCATGGAGGGGCAAAGTCAGACCTTTGATTAGAAGGTATTCGTGTGTTTTAGTGAGTTCTTTAAAAATACCTGAATTTTTTATATTTACTTCTTAGTGCATTTGTGCTCTTCATTTGGATGATTTTACTACTTCTCACTCCTGGGGTTACTCTCTATCATCCATGCTTTTCTCTATTCCTCATGGAAAGGATAGGTCTACACTTTCCCTCAAAAGAAAAGAAAAAATATGATTCTATGTGGTAGACCATTGTCTCAGTCTTTGTCTAAAATTCGTCAGGTTCAATGTTCCTCATGAGGAAGTGGTTCTCCAAATACTGTTCACTGAATGTTCTGGAGCTATCTTGCATTTGATTGTAGGTTGGTGGTCTCCTCATGGGTCTGAGGACCTCATTCAGAGGCGGTCGTAAGCGACCGCTCGGTCGTACGCCTAACGACCGAGAAACTGAAAAAGGAAGCAATCGCATGACCGGTCGGTCGCAACCAAAGTGACGCCCATACGTGAACAATGCACCTCCTCTAGCTAATGAGTGATAGCAGTTAGCGATCTAGTCAATCGTTGTCAGTCGCTGTATGTTAATTTTCTTCTGATGGTTGTGGCCGCTCGTGTTGTGTTGATGCCCACAAAAAAAAAAACGCATAGAGAAAGCCATCACCATGAAATTTATTTATTCATATTATTCGCTAATGCAAACGCAGCTGAATCAATTACAAGCCATTTAGCAGTGTTATTAGCTTCAACAATCGATTATTAGCTGCTTGCATTGTGTGGCTCAAAATAGAAACATCAATCCTAACATCAGTTACGTTTGATACTATCGATTGTACTGTGTGGCTTGCGGGAGCTCCTACCCTACCTTAAGCTGTACGATCAGCCAGCCCTCTGACCTGCTCGCAGAGTGACGTTTTACTACTTCCGGCCTTCTATGTCGGTCGTAGCAGGTAATTTACATACGCCCCTAAAACGCCCTCAAAACGCTGAGTGATTTTAGGACCAATAAGAAACCAAAGATTAAGCCATGAAAGTGAAGAAGTTGCCCATAGCAATCAATCAGCATCAAGGTAACATTTATCAAGTACATTCTATAAATGCTAGGTAGAAGCAGATTGGTTGCTATGGTCAACTTTTCTACTGGTCCACTCTTTTCACTGCTTCATACTGTACATCAATCCCAGTATCAGCACCACCTAAGGATCCTTTGAAATGTGTCAGCCAGTAATGAATACACCTGTGCACCAATTAGGAGACCTGGAAAACATGCACTGTTAGAGGTTCCTAAAGACTGGAGTTGGGCAAAACTGTTGTATATCCCTGACATTGGCTTGTTTTGCCATTTGTGTGCAAGCCTTCTACTTCAGCACAGCGTAGTTACCTGCATACCAGTATATCCAAATACTCCTATTCTGTTACAGTATCTGCAACCTCAATACCTTGTGATCCACCAGTCCAGTTTCCTTTGTCTTCACTTCAGTTTCTGTTAAGTCTAGTTACCTGCATTGTTACTTATACAATTTTACTTGTATAGTCAATGTTATAGTCTGGCTCCAGTAACTGAGGTCCATCCTCTGAACTCATTTAACCCTTCTTCTATACCTGTTTGCAATGCATACTGGTTTCCTGCAATTGAAACAGTTATGATAGCATCCCACCTCCTGACTCGTTACAGTATCTCTCAATTACAAATAAAACAAGAGATCACTCTGCCCTTCTTTTTGTCAAATGTGTTCAAAGGAACAAAAGTTTAATTTGATGTCAGCAATAACATAATTGCCTAGAACAATGGTTTATTTTGTTTGATAGCAAATGGAAATGGCGAGTTGCCACAAAAACATTTATTGCTAGATGGGTACAGTCAGTGGCGTAACTACTGCCCCCGCGGTGGCTTGGAGGCGCTGGGTAGCTTGGGGGCGACGGGGGCAGTAGTAACTACGGAGGGTGCAGGGGGTGCGGTCGCACCCCCTGCACCCTCCATCTGCCGGGCACCCGCTCAATGTGTTACCAGAGGGCGCCCGGCTCCTATTCAAACCCCCGGCAGCAGCTGGAGGACGGAGCTCCCTCCGTCTTCCGGGTCCTGCAGGGCACTATGGGAGTGACGTAATGACGTCACTCCCATAGTGCCGAGGAGCGGATGCCGGGGACGGAGCTCAGGAGTGAGCTCCGTCTTCCGGGTCCCGCAGAGCACTATGGGAGTGACGTAATGACATCACTCCCATAGTGCCGAGGAGCGGACGCCGGGGTATGGACAGCAGCAGCACTGGAGCGGGGATAAAGGTAAGTTTGTGTTTTTTTCTTTTGTGTGTGTGTTTGTTTGTGTGCGCGCGGAGGGGGGGAGCAACTACAGGGGGCTAACTACAGGCGGCTAACTACTAGAAGGGGCACTACAGGGGGCTAACTACTAGAAGGGGCACTACAGGGGGCCCTGCATAATGGGCACTACTTTAATGGGCACTACTACAGGGGGCCCTGCATAATGGGCACTACTACAGGGGGCATTGCATAAGGGGCACTACTAAAGGGGGCATTGCATAAGGGGCACTACTACAGGGGGCATTGCATAATGGGCACTACTACAGGGGACATTGCATAAGGGGCACTACTACAGGGGGCATTGCATAATGGGCACTACTACAGTGAACATTGCAAAAGGGGCACTACTGCAGGGGGCATTGCATAAGGGGCACTACTACAGGGGGCATTGCATAAGGGGCACTAGTATAGGAGGCATTGCATTTTGGGGCACAACTACAGGGGGCACTAATTTGATGCACAGTTTACAGGTTATAAACTATGTTCCCAATAATTGGTTCTACACGGACATAAAAACTGTGCAACCTGTCTTGAGCTGAGGTGACGGACTGGCAGGAGCAGAAAGGAGGGTTGGTGAAGTAGATCTGTCAGGGTGGGATGTAATGGGCATTACTGTTTGGCATAATGTGTATTTGGCATTACTGTGTGCACAATGTGCTATTAGGGGCATTACTGTGTGGCATAATGTGTAAGGGGCATTACTGTGTGGCATAATGTGTTGTATGTGGCATTACAGTGTGGCATAATGTGAAATAGGGGCATTACAGCATGGCATAAATTTGTTATAAGTGCTTTACTGTATGTCATTATGTGTTATATGTGGCATTATTGTGTGGGATGTGTAAGGGGCATTGCTGTGTGGCATAATGTGTTGTAAGGGGCACTCCGGTGTGGCATAATGTGTTGTAAGGGGCATTCCGGTTTGGCACACTGTTATAAGTGGCATTACTTAGTGTGTCATAATGTGTAAGGCACGTTGCTGTATCATGTAACCACACACCTTAAACGTAGTCTTTGGGTGTGTTTGATCTTTGGGTGGGTGGGGGGGGTGCCTGAAACTTTTTTGGCATGGGGGAGCAAAATTTATAGTTACGCCACTGGGTACAGTCATACATTCAGGAAGCCTATAACATGAAGAACTTTAAAATATCAGATTAACAGGCAATTGAGCACAATCATCATAGCAGGCTCCTGGACAGAGAGGGTGTCTGACTCGATTGAAGAACTATTTAAAGTATAGTATGTAAAGCAGAGACTACAAACATTGGTAGAAAAGCACTAAGGGGGGATTTCATGAAAGCTTGGAGGGAGGCCGTGTTTGGAAATTGACAGCTAGGTGCTTATTGATTGGTATATTATCTCTCCAAGGTTTCATGAATACCCTCCCTTAGTGCTTTTCTACCACTGTGCAGTTCTGTAACAAAAAAATAAATTAAAGTAACCATTTCATCTTTTAATTTACATTTGCTTCGGTGAGGAGCCTCACCCATTAAAGTAACTGCCCAGGTAATACCTGCTGGATTTATATTTCCCAAGCAGCTGCTCCTCTCTGCAGCCGCCAAGTGGTGGGTCCTGCCGTGCTGCCCATTCAGCAGTGATAAGGGCAGACATTAGGGGGAGAGTGCAAGGATACAGAGGGCCGGGAGTTCCATCTGCGATTGGCGGCTGCTGGAAGATTATCTTCTGGCGTCCACTCAGTGGGCGTTTCTGACTGCTGGCGTTGTGTGTGTGACCATGTCAGGGAACGCACAGCCTGGTGTGGTTGCAAACGTTGTGACCATGAGAGGCATGTGGTTAATTATAGTTCCTCCTCTATGGCAGCATCTTTTCACCCTCTCTAGGTGTATTGTTTCCAATATGTTGAGCTTGAGCTATTTCACAGCTTGTGCAAAAACAAAAGACACAGGTAAGAGTAGGAACCGCATATACTGTACCTACATGTCTTCTTTTCCAGTCCTCTAAGTGCCATGGAGGAAGGGCAATTAGCAGATAAACAACAATATGACATGTATTAATGTTTGAGCATTCCTCTCTTTAAAACAAGCAATAGAAAATTAGCAAAAACATAAAAATGACTAAACGTATAAACAACAATATGGCAATGGAGTAACTGAAAACAATAACATTATAAACTAAAATGATTAGTGTTAGATAAATTACATGGAGACAGGCATATTAGACAAGAATTATTAAAATGTTGAAGCTAAAAGGATCTTAAGTGATACCAGGACACTCTTCTTAAAACACTGAAAATCTTTGTCAGAGTCCTCACGTTACAACAGCTTGGGGCATGGCATACAGTAATGGAGAACTGTGGCATGTGATGTATTTGGATATAGACATTTATTAAGGTGAAGGCCAGAAATTAAAATGGGAGCTATCACAACATTACAAAACAATTACTAACTTTATGATAACATTGATAAAAAATTATTTTCATTTATTTGCTCGTTAATTTACAATCCCTAATGGGAACCAAGATCTAAATTAAACTTTGCAATAAGTTTACGGCATACCAGAGATTACAAATCTGGCAAGGGAATTGATGGTGTCCAATGTTTTTTAAAACAGAGTTTTGGAAATGGACACTAACCTGACCACATAGTTTTGTGCTAATAGCTATGTTAATAACTAAGCCAAGCTGTATTACATGCAGCCCTTTACACTGAAAAATATTTTATTCATTTAGGTGAATGACGTCAAAACAATGTACCCATAGCATCCTATGGCACCAATTCATGAGGGGATGCAGTCAGGAAGCCGTCGGTTGAAATGCCGACCGCCGGCTTCTCGACTGTCAAATCCCAGCAAGGTACTAATGACAGGCGTCGAAATCCCGATGCATGTCATTAGACCTACGCCGGGAGCCTGACATACTGAACGAAGGTAAGCCAGGCGTCGGGCACGGACAGCTACAGGGGAGGGGGTTAGGTTTTAGGGCTCCCGGGGGGGACTTAGGGTTAGGCACTCCCCCGGGTGGGTTAGGCTAGGTGAAGGGGGTGTTTGGCATCCCTCCCAGGAAGTCTTAAGCTGGCCACACATCTAAAGATTATCTGTCCAACCAGCCAACTTGTTGATTGGTTGGAATGAAAATGTGGTAAGGATGAAAGCAAATGACAATCAGCAATTTGCTCCCAAATGCCAGAAAATGGACAAAAACTGGTGTTTGAACAAATTGTTTAGATCAAACATTTAACAAACTTTTCTGACGAACATTTTCATCTGTTTTCTGGCATTTAGGAGCAAATTGCTGATCAACAGTTACTCCCATTCCTTACCAGATTTTCATTCCAACCAATTAACAAGTTGGCTGGTTGGATGTAAGTTGGTCTAGTGTGTGGCCAGCTTTAGGTTTAGGCTGCAGGGAAGGGGGTTAGGCACTAGGGAGGGAGGTTAGGGGGGGAAGGTTAGTTAATACTTACCTTTGGAGCTGTCGGGATCTACACTGGTGCTGGTCTTCCGGCGTCAGGATTTGATCCCTTTATGAGTATCTGGTGAGAGGATGATAGCGATACTACATATAATATATACAAAAGACAACATGCTTATGGTTTCTCCGTTTAAATGTTTTATTGTATTCCCTTTAAGCTCTGCACAAAATGAATCTCACTCTTCCAGCATTCGGTAACTTTGTTGTGTAACACATTCAAATACATTTCTTTTATTATAGTTTTTAAAGTAATTGTTTTTCCAGTCATAACCCCACACACATTTTAAATATATTCACAAATATCCAAAAATACTGCTGATTATATTTCTAGTCAAGTACCCAGAGAAAAAAATATTATTAAAAAAAATATTCCACTTTGTCTTCTGTGTCCAGAAAGGTATTGAGTTCTATACGATCAGAAGGAAGATGGAGCTTCATTGGAAATAACTATTCTCTACAGATCACATCTAACATCAACATGGAGTGAGTATAGCAGAGATACATATGATATGTCATATGTTGTATGTATTTGTATACCACATTTATGCCAGTTCAGTGATCTGCAAAGACCATAGCAGGAAACATTATAAGAAAATAAAAGGCATATTGCAGTGTTTTCTGAAATATATACAACAGTTATTTCAATGAATGTTTCACCTCGTAACTTAAAGTGCTAAACTAACTTATGCAGTCAGTGTCTATATGAAGACAACATAAACATGCGATATAGAATTTTATGACCAGAACAAAAGAAATAAAATAACTTATGGCACTAAATAAATATTATAATATAGTGTAGGAAAAGTACCTCGATTGGACATAGGTAAAAAATCATGAGTATAAAATGCTGCTATAAGTTACCATCCCAGAAATGCCCCTGTCAATATGCCTATATTAATGCTTTACTAGCATGTGTTTTAGTACATTGGAGCACTATGTAGCTGGTACCAGCTTTTTTTCAAAAAATGTTTATTTTCTTATTAGTGATGATGATAAATAATTTTGTATTTTGTGCTCTATATAAATAATACATTTTCTGGAAGAAAGATGGGTAATGGAGTCTATCCAACATACAAATGTCTCCTAGCACTGGTTTCTAATCACAAAACTATTAGCAGGTTCAGAAATATCTGTAAATAGCAGTTGACTTTAATTCCTCTTGTTAAACCATTTAGATATTTGGTTAATAGCCATCTACTAACCTGATTAGTAACACAAGCAGATAAAACAGCTTGTGACAAACCATGAAGAAATATAATTTTAAGCAAAGACAACATTATACAAATTGTATGAATTGGAATAAAAAACAAATGTATGAAAAATGTGTCATTTAGGCCTGGTATAAAAGCACACTTCTCTGTTGTGTAGTGAATACTCGGTGTGTTATGTACGCGTTTGCAACTGTTTTCGTAATAGTAAATCCCTTTTGAAGTCTAGCTGAGAAAAACAAATGTTGGATTATCTTCTAATGTTAAAAAACAGAAATGGAATAAAGAAAATAGTAAATAGGACGGCAGCTTTGTTAACAGCAGAGACAGACAGCAATGCTTTGGTTGACAAATGGAGATTGTCCAATGAAGCTCAATGTAGTAAATGCCTATCCAGTAGGATGTTGCTAATTAAATATCCATGGTTGGGAAGATAAATGCATGGTATTTGTAAAGCGATGAGCCTCTGTCCGGCTCACTCTATAGCAAGCATACCCAGTATGCTAAACATTGGAGCCTTCTGAAACCAAGTTTCCATACTAATAAAATAAAAACTGGTTGAAGACCAGAGATGGGAAAGGGCCATCTGTACTTCTGTGGCAAAGAACCACCCAATATTCTGTTCATTCTCCATCTTCTCTCATTTCAACAATGTCTGTTAACTCCTCACTCTGAGGCATGTCAGTCATCGCTGAATCTTCTCCTTCCACCGCAGCCTCCGTCTCATTTTTCTTCTTTTTCTAGGGTGACAAATGGAAAGAGTAAGACGTAACCGTCACAAAGCAAGCAGATGGCTGGAAAAAGAATACACACGTCAGGACGATCTAATTATATATAGAGCATGGAAATACTTAATCAATGTTAAAAGATAGGATGTTGTATAGTTTAGATTATAATTATACAAAACACTGAAAACCAATTTTCAAGTTCAAATAACTTCATACAAACGTAAAGAAGCTGAACAGAATAAATGTAAGTTTCTTTAGAATAGAAGTGTTTTGTGTTAAGCTGTACATAGGTTAATAGTTTTTCCTCTTTAAATGTTTATTTTACCGATCTGTCAAATGCTGTAAGTATAACATAATACAAGCAGGTCACTGGATCCGTGCAGACCCAATAGCGGTAGCTATCAGTGCTGGATAGTGCTTACATGACAAGTTTGGCTGGTGTCTCCTACAAAGATACTATCTATAAAGTAAATTGCGACACACAATGAAGCAACCACTTTGTCAGCTGACATTTATGAGTATTATTCCTAATTTTACTAGGAACCATTAACTTATGAATATAAGACAGGACTCAATAATATTAGTAAGGCAGTGCACCTGAGCTAACTCTCCTTAAGTTCATAAAAATGACACAGTCATGAGTATAGGTCAGTGTTAGATCACTCGTCACTGGTGGGGGAGATTACCAACTTGGCCAAACTAACATTAAGGGGTATATTTACTAAAGTGAGAGTTTACAGAAGTGCCCATAGCAACCAATCAAATTCTAGCTATTATTTTCTAGAAGGTGCTAGTTAAATGTTAAGTAGAATCTGAATGGTTGCTATGGGCAACATCTCCATTTCTAAAAACTCTCACTTTAGTAAATATACCCCTAAGAGGTAGATTTACTAAAGCTTCTAAAAATGAACAGTGGAGATGTTGCCCATAGCAACCAATCAGATTTTAGCTATCATTTCTCCATTGCATTCTAGAAAATGATGGACACAAATCTGATTGGTTGCTATGGGCAACACCTCCACTTGTCTGTTTTATATGCTTAAGTAAACCTACGCCAAAGAATCTCAGTATTTGAATTGCACTACAGAGGTAGGTTAGCAGTGCAGGACAACTTTTTCTCATATTGGCTTTTTTGTTCCTGCTGCACACTGCCTTCTACATTACTTTGCTCACCATTATTGATTCTGTTCATTACATTTCATTACTAGTTTAGCAGAGGTGCACCCTTTCCTTTTCTGCATACTGATCCAGTCCTCCATGTTTGTAGAAAAGGTCCACTTTTCCTAGTCTTGTTCTGTGTGCACAGTATGTGCTGGCAAACCCAGGCTCATGAGAAAGCTGCTACCTAACAACATGCATGCATCCTATTAAAGTCCATTTTTTGTTTGCATATCAGTATAGAAATATGGTTTAGCTACCCAGCATGGTAGCCCGGGTCAGGACAGCCATTGTACTAAACAGCTTGGAGACAGAGGGCCTGATTCAGAGGTGCATGCAATGCCGGTGTTCAGGCAGTTCAGCAAATATTTGCTACTGCGCATGCGTGATAAGTCCTGAAAACCCTACAACACGTGTTACACAAAGAGTACACTCACTGCTTCTATTGTGATCGGGAGAGAATGCATCAGATACGGAGCAGAAGAGTGATGGGCATTCCTGGTGGTGACTTTGAGGTGGCCTGAAATGAATGTAAAAACTATACGTTCCATGGGCGTGTTATGTTTGTGTCACAGGCGTGTCAGTGAAAGCAACTGTGTTCTCAGACTCAGAGCCGCAGACACAGAGGCCATGTTCAGATGGAGATACTGCACCTGCTACAGGGCTGGTGCAAGTTTCATAGGTGGGGTGTCAGGAATCACCGGCTGTATTACAGTGTGCACAGATGCGTTTCAGTGCTTGCACATGGCGGATACTACACCTGGGGAAGGCTGATACTAGCATTTACATATTATCGCCAGAGCGACTCCGCACACAGACGCAGCCACGTGCACCTCTGAATCTGGCCCAGAGCAGTTACATTTGTGTTTGCAACAAGACACCAGCAATACACAATATATTTAAGCTCTAAATCAATATAAGAAACATTATGATGCCACAAAAGAATTACAGTTAGAGAGGATTTAATATTTTGCTGTCTGAGGACTTTATTGATTAACAAGAGTTCATGTTTTACCTGTTTTCGGTATACATAGCAAGATGCAATAGCAACCATTGTTGATTCTCCTACAAAGCCTGCAAGGAGGGATCCTACTCCTAATGTGGCTCCATGGACCCTGCATTTAAGAAACAGGCACAATGCACATGTATCAAGAAATAAAATAAGCATAGTATATGTATATCACAGTTTGTACAAACCCTTTTTATGGAGGCAGACCTTTTGTGAATTGTGACAAAACTATATATCTATATTATATTGCAGCCTATGAATTATAAAGCACAATTAACACATATTATGTTACTGGTCCCTACTGTGTCTACATTGTGTCTATCTGTATTAGCCCGGTATATTGGTGAGCCATATGTATTGCGATAATCCTTGGAAAACAGAAATTTTTGGAGGTTTTACCACACGTTTGTGATTAGTACATCCCGCCCAGAGTGAGGGAGCTTCTATTGGTCTTTAGACTGCTGACCAGAACAGCATAACATGCACCCATTTGGACAAAGTCGGAAAATGTTCCTAGGCAACACTAATTTAAGTTTTAGTAGATTACTGTAAATATAATGTATCAACCTTACCAGACTGGGTTGTTCAAGAGCCAGGGCCGCAACTAGGGGGCATGCAAGGGATTTCAGGGGGTGCGGCCGCAATCATGCCGCCAGCGCCGTCTAATATGACGGTGCCCGCTCGGTCTTGCCATAGTATGAACAGTTACTGTGTGGCAGCTGGGAGTCCCAGTCTCCCAGAATGCTGGGCGTTACTTTGGCATGTGCTATAAAGGGCATTACTGTGTGGCATAATGTGTTAGAGACATTACAATGTGGCATAATGTGTTATAAGGGGTATTACTTAGCATGGCACAATGTGTAAGGGGCATTACTGTGCACAAAATCACACACCCTTTTCAGGAGCAAGAACACCCTTTTTTTTCGGGGGGGGGAGGGGTGCCAAATTACTGCCATACCCTGGGTGACAAAAATCCTAGATCCAAGAGCAAATCACAAATTAGGTCAAACACAGTCCCTCTAGTAAACTACCAACTTGTCAGCCAGACAGATGTTTGCTTATTGCAATATAATTATAAATTTGGTTAATGGTTGTCATATATTAAGTTACAGTAGTTGTAAACATCATTGTTTTGTACAATTTGTATGAATGCTGCAAGTGCTTCATTATCATAACAGTTAAATAAAGCATATGCTAAGCAAAAACTTTACACTGACATTTAAATGTAGAACATAAATGAACAAGAGCACACCAATATATGTTCTAAAACCGCAATTAAACAGAACAAAGGGGAGAATTGTTCCATAATTGCAGGACCACACACACACACACACACACATATATATATATATATATATATATATATAGTGTTCAGATTTTTTATCTACATGTTTAGCTGATGTGCTACCTTAAGTTTCCTTTATCTGCTAGTTCAGAAGTCACTCATCAAACAGAATGCAACTTTATAATTAAACATCATTCATTTGTTCTCTCAAAACCCTCCAGTCTAAATAAACCAGTGTTCATTTCTGTGTGTTCATTGTGATCCATATTGAACTGTCTTTAGTGGTTCAAGAACAATAGTCATTGTTTATTGACCACAATCTTCATATTGAAAGAGACCATTTTTAGAAAATGCAGTGTAGTAAAGCACAGTTCAAGGAGATTAACCCTCCTGCAATGTGAACTGTCTTAAGACTATCCCTTGGCTGAACTCATTTGGACCTTGAATGTCTAAAAGAACTGTGCAAAGTAGTTTTCTTTACACTGATCTCATGGCAGCATATTAATCCCGTGCCTGTGCACAGTATGGAGAAGTGTGTTCATTTTCTTTTTACTATGGCTGCTATTATAAGGTATCTTACAGTATATGCAAGATCAGACTTAAGTTCGGTACACACTTTGCAGATCACTCTGCAGATCTCAAAAAAGTACCAATCCTCAGAGCATTGTGTACCCTGTATTTTTAGCTCAGTATGTGCTTTCTTTAAGATTACTGAGAGGTCCAGCATCACAATGTTTAAGCAGAACTAAAAATCTTGATCTCTTTGAAGCTGTTATTGGCTAACACTCCTACATACACACCTATGCAACTACCGGCCAATCAGCTGATATCGTCCATTCCAATTATACATACAAAATCAGTACTATCACATACTGTAACTTTGTAACTAGAAAAGTAATTGTACCATGTTTTCCATGTTATGCAACAAGTTTCTATTTTGGCAACTGAAATTGAAAATGTAATTCTAAATAAGATATCACAGAATGATTTATTGTGTCAAAAACAATTTTGACAATTAACTTTGTATCTTTTTGTTTAGTAGCAGGCACAGAACAATGATTCCAACCAAGCTACAGCATTTTCTGATACTGTGAAAAATATAAGCATTTACAGGTTACATAATGTGATCTTTAAGTCTAAAATGTAAGACATAAGTGTTCAGTCCACATTCCACGGGAGAAAATCATTAACTTTATAGGATGTTGTGCAACTAGTGAAAGGTCATAGGATTACATAAATATAATGTATAGTACAAACTGCATAAATGTGTCCATAGATTAAAAATATGAGCACGTTTAAGTCATAGAAATAGATAAATCAAATGGTATGTAGTTGGGAAGCCGGCGGAAGTAATCCCGATGGCCGGCTTCCCGACTGCTTTATCCCGGCGAGGGTTAAATGACAGGCGTCTAAATGTAGACTCCTGTCATTTTACCGACGCCAGGAGACCGGCGCCTGGCATCCCAATCGAAGTGATGCCGGGCGCCGAGCGCGGACAGCCGCGCGGTGGGGGGAGGGTTAGGGCTCCCGGGGGGAACTTAGGGTTAGGCACCCCCCTGGGAGGTTAGGGTTAGGGAGGGTTAGGCACTCCCCCGAGGGACTTAGGTTTAGGTGGCGGGGAAGGGGGGTTAGGTTTAGGTACTTAAGAGGGGAGATTAGGGTTAGGCACCCCTAAGGAGGGTTAGGGGAGGGAATTAGGTTAGTGAATACTTACCTTAGGGACGATCAGGATTTTCACCCATGTCGGGCAGCCGGTGTCTGGATTCTAACCGCCGGACTTGCTTCCAGCGGTAAATCATACCGATTCCAATCAAATAATGCACAAAATTATATACTTTTTCATACATATTTTGATCAATTATGTTTTTAGGCTGGGATAAGGTTCTAATCTTGGAATACAGTGTTTTCTTTAAACAACATTTGTGTTTTAATCTAAAACTTTCTATTGTGTCATCTGTCCACAGCACAATCTTCTGGCTCATCCCGGTGGTCTGTAGCAAACATTAAAATGCAGCAATGTTCTTCTTAGGGAGTTGTGATTTTCACCTTGCTATCCTCCCATGCACACTATTCTTGTTCAGTGTTTGCCTGTGGTAGACAGTTATGATGTCGACATTGTAAAATTTTCAACAGGCAACGTAAATGTAAAATGATGACATTGTCAGAATGTCAACATTAGGGATAAGCTGAGGGTTAGGCTAAGGGTGGGAGGGTTAGGTTGAGGATGGGGGGTTTAGACAGTGGGGAAAGGGAAGTTAGGGTTAGGTACTAGAGGGAGCATTAGAAGTAGCAGAAAAATACCCGAAAGCCAGATGAGTCTGACTCGGAAGTGATGGTCACATGACCGCCGGGACCCGGAAGCTGCTGCAGCCACCCAAAGCATGTAAAACACCGCTGTGCCACCAGAGACGTTATTAGCATTTCCGCTAGGCTGTTTCAATGGGGCACCACGCCTTGCCCGTTTGAAGTATTTAAAATGTGCCCTTCCCTTTTGGCGCCCCCCACTGAAACAGCTGTCCAGACCCACCGGCCAAAGTGTTCTGCGGAGGGGGAAATGTTCCTGTGAAACAATCAGTGGTGATTTGGGCAAGTGAGTAGATGCCCCTTTTTCGGCTACGCGCACAACAGTGCCCAATTTTGGTAAGCACCCTGCCCCCTCCACATCCTACAAGGGACACTACGTTATGTCGACATTCTAACATGTCAACATTTACCACTGTCAACATGATTAATGTCTACATGGTCAATGTCGTCATTATGACTGTCGACATATCATACCACACCCCATGCTTTTGGAGTAATTTTGTTGGATGACCACTCTGCGATAGAATAACAATGGTACTGAATTTTCTTCTTCTGTCTAACAGTGATTTGAGGAAAGCCAAAGTCTTTAGAAATCATTCTGTAACATTTCCAGCCTGATTGGTATCAATATCTTTTTTTCTTAGGTCGTCAGGACTCCCTTTGATCAAGTCAAGGCATGCTTTCACAAATCTGTGTGGTGAAGATAGGGCTTTGGTAGTAAATATTACTGTTTATGTTTTCTACATGGGAGAGGGTCACTCTAACATACCTCATTGTCATCTCATTGATTTACACCTCTGACTCTAGGATTATCAGTGCAGTTAAGAGGATAATTAGAGATTTGCATACTTTGTATACTGTATGTAAAGTTGGAACACTTATAATTTCCTTTTGTGTGTTATTTGCTTTATTGGTTATGACTTCAATGAAGATCTGAACACATTTAAGGTCACAATAATTCTGAATTTCAGAAAAGTCTAAAGTGTTCCCTTTTTAGCACCACTGTATGGATCAAATATTTATTCATACTGATGAAAATGATTAGATATTCTCTGTAACGTGCTGCATTTTATAAATATATATATATATATATATATATATACACACACACACACAATATATAGGCACTAAATTGTTATTTTTAATAAATAAATTGTAGAATGTACAGTAAATTGTACAAGCACACTACAGTGGTATTGTAGCACAGTACACAAGGTCATGTTTTTCCATTCTGTTATGCTAATAAGGAAACTTACCCTAAGTAAGGCAAGATAATAAGACTAGAGATTAGGACGATAATTCTTAAAACAGAGCTTGGTGCCAGCACAAATGTCTTCTTGAGTGTCATCAACCAGCCAGTTAAGTGGGCCCGCACAGTGACTTAATGGAGGGAAAAAAGTATAAGGTAATACAAAAAAATATTTAACAAATAACATAACTGCTTCTGGTTGCAGGTGAAGTATGAACAACATACTGTAATGTATCTGATTTATCAACTAAAGTAAATTCCTAGCATTTGTGCATATTTATATATATATGACTACATTAGTCAGCATGGAATGCATTGTAACATAAAAGAACTCAGGTTACATTTGTCTTTTCACATAGCGCCTGCCAACCTTATTGCTTCATTCTCTATGGTCAAGGATCATGAACAATATTAAACGTTAGCAGTACATGTAAGATTAATAATCCCAGCTGCAGTAGGATACAGAAAATAAAATGCCCAATGCGACTGGCAAGTACAATATAACAAATGATGCAATTATATACAATGCACTTAATTGGGATAAATGTTATAATCACATTGGGACTGTAATCATATCAATATATAATTTGGTAGATTATTGGTATTGTAGAGCTATATCATGATGCTAGTCAACCTACCTGGCACAGGGAAGAAGGAAAATAACCTCAGAGGAACCACACACAGCTCTGCAAATGCAAAATCTACTCCAATGATATCAACCAGAATCTTCTCTGAGACGTTTGGAGTCCAGAACATCACAAAGCACAGCTGAGGGTAAAGATAGAACATAAGAACATATATGAACCAACCTGTTTGCAACACATTTGAGGATTAATATGATGTTAAAGGTTACATTCACTTCCAAATTAAGTGCTGTGTACCTGTATAGTCTTATCTGGGATTCCTTGTTCAGTGCTGAAGAATCCACTGAAAAAAGTGCTCACCCACCCAAACATGTCACCACATTGGATCTTTAAAAGATAATTACACTACTGACAGGACACTGGATGATGCAAATTGCTCCACGTGGGTAAAATATGAGATATGGTAAGAACTTACCCTTGTTATCTCTATTTCTACGAAGTCCATAGGGTTCCACAGGATACTTTGGGGTATAGGCAATAGCGGAGACATCAGGCACCACAGAGTTAAAGTTTTCAGCCTCCCAGGATGCACTGGGGTCCCTCTCCTATACCCCGCCCCCGAGCCAAGGCAAACCAGTTACGTAACAAGCCGTAGGCCGGAGGAGGAGAAGAAAGAGAGAGAAGAAAGATCTGGTACACACAAAAATCACATTCTCACCAGAAGGAGACGGAAAAACCAGTGACCAAAGCAAAGCCCATCTGCAGTACAGTACAGGTGCAACAGGGCGGGAGTCCTGTGGAAACCCTATGGACTTCGTAGAAATAGAGATAAGATGGGTAAGTTCTTACCATATCTCATATTTTCTACTTCACTGTCCATAGGGTATCCACAGGATACCTTGGGGATTTCCCAAAGCAGTATCCTTTAAGGGTGGGGACGCTCCTGTCCTGAAAGGAGAATCCGACGCCCGAAGGAAGCATCCTGAGAGGCAAAGGTGTCAAAAGCATAATACCTCACAAAAGTATGGACAGAAGACCACGTGGCAGCCTTGCACAGCTGAACAGCAGAGGCACCACTTCGAGCTGCCCACGAAGGACCCACAGACCTAGTGGAATGAGCCCTAACAGAGGATGGAACAGGAAGGCCTTCATGAATATAAGCCTCAGAAATAGCCATGTGAATCCATCCTGCCAAAGTCTGCTTAGTGGCAGGAAACCCTTCTTTCGGAAGCCATAGAGGACAAACAAGGAGTCCGACTTCCTAAAAGATTTGGTACGGTCAACATAAATCCTAAGAGCCCGTACCACATCCAAGGTGGCCTCAAGTTTCGTTAATGTGGAAACTAGATTCCACCTTCGGGAGGAAACTAGGGCGAGTGTGAAGCACCGCCCTGTCCCTATGAAAAATGAGAAAGGGAGGCCGACATGAGAGAGCCCCAATTAGGTAACCCTTCTGGCCGAAGCAATGGCCAGAAGAAATACAGTCTTAGCTGTAAGCCATTTCAAATCCACTGAGCCCAGCGGTTCAAATGGCGGTCCTTGGAGAGCCCTCAGGACCACAGCTAGATCCCAAGGAGCCACTGGTGGAACAAAGGAGGCTGAATATGAAGTACATCTTGCAGAAAGGTGCGGACATCAGGAAGAGTAGCAATCCTACGCTGAACCACACTGACAGGGCAGAAACCTGCACCTTCAGAGAAGCAAGGCGAAGACCGTGATTTAAGCCCGCTTTTTATGAAAGTCAATACCCTGGATATCCGGAACACCTGAGGATCATAGCCTCTAGGACGACACCACTCAAAGAAAGTATGCCAAACTCGATGGTAAATTCTTGCAGACGCAGTCTTCCGAGCTCTGAGCATGGTGTTAACCACAGAGCTGGAAAAACCCCTGGACCTTAAGAGGGCTGTCTCAACAGCCACACAGTCAAAGACAGGTCCGAGTAATGGCAAGGACCCTGTGACAACACGTCCGTACGTAGAGGCATCAGCATCAGAGTGTCTACGTAGAGACTCCGAAGATCTGAGAACCAGTGTCGTCCAGATAGGGCAACAAGCGGACCCCCTGCATCTGCAGGTGGGCTGCCATGACTGCCATTACTTTGGTAAACACTCGAGGCGCTCAAAGGGCAGTGCTTGAAACTGAAAATGTTGGTCGAGCACTGCAAACCTGAGGAATTGCTGGTGTGTTAAGATAATGGGGACATGCAGGTAAGCATCCTGAATGTCCAACGAAACCATGAAATCCCCAGGCTCCATCGCCAGTATAATGGAACGCAGGGTCTCCATCCTGAACCGAGGAACCCTCTAGGACTTGTTGAGGGATTTGAGGTTGAGGATGGGTCGGTAAGACCCATTGGGTTTCTACACCAGAAAAAGATTGGAATAGAAACCCATGCCCCTCTGGGAGAATGGAACTGGCACTATAAATCCAGCCTGGAGCACAGAGTGCAACACTTTCTGTAGTTCCAGGGCTTTGTTCTGATCTGATTGAAGGCCTATGGTGAAAACCTGCTGGGGGGCCTGCGCCGGAAGGAGAGGGCATACCCCCGAGAGACCACCTTGTGTACCCAAGTGTCCTTGGTAGTCAGGTACCAGCACTGGGCAAACCGAAGCAGGCGGCCTCCCACTGTGGGATCCCCCAAAGGGAGGCCCGTCCTGTCAGGCCGAAGGCTTATCGTCCGACTTGGGAGTGGGGTGTCTTGTACTCCAAGCCTGTTTCTTTGGCTTGGCAGACTTCTTGGCCCCGGACTGTCTTGAAAAGGACTGCACTTTGGACTTACCCTGGGCCCTATAGGGCCGAAAGGACGAAGTACCAGACCCTGATGGGACTGTAGCCGATGGCAGACACGCAGACTTAGCTGCTGCCAGCTTGGCCACAATTTTGTCCAGATCAGGGCCAAACAGGACCTGTCCATTAAAGGTCAAGCATTCCAATCCCTTTTTGGAATCTGTGTCCGCTTTCCAAGAGCGCAACCACAGGGCGCGGCGAGCGGCCACTGCTGCTGAGGAGATTCTGGAAGTGAGGAGACTTATATCTAAGGCTGCCTCATTAATGTACGTGGCTGAGTCTCTGAGATTGGCCACTAACTCCACCTGCTCAGCAGAAGACAGTATCCAGAGACGCCTTCAAGCTATCAGCCCAGCGCTCCATGGATCTGGCCACCCAGCACACGGCCATAGCCGGTCTGGACGCCCCTCCAGCAAGGGAATAAATGGATTTCAGGCATATTTCCACCTTGCGATCTGTAGCATCCTTTAAGGAGGAAATGGAGGGCATGGACAATGTAGCACTCCTCACTAGGCGTGTGACATGAGAATCCACTTGAGGAGGGGTTTCCCACTTAGAAAAGTAATTATCCGCAAAAGGGTATGCAAAGGCCAAGAGTTTTTGAGGCTGGAACCGCTTCCCCGGATTTTTTCACGCCTCCTCTAAATGATCCACTAACTGACCAGATAGAGGAAATACAGTGGCATCACCTCTAATATCCTTAAAGAAGGCGTATTTGGATTTAGCCACGGGGGGATCGTCATCCTCAATAACCAAGGCCGCACGGACTGCCCGTGTAAGGCCAGATATATAGACTTTAGACAGACTAACCCTCCTTAGTACGGAGGGGCTCCTGGTCTGAAAGGTCAAAAATCTCATCGTCATCAGACAACAAATCTTCCTCATCATACAGAGCCATCTGAGACACTAAAGGCCGCTTAGGAGGCCGCAATGATGACTCCCCTTGTAAAACGTCCGACAGGTGTTGCACCATACTGGACAATGAACTCACCCACGCAGGCTCCTGCGAGACCTGGGGGGGGCGAAAGTGGGAGACACTGGGCTACCACCAACTGCCTGGGGAACCCCTGCATGGGTGACAACACTAACACAGGGGGCGACTCTAGCTGGCCCACAGGGGTTGTAAGTGCCTTAGCAAAACAAGCTCATGGCGGTTCCTGCACAGGCGCAGTGACAGAAATTGGGCGTGATATAAGATAATATGCCCTACATAAACCCTCAGTGTTTCCATCACCCTCCGCTAATGATATATTACATGTGGTGCACTTTAGCTGAAGAGGAAAATCACGTTCACTCTCAGACATGATGAGTGTAACGGAGTGTATGTGACTCCCCTCACAGATAAATGCTTTTACAGTGAGGCAATGAACACCCTGCAACACCGCACCACAAGGGCTTTAGTAGAGTAAGAACAGGGATAGTAAAATGGCTGACAGTCAGGCCGCAGCGCTAGCAATAAGTCACATACAATGCAGAAACAAACCCTGCACTACCAGCACTGTGATCAACTACACAGACCAGAGCCTGGTAGGAAAAGGTATCTTTTTGTCAACTGTGGAACTTGAAATATTTCGTTCCCAACCAGAACCCCTCAAAAAGAGCACTCACCTGAGATCAGGTGTAAGCGTTCTCATAAAGGTTTCTTTGTGTGTATACAAACCTTTATGAGAACGCTTACACCTGATCTCAGGTGAGTGCTCTTTTTGAGGGGTTCTGGTTGGGAACGAAATATTTCAAGTTCCACAGTTGACAAAAAGATACCTTTATGTGAAAGCATCATATTTGTTTGGGGTGAGTCTAAGACAGTAGACTCCAGAATATTCAAAGTGTACCCGTATTTAGAAGTATGATATACTGCATATCTTCTCTTCTGTTTTAAGTGGAATCTTTGTCAAGGCGGACAATCTATATACACTTCCTGAGGATCGCGCTTCTTTGGATCACTCTATTTGTCTTTTTTGTGCGATTTTGGAGGAGTGGTGCTCCTAAGAGTGGACTAAGCTGCGGTCCTGGGGCGCAGGTTGCATTAACTAAAATCCCTTTTTTTTTTGCAGGTTAATACCTGGCTCCATGTGCAGCCAGTCCCCAGGGAGACCCCTGCCTGGGGACTTAGGACTGTGTATCGGCGGGTACCCTCCGCGGGACCCCGCCGCTTACCTGCCCCCTTGAATCCGGCCACAGTCCGGGTAATCTGGGGTCACCGCTAGCTGTGACCCCCCAGACACCCACCAGCATCCCCGGATCAGTACCAACATTCTGGTGGAGGAGTGACAGCATAGACGTCAGTACTGTCTATGCTGTGCAGCTCATCTTGTGCAGCCACAGCTGCCTTGAAGAACGTCAGGGGCCAGTACAGCCCCCCTCTGTAAATGGTGATACGACTCCAAGCCGGGCACCTACGAAACTGGTTTGCCTTGACTCGGGGGCGGAGTATAGGAGAGGGACCCCAGTGCATCCTGGGAGGCTGAAAACTTTAACTCTGTGGTGCCTGATGTCTCCGCCATCGCCTATACCCCAAGGTATCCTGTGGATACCCTATGGACCCTGAAGTAGAAAAGGCCAGTTTTTGCATGTATGGAAGTGAATATTATTGTTTAATATTTCTGTTTAACATGTAAATCACAGCTAAACTACAAGCTCCAGTTAAAGCTTATGGTAGCAAGACTTGAATTAAGATATTAGCAAAAATAATCATTTAGCATTTATACAAAACAAAAATACATAGGTTTGCATTTTGCTTTACTAGAGGACAAAAATAATAAGGTGACAATGAACTCATTGCTCTCCAACTAATAGCTGTACAATACTCATGCAAACAGGTTCTACTGTTCAGGTTCTACTATACCTGTAAAAAACTGCATCTCAAAGCTGTCTTATGACATACATTGTGTGTCTGCCTATCTAACTATCATTTCTGTGTATTTGCAAAATTTTACAGTATCCAATTTTGTATAATGTGATAAAACACATTTGTCTAACATAATCAAAGCTTTTGAAATTGAACTACCATGAAATAATTCAATAGTACTGATATTTGGTCAAGCTGCTATGAAAATAAGGGTCTCATGTGACGTAAGTACATTTGTGGTGAGTAAATTTACACATTTCTGTACTGTGAAAGCCTAACAATATGCGTCTACATTTAAATTTGTGTGTATCTTACACTTGCAGCCACTTATGGCTAGAGAGGTGCAATAGCAATGGGCAAGTGTAAGTGGAGTATAGTAAGGGCATGTACACATATGGCTAGCACACCTTCTGGAGATATGACTTAATATGATTTGGACATAATCCTGGTGTAAGCAGATCTGATGATGATGTAATCAACACCACCATCTAGCTGATTCTGATTGGCTGTTTGCGTATTGACCCCTCCAGATAGTATTTCATTCATTAGCCTTGCAGCCCTGTTGTGTCAACCTGCACTCCGCCATATGAATTTGTTATTTTTATTTGGATTACTGCTGTAAGGATTTAAAAAGTGTTAAAAAGTACATGTGGGGGTGTTTGCATTTAATTACATTTTATATAAAACATGCAACTTTAACATTTGCTAACAACATTTGTTGATAGCACTGTCATGACACTATTGTCTTATGCATATGACACATCATTAAATTATTTTTGTGGCTATTTATGTGACTTTCTGCATTTGTTACTAACTAAGCTGCATCTCTACACTACTACACGCTAAATGTATGTAAATTAATTTGTATGCCTAATGTAGACATACTGCTGTGTTATTATTTGGACATATCTTGAGTTATGTTGGAATCAAAATACACATTTACGACAGCAATATTCACGTGTACGTTTGGGGCGCAAAATGTATCAAACTCTAATTTAGGTCCTAACTACGTATCACTCATTCATTCTTCGATTAGGTTCTAATTAGTTTCATAAGTGTTAAAATGAGAAGGGAAAAAGTATTTTTGGCACTTTCCAAATGGTAAAATACATTTTCTAACTGTACATTTTTCTTCTAGATCCCAATGCTGCCACCCAATGTGGTATTGTTACTTCCACTAATAGTGGAGCAAAGAAGAAAACTAGAACGGAGGGGGTGGGGGTTTGAGCACGATAAGTTCTACACTTTCTATGTCACTCTCTCTGATCTCTCTCTTTTCTTCTCCCCATTTGAGGGCCACACAACTCTTCTCTTCAACCCAGTCCACTTCTGTTAGTCCCTGGTCCACTCCAACTACCTATCCTCTGAGAATACATCCCTTATCCTGAGTGAATTTTATATCCCTATTGACAATCCTACCGAGCTTGCAGCCACCAGACTGCTTTCCATCTCCATCATTTGGCCTCTCGCAGGCAACGTCTTCTCTCTGCCACTCTAATAGTCCCTCCCTTGATCTCGATTTCCTTCACTTATGTGTCATCTCCAACTATTCCCACTCGCCCTCCTGCTATCATTCTGCCTCTCCCCTCCTCCTGTTCCCTTCCCATGATTTAAATCCAGACTCACCAAGTGTAATATTAATGCCTCCAACATTGCCATCTTTTCTTCCTCTCTACATACAACTACTGCCCTAGCTTGCCCCAATCAGACTGTCTCCCTCTAAAACTGCTCTGGACTCTGCTGCCCTAGCTATCACTCCATAGCGATCTAAACCCAAACTGTAGATCATTTACCTGCAAACATGCTCCTGCATTGCTGAAGGAAGGGTCACTCTCACTCCAACTTCCTCCAATTCAGATTTTTTTCTTTTGTTCTACAGCTCTGTCCTCTGTCTCTAACCAATTACACTTTTAGGGCCAACTGTAATAGGGTGAGAGTTTAGAAAAGTGAGAGTTTCTGACACTTTTTAAACTTTGCTAATGTAATAGAGTCCAAAAACAAAGTAACAGAGCGAACTTGCATGTTTTTTTAGATTTAAAAAACTCTCACGATTTAAAATCTCGTTCAGATGTTTTCCCATTTTGAAGATAAAACTCAACCAATGTGAGAGTTTACTGCTAAACTCTCACATTTTCTAAACTCTCACCCTATTACATTTGGCCCATAGTCTCTTATTTCTTACCAGTCTTCCAACCCTTTTGCCTCTTTGTTATGTTCAACACCCTCCTCTACATTCCCCCCTTCTTATTTCTTTCTCTGCCAGAGACTTCGTCATCCATTTCACCTCCAAAATCTACACCATTGATCACAAAATCTCTTTCTGTCAGGCACCTCCCTCTGGTAAACCGACTATTTCACCCCATCTCCAGTGACAAGGTCCACACTCTTCTTCCCAATGTACTCGACCCCTTAATACCAAAATTTACCTCGTCTGCCATGACCTCTCCCCTTTTATCCACTCTAGCTGTTTCTCTGCATTTTATTCAGTGATTTCCCAGCACTTTGTCAAACTTAACATTTCCAAAACAGAACTCGTTTGCCCAGTGTCAGAACTGAGGAGTTTTGTGTTCCTGACTGTGATACTGGTGGTTCAGTGATGGAATCTGAGGTCAGTCATCTGGCAGGTCTTATATAGTTACTGCGCATGTTCAGTCTACTAACTAAGACTGGCAGGACTCTAGAGATATATTCAGGTTGGCAAGACTAAGGAGAAATGATCAGGTTGGCGAGACTCTGGAGATATACTCAGGTTTGCGAGACTTTGGAGATATATTCAGTTTGGCAAGACGCAAGAGAGATACTCAGGTTGGTGAGACTCAGGAGGTATACTCAGGTTGGCGAGGCTCAGGAGATAAACACAGGTTCAGAGACCCAGGCAGGCAGAAGAAGTTGACAAATACCCTAGCCAGAGGCGCGTAGTTTTAACACACTGGCGGGTTTCTCCAGGAAGCCTCGCAAGGAGATTTGGTTTTCGCTGTAAACGGTGTGCAGGTCGTGGTCCTCTGGCTGTGTCTCCCAGTAACGCTATCTGGGCCTATCCAAGAATGCTGAGGAATAAGCACCAGATCCATGGACTGGAGTAACTGGTAGTAGTTACAGTAGGAGCCGATGGAATTGGATCCAATGGTACTGGTAATCGGTCGGGAACTGATGGTGCTGGTTATCGGATAAAATCTGATTTTGTCGGTTATCGGATAGGAACGGATTATGCCGGTTATCAGATCCGAACGGATTATGCTGGTTATCAGATAGGAATTGATTATGCTGGTTATCAGATAGGAACGGATTATGCTGGTTATCGGATAGGAACTGATTATTCTGGTTATCAGTTAGGAATTGATTATGCTGGTTATCGGATAAGAAATGATTATGCTGGTTATCAGATAAGAACAGATCAGGGCTCGACAAATCCCGGGGGCCAGGTCGCCATGGCGACCAGGATTTTAGTCCTGGCGACTAACTTTTACAAGCCAGGTACTTCTAATAAAGCTAACTGTTAAAAAAAAAAAAAAAAAAAAGCTCCCCTGGAAGTGGTTACAGGCATTCATTAAGCAGAGCAGCATGTTCCCGCCCCATTCAATTATCAGCGTGGCTCTGCCTCCTCTAATCTGCTCGTGGGAAATGTAAAGCGGAGATGGAGACCATGCAGAGATTGGCATCGGAAGCCGCGGAGACCTAGGTGTGGGAATGGGTATGACGATTCCCGTCAGCGTCAGCCCGACATGAGCAGAGTTCGTAGCAGCGGAAGCCTGACAGCGCTGGAAATCCCGATCGTGGATAGGTGAGTATCTACTAACCTAACCCCCCTAACCCTCCTTAGGGGTGCCTAACCCTAATCCCCCCTCTAAGTGCCTAACCCTAACCACCCCCTTCCCCGCTGCCTAAACCTAAGTCCCCTGGGGGGGTGCCTAACCCTCCCTCCCCCTAGCCTCACCCTAACCCTCCCGGGGGGGTGCCTAACCCTAAGTCCCCCCCGGGAGCCTTAAACCTAACCCACCCCCCCGCGGCTGTCCGCTCGCGGCGCCCGGCATCACTACGATCGGGATGCCGGGCGCCGGTCTCCTGGCGTCGGGGAAATGCGGCTCTCTACATCTAGACGCCCGGCATTTCACCCTTGCCGGGAAATGACAGTCGGGAAGCCAGCTGCCGGTATTTAGGCAGTCGGCTTCCCGATTGCATACCAGGAGTGAGGCTCCGAATGTCACTGTTTATACAGCTCGCTCCATAGCCTCCTGCCCTCCGCTACGCTGCTGCCTGCATGCGCCCAGGGCTCTGCAGTCTCCGCCAGCACCAGAGATGCCATGCCCTGCAACCACAGTGGAGGCGATGAGGGAAACTCAGTTCTGGTCCGGATGAAGAGCAGCGCCAGAGGGAGAGGCAGAGACCTCTACTTTGGCATGAAGGTTGTGGGTTGTAGAGTCCAGATATCCAGGTGCTTCTTCCAACAGGGTGGATGGCTTGCTGCTGCTGGAGACAAGTTAAGCGGCCATGGGTGGTGTGGGGATCGGGGGGAAAGGCATCCAGGAGAGCTGCAGCAAGAAGCAGGGGGCAAGCATGAGCTTGTTGGGAAAGCCGCTGTCGTTATAACAGCAGCCAGTGCAGGAGGCTGCAAAACAAACTGTACAATGTGCTGGACAGACTTCGGGGCTGGGCTTCCAACTACCTCGTATACATGTGAGTAAATATATAAGTATTTACCATTTACAACATGTGTGCTCTAATATTTTTTTTTCTTAAATGTGTGCACTGATTAAAGCAGTCCTAGAAGGTTTGCCCTTGAAGGCTGCTTAGTGACCTGTGATCATCACACTGTGGACCAGGGTCCCTGTGTGCAAGTATAAGCTAGTTATAGTAGCCTCTACTAGTGTGCCTCTGCCTCAACCCTCCCCAAGTGTGCCCTGATCCCACTCCCCAAGTGTGCCTCTGCCACCATCCCACCCTAAGCGTGACTCTGATTGTCACTCCCAAGTGTGCTTCTTTTCTACCCCTTGCCCAAATTACATGTCTCATCCTATGTACTTATATTACTTATGCCACATGTGGCATAATATGAATTTGGGTTTTATTTTATGGGATAATATAAATTTGGGCTCTACTATATGGGATAATATGAATTTGGGCCCTACTTTTTGGGATATGTATTTGGGCCCTACTGTGTGGCTTATTTTGATATAGGGGCAGGAATGAGCATGTAGCAGAATCTGATGACCATTGAGGGGACATGTGTGGTGGTCTGATGGCATGTGGGGTGGTTGAGGGGCATTGATGGGGCATGTGTGGTGGTCTATACAAGTTTGGCTCCTAAACTTTTAAGCTGGCTCCTAGATTTTAAAAAAATTTGTCAAGCCGTGGAACAGATTATGCTGACTAGGACTTCCACAGCTGCAGGAGTCTGGAGTCGTAGCACAGAAGTGAGACGTGTTGTTCAAGGCACCTGCTGCTTGTCTGTGAATTCCTAATATCCCCTCCTGGTCAGTCCTGATTAGCTACCAGGATCAGATGACCACGGTAGGAAGCATGATTGATGGAAAGGAAAACTGGAGCTGAATGGTGCGTTAGATCATGTGACCACTGCTGAGACAGGGACTGGAGGATCAGCTAACTGAAAGTGTCATGGTGGCGCCAAGGTCCGGAAATGGTGGGAACATTGCGGGGTACCAGAACGAGATGAGGTACACTGGGAGCAGCAACACTGACCAGGAAATGAACAGCCAGCCTGCATAGCTGACCTGCGCAGGCCCATACACCAACAGGTAAGATCCGCAGAGCTTTATACCGATTCCTGACACCCAGTTCTCCATCAATGTTGACAATGTTATACTCAGACTTCACACCTCATTTTTGTTCTCTCCCCACATTGTCACTCTTCCAAACCTGCTGCTTCCACCTTCGCAACATTGCAGTATTAGTCACTTCCTCACCCTTATCGTCCCCAAAACTCTTATCCACTCTCTCATTATTTCTCACCTCGACTATTCAACCTTCTCCTGTCTGGCCTCCCTTCCAGCCATCCACCTCTTCCCACTTCACCCCATACGCAACACGGCTGCTAGATTGATTTTCCTATCTCCCTGTTCTGCATCCCTTCTCCGCTAATCAATACACTGATTTAATATCCCCTACATAATCAAACACATCATCCTGACCTTCAAATCCCTCAGCATGTCCTCCCTCATACATCTCCAATCTCAACTTCCATACTCATACCCACCCTTTCTTTTCTGCTAACTCCTTCCAACCCATCTCTCCACCACTCCACACTTCTGTCTCCAAGCTGCCCTACACCTATGGAACTCACTCCCACATCAGACTATACAACAGCTTCTAATGTAATTTTTTCATCAAAGTCTACCTTTCCACCTTCTATTTTTTCCTCTGCTGACCAAGTCTCCCCACTCACATCCCTTCTCCAGGTCACTCTCCCTGGTGTTAGTCCCTTCCTTTTAAATTGAAATCTGTCACAAGCAGGGCCTTCCTTCCTCTTCTGTTCTTTCCTGCCCCATACTGTCTACCCATGCATCCTTGTCCTTTACCTCCTGCATCTTTTTTTTATATCAACTATTAAGCCCTGTGTGTTGCACCTTGCATTTTTTCTTACACTTTTAAGTTTCTTTATGCTTACAGTATGTATTTTCGCCTGTTCGATCTTATTCCATGTTTATTGTATATACACTACTCTCCACTACTGTGGACTCATGAAGCACTTTATAGATAAATTACGATAATAATAATAATAATAACAGTATATTCTATATGCATTTTTCTCTATTCACCGTACAGTTACTAAATACATACTGTAATACTGCAAGTGCATACAAAAGTAAAGAGAGTTAAAAAAAATAATCCCAGCGACCAGCAGTGTGTTACCTTTCCTAGTTACATTCAGCCTCACATGACTCTCTTTCCACTTCCATCTCCCTGTGACAGTGAGCAACAACACAAAACAGAGGTTGTCAGGGTCAGTAGGTGCTGACTCCAACAGGCCTTATCAGCAGTTCTTCCACAGTGATTCAGCACTGTTCTGCTCACACACACAGCAATACATTTACCACTGTACCTGACAGGGCACAGCTGAGGTTGCCATAGGGAGGCAGAAAGATTTATTATTATTTCAAAGTTATCTGAGTAATGGGAGAGAACTAATCAGGCAACAGTTACCTAAATTTCCTACAATAAGACTATGGTTTTGCAATTTCCCTTCCTTTCTAAATGTGTTCTCTGAAAATTACGCACACCAGTATTATCACAGTGGTTAAGTTGATGCTGCTGATGGGTGAAGCAAATAAGGAAATATGATTGTCAACAATGAACTGCATCATATTAACATAACATACTTATGGCACATGTTATATACTAACCAATTCAAGTTTAATACACAGGGCTGCATGACAATGGGAGCACTGATTAGTTATACATCCTACTTTTATCATGAATTTGTGCATTATAAAGAATTATATATTTCTGCTTTATATAACAAGAATATAAAAGTTATGTGATAGTTCTGTCCAGCCTCCCTATATACAGGATACTATAACCGTACTGTAAAGTCCAGCAATAGCAGAATTCCCAGAGGATTTCAGGGACCATATAAAAGCCACAAGATAAGTACTTTCCTATAGATTTCGAAATTCTGAGGTGTCATCTAAAATTGTTATAATTTATAGTAGTGGTACAATATCCAATTATATACTATTTTTCTTCTCTTATTCTTCATTATTAACCTAACTGGCTTCACGTTCACCCTTATCCCGTCTTTATACCTGGTATATGCTTAAAATGATCTAACCTATCCCAATGGCGGAGAGGTCTTTGACCACGGGTCGCTGGTCTTCCCTGCACTTAAGCAGCGTGTCTGGAAGTGCAGAGTATTCAGGAAACAGTCAGAGTTTGAGAAATAATCTGGACAGTAACATATAGCAATTAAGTTAAACCATACATGACATACAATAAAAAGCCCAATCAGGTCAGTCTGTGTTGTGTACGGTTAAAGGGAAATTTATAATCCGTGCATTTTGATGTAAGAAGAATTACCATTATACAAATATTTGCAGAACAGCCAATACTTCTTATTCTTATTTTACCAAAAAGGAATATTCGGACAACAAAATAAACAAAGGACTATAAAACCTGTGCTCGGCAATGCAGTCTAGGCTGTACAAGTCATTTGCTAATTAGATACTGTACTTGTCTCCTTACCGTTAGGGAAAGAGCCATGCAGACAAAAGTAAAGTTCTTGATATTGCTTTTAGTCACCATATTCGAACTGTTAGACATTTTGTTGCTAGGATTAGTCTAGAAAAAGGACAATATAATTTAGTTTTATGACATATTAAAATATACATCTGTTTTACTATAAATTAGAGGTTCCCAAACGTGGTTATCAAGGCACCCCAATAGTTCAGGTTTTAGAGATATCCATGGTTGAGCACAAATTGTTAAATAAAATTGACTAAGGTACAAATTAAGTCACCTGTGGTCAACATGGATATCCTTAAAACCTGGACTGTTAGGGTGCCTTGAGGATCGAGTTTGGGATCCTCTGCTGTAAGTATTTAATAATCTCATGTTATTAAGTTAACATCTTTGGATGTAAATTTCTGTTTCTGATCCTACAAGGCATGCCAAGTGAAAGAGTTAAAACAAACTTATGAAATGTGTATAGTACTAAACATTAAGAGATATTTACTATTCATGAAAATCAGCTGGAGGCTGCAAAGTTACTCTGAACAGAGTACGCCAGAAGAATCCAGTTCTTAAAAGTACATGATCACAAAATTAAAGAGAAACATAACTAAGTGTTTAACACAGCTATAAATAATGATGTTTGAATAAATGTGTAGTGAATGTGAATAAATGTGTAGTGAATAAATGTATAGTGCATGTGAATTAATGTGCAGTGAATGTGAATTAATGTGTAGTAAATGTAAATTAATGATGTAGTGCATGTCAATTAATGTATAGTGAATGTGAATAAATGTATAGTGAATGTGAATTAATGTGTAGTCAATATGAATAAATGTGTAGTGAATGTGAATTAATGTGTAGTGAATGTGAATAAATGTATAGTGAGTGTAAATTAATGAGTAGTGAATGTGAATTAATGTGTAGTGCATGTGAAACAACATGTAGTGCATGGGAATTAATGTATAATGAATGTCAATTAATGTGTAGTGAATGTAAATTAATGTGTAGTGAATGTAAATAAATGTGTAGTGAATGTGAATTAATGTATAGTGAATGTCAAATAATGTATAGTGAATGTGAATTAATGTGTTGTCAATATGAATAAATGTGTAGTGAATGTGAATTAATGTGTAGTGAATGTGAATAAATGTATAGTGAGTGTAAATTAATGAGTAGTGAATGTGAATTAATGTGTAGTGCATGTGAAACAACATGTAGTGCATGGGAATTAATGTATAATGAATGTCAATTAATGTGTAGTGAATGTAAATTAATGTGTAGTGAATGCAAATTAATGTGTAGTGAATGTGAATTAATATATAGTGAATGTCAAATAATGTATAGTGAATGTGAATTAATGTGTAGTCAATATGAATAAATGTGTAGTGAATGTGAATTAATGTGTAGTGAATGTGAATAAATGTATAGTGAGTGTAAATTAATGAGTAGTGCATGTGACACAACATGTAGTGCATGGGAATTAATGTATAATGAATGTCAATTAATGTGTAGTGAATGTAAATTAATGTGTAGTGAATGCAAATTAATGTGTAGTGAATGTGAATTAATGTGTAGTGCTGTAAGTATTTAATAATTTGATGTTATTAAGTTAACATATTTGGATTTAAATCTCTGTTTCTGATACCACAAGGCATGCGAATTGAAAGAGTTAAAACAAACTTATGAAATGTGTATAGTACTAAACATTAAGAGATATTTACTATTCAAGAAAATCAGCTGGAGGCTGCAAAGTTACTCTGAACAGAGTACGCCAGAAGAATCCAGTTCTTAATAGTGCACGATCACAAAATTAAAGAGAAACATAACTAAGTGTTTAACACAGCTATAAATAATGATGTTTGAATAAATGTGTAGTGAATGTGAATAGATGTGTAGTGAATGTGAATAAATGTGTAGTGAATGTGAATTAATGTATAGTGAATGTAAATTAATGTAAGTGAATGTGAATGAATGTATAGTGAAATTGAATGAATGTATAGTGAAATTGAATGAATGTATAGTGATTGTGAATTAATGTGTAGTGAATGTGAGTTACTATGTAGTGAACATGAATTAATGTATAGTGAATGTGAATTAATGTGTAGTGCATGTGAGTTAATGTGTAGTGAATGTAAATAAGTGTGTATTGAATGTGAATTAATGTATAGTGAATGTGAATTAATGTATAGTGAATGTAAATTAATGTGTAGTGAATGTGAATTAATGTGTGGTGAATTAATGTGTGGTGAATGTGAATTAATGTATAGTGAATGTAAATAAATTTAAATGAATGTGAATTAATGTGTGGTGAATGTGAATTAATGTATAGTGAATGTAAATAAATGTGTAGTGAATGTAAATGTATAGTGAATGTGAATTAATGTGTAGTGAATGTGAATAAATGTGTAGTGAATATGAATTAACGTGTAGTACATGTGAATTAATGTATAGTGACAGTGAATTAATGTATAGTTAATGTGAATAAATGTGTAGTGCATGTGAAATAATGTATAGGGAATGTGAATTAATGTATAGTGAATGTGAATAAATGTATAGTGAACGTAAATAAATGTATAGTGTATGTGAATTAATGTATAGTGAATGTAAATGACTGTGTAGTGAATGTGAATTAATGTGTAGGGTATGTGAATAAATGTGTAGTGAATGTGAATAAATGTTTAGTGAATGTAAATGACTGTGTAGTGAATGTGAATTAATATGTAGTGAATGTGAATTAATGTGTAGTGAATGTGAATAAATGTATAGCGAATGTCAATTAATGTATAGTGAATGTGAATAAATGTGTAGTGAATGTAAATAAATGTGTAGTGAATGTGAATTAATGTATAGTGAATGTAAATTAAAGTAAGTGAATGTGAATGAATGTATAGTGAATGTGAATTAATGTATAGGGATTGTGAGTTAATGTGTAGTGAATGTGAGTTACTATGTAGTGAATATGAATTAATGTAGAGTGAATGTGAATGTGTAGTGCATGTGAGTTAATGTATAGTGAATGTAATTTAATGTGTAGTGAATGTAAATAAGTGTGTAGTGAATGTGAATTAATGTGTGGTGAATGTGAATTAATGTATAGTGAACGTGAATAAATGTAAATGAATGTGAATTAATGTGTGGTGAATGTGAATTAATGTATAGTGAATGAATAAATGTGTAGTGAATGTAAATGTATAGTGAATGTGAATTAATGTGTAGTGAATGTGAATAAATGTGTAGTGAATATAAATTAACGTGTAGTACATGCGAATTAATGTATAGTGACAGTGAATTAATGTATAGTTAATGTGAATAAATGTGTAGTGCATGTGAAATAATGTATAGGGAATGTGAATTAATGTATAGTGAATGTGAATAAATGTATAGTGAATGTAAATAAATGTATAGTGTATGTGAATTAATGTGTAGTGAATGTGAATACATGTTTAGTGAATGTAAATGACTGTGTAGTGAATGTGAATTAATATGTAGTGAATGTCAATCAATGTGTAGTGAATGTAAATAAATGTATAGTGAATGTGAATAAATGTGTAGTGAATGTAAATAAATGTGTAGTGAATGTGAATAAATGTGTATGTGAAAGTGAATCTTTACATGTGGTAGCTGGCTAGGGCTGCTTATCTCTTCTACCACATGTTTACTGTCATGTTCCCTGAAGCAATCTCTCCCTCTTGGGCTGCAGTAAAACAATTAGAATAAGCTGTGGATCAGTCTGAGATAATATGGGATGGCTAAATAGAATGTGGCAAAACGTTCCCCATTTACAAAGGGATACAGGGCCTGATTCAGAGCTGCTCGCTGCTGGCGAGTGCTCGCTCTGAATCAGGGCGTTTTATTATTTTTTTTTTTTCTCCAGCCGCTCGCAAAGCTGTGGGCCTGGACTCCGTCGCGATTATCGCGACCTTAGGGCTTTCGACGAGACCATGTGGTAGGGTCTCGGCTCCCGCAAGCCTGAGTGGACTTTCTGCTCTAATAGAGCAGGAAGTCAACTACTGACATTACTAGTGATGTCAGTAGGGCCGCCGACAAACGCCAGGTGTTTCTAAGGGAACGCCTGCGCTTGTGCAGCCACCCCCCCTCCCTGCCTACAAAACGGGGCGAGCTGTCACTCAACATCGACAGCCTCCCTGTCTTGTAGCGAGACCCGTAGCGACTGAGCTGCAGTCGCTGGACGGGTCTCGCGCATGCGCACGCCAGGAGGCGACGCATGCACAGTGGGGTAACATCGAGCCGCTTGCGAGCTCTGTGCGCTTGCTAGCAGCTCTAAATCAGCCCCACAGACCACTATTTGACAGAAATAAAATGTTCTCTTATTAAAAGCAAATGGAAATGTATTTACAGCATTGTAATTAGAGTTTTTCTAAACATACACTACATGGCCAAAAGATGGGCCATTTCCGCTACACCCATTGGCAACAAGTGCATAAAATCATGTATATGAACAGCAATATAATCTCCATAACCAAACATAAGTATTAGTATGGGTCGTACTAAAGAGATCAGTGATTTTCAATATGGCAATGACATCAGATGTCACCTTTCCAACAAGTTAGTTCATCAAATTGTTCCCCTACTAGAGCTGCCCTCTTCTATTTTGAATTGGAAACGTATAGAAACAACAGCTCATCTGTGAAGCTGTAGACCACACAGACTCACAAAACAGGACTGTCACGTGCTGAAGTGTGCATAGTTCATCTGTGCTAGGTTGTAATACCAACTACCAAATTCCAACCTGCCTCTTTAAGCAAAGCAACTGTTTGTCGGGAGCTTCTTGGATTGTGGTTCCATGGCCAATGCACCACACTCAAGTCTCAGATCCCATGTGCAACGGAAAGCACACGACTATTGGTCTGGAGCAGTGAAAAAGCTTCCCTGGAGTGAGAAATCACATTTCACTTTCTAGAATTATAGCAGAAGAACAGAGGATGTCAGGAGAAAACTGTACTGTCAACTGTAAAGTTTTGTGGAAGAGAAACAATGGCCTGGGGATGTATTTCATGGTTTAGAATACAGTGACATTGTAAAAAGTGTGTTCTTTTTGTGGCAACAGTAGCCTTTTCCTATTTCAGTAGAACTATAACCCTCATGGACTAATCATGGTATATCAAAAAATGGTTTGCAGAGTTTGGTATGTAAAAACTTGACTGCCTACACAAAGTACAGACTTCTACCTCATCAAACATCTTTGGGATTAACTGAAAAGCTGTTTGAAAGATAGGGCCTATCACCCAATATCAATGCCGGACCTCACTTCCTAAAAGAATGGAGGCGGTTATACCAGCTCATTAACAATGCCCATGGTTTTGGAATGAGATGTACCATATAGATTTACCGTTTTTGCCATGTAGATTAGAACAGGTTACAGTAATTTGTACCAGCTCTGAATGATTGAAAGATGGGGAATCCTAGACCATATCTCCCAACATCTGCCCAGGCAAAATCGATTAGTGTAAATCTCACCATCAAATTACACAAAAATTCCACCCAATCCAGCCTAACCATGCTTTATTTTTGGTAAAGTGCTCGAAGTTCACCATTACAGATGTGTTCTCACTCGTCTTTGCTGCAGTTGCGCCAAACAGCAATACAATGTGAGTAGGACACACCAGGAGATTGTGCCCATTTTATATATGACACTTGTGTGCGATTGAGTCTCTGAACCAACATGCGAAGTGCTACGATGCAGCGGCCACAGCTTTTTTACACGGCAAGTTCTGTTTACAGGCTCAGTTGCACACAGATATACACTACCGTTCAAAAGTTTGGGGTCACCCAGACAATTTCGTGTTTTACATGAAAACTGACTTTTATTTATCAATTGAGTTGCAAAATGAATAGAACATATAGTCAAGACTTTGGCAAGGTTAGAAATAATGATTTTTACTTGAAATAATATTTGTCCTTCAAACTTTGCTTTCGTCAAAGAATGTTCCTTTTGCAGCAATTACAGCATTGCAGACCTTTGGCATTCTAGCTGTTAATTTGTTGAGGTAATCTGAAGAAATTTCACCCCACGCTTCCTGAAGCACCTCCCACAAGTTGGATTGGCTTGATGGGCACTTCTTGCGTACCATACGAACAAGCTGCTCCCACAACAGCTCAATGGGGTTGAGATCTGGTTACTGCGTTGGCCACTCCATTATAGACAGAATACCAGCTGCCTGCTTCTTCCCTAAATAGTTCTTGCATAATTTGGAGGTGTGCTTTGGGTCATTGTCCTGTTGGAGGTGGAAATTGGCTCCAATCAAGTGCTGTCCACAGGGTATGGCATGGCGTTGTAAAATGGAGTGATAGAATTCCTTATTCAAAATCCCTTTTACCTTATACAAATCTCCCACTTTACCAGCACCAAAGCAGCCCCAGACCATCACATTACCTCCACCATGCTTGACAGATGGCGTCAGGCACTCTTCCAGCATCTTTTCACTTGTTCTGCATCTCACAATTGTTCTTCTGTGTGATCCAAACACCTTAAACTTCGATTCGTCTGTCCATAACACTTTTTTCCAATCTTCCTCTGTCCAATATCTGTGTTCTTTTGCCCATATTAATCTTTTCCTTTTATTGGCCAGTCTCAGATATGGCTTTTTCTTTGCCCCTCTGCCTAGAAGGCCAGCATCCCGAAGTCGCCTCTTCACTGTAGACGTTGACAATGGTGTTTTGCGGGTACCATTTAATGAAGCTGCCAGTTGAGGACTTCTGAGGCATCTATTTCTCAAATTAGAGACTCTAATGTACTTGTCTTCTTGCACAGTTGTGCACCGGGGCCTCCCACTTCTCTTTCCACTCTGGTTAGAGCCTGTTTGTGCTGTTCTCTGAAGAGAGTAGTACACACCGTTGTAGGAAATGTTCAGTTTCTTGGCAATCTCTCGCATGGAATAGCCTTCATTTCTAAGAACAAGAATAGACTATCGAGTTTCACATGAAAGTTCTCTTTTTCTGGCCATTTGGAGAGTATAATCGAACCCACAAATGTGATGCTCGAAATACTCAACTAGCTCAAAGGAAGGCCAGTTCTATAGCTTCTCTAACAAGCAAACCCGTTTTTAGCTGTGCTAACATAATTACACAAGGGTTTTCAAGGGTTTTCTAACCATCCATTAGTCTTCTAAAGCGCTTAGCAAACACAATGTACCATTAGAACACTGGAGTGATGGTTGCTGGAAATGGGCCTCTATACACCTATGTAGATATTCCTTTAAAAACCAGACGTTTGCAGCTAGTATAGTCATTTACCACATTAACAATCTATACAGTGTATTTCTGATTAATTTAATGTTATCTTCATTGGAAAAAACTGTGCTTTTCCTTCAAAAATAAGGAAATTTCTAAGTGACCCCAAACTTTTGAACATTAGTGTACATTAATCAGCACAGTCTCCTGTTGCATCCTAATCACATTGCGACTGAGATGCATCTTCGGCAAAAGCAGCCGCCCGACGCTAGCAGAGTAGCACGGGACCTGGCAGCTCACTCACGCCAGGCATATCGCGCTGCATGGCATTTGAAGCTAGATGAGCAAGGACACATATGTAGCTTAACTGTTTTCTAGAACAGCATCTCAGGGCTGTCTTAAATTAAATAACTAATCATTTAATCAATGGTTTAAAATGTTTCTGCAGAGTTAGCTGGTCCCAACATTCAGACTGTGAATCAATATGATGTAGTGATGGACTGCACTAGTTTTTTCAGGATTAATTTTTTCCCGCTCGGGCTTTGGTGAGTTAAAAGCATGATCAGCATTGGAGCACTGGAATCAAGAAACCCAAAGATATGCTAATTGTTCAATACAAAGCTGCCTGATCCCACTGCCCATAGGACACTTGTCTGTTATTATTTCTAATGTTTCATGGTATAATACCCAAACCTCCTATATGACTAAATGTTAACTGAACAAAAGCTACACAATGTAAATTCCTCATTAAAAAGGACTTATTTATTTATTTATGTATTCAGTTATATATATAAGTCGGGCTTTCTGTTCTTACGGGGTATATTCATAAAGATTGTGAAAACAGAATTGTTACTTTTCACTGTATATTGCATCAGTTCGATGCAATATATAGCCTTGTTAAGTAGCAATTCAAGCATACTTACCTTTCCAGTGAAGTGATCCAAAAATGAGGGCTCCGGCTATCCTGTCTTCACCTTCTGTCCCCCGTGTAACCGGTGAGTGGAAAGCAGGTCCTATCTGCGCATGCGCCAGGTTACCTAACAGGTCGCGGTGGTGGAGGGTCTGGGGGTGGGGGAAGTGGGAGTGAGACGGGCATTCAGCGCTGATCCGGCATAGGCAGATGTCGGGTCACCTCACTATTATATAGCGGGGGCAGAATGAGGTGACCCAGCATATGTCGGGTCACTTCACTATTATACACTCTCCGGAAACCTCTTGTGTTCGGTTGGTAACACACAGGGAGCAAAAAAGTTTTTCTCCCTCCCACTTTCTCCCTGGGCACCGCTGGTTGCCAGTGTCAGGGAAGAGGGCGGAGGGTACAGGGAAGGGGGTGGGGAGACAGCTGTCTTCCCTGCTTTTCTCCCCTCAGGAGGCCCATTCATACATCCTGAGATGGAGAAAAAGAATGTAGAAGCCAAACGGAAAGCAGAGCTTCTATGAATCGCTCTCCCCATACTACTGTATGGGGAAGCAATGTGTATACTTATCAGGGGCACCACTGGAGAAAGCTGAGATTTCCGTGCTTCTATGAATCACTCTCCTGATACTACTATATGGGGAAGCAATGTGTATACTTATCAGGGGCACCACTGGAGAAAGCTGAGATTTCCGTGCTTCTATGAATCACTCTCCTGATACTACTATATGGGGAAGCGATCCTGACACAGAGCTGGGGCACCGCTGGAGAAATCTGAGATTTCTCCACGGTAACAACTTCTGTGAATATCGAGGAAGTAGTGAAAAGCCCATTTATCACTGCTCCATGAATAGACCCCATAATCTGTAGTAATCCATCACATAATGTGCTTCATGAAAAACCCTGGTAAAAGGGCAGGATAGGGGCAAGGAAAGCAGTATTGAACAATTGTTTCTCTACTATATGATCACCGCGGCCTGGAAAACATCATGGCTGTGAGGACAGTAGTGTCTATAGTGTATAGTACCTTGTCAAAGGCAGGATAGACCGCGCGGATCTCTGTTAGCCAACCGTATGGCATGTGTCCAACGGGATATGTAGCCGTAAGAATCGCCACTGCCTGTAAATAATTAAGATGAAAACTGATAATTACTGTAGCAAGAGACAGGGACAATCTATACTCAACACAAGTCCTGCTTTCTTCTCTTACCTCACTAATATAAAAATAATCTAAACTAATATACACATACGGCTTTAAGTAATGATTTTTATTGCAATGCACGATTAAGCCTATGGGGAGAATTTACGAAGGAATGACTTCTGTAAGCCGCTGCTTCCCATAGAGTTGCAGGTACATATTTAATATGGCACCCGGAGTCAGTGTAAAACTGGCGTGCTTTACACTGACTCCGCGTACGGTTTTAAATATGTACCTGCAACTCGCCTGGAAGCAGCGGCTTTGTAAATTCTCCCCTATGACTCTTGAGATTATTGACATTATTTAATATATTAATTTACTCATTTAAGTAGGAGTTTTTTTGCTTTCTTCAGATACAATGATGCACTGTATATCCCATATGTCTTCCGGGAATGGTGACATATATTTGCTGAGAGACTCCACAGTAGTCTAGTGAGTGATGTTTCTGTGCACATCAAAGGCAATTACGGTTATGAAAACATTACTCCTTTTGTAATATGAGCAAAGATGAATGAAGATGATTACTTAAATATCACCTGGAAAAATAACGCGTGATGCTGCCAGGACCTTGCAGCTAATCAAATTAGCCCCCTAATGGACAAACTATCATGGACAATTGTAGAATTGCCGTCATTAATATCTGAACTATGTAACTTGTAGAAAAAAATTATTTTATTTATTGTAATGAGAAATCAGGTCCACAGTAAACAAGGAAAAACAATTTACAGTACCTGTCAATGTTAACATATGGTAGGGAATAGGATATTGTTTATTAGGGGTTGCGCTATGTTCAGTATCATCAGTTTAAGAAAATATATCTTTCTAATCTAGTAATGAAATATTAACTATTCATTGAAAATGCCCAGTATCGACATAATTGACAAATTCATAGGTGAGGTTGATTTCTTATTAAACTCTTTCAGTGTTGCACAAGGTGGAATCCTTTTCTATCACAGCTCTTTATCCAGAACAATGGGAATAATTCACTTACAGACTTCGCACATATTTGCCATACAAGGAAGCTGCGACATTGCAAGTTTTTCTGCGCTCCTCTATGGGGAAAAACTTGCGATGACGCTGGATGTGATATGTAGTTCAATTAGCTCGGTTTACTTAATGGGAGTGCAAAGGGTAGTAGCCTGGGCTATTCAATTGCAGACCCTTTTCCACTCAAACCCTTTTTTAATGCCTGTTAAATTAACATGTTAACGGACATTAACACATAGGGGTCAACTCAATTAGGTGCGAATTGTGAGTTTGTTTCTTGAAACTTGCAGACTTCGCATCGAAACGCGCTCTCGAGAATTCTCCAATCCAATTAAAAATGCCTATTCACACTACTCGCAGCGGAGGGGTGAGAATTGACTGCCAAATGAGATTTGCGAGAAATGCATGAAAATGTGGGGAGACCATCCTGGACTCCCCAAAATGGATAATTTCGTTAGCAGGACCGTATAGACGGCTGTTTGTGGGCATTAGGGAGTTACTGTAGGTTTTTAAATGGTGTCAAAAGGCTGATTTGTGTTTTTTTTTTTAATGCTAAAAAATTATAAAAAACAAACTTTTTTCATTTAATCTCAAACGAATAAAACAAAAAATGCTAAAACAAAGTAGGAAAAAAGGGTGATTTGGGGGTAGTTTGAGCGCATCTTGAAAAAAAATTATAGAAACAATTATTTTTCAATTAAAAAATTATTGTAATTAAATTTGGGGTGCCTAAACTAACGAAAAAGTTGATTTTGGGGTAATTTGAGGACAATTTTTTTAACCCCCAAAAATGACGGAATTATTGGACTAATTAAGCTAATTGGAAACTTCCAATTGCCTAATTAGTCATTAGGGGGGGTGTCTAAAAGGTTCAGCACAGTGTCCCGACATGTTAACCTTAAAATAAAGATTTTCCTTTCCATCTCTCACCCTCAGGGAGGTGTGAATGGAAAGATGTGAATTCAGTCTGACTGATTCAGTGCTTGTTGCTAATTGGATTGCAAACTCGCAATTCGCACCTAATTGGATTGACCCCATAGAATCTGTGATAAGTTCACGGACCTATGCGTTAACAGGGTCGCGGTACCCGGTAACACATACTTAAACAGGGATTTATTTTTGGGTCACCATTATGTGCAGGTTGCGGGTTGCCTTCAGGTAGAATCAAATAGTCACGGGGGATCAATTAGCCTGAGGTAATTTACCACTGCCAACTGCATTCTCCCCTATGTATACAATTATATAGATTTTTTCGAATAAAAAATGTTTTCATTCAACGCTGCTGCAACAAAATGAATTAGTTACTCATTATCTAGAACTGTCTGTATACTACAGTACATTAAATCCCAACATCACTCAAGAGTCCTGAAGCCTGACTCACCTCTGTGGCTGCAGCACTGCCACCTAGGTCACGTGAAACAAAAAGGTTAACAATCGGTCTGCTGATCCGTTGAGTGGCCAATATAAGTGCTAAAGGCCACCAAAAACTCAACATCTTCTTTATTGTGGCATCTCCCTGCAGAGAAACACATTCTGTCAGAGCGATGATACGTTGTAGATAATAAACATTTTGGAGCTTGTTTTTACTGATCTATTACCTCATTACATGTATTTTTACAATGTTAAAGTCCTATAACAAAAACAGCTCACAAATAGATCATAAAAAGTGCAGAATAGAACGTCTTACATGCTCAGTGCAGCTGATTTATGACCAGATTTATGTTGTCATTAAGCAGATGTGAGTTAAATGGTGTAAGACAATGGATACGTGAATCAGATACAAAAGTATGTCCAGGAAAGAGACAGCAGGCTTGTATACAAGTGGTTACTGAAATATCTTAAATTGAACTGATATCTTTATTATTATTAGTATTATTATTATTACTACCAGTTATTTATATAGCGCACACATATTCTGCAGTACTTTACAGAGAATATTTGGACATTCACATCAGTCCCTGCCCCAGTGGAGCTTACAATCTATATTCCCTACCACATGCTCACACACTAGGGTTAATTTTTGTTGGGAGCCAATTAACCTACCAGTATATTTTTGGAATGTAGGAGGAAACCGGAGTACCCAGAGGAAACCCACGCAAGCACAGGGAGAATATACAAACTCCACACAGTTAGGGCCATAGTGGGAATCGAACCCGTGACCTCAGTGCTGTGAGGCAGTAATGCTAACCATTACACCATCTGTGCTGCCCATATCTTAACATTTATTGAACTTAACCATTGTAGGGGGAATTTTATTGTTTTCGCCCGCAAGTGTTTGTAATGGGCGCCAAATGGAACAATTCAATTGTTGCTCTGATCAGACGCTAATGCCGCAGATGCACAGATTTCTGCTCGCACCCTCCTGAGGTGGGGAGCAGAAATCCGCAAAAAATCGGGTTATTTTGGCGAGCTAATGAGGACTTTGCAAGAGTTTAACCGCTACATGTGCAAAAAGTCACAGGTGCCCAAAACAATTGACTATCGCCCCCGATTTCCTGACATTTTAGACAGGAGATCTGATGGGAAAAAACAATTGAATTCGCCCCTATGAACAGATAACTCACATCAGTGGCAATTTACAATGTTTTAAATACTAGTTATTAAATTTTGGGCAGTGTTTAGGCATAGCCAGATTAACAATGGTATTTCTATTTTTCTCACAAAATTATACAATTGTTATACTTTTAAATATTAGGGCAGTGGTTCCCAAACTGTGCACCGTGGCACGCGCTGTCACCGGGGTGCCGTGGCCGGAGGGAAGCTACTGTCATCTCAGCAGGCCTGTCCAAAATGTTTATCACGATCTACCTTAGCTCCCACCGGTAGATCGCGATCAACTTTCCTGCAGAAATTGGATCGCTGGCCTCTGAAGCTATCAGATGCTAAAGAAGCCTCTGATCGCTTCAGCGTTCCCAGTGATGCAGTGCGCGGGTGATGTCATGACGTCACTCATAAACCCCCGCGCAATGCATCACTGGGAACTTGTGAGGAACCTGCTGGATTCAGCTTGATCCAGTCAGCGCAGCAGCAGCGGCAGCGGGATTGACAGCAGGAGGAGCGGTCCCCAGCGTGAACTTCAGTAAGCTAAGTTCTGCACAGGGGTGTGGGGGCACTACTATAAGGGGTACTGCATAATGGGCACAACTACAGGGGCACTGCATAATGGGCACAACTACAGGGGCATTGCATAATGGGCAGTAATACAGAGGGCACTGCATAATGGGCAGTACTACAGGGAGCATTACATAAAGGGCAGTACTACAGGGGACATTGCATTATCCTTTACAAAAGGAGCACTACTACTCTGGGCAGTGCATAAGGGGCACTACTACTGGGGGCATTGCATAATGGGCACTACTACTGGGGGCATTGCATAAGGGGCACTACTACAGAAGGCATTGCATAATGGGCAGTACTACAGGGGGCACTACATAAAGGGCAGTACTACAGGTATTAATTTGGCTTAGGGGTGCCTTGAAAAAATGAAGGAGACCTTAAGGGTGCCTTGAACTGAAAATGTTTGTGAACCACTGTATTAGGGAGACATTGGGGCAGATAGTGTATGGGTTGTACACGCCCACATGCCACTGGCCACACCCACACAGCACTGGTCACAGCTCCTCTGCTTCTCATAGTAGGCTTTTCATCAGTTTCAGCCCCAAGCCCATGTGGCCCTTAATCCAGCGCTGTGTTTAAAGAATGTAGCATATATTGCAGAAATAAATAATCAAACAAATAAAAAAAACACATTATGCAACTTTAGCTTAGGGAATTATACCAGTTAATTGATTTAGTTGTTTTGTTATTTTTCAGTAAGAGTTCTGGAGCTTTCAGTACTTTACTAAAGTGCCTATAACTACAGTGAACCTGGACAAATGTCAAATAATTGCTGTACATTTTATATACTGCTATAGAGCTGTGCCATTTATGAACTATCTTGAAATATGTCTACCGCGTTTATTATCTCATACATACTCCCAACTCTGGTCCACTGCTTTCAGGAATCTTATCATGTATGTTTTTGTAGTATCCCAAACACAATGTGGTACATCGCACAAGTGCTCCTATGTACAAGGACAAGATTGGAATAAGCAGCGGCTCCCTGCATTCCAGGTGACTGTGGAGCAGAATGGCAACAAACACAACCTAAAATGAAAGAGAATAAAAAATAACATGTTTTATTAATGAATATAAATAAAACGGCATTGCAAAAAGTATGCACCTGCCATGATAACAGACGTTAATCATTTAAGGAAGCTATTCATTGTATAAAGCTGAAAATAGACTTATCACAATTTAATGATATTTAATGTAATAAATATTATCCTTTCATATTACATGTAACAAATTATATAAAGGTTTTTTTAATTTTACAAGAGTACTCTACAGTAAAGATAATGGCCCTGATTCAGACCCACTCGCGAGCGGCTGTCCGCTCGCAAGTGGGTCGATGTTCTGCACTGAGCATGCGCACGACGGAGGGAGCTCCGTCGTGCGCATGCGCCAGACGCGACGAGCGAAGGAAAGTCCTTCGCTCGTTGTGTCTGATCAAAGGGGGCGTGCTGTCGATGTTGATTGACAGCACGCCCCCTTTGGTGGGCGTGCCGGGGGCATGCCTCCCTGACGGGGGCGTTCCCACGGGAACGCCTCCCGTCAGAAGCCGGCCCACTGATAGAGCCAAAATCACTCCGGAGCTTGCGGTTGAAAACCTCAACCGCAGGCTCCGGCTCGCAGTTTCGATGGTCACGATGGTCACGACCATCGCGGCCATCAAAATGCACGCTCGTATAGGCTGTGGGTGGTGACCCACAGCTATACGAGCGTCCAGGAGGACGCTCCATTTTTATGGAGGGCGGCCCTCATTCAGAGCGTGCGCTCTGCTCAGAGCGTACGGCTCTGAATGAGGGCCAATGTATACTGTAAGACAAAAATACTTGTGTATACCAGAAAAAATTGTTTTAAGTACAGATGTGTCCACATACAACTATACTCAAATAACACCATATAGCCCCATTTAGTGTGCCACGGATTTAGCAACACCAAAATATTAATCCTAAATTCCTAGTATACTATGGGTCAATTTAATTAGGACCCCAAAAAATTTACGACTTACATAGCAGGACCATATAGAAGGCTGTTAGTGGCCATAAGCAAAGTACTTGAAGTATTGACAAATTTTTATTTAAGTTTAAAATGTGTTTTTCAAGATATATTTAAATATTTTATTCAAAAAATTATATATATATACTTAGGGGGTGTTCTGCAACCCCCATGCCCATAGGCCCCGATTATAAAATCACTTCCCACACCCCAGTAGAAAGAGCCCCATCAGTGGCAAAAAAATCTCCATCATTATAACCCCTCACTTCCCTACTGGTAATAGATCTCAGCTGCAGAGCCCACACCCCCAACCCCAGTGCCAATGGGCCCTCACTGTATTAGTGCCTCCTCTCCCCATGAGACACTGTATATGCAATTGTATACTTTTAATAACCACCCCAGCCAAAAAATCTTTGTGCTGGGCATAACCCACCTCTACCCCCCCCCCCACTTTAAAACAACAACTAAGAATTTCGGAGCTCATTCAGACCCTCTCGCTAGATGCGTATACAAATTCGGCCAAGCGATAGCAAAGCAGGCGATCGCACATCAAGGCATAAACACGCCCACTATGTCGTGGCATCCGATCGCCCTGTGTATGTAGACGCCCACCAGCCTGTCTTAAGACGCCCACTTGTGCACTTCATCTGCAGGAAGTGTATGCAACCATCGGTACATCGGGTACCATCGGAAGCGAACACAGCGCTTGAGGTTGACTATACCCTACAGCAAGCACTGCGAGCACTTCAGTGTAAAATTCAACCAGGTGACGTGTACAATGACGCTGCTTGTTAATTATGCATGCCTCTGAAACGGCGTGAAGACGCTCAGGCACGCCTGCGTTCGCACCTCCACTCCCCGTTTCTAGTGGCCTGCCCCTGTTACCACCCACAAACGGCTTCTCGTGTCACTCATTCAGCTGGGCTGTCTATGCTTGGTGAGCGTACGCTTCCCGTTTGCTCGGACTAGTTCACGCACGCGCACTGCATACGCATGCGCAGGATGCGAACCATCGGCAGCTACGAGCGAACGCTTCTTAGCAACCGGGTCTGAATCGAGCCATTAGTTAGCAAAGTAAAATGCAAAATTGAGGACAAAGTAGCAAAGTTGAAGAAATACTGTACAGCACAGGACTTAAGCTGGCCACACATCTAAAGATTATCTGTCCAACCAGCCAACTAGATGATTGGTTGGAATGAAAATCTGGTAAGGTATGAAAGTAAATGACAATCAGCAATTTGCTCCCAAATGCCGGAAAATGGACAAAAACTGTTGTTTGAACAAATTATTTAGATCAAACATTTAACAAACTTGTCTGACGCCATTTTCATCTGTTTTCTGGCATTTAGGAGCAAATTGCTGATCATCATTTACTCCCATTCCTTACCAGATTTTCATTCCAACCAATCAACTAGTTGGCTGGTTGGATGTAAGTTGGTCTAGTGTGTGGCCAGCTTAACACTAGATATCTTGCACCATATGCCACAAAAAGAATAGGTGTATGAGGACACATCTGTACCATGAAAGAGCAACATAATGACAAGAACATGGCTATAAAAGAATTAATTTAAAAACAGAAGAGTAGCAGGACATTTTGATATATGGCACAGTGATTGAACTGGATTGGACAGCATACATATTACATGTATTACTAGTTTAAAAATGATCCATTAGTAAAGTGACACAAGACCCTCTAATGGTGCCCATACACAGTACGATTTTTTACCCGATATGGACAGTTTCGAAGGGTGTTTTTTGTGTGTTCTGCGACCCCGATGCGCGTCCCGGCCATCCTCTTGTTGGATAGTAGATCAGATGGTTTTTCAGAGAGATCTATGATCTTTTGAGTACAATGTGATACACTTCTATGTATCTTATCCTATGATCGTACACCATTTGGTCCACATCGTATGAAGAATTTCAAAGGCAATCATACAATACATCTTACCAACTTTGAATCGCACCGTGTATGGGGGTCTTTAGTATGGCAGATCTTGAAGCAAATCTCAATGGTGGCAATATTAACATTTAGTAGTGAACATGAGTTTTTGGGAGCTCTTACCAATTTTTAGGCAGACCAGTGGGGAATTTACTAAAACTCATATGAAACAGCTACATATTGCCATGGGTTTTCACCACCTAACCCAGTGGTTCTCAAACTCGGTCCTCAGGACCCCACACAGTTCACTTTTTCCAGGTCACCCAGCAGGTGCACAGGTGTATTCATTACTCACTGACACGTTTTAAAAGATCCACAGGTGCAGCTAACTGTTTCACTAGTAATTATGTGAGGAGACCTGCAAAACAAGCACTGTTTGGGGTCCTGAGGACCGAGTTTGAGAACCTGTGACCTAACCTATGCTTTTTTTATACTTACAGACAGGCTGATATTGGGCACACATCTTGTGGTACTTCTAGTTGCTGCAAGCGCTACGTAGGCTATAAACAGGTTATATTTCGCAATGTGTGGTTAGTGGCAACATGTGCTCGCTGTATACACTGATCCTGTGTTATTTACATAACAGCTACAGCCTTTAAACAGATTAAATTTCAGTTAGTAGCTGGTAGCAGCTACAGATGTGCCCACATACTGTACATCTATCCTCCGTGTGCTACAAGTCGCGTTACATATGACGAGTGAGCGCCGAGTGACTCGGTAGCGAGAACGTCTTTTCATGCGACTTTTCCCCTTAAAATGTGTCTTATTCGTTAAGTGATGGGAATAGGATGCACAAACAGCTTAAGCTGATTAAATGATATGCAGCATGCCTATGTTCTGTGTGCAACTACGGTTATGTCTGCATGCAAAATGCTACGTACAGGGTGAGCGGCTGTAACACTGTAACGTAGCATTTCACATGCAGTTACAGCCTCAGTCGCACACAGAATATAGGCATGTCGCATACTTGTGCGTACTATTCACATCACTTTGTGAATAAGATGCTTTTTAAGGGAAAAAGTCGTACGAAGAGACGCTCAGTGCTACAGAGTATTGCCATGGCATGGCACGACTAGAAGGGCTGTTTAATGCTTAAGGAGGCTAGATGTGTGTGGACACATCTGTATTACATCTCTGTGCTAACATCAGGACAGATGTATCAAGGAGAAGATAACCCCTTTCATCTGCATTTTTACTACCCAGTCAAATTAATGTGTAACTAATAAAATGGCAACTTCATGTGTTTTTAATTTAATTTGCTGAACAAAATAATTATGCAATTATTATTGCATAATTATATGCAATTTAATATTATCAACATGGTGTATTCTCCCTTACTAATCAGGTACATGAAAATAATCCTATAATTTTAACACAAGTATAATATAACTTGCCTACCTGTGCTATGACATCAGAGATGGAGGCACATCCAACTAGAAAGCTGTGTTTGTGCTTAAGTAAAATGCCAGCATGTGTCCAGGCCTGTCAGAGAGTCAAATAAAGAGGATCAGTGATCAGGGGACCATAGGTTTAGACAATACTGAACAATAAAAACAAAAAATAGGTATACAGTACAAGGACAAATAAATAAAGATTCTCAATCCTTCTTTATATTAGGTTAAGTACTAATATATAAATACATATGCTTTCTTTTTTTGCAATTGTAGGCCTATATAGGAATTTACAGGGGCTGTAGTTACTTTGCCGACGATCGGGATGCTGGCGGATGAATACTTTTTGTATTTACACAGGTAACTATTTTTATGATGAATAAACTTTGGCTAACTGAATGGCTAAGCATCATGGAAAATTAACTAGTTGGATTGTCACATATTCCCTACGTCAGGACTAGAAGATGCTTTTGAATAACACAGTACTCACCATGGCATCCATAAAGGGGAACGCTGCCAGATAAAGGAAGGCCTTCCGTGTTTTATTTCCCACAGACTCATCCACATGGTGAAGCTTGTTAATAATATAATAGCCCAGCTCACTATATGCTGTGAATAATATAAAAAGAACAGATCATTTCAGTTATATATTACATGCATCCTTTAAAACTAATTAGCAGTAAAGTACTCGTATTCTGTATCAGGCCATGCAAGGAAGGAACAGCAGACATAACGTGATTGAACATAACATTTGTTCAATATTTTCAGCTCAAAATTAAAACCTTCCACAAGAAAATAATGTTAAATAAATGAGATTATTTGCTACATTCAATTCATTCAGGAGTGCCATTTGCTGAATTGCCATCATTGCTTTATACATGTTGCATTGTTTGTAATTATTTTGTGTACTTCAACTCTGGCAACATTAGGGTGTACATATTATGATAGATATATCTGCAGATTATGGTTGTTCATACACACTCAGGGGCGCCAAGAGGGGGGGAGCGAGAACAATTTACCCGGGCTTCCAGAGGGACCTAGCGGAGGCCAAGATCCGGCGCCACCCCCCCTCCCTTCTCTTTCCCTCGCAGCAGTGGGAGATTGCTCGCGGCTGCTAAGCAGCAGCCACAGCAATCTTCTATGCCTCTCACACTGATCGCGCCCCCCCCAGCTTTGCGGCGGGCAGAGGGGCTAACAGCGCCCCCTCCCGAGCACGCAGCCCCACGCAAAATTGTTTTCCCCCCTCTTCTCTCAAGGGGGCGTGGCCTCGCCTCCCACGATTAGGCCACACCCCCTCTTTACCGGGCCCGGCGGTGCTCTCTACAGCCCTGTACATACTGGACAACCATCATCTGTTATCTGGCCACAGGTTCCACTGGCCGAGGGGTCGCGACGTGCCCCGCTCCCCATGGCCTCTGCAGCAAGTGCACAGCCAACGCGATATGTCTGTGAACGACGTCGTCCACAGACACATTGCTGGTACACATTGGCCGACGCACACAAGATTTTTTTTTCCGTTCAATTGGTCAGCTAATATATCTGTAAGTGTGTACCCAGCATAATGTCATGGTATGGATGGCTGAGAACGGGCAGGTACTCAAATACCCTGACCAGAAGATAAACAGATACAGTCTATAGTACCTGTGATGGTCTGCAGGTGGCTCAGAACTGTTATAGATGCAAAGTGAAGAACTGCCCAGGTGGTGAAAGGCTGGAATGGATGCAGACTGTGATAGATGCAGTGTAGTAATACAGGTCACTGATGACTGGATCTGCTGCAGAGGTCACTTGACAAATTCAGGTAACAGGAGACTGGTAAAGCAGCAGAATGGACTTGGCAATGCAGGTAAGCAGAATCTGGAACAGTAGCTGAATGCACAAGGCAAAGCAGACAAGATCGGCCCAAGACCAATTTTTTTGGAAAGCAAAATATATATTTTTGCTTCCTCTGGCGTACTTTTGTCCGCACCGAAGGCACGCGTCTGAAAAAATTCATGGGCTGTGGTCTCATGGGAAGAACCCTGTTGTAGTGCTCCATACACATTATGCACACAGTAGTAGTGCTCCTTACACATATGCCCACAGTAGTAGTGCGCCTTGCACATTATGCCCACAGTAGTAGTGCTCCTTACACATTATGCCCACAGTAGTAGTGCTCCTTACACATTATGCACACAGTAGTGCTCCTTACACATTATGCCCACAGTAGTAGTGCTCCTTACACATTATGCCCACAGTAGTAGTGCTCCTTACACATTATGCCCACAGTAGTGCTCCTTACACATTATGCCCACAGTAGTAGTGCTCCTTACACATTATGCCCGCAGTAGTAGTGCTCCTTACATATTATGCCCACAATAGTAGTGCTCCTTACACATTATGCCCACAGTAGTGCTCCTTACACATTATGCCCACAGTAGTAGTGCTCCTTACACATTATGCCCACAGTAGTAGTGCTTCTTACACATTATGCCCACAGTAGTAGCGCGCCTTAAGCATTACGCCCACAGTAGTAGTGCCTCCTTACACATTATGCCAGGGAAACCAAACCGTTTATCTCTACTTTTAATAAGGATTTGTATTACGTAAAGGTGATTATGTTTATTTGTATTTGCAGGGGGAGTGCATTTCAGTCTTATAATTATTACAGCCTTCATTTTCGGCAAATGAAAAAGTCAAAATCTTCTAAATAAAAAACAAAATAAATGTACATAATATGTTATTGACATACTATTTATAGAGAAATAATATTGGCTCACCACATTTTAATCGAGGCTATAATATTGGTGAAAGTAATCCTGATATGCTTCTCCTGCGGCCAGGGGATAAAATCAAATAGATGTTGCCCTGGTGTGCTTCCCTGGGCAGTGCCTGGCCCTGGAGACTCGCACAGCAGGCAGTGTTACTGGCGTTGGTATCTGGCACAGTACTACACTACAGTGAAGAAACTCAATATAAACTACAGCTCCCAGCAAGGGCTGTTTTTTTAACAGTTTAACACTGTCTGCTGTGCGAGTCTCTGAGCCAGGCAATGCCGAGGGCGGCACACCAGGGTGGGTTTCTTATTTGCATGTTGCTGGCGCAACCAAGCCATGGCGCCCTCCACTATGTGGCGCACTACTCAGCCACGTAACCAGCGTATAAGTAAAACTGGCCCTGAATGCAGGTAACCAGAGTCTTGAACAGAAGCCACTGCAGCCAGGATACTGATCTCTAGGGAGAGAAAAGTGTTGTTCTAGCAACAAGCAGTCAGCAGTTTTTGTTTAAATAGGGCACCCTGTGCACAGATAGGCTGACTGCGTCATGGAGTTGCTGGAGACTGGTTTGTCAGGAAGGGTCATGTGATACAGCCCAGGATGGCTGCACCCATGAATCAGAATAGCAGGAACTGCATGCTTACGGATGAGTGACACAGGTCTCATGGATCCCGCAGGTGGCCAGCGGGGACACAGATGGCAGTGACGTGACACCGCTCGACTCGATGACAGGGGCTATGAACCATATGTGTAACAATACGACACTCAAGCTTGTTTTGCTCTAACTTTAAAATACAACAATAAACAAAATATATGTTATTTAAGCATATAAACACAATGTTTTGTGTGTCTCCATTGCCCCAAGTGACTTGAGAAAGAGCAATGAAGACACCTGAAACATTGTGTTTATATGCTTAAGTAAACATACCTTTGGTTTATTATCTTTTAATGTTCGAACAAAACGAACCTGTGTATCTTACTATTTTTATTCTTAAATAGAGTAGAAACCGTTAGGAATTACCTTTATTTCTGCATAAGTTGATCATAAAATGTAGCCTGATCTTCATCTAAGTCATAAGAATAAACTAAAACATTCTTCTTAAACTAACACACATTACAGTATGTGTATTGCAAAAATATCTGTTTGTGAATTTACAGTATGTTAAACATAGAACATGAATGGTATTCATGGAAAAAGCCACTTCTCTCCAAAAAAACATAAGTTTGCACACAGAAAATCTGAATGTTCCACAGCACTCCTAGCAAAATGTTCTGTGGACAGATGAAATGAAAGTTGAATTGTTTGGAAGGAACACAGAAAAATTGCACAGCACACCAGCATCAAAGCTTCATCCCACCTGTAGCATGGTGGGGCTGTATGGTTAGGGGCTGCTTTGCTGTCTCAGGGCCTGAACAGTTTGCACAGAAGGAAAAAGAAATAAAAAAATGTATCAAACATTTTGCAGGAGAATGTAAAGCTAGCTGTCCGCCAATAATGCTCAACAGAAGTTGAGTGATGCAACAGAACAAACCAAAATACAGAAGTAAATCAACAACTGAATGGCTTCACCAGAAGAAAATGTGTCTCCTGAAGTGGCCCTACCAGAGTCAGAACCTCAACCTTATTTAGATGCTTTGGCATGACCTGAAGAAAGACGTTCACACCAGACATCCCAAAAATATTGCTGAACTGAAACAGCTTTGTAGGAAGGAAGGGGGTCCAAAATCCTGACCACTGTGCAGCTCTGACCCACAGCTACAGGAAACTTTTGGTTGAGGATATAGCTGACAAAGAAGGGCCAATCAGTTAATAAATCCAATGATTCACACGGTGCATTCAATAAAGACAACAAAAAGTATAATTTTTGTGTGTTATTTGTTTAAGCAGACTGTGGGCCTGATTCAGAGCCGGACGCTATTTGCGCTCGCTCGTTCAGAAAAAGGGGCCGGCTATTTAAAGTGAGCGCTCGCTCTTTGCGGTCTGTTGACGCCTCTATGTCTGAGCGAGCGAACTAAACATGTGCTCGCTATTTTGTAAAGACGCCCCCTGGCTGCTCGCATCATACGTCATCTCCGCTATTTATTAGATTAATCGAGTACATCGAAAGGCATCTGAACTGCTCGCAGTGCTTGTGGTTGGATTTTCCTACCGCAATCATGCGAACAGTTCAGGCTAAGAAATAACCAAGTGACGTGGTCGATGACGCTGCTTTGTTAATTATGCACACCCTTAAAACGCCCGTTTTGACCATTTGGCACACCTGTGTTCGGATCACCACTCCCCGTTTTCAAGCACCTTCCCCTGTTACCACCCACAAACGCCTCATCCTTCCACTCAAATTAGCAGGCACTCGCTATTTTGCGAGCACTCGATTTTGGACAGCAATGACTGGTTGGCGCATACGCATTACGACCCATACGCATGCGCAGATGTGCGAACATCGCTCGCAGCGAACGAGCGGCCGCTTACGAGCGGCTCTGAATCAGGCCATGTGTTTGTCTATTCTTGTGACTTAAACAAAGATCAGATCACATTTTATTATTCATTTTTGCAGATAGCCAGGTAATTCCAAAGGATTCACATACTTTTCCTTCCCACTGTATAACACACACACTCACATATACAGGGCCGGCGCAGGGTTTCTTGGCACCCTAGGCGTTTCTTCATCCTTACGCCCCCCCCCACACCCTCGATAGCTACACAAGACCTTATACAGTGACCCCAGTAGTGCCGGCAGTAGTGGTCCTTCCTATGCAGTGCCCCCAGTACTGGTCCCCCCATGCAGTGCCCTCAGTAGTGCCCCTTATACAGTGCCTCCAGTAGTGGCCCCCCTAAGCAGTGCCCCCAGTAGTCCCCCACCTATGCAGTGCCCCTTATATAGTGCCCCCAGTAGTAACCCTCCCTTTGCAGTGCCCCCATTAGTGGTTCCCCTGATGCAGTGCTCCTAGTAGTAGTCTCCCCCCCAGCAGTGCCCCCATTAGTAATCCCCCCAGTAGCAGCCCTCCCCCAGCAGTGCCTTTAGTAGTAGTCCCCCCCAGCAGTATCCCCGGCAGCAATCCCTCCCTATGCAGTGCCCCCAGTAGTGGTCCCACCAGTGCAGAGCCTCCAGCAGTAGTAGTCCCCCCAGCAGTGCCCCCCCAGCAGTGCTCCTAGTAGTAGCCCCTCCAGCAGTGCCCCCAACAGTGATCCCCCTATGTAGTGCCCCCAGTAGTAGTCCCCCCAGCAGTGCCCCCAGTAGCAGTCTCCCCCCAGCAGTACCCCTAGTAGTTCTCCCCCTCTATGCAGTGGCCCCCAGTAGTGGTCCCATCAGTGTGCAGTGCCCCCAGTAGTACCCATAACAGCGTCCCTAGTAGTACCCCCAGCAGTGCCCCTAGTAGTAATCCCCCTCTATGCAGTGTCCCCCAGTAGTGGTCCCACCAGCAGTGCCCCCAGTAGTACCCCCAGCAGTGCCCTTAGTAGTACCCCCCCAGCAGTGCCCTTAGTGGTAGCCCCCCCAGTAGTGCCCTTAGTTGTAGTTCCCCACCAGCAGTGCCCTTAGTTGTAGTCCTCCCCCCAGCAGTGCCCTTAGTAGTCCCCCCCAGCACTGCCCTTAGTAGTAGTTTCCCCCAAGCAGTGCCCTTAGTTGTAGTCCACCGCCAAGCAGCAGTGCCCTTAGTAGTAGTCCCCCCCCAGCAGTGCCCTTAGCAGTAGTAGTCCTTACCCCCAGCAGTGCCCTTAGTAATAGTCCCCCCCCAGCAGTGACCTTAGTAGTAGTAGTCCGTCACCTTCCCCCCGACCAGACACACACACAGGAAGAAAAAGAACCTCCACTTACCTTAATCCACGGTCCGGCATCTGCTCCTCCGTCCGGCGTCCTCCCGGTCCTGCCCACTCTGCATGATGGGAGAGACGTCATGACGTCTCTCCCATCACCCACTGTGGGAGCCGGAAGATGGAGCTCATGAGTGAACTCCAGCCCAGCTTTGGCGGTAGGCGCAGCAGCCGATGAAAGTCTGTCTGACTCTCATCAGCTGCTAAAACAAACACACAGCTAAGTGATAGAACTGGCCCTGCACATATGTACTGTATGTATACAGTATAGGGCAGTGGTTCCCATAATGGGTGCCGTGGGACCCTGGGGTGCCACGGGGCACTTGCAAGGGTGCCACGATTTGGTGGTCCAGGACCAAATAAAATTATTTATGATCAGCGCAATAGGCAAAACCAGTGCTTGTGGCTGCCAATCAAAAGATATGTGGACAAACAGAAGCCCATCTCTGTCCATCACCACATAACTGAACCTTAGGATGACAGATAAGCACAGCTGATGTTATTTTAATATTTTTTTCTGACTTTCTCAATAAGAATTTTTTTGCCTAGGGGTACCTTGAAAAAAATGGTTATACTCCAGAGCACCATGATTAAAGAAAGTTTGGGAACCACTGGTATAGGGGAAGATTTATCAAAGCCTGGAGAGAGATAAAGTACTAAACAATCAACATCTAACTGCAATTTTACAGGCTGTGTTTGAAAAATGACAGGAGCTGATTGGTTGGTACTTTTGGGGGAGATGTATGAATGGGTGTTAATTGCAAAATCAATAACTGCACACATTATATGCTGCAATTACCACTTCCCTGAAAGCACGGAAGTGGTCAGAATGACAGGGCTGTTATGCGAGGATACTGCACCAAAGTGGTGTTGCAACACATGACGGTCAGTGGCACTGTCCATTCCAACAACTGCAGCTATCAATTTCAACAGTTGTAGCTGTCATTGCCGCACACACAGCACTATTCCTGGCTGTCGGAATATGCAGCCGGGGATTGTGTTTACAAAAAGAAATAAAGTATTTTTTCCCCAATTAGCCACAGATGCCGATGGGAATTTTTTACTGGCGTATGCGCAGAATCCCTGCAAGCACCGGTAAAAGCAGCCGCAAGAGGGAGAGTGGACCACGCCAGACAGGTGAGATCACACTCTCCCTCTTCAGCAACTGCTTTTATAATACATGCCGTCAGTAAGTGGTCCTGCTTTGCTTCATTAATGGGCTAAGCAGACACATGCCTTGAAAGATCGTTAGCCTCCCGTTCATATATCTACCCCAATATCTCTCTACAATGCTTGATACATAACCCCCAAAGTTCTCATCATCACTGTTATTGTAGAACTGTAGTAAAACATACAATGAAACAAGATGTATTTAACATGCACTAGATCTCACATATGATTCAGTTACTGCACTCATACATTAAACTTTCCAAGCAAATATTTAACTATAATTGCAAAGTAAATGTTATCTAAACACAGCTCTTTTCCCAACCACAATGCACTAAATATATAATATGGAGGACACATACCTATGAGCGTGTGAAAGATAGCAGCCACAATGCCTGCCACGACCATACACAGTACGGCCTTTGTTCGGTCCCTCTTACTGTTCACAAACACGAGACCTACATTCTTGAAGTCACTCATAGGACCCGTGAAAAACTTCATCAGGGAATATGCCAGGCCATAGCTGGCAAGCATCTCGATAGCATCTTCTTTGACGGCAGCTATACCCCGATTTAAAGCCTGTGGAGACAGCATGATGTAAATGAAAGTTCTAAAAACTGAAAACATAGAAATCCCCAATATTTGCTGTTCTTGGATCTTATGCGGCCAATACACGGTGAGATTTTTTACACGATGTGCACGATTTCGATTAATCGTAATGATCAATCTCGCACATCCTGTGTTGTCTCAGTGTGCATACGATGCCAATGCGCATCCCCAAATTCTTCTAGTTGGATCGTAGATCTTACTGCAAAACAGTAAGATCTACGATCTGGAGTACAATTTTAATACAGATCTATGCATCGTACACTTTAATACACTTCTATGCATCGTATTGGGCGATCGTAACGATCAGTCGTACAGCATTTGACCACATCGTATGAGGAATTTCAAGGGAAATCGTACTACACATCTTACCAACTTATCATTGCACCGTGTATGGGGCCCTTAAGTTATGAAAATGTAATTACTAATGACAACCAGAGGAAGGCAGTGTAGTGCAATATAGTGTACAGTAAGATCAGGCTTGGGATTTCCATAATCAAAATATTCCAAAGGGTACACTACAAGTGCCATTATTATATAAAGTAAATGGAGCTTACTAGCAAAGTAAATTTTATTTCTAAGTAATGTTCGGATTAATTTAAAAAGATAATGTAAAAACATAACACATTACCCAGTTTTATTACAGTTTATGCTTTTATCCTTCTTTAATAATCAATGTTTATATATACATATATACTAAGAATTTCCAACATACTGTATGTTGTGATGTGCAACAGTCAATATTTTACCACTTTTGATCTTCAGCAGTGCCATTTCTTTTAGGGGTCTATTTGCTAAGCCTTGGATGGAGATAATGTGAACAGAGATAAGGTGCCAGCCAATCAGCTCCTAACTGCCATGTCACAGGCTGTGTTTGAAAAATGACAGTTAGGAGCTGGTTGGTTGGTACTTTATCTACATCCAAGGCTTAGTAAATAGACTCCTTAGGGATCTATTTACTAAGCTGTGTTAGGCGATAAAGCGAACGGAGGTAAGGTACCAGCCAATCAGCTCCTAACTGCCAAGTCACAGACTGTGTTTGAAAAATGACAGTTAGGAGCTGATTGGCTGATACCTTACCTCCGTTCCCTGTTAAGTTAATAATTAAATAGTCCTGGGGGGATCAATTAGCATGCAGCAAATTACCGTGGCTAATTGAATTACCCCCCTAGTGTACTATATAATTGCAACACCCATGTCATTAAAGAGTCCAACAGCAATTTACAGTATGAAGAGTTATTACCGTCTTTCTGAGGCAGCGTTATACCTAACACAGGTGTTTTACTTTACTGCTTGAGCAACCCCTATAGAAAATGAAGTAACACTGAGTGCACATGAATACCTAACACAAATTGTGTATGTTCCTCAATAAACTGAATGAATGCTACTAAACTTACATTGATACTGTAGAACGATAAATTAAAATAAAGAGCACTTTCATTGCTTTTAAGCTATGTTACATGTGTGCACTAATTGATTGCTATATAGGAAATGTTGGCACAAATGTGTTATTATGAATACTGTAATAAACTGGGTGACATGACATTATACAGCAAAGTTTTGTAACATGTCATGCAGTAAATTTCCTCTGCCTCCTACATGCAAAGTATTGTATTCAGATTCACTAATACAGAGGGAATAAGTCAGCCACAAGTTATGCATTGTAATGATTGACTGTAAAGTCAAGATAAAGTGACTGCACAAAAGAATAAAATGATTGATTTTGCTCATTGCCTGTTGAGTACCTGTCAACGGCTTGAAATGGATGCATTTTGTGTGACAGATATTTGTTCTCATATCATATTTCTCCGGTATAATGAAAATAATTATTCTGTGCAAAATTGCAAGCAATATACCAGTAATTAATTTTTTTATACATTCTGTGAAATATTATGATTATATATCAGTAACCATTTCCTGTTGGTACACAATAAATGGAGTGAGGAGTATCTTTGAACTGACCAACCACTATGAGACAAAGCATTTATGCCTGTGATAGGGCATTGAATTCACAGGAGAACTATCTAATAGGTGGTTCACATGAATAAATATGTCAAAATAACAACTAAAATGTCTGTAATATCAGCCATGATTAGAGCATTTCATACAGATTAGCATAGAAACTGGCCTCCAACACTGAGCTGTCATATTTGCATATACATACAAAGTGCAGCTCAGTTAGATGTAGTGGCAAATAAAAAGCATATATATAAAACAATTCGCTAGGTGTATCCCCTCTCTGACATGCACAGCAGGAGCTGGGTCGTGCCTCAGTAGCCAAGGGCTCCCACTTCAGTGACGGGACAGACAGAGGATCACTGTGCGGGAGCAATGTACGGGGCAAGTATTAAGCATGGAATGGACAGGGCAGAGCAGCAGGCTCACACAGGGCGGGATGCACAACGATCAATTAAGTGGTCAAATTCCCGAAAATGCCCTTTTCGGGCGTTTGACCACATTTCTAACATACACCAAGCTTTGGAAAGCAAAGCATTCTACAGCTTGGAGTCGGTGGGCAACACCATCCTCAGATGACGTTTCCCAACAAAAGCCTAGGGGCGCCTCATCGCAAAGTTCATTGAGAGGGATCTAACTGGATCCCTCGCAGTGTCCTCCGTGACACGCGTGTCCTTCTGTGCATGCACAGAGGGACTTCTGGGTCATTAATCCGGAAGTCCCTCTCTCGCAAAGTACAGTTCTTATCAACTCTTATCGGGATAGCTGTCCTTTGCTATTTTATTCATGCATACCGGCTTTATTTATGCCGGCATTCATGCGATGAGTGGTGGATGCATGCCACCCATAAAGAGTGAGGAAAAGCAAACTGAACATCTTTAGTAAATTATATTGTTAAATCTAGTTTCAGTTGCAGACCAGTTTCAATTACTCACTTAAAATATGTGTCAAGTTCTTTCTTTTTACACACAAAATAATTATACTGTATATCTAACTGTATATGTTTAAAGTTAAATATATAAATTTGGATGAAGTACAATAAAACAACTTTCTGTATGTTTAAATCATATTTTATTATTTCCCATATACTTAAATACTCCTTTTCAATATCACAAGTAGTTGTATATTAGTGTTTATGTACTTTATGAATTTTGCACAATTTCCCACATAACACTGCAAATATTGCACCACAATTTCATGTACGAATATATATTTGATTTTGTAAGTGATCACAGGTTTGTGAACATTTCTTTAGTTTAAGGCTGCCTGTACTTACGACTTGTTTGTTAAATGCTTGTAATAAGAACCTGCTTTTAACTGTAAACTGTTATACCTGCCACTTTGCCACTCTGATTGGTGATCGCTTCAGGACATATGCACACATGGCACCGACAATAATTACAAGCAAGAGGTTATTATGGCTCAGGAAGGCAGCTGAAAGCTTGACTAAATACATTGTGTAGTGAACAGTTTATCTAAACTCTACTATTTGTTTCTAAGGTTACTCCTATATAGCTTGTTGTGTATAAATTGTACCACACTGACCCAGCAAGTCAGTGCATTTAGAATTGAAGCCTTGTGTTGGTACCAACTGCGTATGCGCATTGTATTGGAGGTACCCTTTCTATTTCTTTGTGCAAATAAATCTTTTGGACTTTGGAACTCCAAGTAAGTTGATCGGACTTCCACTCTAATTATATTATAAACTGAAGTAACCGGCGTTGCCCGGGTTTAAATCTTCAAGTTATTAATGTCACGTTCGGGCTATGGTAATCCCCTGTAGGGGTATTAGAAGACGTGGACCCAGGTTGAGAAAGGAATCTTAGGCGAGGGGCCTGGATATATGGCTTCCTTATCCACAACTACTGGATGTTGGCTAGACCTGACCAAAGACGTGGAGTCTAACGTACTGGGAGGTGTTCGCCAGTGACCCCTCCCAGTGGGATTTGGGCTTAAGATGCACCCAGCAAGCAGGTCGCGACCCCTTGCTAAGGTATCCGGCACAAGTGGGAAATGGAAGAACACTATCACAGGGAAAGCACAGAAGAATGATATTGGAAGTTTTGCACTTGGGTGATGTACTGGGTACACATCCTGTTGATCCAGATGCAGGGCTGACACAGAATGGCACTAAGAGATGGTACTCGGATTGTGTATTAAGTACCCACACTGTGGCTTCAGACGCAGGATTGGCACAGGAGAATGTCACTAGGAGTTTGTACTTGGATGGCGTACTAAGTACACACGCTGTGGCTTCAGACGCAGAACTGGCACAGGAGAATGTCACTAGGAGTTTGTACTTAGATGACGTACTGACGTACTGAGTACATGCACTGCGGATCCAGATGCAGAACTGGCACAGGATGATGACACTTTGTAGGTAAACACTAGGAGAGTATCACTGGAAGAAAGGAGCTTGTAACCTGGGATGCTGCAACAGCAAATATACACAGGAAGTAACAACGTTGTACAGGCAATTTCCTATTGTCTGGAGCCCGGCTAAATACCCTAAGGTAGTAGTCCATTGGAGGATAGTGTCAGCTGCAGCGGAGTGAGCACATGGATGTCCCAGCAGAGCCCAGGTATAATCCTCAGCGTCTCACTCACCGCCGCACCTAGCATCTGACTGCTCGAGAGGTCAGGGGAAGCCGGCACTGGTGAGTAACGGCCGATCCCAGGCCGCAACCTGACAATTAAGTTTTATTATATGATGTCGTCCAAATCTATCCAGTGGAAGGCCCAGCACAGGAGCACAGGCTCCCTGGGTCAAAGTTCTGCCCGGTGGACTCCATCGTGAGGTCCAACCAGGACCCCAACCACTCCATTAGGCATCCCATACCAATTGCCACCCCTCTGTGAAGTTTTCGTCCAAATCCATCCAGTGGAAGATCCAGAACAGGCTCCCTGGGTTAAATCTGTGCTGCATTACCTATTCATTGCAGCACAGATTTTATACCTTGAGCTCAGCATTTGGCTCATTAATGGCAAAATTGTGACATGAAACACATGATTTGAAAAGGGGAAGTGGAATAACAATGAGAAATTCTCCATCTGCCTACCACATCAAAACAAATAAATTCATACTGTATACTGATCACAAGAAACTGAAAAGACAGGAAATAATGAAATGTGAGACACTGAAGAGAAACTATTTTAATATATCTTGAGGACATATACAGTATATATATATATTTTTTTTCTTAGTGGGCTGAAAAAATGTTTAAGCATGAAATTTAGGTATCAACACAGGAAACGATTATTGTGACCTACAACAAAACACTCTTTGAGAACCCTGAAGATCCACACTGGAAATTTATAAAGACAAACGATATACATTTTTTCTTTAATTTATGAGTGGTGCTTATAGACATCACAAAAAGAGGAGAAAATGAATAAGTATCCAGTAGTGTTCTGGGGCACTCTAATGGTGCATACACACGGTCAGATTTAAAGGACGATTTAAACGATAACGATATCGTTTATCATTTGAATCGTCCTTTTTTTGCCCCCTCAAACGACCAAACGAGGCGCGGACACGGATGATCGATATCGTCCATCGCCCGTGCATGCAGGCAGGGCTGCCATCAGAATTCGTGGGGCCCGGTACTGAGAAAATAGGCAGGGTCCCCACCAGGGGGGAGGGGTTTGGCAGAGGTGGGTGGAGCTACACCAGAGGGTGGGACACCAATTTGTGCGTAAACCAATTAAAAAAGCCGTAAAGCAGCGTATATATATATATATATATATAATAAAGAGAGGGTCACGAGCGGCACTCACAGGTCTTAGTAGCAATAGTAGTAAATAATGAGACACTACTCCATATAGTTAATCAACTATATGGAGTAGGGTCTGTCTTATTTACTACTAAGACCTGTGAGGAGGGGGCAGGTCAGGGAAGGCTGGCAGGACTAGGGGGGAAGCATAGGGCAAGGAAGAATGGCAGGAAAATGGAGGGTGGAGCAGGCAAGGGGCAGCTGGCTGGACTGGGGGGGGGTAGTAGTAGGGTACCTGCCCAGGTGGCTCTCGGCCCAGGTGGCTCTCGTAGTAGTGCGGCATCCATGCATCGGCATTTCAAATATGGCGCGGCTGTGAGCCAATCACAGCTTGCGGACCAGCAGCCAATCGGAGAAGACAACAGCTGTAGAGAAAGACGAAATGGGTCGTCAATGGAGAGGCCCAGAAATTAGGCGTACCATGCCCACCATGGCCAATCTGGCGCAACGAGGATCACCATGCCTCCCTCTAGCTTGAACATGCTGAGAAGTCGCGGGATCATCAAGAAAGGAGGAAATGAATGGAAACTATCACCTAACTGCCAGAGCGTCTACCAGAGCATCTAGATCCCTTGTGCGGAAGCAGTATCTTGGCAACTGGCGGTCGTGTTGAGACACGATCATATCTATATCTTGTAGGCCCCAACAGCAGACCAGTAGCAGGAAGACGTCTGGAGGCAGAGCCCACTTGCCAGAATGCACGTCTTGGTGGCTTAGGAAGACCGCTCCCCAATTCTGCTCTCCGGGGATGAAGATTGCTGACAGAGATGCAAGATGATGCTTTGCCCAGTGGAAGCTGACCTGCTTCATGGTGCCGCTACTGTCTCCCTGGTGGCTTATGTAGGCGACGACAGTTGCGTTGTCCAACTGTACATCGACCGGACAACTCTGAAGGAGAGACTGCGTCTGGCAAAGCGCTCTGAACAATGCTTGGAGCCCCAGGACGTTGATGGACAGTCAACTCTCTTGAGACATCCATTTACCCTGAAACGTCTGATGACACATCACCACCTCCCACCCTCTGAGACCTGCGTCAATGATGAGTAGAACTCAGTCCTAGATTCAATAGGGATGAGCACTGCCCAGGTGGGACCGATCGAACCACCACATGAGAGATGAACGTCCAAAGAGAGAATGAGCATTCTGCACCTTGAGGTTAAATGACGAGGTGCAGACGAGACTCTATCATGTCGAAGGTGGAGACCAGGGAACCCAGGATCTGCAGTGCACTGACACCCAGCAGTGGCTTAGGAATGTGCGAATCTGAGACTGCAGAGACAGTATCTTGTCTGCAGGAAGGAAGACCCACTGAGTCCTAGAATCTAGTAGAGCCCCTAAATGTAGCCTCACCTGTGAAGGCGTCAAGGTGGATTTCCATCAATTGATGATCCACCCGTGTTACTGCAGAAGATCCGCCATCAGACGGATGTGGTCTCACAGAACATCTGGAGACTGGGCCAGGAGAACGAGGTCGTCCAGATAGGATAGGATGCGGACGCCCCTGCATCGAAAGTGCGCAGCCATGACCTTAGTGAAAACATGAGGAGCTGTGGTCAGCCCAAATGTCAAAGATCAGAACTTTCTAACTGACTCCGGCAGGACCTAGTGACCGCAGAGTGAGCCAACCTTGTCAGGATACTGAGTGGAGGCAACGCAGGAGTGCACTCCTTCCAACAAAAGGAAAGTTGGAGGAGGTGGGGCCGATTTGTGTCCATCCACTCCACAGACATATGTCTAGTGAGGTTTCATTGGGACTGTCAGATGTGGAACTGAATGAGCGAGGGTGGGATTTATCATTACTAATAATGCGGTAAAACAACAATACGTATGAATCTCCATATGTATAACATAGTTCCTCGCAACTGCAAGCCCCATAGAATTTTATGGCTGCGATGTGCTCATATGTATAAAACTCTGGAGCCCAATAGGCAACACCATGATCACCATCTATAGACAATGTTGTCTGTAAAAGCCTATGGATTTCTTTTTGAATGGAGTCACCGGAGAGGGATCCAAAGATTCCCTATCTGTCCACCCCCCCCCTTCCCCCTACGGCTTCCGCATACACTGGCTGAGGGACAGGTAGGACTCCTGGGTCATAAAACTGGAAGTCAGTACTGTGTCGGAATTGCTATCCTGGGGTGTAAGTATTCATTCACACCGGAGTAAAAAAAACTCCAGCATGCATGCGAATAGACAAGTAGCAACACCAACGGCTCCACAGAAGCCACAATGCATCTCTTCTAGTGTCCAACTTAGCTGTGTGAACTATTGATGATTATGTTGGTAGATATGACCACCAAAACAGGGCTTTGTTTATTTAAATTACTTTTATTTTTCCCAAATATGTCAGTTACACAAATTTGGTTTAGCAATAGTCAAACAAATTTAACTGAACCAGTTTTTCTCATCTATGCCTGTGTGTAAGGTACCATACCTCATACCCACTGGTATTTTACTAGCATTTTAAAGCTCTCTGCAGGCTTTCCAATGTGTATGCGTATAGTAAACAAGTAGCATAAAAAATTGTGATTAAGCCCTATCCTAGGAGACTTCATTAGAATATAACTTTGCATTGGTGCCACTGTATAACACTGCATTACAGCTAAATCTGTTAAGCATATTCCAAAAGTGAAGACTTGTTTATTTGCATATTTTAAATTGTTAATATAATGTAGAGCACAGATTATGCTGCCTTGGGCATTGGTAATGAATACTATAGAAATGGGAAGGGGGGGTACAGCGCTCTAGGTTAATCTGTCAGTGTCCTTAGCAGCTCCACATACAGAGGTATCCCTGCCTCTGTTTAGACAAAATTACATGAATAAATATAACGGGGTGTGTTTTGGGGCACTTAAAGTTATCTGATGATTTAACTATGTGCTGTATCTTTGATTATTTTATCAGTGTGTAAAGGTGTTACAGTCCTATATATATATATTGGTAATGATTGGTATTGGTAATGAATACGCCATTGTTTAATATACCCCACACGCTTATAACTCATATCTAACATCCCCTCTTCCACTAGTGCATATATTTAAGTGATTATAGGACTATACAAGTAAACAACAAAAAATATTATTTAAAAGGATGAGTAATTCTAATTTACTTTAAACCATATTTATGCTGTTCACTGAATGGCATGTGCCCAGTTGGCCTGCTAAAACATCAATATCATCAGTTAAAATAAGCAAAACCTTAACGCAGGTAAAACCACAGCAATATACAATTTCACATAAGACATTTAGACAAATGAAAATAGTGTCACACAGAAGACAGCATGACACAAAAAATCATAAACACAACCACGAACATTTTATTATGTTCCCCTAAACCTGTCTGAGCTGGAGAAATCCATCTGTCAATGTTACTGTCTGTATATCACAGACATTGTTATTGATGTACTGAGCCATTTTATAATGTAGCCCTGTCTACACTCCAAGAAAAACGTCTTGAAGCTCAAGATATTTTGACAGAGGTGCAGGATAAAATGTAATGTACTAATATAAAGCATTTGTTATATCTCATTATTCTCAGAATGTCAAGAACATAAATCGTGATTAGAGCTCCTCATACAACAAAACACTGCCAGCAATAGTTAATCTGGGTATACGATATATATGATGTAAACACTGTCACATGTTGATAAAGAATTTATTTATTCACTAGTATACAACTAAAATCTTAAACAATTAACTCTTTCAGGATCCGTACAGTTAACAGGTTGAGCTTGAGCTGAGGGGCGGGATACACTGGCTTGGGACACACAAGGGGTCCAGTTTTTAGCAGTGAGAATCACTCTGGCTCCAGAACTGCAAAGACAAGTTTTTGTATATGCGCAGTCTGTCTGAATCTCTGTGTGTCTTTGTGTGTTTGTAAATGATGCAAATCGTGTCGTTTAGCCCCGCCCCCTCATCACGGACCTGCACATTCCCCAATTAATCTCCCCATTCTGCCCACTTCACTAGCAACTGGGCAGGATGCGGGAGATCTGCCTACACTTCCAGGAGTGTGGGGGCTACCTGAAAAATCGAGAGCCTCCCGCGACTTCCGGGCATATAGGCATGTATGATTTAACCTAACCTCTCCTTGAAAGAAGAATTTTAAAAATATATGTCAACGTCTAATTAAAAAAAACTGAAGGTTGTGAACAACAGTTTTAATATGTTATGAATAAAACAATAAACCTTTTCGGTTCGGCCTCCTTTATTAAAAGCTTCTCTATAATGTCAGTTCTTGCAGGAGCAGCCACAAGCCCCATGAGCTCACAACCCCATGATATCACAGCCCATTTTTTAAAGTGTTACAACAATGCACATCAAACACATATACCCATGCAGTGTATGTATTGCTATCAGGTTTCTCTAAAATAAACGTGAAAAACCCCTCTAATACAGAAGGTACAACTCTCCATCTAGTTTGAGAACACAAACTGCTAAAAACACACACAGACAAAAACATAACATAGGCACACACATTGAAGAAGCACCGAGATTCAGAGATGAATTTGCAATCAGCCAATCTGAAGCAGTTTAGTAAAGCTGGCAACCAACATCAGCGACTATTTGCATCTGTCAAACAGATGCATCTGCACATTATACGGCTTTGACAGATGTATATACTGTAAGTCTCTATGCTGAACTGCGTTTGTTAGGAATAACACAAACACCCCTGTACTGTATAAGGAGTGCATTAGTCAGCCACTTCCGTATTTGGGGTCAGTTTGTAAATTCTTCGTAGTGACTGTTAAATTGTTAGTTACAGTAGTGTGAGGTGATTTACTGTATATTGATAATTTCTTCTTTATTAGAATTGTTATTATTATTATTATTTTCCAGTCTTTTAGCAACTAAGGAACTGCACTGTCAATAAATCCTTCCAATGAACATACAGTACTGTAGTAATTAATAGACTCTATTAAATGCCGTCACTGGATGCTTTCTACAAATACTGTATGCTTTACTGGTTTGGGAAGCTGGTATGCAAATCATGCATTTGATGCCAACCTACTGTAGGAATCGTGGTTTTCACATTATTCATTAATATTGAGACCTTCTCAGCACTGGTTTATTGTAAAAATGAGCATAACAAATTTTTCAAATCTCATACTCTGCACCTTTGCAAAGTTAAATAATGTGGGGGGGCGGCGGTATGGGTAACAGGATTATGTGGAACTACTGGTATCTGCAATTCATAAGCAGGTTAGGTTATTATACTGGAACTTGTAGAACTATAAGTGTCAGCATATCCAAGGAAACTAGAGAAAAGTCCTGTAATCACAACACTATCCCAACATGTAATTTGCCACTTTATTAAACTAATTAGACAGGGATCCTTTTCTTATTTTCTATGTAAAACTATAGGGTAAAAGAAACACTGGTAGAAGACACTGAAGTGCTCCTTGCGGATCCCCAATGTAAATTATAGTCCAGACTGGCATTGCTCCGATTGGTTGCAGCATGAGAAAGCCAATTGATTAGCGGAGTCTAGACTTCACATCGCATCACTGCTCATTTCTTTTGCAGACAGTAGAGCACCCATTAGTACTGCCAACATTCACTTGTATTGACTGAGCACAGTTTGGTGCAAAATATGGAGCTGATGCAGTGGAGCTGATGCAGAGTGAGTACTATTACAGTTTGTGTACAGTAAATTGCACAAAATCACGGCACACACATATGCGCCTACGAAGACTTGCATCATTCTGGCATTTACTCCTGACTGTAAATCAAATGTAGACCGTGCTATTGCTGACAATTCACCAATTGATAAATTACACTTGAATGATCACAGGCAGGCTTCTCTGTATCATGTAACAATTTATTATACAGAAATTCTAAAAATGTAAACATGTAGATAAATTGTAGCAAATATTGTTAATACCTATGGATAGTGATATTAGCAACATATAATCCCAGTGCTTCCTATCCAATTAACCATTCTCATCAGCAGATTCAAACTTTTAAATCAACACACTCCTATTAATTTGTCCAGACTGACTGTCCCAAATTTTTCTTAATAATAGATATACAGTCAGGTGCATAAATATTGGGACATTGACAGAATTTTCATATTTTGGCCTCTATTCACCACCACAATGGCTTTGAAATTAAACAAACAAGATGTGCTTTAACTGCAGACTTTCAGATTTAATTTGAGGGCAATTACATCCAAATCAGGTGAACGGTGTAGGAATTACAACGGTTTCTATATGTGCCTCCCACTTTTTAAGGGGCCAAAAGTAATGGGACTATCAACTCAAAAGCTATTTCATGGGCAGGTGTGGGCTATTCCCTCGTTATTTCATTATCAACTAAGCAGGTAAAAGGTCTGGAGTTGATTCTAGGTGTGACATTTGCATTTGGAATCAGTTGCTGTTGACTCTCAATATGAGATCCAAAGAGCTGTCACTATCAGTGAAGCAAGCCATCATTAGGCTGAAAAATCAAAACAAACCCATCAGAGAGATAGCAAAAACATTATGTGTGGCCAAATCAACTGTTTGGAACATTCTTAAAAAGAAAGAATGCACCGGAGAGCTCAGCAACACCAAAACACCTGGAGGAACACGGAAAACAACTGTGGTGGATGACAGAAGAATTATTTCCCTGGTGAAGAAAAACCCCTTCACAACAGTTGGCCAAATCAAGAACACTCTCAAGGAGGTAGGTGTATATGTGTCAAAGTCAACAATCAAGAGAAGACTTCACAAGAGTGAATATAGAGGGTTCACCAAAACATGTAAACCATTGGTGAGCCTCAAAAACAGGAAGACCAGATTAGAGTTTGCCAACCAACATCTAAAAAAGCCATTACAGTTCTGGAACAACATCCTATGGACAGATGAGACAAAGATCAACTTGTACCAGAGTGATGGGAAGAGAAGAGAAGGAAAGGAGCTGCTCATGATCCAAAACATACCACCTCATCAGTGAAGCATGGTGGTGGTAGTATCATGGCGTGGGCATGTATGGCTGCCAATGGAACTGGTTCCCTTGTATTTATGGATGATGTGACTGCTGACAAAAGCAACAGAATGAATTCTAAAGTGTTTCGGGCAATATTATATGCTCATATTCAGTCAAATGCTATAGAACTCATTGGATGGCGCTTCACAGTGCAGATGGACAATGACCCGAAGCATACTGCAAAAGCAACCAAAGAGATTTTTATGGCTAAAAAGTGGAATGTTATGCAATGGCCAAGTCAATCCCCTGACCTGAATCCGATTGAGCATGCATTTCACTTGATGAAGACAAAACTGAAGGAAAAATGCCCCAAGAACAAGCAGGAACTGAAGACATTTGCAGTAGAGGCCTGGCAGAGAATCACCAGGGATGAAACCCAGTGTCTGGTGATGTCTATGTGTTCCAGACTTCAGGCTGTAATTGCCTGCAAAGGATTTGCAACAAAGTATTAAAAAGTGAAAGTTATATTTAGGATTGTTTAGTTTGTCCCATTACTTTTGGCCCCTTACAAAATGGGAGACACATATAGAAACCGTTGTAATTCCTACACCGTTCACCTGATTTGGATGTAATTACCCTCAAATTAAATCTGAAAGTCTGCAGTTAAAGCACATCTTGTTTGTTTCATTGCAAAGCCATTGTGGTGGTGAATAGAGGCCAAAATATGAAAATTCTGTCAATGTCCCAATATTTATGCACCTGACTGTATATACTGCAGTATTTCACAATGGATATTGTTTGGAATTCCTCAGTTACTCCATGGGATATCTTTCCAGTAAATGTCCAGTTTATTAATACAGGCTGGTGCTTGTAGTGTGCCAGTTCAGCAACATTCCACAGAGTTTAATTAGCCATGACCATATGTATAAATATCAACAGAGTCTATGGTCAATTATTAAATTTGTAAATGACCAATATGATAATATATCTGTCCCAGTTGGTCGTGGACTTAATTCATAGATGCCCATTGTACATCGGGCCCCTGCAGCAAATAGAATGGTAAGTTCACCTTCCTTGTGAGATTATAGCTGTGGGTCCCAGTGTGCTGCGTCCCGGCTCTCTGTGTCTTGGCTGGTAACGCTGTACGAGGATCGAGGACAGCCGTCCGGCATGTGTAAAATTCTGGGTGAATAACTTAATGGTTACTACTTCCGCCTTCTCCTGGAGTGCACAGCCTATTGGTGTTAAAGGGCTGCCACTGGGAGATACAAATGAATCGCTGATTGTAATAGAGGGATAGGTTATTCCTAGGTAGTTAGGTGAAAAAGGATTTCCCCATCGACGCGTTTTACTCGCACCTTGGAGCTCTTTCAAGACAGGGATATCCAGATAGCATGCCATCATATATATAGAGAAGTTTTAAATTGCACATTATCTGTCAGCTGAGTTTTTCTAATTGGTTGGATTCCAATCTCCTCATGTTTCAATTAATTCAGAAAAACCTGCATTCACAATTTTGTTTCCTATAGAATCAAAATATATTTTATATATATATACACACACACATATACAGTATATGGGTTGGTTGATTTAATTAAATTATTCAAACATAATGGAAACTCTCTATCACTTGTATAAATAATATTGAGAAAATGTTTCTGTATATTATTACTCTGCAAAACTAAATTTTATATACACCCTTCATAACTATAGAACTAAAAATAAATATAAAAATAATATTTTATATAATATACTAGTATAAATACTTACAAAATATAACAAAAATTATACAGATATATACATATAATTATAAATACACTTGCACTTGGTTGTTTTGCTATTGGGAACTGCTGCTATATGGTTGCTGAGTCTTGATAAAGATCCTGGATTGGGATCGAAACGTCGACTGGACTGAACCTTTGCACCTTGATGCTATGGGTATTCTAAACCTTTTTTTGCATATATAAACAAGCCTTTTTATACACTTGGCGAGTGCCGATTATTTTTTCTACATACATATAAATACAGATATATATAACATCCTTAAAGACACACAGGGCAGAATTCAATTGTTTTTGCGGCCCGCATCTCCCGTCTAAAGTGACAGGAGTTTGCGGGCCGCTATCCAATTGTTCCACATTTTCGTGCTGATCGCGCCCAAAGTGGTTGGGTTTAGCCGCGTAAAGCAGCTAAACCCGACCAAAGTGCTGGGCGCGATCGTGAAAAGTGATGTTTGGGCGCCCAAACATGTCACTTTTCGCACATTTCAGCTCTCACCCCCCCTGGGGCTGCGAGCTGAAATGTAGCACTGTCGCTAGTCTTGCGCCACATGGCCTATTGAGGACACATCTGTATGTGGGGTGAAATTATAGTATAGTAAGGGTATGTTTGTACAATTGCAAACAGTTGCAGATACCCCTGAAAAAGCCATATTATTTGTGGGTGGTCAAGGATAGGTGCAAATATAGAACGATGGTCGTCAGCACTAGTGACCCGCTTGTAATTGGCTAGTTGTGACTGCATTACTAACCCAGATAGGTGTTTTATTTGTTGCTTGGACATACAGTATATACTATACTTACCTACTTTTGGTTTCTCCTCTCCAGGAGATGCTTCTGACCACTTTGGAGGCGGGGTCTGACTATTCACGTCATTCGCGACATTTAAGCCCCACCCCCTGCAAACAGACTCGTGATTACCAGTATTATCTCCTCACCCTCCTCACTTCATTAGGAAGTGGACGGGATGCGGGAGATCCACAGACTCTTCCAGATGTGCAATGGACTTTCTAGAAAAATTGAGTCCGAGAGAATATGACATAGAATATACATTTGGGTGTGGCTTTTAGCAATGTATTACATGAGACGGAGAGTTTTATCTGCGGTATTAGAGAGGCAGTTTAAGTCTTATTGAAACTTAATAGCGAATGCACATTTCGCATTAAAATGAACAGTTACATTGTTGAAAGTGTATGTGACATATTCCTGGCGTGAGATGGTCACATGTACTTCTAGCACCACCCTGCATAAAACTTTTCATGCATTCAATGGGGCTGGTACTGATGTGAATGACCAAATATTCTCTGAAAACTGCTGCTGAATATGCATGCCCTATATAAATAATTATAATAAATAAATAAAAATATGTCTCGGCATATGGGTTTCAAATGCTATATTTTCACGTGCATTTTTGTTGTTTTTTGTTAATTACATCCAGATTTGCAACCAACAGGCCCTGGGTTGATTATTTATACCCTTTTCAGACAGAGAAAAGGACCCGGTCCTTTTCTGTGCAAAATCGTCCCGGGTTACAATTCCCCAGACTTCGACCCTGGTCCCGGGAACTGCAACTCGGGTTGACCCTTTCTCACAGAAGAAGGACCCGAGCTGACCCAGCAAATTACCGGTTCGAAATGCTTGACCCGGCAATTTCATCTTCTGTCTGAAAGTTGGCACTGGGAACCGACCTGTGCTCCAAAAGCCAGGTCAAAGCTGGGTCGAAGCCCCGGCTTCTGCATGAAAGCAGCATTACTGTAACTCACATTTCAGAATGTCTCAACATGTCACAAGCTAAAACCTTTATTATTGAATGTTAAAGTTGGATATAGAACTTATTTAACTGAGAGTAATGTAAATCAAATGCTGAAATTCAGGCTGTTCTAGCTGCAGAATCAGACCATGTATATTACAGAAATTAAAAAATAAACAATTTATGCAGTATATGCTGTATTGGAGGCAGGGCCAGTGCTAGGGTGTTCAGCCTTCCCTGCAAACTATAAAATTTGCACCCTCCCATATTTAATAAAGGGACAGCGTACGCCAAAGGCGTGTGTTGTAAAAAAGGGGCATGATCTCACAAGAAAGCATCATGGCCAAACAATAGTACCCCCAATTCAAATTATGCCACACAGTAGCACAATCTTATTCACATTACACTGCACATAGTGCCCCTGATTTACATTACACCACATGTAGTGCCCCTGATTCACATTACACCACATAGTAGTGTCCCTTATTCACGTTACTACACACAGGCCCCTTATACACAATGGCCCTGATTCAGAGTCGGACGCTCTGACCAGAGCGCTCGCTCTGAATCAGGGCCGTCCTATTTAAATGTGGAGCGGCCTTTTGGACGCTCGCATAGCTGTGGGTTATCACCCACAGCTTATGCGAGCGTCCATGATGATGGTCGCGATGGTCAAGACCATCGCGATCATCAGGCTTGCGACGAGATTCTGCGGTAGGGTCTCGTGGCTGCAAGCCCTGGAGTGATTTTGGCTCTATCAGAGCCAAAATCACTCCCACTGACATCACTAGTGATGTCAGTGGGGCCGGACCCAGATGGTAGGCGTTCCTATGGGAACGCCTCCGTCTGGCAGCCACGCCCCCGGCACGCCCACCAAAGGGGGCGTGCTGTCAGTCACCATCGACAGCACGCCCCCTTTGGTGCGAGACCCGGAGCGACAGCTTGGCTGTCGCTGTCCGGGTCTCGCGCATGCGCACGACGGAGCTCCCTCCGTCGTGCGCATGCGCATTGGGGTAACATCGACCCACTTGCGAGCGTCCTGCGCTCGCGAGCGGGTCTGAATGAGACCCAATGTCCACAGTAGTGCCCTGTACAGGCAATGCCCACAGTAGTAGTGCCCCTTACACGCAATGCCCACAGTAGTAGTGGCCCTTCCACAGAATGCCCACAGTAGTAGTGCCCCTTACACAGAATGCCCTCAGTAGTAGTGCCCCTTATGCAATGCCCACAGTAGTAGTGCCCCTTACATGCAATACCCACAGAAGTAGTGCCCCCTATACAATGCCCACAGTAGAGTGCCCCTTACATGCAAAGCCCACAGTAGTAGCGCCCCTTACATGCAATGCCCACAGTAGTAGTGACCCTTACATGCAATGCCCATAGAAGTAGTGCCCCTATACAATGCCCACAGTAGTAGTGCCCCCTATACAATGCCCGCAGTAGAGTGCCCCGTATAGAATGCCCACAGAAATAATGCCCCTTACACATAAAGACACACAGACACACAACACTGACTTCCCGCATCTGCACCCGCTGCCGTCCGACAGCTCCTCGCGCTCGGCACTGTGGGAGAGACATCATGACATGTCTCCCTACAACCACTGTGGGAGCTGGAAGGCGGAGCTCAGGCGTAAGCTTCAGCCTCTGGCTGCAGGGAGGGAGCTGCCGGGCACACAAAACAAAATCTCAGCGGACGCCCGGCAAATGAAGAAGGCGACGGCGGCACCTCTAAAGCCAGGAGCCTTCCTGTTATGCAGGGCTTACTGAGCATATCGTGCCGGCTCTGATTGGAGGAATGAGGAGGAATGTTTCAGTGTTATACAGCCTTATCGTGTTATATTACCTTATCGTAATATCTACAGGTTTTGTAATATTGTCTTTATACTTCAGGTAGTATAAAGAAGTACAGTAAAAGCATTAATAGCTAGACCTGCAGATTTTGCCCTGTACAGAGAATGTATTGTGCATCTCTATCTTTATGCCCTTCAGATAATTAATGACTATAGCTGGTCTCAACCCTATCATTGAAATATTACAGTAAAGCTTTCTCAAGATGACATTCTGTGTGAACAGACTGTAGTATTCTCTACTAACCAGCTCTATTATGTTTTTGTCCATTCACAGCATAAAGAATGCACACATACTGAGCTCCTGATCTGGGAGAGAGCCAGCTGAGAGCAAATGCCAGCTTAAAGATCCTGTGCAAATCTCATCTCCTTAGCACAGATTCATTTCAGCCAGGTGATGATCTTAGGGGAATGCACTGCTAATGGAACAATGGCTTTTAGTTCAAGAGATTCACTCTGCAAAACTTTCTACGTTTGTATATTTGATGTTGTAACCATATGAAAATAAATGAACAGTAAAAGCACAATGACACTATAGAAAATATAATTAAAACACACACATATGAGCATCAAGTGTTGTATTCAGTGTTAAAAAGTACTTAGCAGCAATAGGAATATACAGACATTCTTACCATGTCAGTATTGTCTCAACAGCTTGATGTTCTGAATATAAAAATACGAAAGAGTAGCAATCCTACTCTGAAGAAACCACACTGAGAGGGAAGAAACCTGCACCTGCAGGGAAGCAAGGCGAAGACCGTGATCTAAGCCCGCCTGTAGGAAAGCCAAAACCCTGGATATCCCAAACACCTGAGGATCATAGGCCTTCATTCAGAGGCGGCCGTACGGTCTACAACCGCACGGCTGCCTCGATGTTTGTCAAGTGCGCATGCGCACGAGGGAGCCGGCTCCTTCGTGCGCATTCGTGAGACCCGCTACGTCCGACAGCGCCGGTCGTAGCGGGTCTCTTTCCAAAGGGAGCGAACTGTCGATGTTGATTGACAGCTCGCCCCGTTTGGAAGGCGGGCCGGGGGGTGGCAGCCCAAACGGAGGCGTTCCCATGGACAGAGCCAGAAGCTCTCCGAGGCTTACGACAAGTGAGACCCTACCCTAGGGTCTCGTCGTAAGCCCCGATGGTCGCGATGGTCTCTGACCATCTCGACCATCACCCTAGCGGTCGTTAGAGCTGTGGGTGTAAAGCCACAGCCTAACGACCGAAACAGAGGCGGGCGGTCAGGATGCAGGCGGCCGCCCAGTTTCTGAGCAACCGCTTGCATCCTCCGACCGCCTCTGAATGAGGCCCATAGCCTCTAGGGTGACACCATTCAAAGAAAGTATGCCACACCCTGTGGTAAATTCTTGCAGAAGCCGGCTTCTGAGCATGGTGTTAACTACAGAGATGGAAAAACCCCAGGACCTTAAGAGGGCAGTCTCAACAGCCATGCCGTCAAAGACAGACGACTCAGGTCCAGATAATGGCAAGGACCTTGAGACAACAGGTCCGGACGTTGAGGCAACAGCATCGGAATGTCTATGGAGAGACTCCGAAGATCTGAGTACCAGTGACGTCTGGGCAACACTGGAGCTATCAGCAGGAGCGTGCTGCCTTCTTGCTGGAATTTTTGTAGTACTCCAGGAAGAAGTGAGATGGCTGAGAAAGTCTGCTTCCAAGTTGAGGACTCCTGGTATGAACACTGCCGAAATGGCAGGGAGATTGCCTTCCACCCAAGCCAGAATGCGGGACACCTCTGTCAGTGCCGCCTGACTTCGGGTTCCTCCTTGGCGGTTTATGTAAGCCACCATGGTGGCGTTGTCCGACCGTACCTGCACAGGTTTTCAGTGAGAACATGCCTTGCCTGTTGGAGAGCTTTGAATACTGCCAGAAGTTCCAAGATGTTTATTGGAAGCGCAGATTCTGCTGGTGTCCACCTTCCCTGGAACAAATGTGGACCCATCACTGCTCCCCAGCCTCGGAGACTGGCGTCCGTCATCAGAAGGATCCAGTCCGCAATCCAAAGGGGCGCCCCTTGTTTAGGTGAGCCTGCTGCAGCCACCAGGCCAGAGACAGACGTACCTCCAGGAAAAGCACTATTGTCTGTGTCTTTATCCGATGGGGCAACCCATTCCATCTGGAGAGGATCAATTTCTGCAGAGGTCTGGAGTGAAACTGGGCACACTCTACCATGTCGAACATCGACACCATGGAGCCCAGTAACCTCATTGCCGAGTGAGTAGACACTCGGCGACCTGCAGGCAACTGCGTACCTTTGCCTGTAATGCAGAGATCTTTTCCTCCGTCACAAAGATCCTCTGATGTTGGGAGTCCAACAGGGCTCCGAGATGGAGCATCCTCTGTGAGGGAACCAGGGAGGACTTCTTCCAGTTTATCAGCCAGCCGTGATTCTGCAACACAGATATTGTCTTTTGCAGATGGCACTCTAGCATCTCTGGAGAACCTACCAACAACAGGAGGGCGTCCAGATAGGGTAACAAGCGAACCCCCTGCATCCGCAGGTGGGCTGCCATGACTGCCATAAACACTCGAAACGCTGTGGCCAGACCAAAGTGCAGTGCCTTTTGTAGAAATGTTGATCGACCACTGCAAACCTGAGGAAACGCTGGTCTGCTGGGAAAATGGGGATATGCAAATAAGCATTCTGAATATCCAGCGACACCATAAAATCCCCAGGCTCCATTGCTAAAATGATGGAACGCAGGGTCTCCATCCTGAACTGAGGAACCCTCAAGGACTTGTTGAGGGACTTGAGGTTGAGGATGGGCCAGTAAGACGCACTGGGTTTCTCCTCTGGGGCAACGGAACAGGCACTATAACTCCAGCCTGGAGCATAGAGTGCAACACTTTCCGGAATTCCAGGGCTTTGTCTTCATCTGACTGAAGGCCTGTGGTGAAAAACCGGCTGGCAGGCCTTCGCTGGAAGGAGAGGGCGTACCCCTGAGAGACCACCTCTCTTACCCAAGTGTCCGTGGTGGTCAGACACCAGCACTGGGTGAACTGAAGAAGTCGGCCTCCCACTCTGGGGTCCCCCAAGGGGAGGCCCATCCCATCAGGCTGAAGGCTTATCGTCCGACTTAGGAGTAGGATGTCTTGTACTCCAAGCCTGCTTCTTTGGCTTGGCAGATTATCTGCCCAGCGCTCCATGGCTCTGGCCACCCGGCACACGGCCATAGCCGGTCTGGAAGACCCTTCAGGAAGGGAATAAATGGATTTCAGGCATATTTCCACCTTGCGATCCATAACATCCTTCAAGGAGGACATAGAGGGCATGGGCAATGTTGTACTCCTCACTAGGCATGTGACATGAGATTCCACCTGTGGAGGGGTTTCCCATTTGGATAAAATAATTATCCGCAAAGGGGTATGCAAAGGCCAAGCGTTTTTGAGGCTGGAACTGTTTACCCGGATTTTTCCACGCCTCCACTAAATGATCCACTAACTGACCAGATAGAGGAAATACAGTGGCATCTCCCTTAACATCGTTAAAGAAGAAGTATTTGGATTTGGCCACGTTGGGATCTTCATCCTCAATAACCAAGGCCGTACGGACTGCCCGCATAAGGCCAGGTATGTAGACTTTAGACTTAGATTCCGCTTCCTTAGTACGAAGGGGCTCTTGGTCTGAAAAGTCAAAAATCTCACCGTCATCAGACGTCATGTCATCCTCATCATACTGAGCCGTCTGAGACACTAAAGGCCGCTTAGAAGGCCGCAATGGTGACTCCCCTTGTAAAACATCTGTCAGGTGCTGTACTGTATTGGACAATGAATTCACCCACACAGGCTCCTGCGAGACCTGGGGGGCGAAAGCGGGAGACACTGGGGTACCATCAACTGCCTGGGGAACCCCTGCATGGGTGATGAAACCACCTCCTGCTGCGATAACCCCATCTGGGGAAACGCAGGGGGCATCGCCAGCTGGCCCACAAGGGTTGTAAGTGCCTTAGCAAAACAAGCCCAGGGCGGTTCCTGCACAGGCGCAGTGACAGAAATCAGGACTTATATGAGATAACATGCCCTACATAATCACTCAGCATTCCCATCTCCCTCCGCTAATGGTACATTACATGTGGTACACTTTAGCTGAAGAGGAAAATCACGTTCACTCTCAGACATAATGAGTGTAAACGGAGTGTATGTGACTCCCCACACAAAAAAATACTTTTACTGTGAGGCAATAAATCCCTTGCAACACCGCACCACAAGGGCTTTATCAGAGGAAGAACAGGGATAGTGAAATGGCTGACAATCAAAAGTGAAAGTACAGGCAGATAGCGCTAGCATATAGTCACATACAATGCAGAAATAAATCCCTGCACTACCAGCACTATGATCAACTACACAGACACAGAGTCTGGTAGGAAACAGTGCTGCATACTCTGACCTTATCGGAGGAGAGGTATGTGGGGGGACCCGGACCGCGATGCTACCTGTATCAAGCGTCTAGCAGCGTTTGCACACTCCTTAAAAATGGCCGCCGAGGAGCTGGGAGGAGGCGGGTTCGGGGGAGGAGCGCTCACACAGGCAGCCAGACCGCAATGGAGATGCAATACAGCATCGAATAATCTGCAAAAACATCGGGTCACGAAAGCTGGCCGCCGCAGATGAGAGAAAAAGCCTAGGAAATTTCCATCAGCCTACGGAGATCCTGGTCTCTTCTCTTCCCCCACCCCCAATGGCAGAGTCACATCTCCGTTTCGGGAAATGGAGACCGTCGCCGCCCCCTTCCCACCCACAATGGCAGCAGACTGATGATCACTGACAGTCTGCTGCCGCTCTGCAAGAGAACACGCAGGCACCTGAGCAGATTCCCAAACATCGGGAATCTGCGTTCTGCATAGTTTCTCCTTTATTAGGCACAATTTTCTCTAGAGTTACAGAGAATGGTGAGCAAAACAAAAACATCCAGTGAGCGGCAGTTCTGTGAAAACGCTGTGTTAATAAAAGAGATCAGAGGAGAATAACCAGACTGGTTGACAGTACCTCAAATAACTCTTACAAAAGTGGTGTGCAGAAAAGAATCTCTGAACATCCAGCAAACTGAACCTTGAAGTGGGTTTGCTACAACAGCAGGGTTCACTTTTGTCTGCTAAGAAGAAACAGAGGGCCTGATTCAGACCCGCTCGCGAGCGCTCGCAAGCGGGTTGATGTTAGCCAAGTGCGCATGCGCACGACGGAGGCGGCTCCGTCGTGCGCATGCGCGAGACCCGAATAACGACGGCCAAGCCATCGCTATGGGTCTCGCACCAAAGGGGACATGCTGTCGATGGTGATTGACAGCATGCCCCCTTTGGTGGGCGTGCCGGGGGCGTGGCTGCTCAGACGGAGGCGTTCCCATGGGAACGCCTACCGTCTGGGGCCGGCCCCACTGACATCACTAGTCTATTTCTGCCACAATATGCAGATGGTGGGGCTGGAATTTGGCATAAACAACGTGAATACATGATTCCAACTTGCCTTGTGTCAATAGTCCAAGGTAGTGGTAGTGGTGTAGGGTGTGAAATGTTTTCTTGGCACACATAAGGTCTCTTAATACAATTGTGTACTGTTTAAATACCACAGCCAATCAAATTATTGTTGTACAGTCTATGCATCTTCTAACGGTTACTTTCAGCAGGACAACAAAGCACACATCATCTCAGGTTAGTTTCAAATAAAGACAATGAGTTCAATATAATGTTATTGCCACTATGGCCCTCATTCAGAGCCACTCGCTAGCGGCAGTACGCTCGTTCCGAGCGATGTTCGCACATCTGCGCATGCGTACGGATCGTTATACGCATGCGCGAACCAGTCAGTGCGGCCGAAATTCATGTGCTCGCAATATAGCGAATGCCTGCTATTTTGAGTGACAGAATGAGGCGTATGTGGGTGGTAACAGGGGAAGGTGCTTGAAAATGGGGAGTGGAGATCCGAACGCAGGCGTGCTTAAAGGTCAAAACAGGCGTTTTATGGGTGTGCATAATTAATACAGCAGCGTCATTGACCACGTCACTGGGTTATTTTATAGCCAGAACTGCTCGCAAGATTGTGGTAGCAAAAACCAACCACAAGAATAGCGAGCAGTTCATACGCTGGTCGATGTACTCGATTAATCTAATAAATAGCGGACATGACGTATGGTGCGGGCGGCCAGGGGGCGTTTTTAACAAATAAACGAGCGTATGTTTTGCTCGCTCGTTCAGACTTAGAGGTGTGAACAGACTGCAATTTGCGAACGGATCATTTGAATAGCCACCCCTTGTTTTTGAACGAACGACCGCAAATAGCGAACGGCTCTGAATCAGGCCCTATATTCACCAGACCTCAATCCTTTGGTATATGGTAGATTTACAGCATGAATGTTGTTTAAAGCTGCAGTAACCGTGTGGTACTAGCATGACAAAATGTATTTATTAAGTTATTTATATAGGCATACATATTTCATGGTGTTTTACAGATAATATTTAGCCATTCACATCTTTCTCTGCCCAGTGGAGCTTACAATTTATACTCCATATCACATGGACACATATACACAATAATGTTATTTTATTTTTATTTTTACCAGAAGTACCCATAGAAAATCTGCACAAACACAGAGAAGAGTGACAGAAGGCTTTAATACAGTATGCCTGGTGGGTTTTTAAATACAGGTATATAATATGAGGCTTGGGTCAGCACACACTGGGCCTGATTCAGAGATGACACTAAGCCGATGGTTAATGCACATCTCTGATTGTTGGAGGACTGTGCATGTGCAGGATGTGTCAGAACACTGTGCAGCCCTCCATCTACAAGACTGCGGCGTTTGGGAGGGCGGAGCGGGGTCGCTCCTGGCCACCATGCCCAGAAACGTGCTGCCCCTGCTTTTTAGGAGGGACAAGCCAGAGTCTGTTTCAGTGGACGCAGATTTCCTATAGTTCTATAGCTTGTAAGCTTGCGAGCAGGGCCTTTCTACCTATATATATGTCTGTTATTACCCTGTTTTGTTCTATAAATGTTTCCAATTGTAAAGCGCAACGCAATATGCTGCGCTATATAAGAAACTGTTAATAAATAATAAAAAAATAAATTTCCTGGCCTCGTAAGTGACCAGGCACCGGCCAAGATGAGGTAAGCTTCAGCTTATGCAGCTTGGCCAAAAGGGCAACCTACGTGGCCGATGGTCATGATGGTGATTCGAGGCAGTGTCTATATCCTCCGTACACCTCCTGCTGCATTTACATTTTGTTGGACGGTATTGCACAGCCGCTTCTGTGCGACTGTGCAATACCGTCCATCTCCAAGTCAGGTCCACGGATTAATATTAATTATGTTAATGTTAATGCTCTGTGGAACTTTCTAGTTTCTCTTACGTGTTGGACATCCCACCCACTCTCCCTAGTAATTGTCGGCTTTTTGACTTTGAAAGAGTGGCTGCAGTGACTGTCTAGCTTTAGAGGTGAGCTCCTTGCCAACACACGGGTTAAACTGATTCTACCCTACTGGGGTCAGCGGCACACACTGGTCCAGGTGGGCCTTATGGATTTGTGTCATTGGGAGGGGAGCTGGATAGCTTGCATGGAGTATGATGGGACAGCAGAAGGCCCCCATCTAGACCTGGCTGTGAACTTTGCAGATGGTTGCACTGTCTGTAGGGGCATTCTTTTATTGCAATAATACTACTCCTTTTAAATAATAACAATTTAAAATTAAATAAAAGCTGACCCTACTACCAACAAATATCTGCCTGAGGGCCTCAGTTATCAATGAGTGTATCACTCAAAACTAGTGATAAATTTCACTTTTTATGATAAATGGTGCTCCAGCCAATCAGCTCCCAACTGTCAACTGTTAGAAAAATGACAGTTGGGAGCTGATTGGCTGGAGAAACATTAATCATAAAAAGTGAAATTTATCACTAGTTTTGAGTGATACACATTGATAAATGAGGCTGTGAGTCTTTACCTTAGATAAGTATGTGTTGTTTGTCAACTGCCTGTGAAAAGTGGGCTGATATCAGCCAATATTGAGTTTAAACATACAATTTCACATAGATGGGACCTTGGGGGTAGATGTACTGAGCCTTGGAGAGAGATAAAGTACCAACCAATCAGAATCCTAACTGACATTTTACAGGCTGTATTTGAAAAATGACAGTTAGAACCTGATTGGTTGGTACTTTATTTCTCTCCACATTTTATCTCTCCAAGGTGTAGTACATATCCCACTGATATGGTGTTAACCCACAGTGTCCAAGCTCCGGAATGTATCGCATGTATACTTGCCAACTCTCCTTGATTGTCAGGGAGACTCCCTGAAATAGTAGCAATCTCCCTGACTCCCTGAAAACTCTAGCAATCTCCCTGATTGCATCTTACCCCCATTATGAAGCTGTTATATACAAAAGAACAAAAATATATACAATCAAAAGAGATTAGTGTCCTTTCCCTGCATTGGTTATAATGCACAATGATGTATCAGTGTGTTTTCATCACCATTTAGATCTTACTAACTGCTTTGGGGCTCATTTACATTTGGATATAAGTAAATTTTATGGCACACCTCTCAGATGTAGCAGTACATGCCCACTTTACTGCCACGCTCATAGGTTGCGTTTTTTCAATCTCCCTGAAATGCTTTTTCAAAAGTAGGCAGGTATGGTGTAGGGTGTGCAAGGTGGGGCCACCTGGACCCATGTGCACGCACACCCTGCACTCATTATTGATACGCCTTGGAGGCCAAGAGGTCTGCATGGTTGCTACCACTGTAGCGATCTTTCCCACCTGGAGAGACACCCTGTTGCAAGGAAAAGCGCAGAATACATCTTTAGTACACTCCAGACATCCATTTTCCTTCTCCACCAGCGCTTGTCCAGTGATGTCACGTGCGCTGGGGGGTGCTGGCCCAGGGCACGTCTGTGCCGTTGCAGCACTGGTCCCTCCCATGGGACTCTATAATGTGCTGAATTCACAGTGATTCCAGTATCTGCGGTAATTGGGGAAAGCTGCTGGTAAGCCTCCATAATTATCTCTAATTGGCAGAGAATAGGATGATTGCTCTTAGATATGAAAGCTTGCTCTTGATTGGAAGAAAGCTGTCATTTAAAGCTTTATGGCAGATCCATTTGTGCCACCCAGGCTAGATCACATCAAACTGTAATGCAGGCTACATACTGGGATGATGCTGTTATAATTTGGCCAAATCGTAACGATATATCGTGGAATGAGGATGCCTGCGGTCGCATGCGACATTGTCAGGTGTGATGTAATGCACATCACACCTGACGATATCGCATGCGGCCCCATTCATGTCAATGAAGGACAGAACAAGTGATCGTTCCATCGTACATTACATCGTTCTGATGTGTACCTGCGGTACATTATGTCGGCCTGACGGGCCACAATATCCTCCCGGTACACATCGTCCAGTGTGTACCCCCCTTGAGAACCTAGTTCCTGTTGAATTAAGCACCCAGAGAAACCTCGGAGGATATTTGTGTAATGTAAAAAGGGTAGCAAATAAGGCCCATGATCATCTTTGAAGGAGTTTGACATACTATTGGAAAACCTGTATTCCTCATCTCACAATCATTGAACTGCATTTTCAAACAGTAAAGGTGCCCACACACATAGCGACATTTTACACGATTTGGCCGATTTCGATGAATCGTGACGACGAATCGGGTAAAAAAGCTACAAATCGTGAGTTTATACTCACGAGCACGATGCCGATGCGCGTCCCCGCTCGCCGTACATCGCATCTTCTGATCTGCCGTGCTGTAGGGCAGATTAGCCAATCTGGGATACAATGCATTGACTGCAAGATGGATCTTTAGTCAGATTGGACATTTTTAACTCCAAATCGTGATCACGACGGCAAGGGAGCTCCCGTGAAAGTTCATGAGGAAATTGGCCATAAAATCGTATCGTGAGGACATCGGTATGTGTGTGGGCACCTCATCCATACACAATAAATTATCAATCACCAGTAAGCGGATTGCTTATAATAATTCATGTACATAAGCTCAGTGAATTTCTTAAAACTCTCATCATTTCAACATTTAATGCAATTTTCCCACCAACCTAATATTAATAAAAATATGTATAAGTAACAGCGGGTATCTGTAACAATGTACTTTTATTTTACTGTTCATTAGAGGGAAAATAGAATACAGCAGAAAGCAGCAAATCACTGAAGTACATGATGGAATTTCTGCTCAGCACAGATCACCTGAGCATTATGGGAAAACATGACATGACATGTCTGTGGTATGTTTGCATACTGTGCCTCTTATGCCACCTAGGGACCAAGTAAATACTTTACGGCTTGAGCGGAGACTTCAAGGCATTCTTGATTACAATTCAGGTTGGCAGCTGTCACATACAGTATCTGCATTAGTCAGCAACCCTCAGCAAAGGATGGAAACACAAAATAATATTTATGCACACCAAATTTATCTAGAGCAATAATTTGCTTTCTATTATATTTTCACTGAATGCAAAAATCAGCAACATGACATGATGTGTGAGCTCCTAATAATTTGCTTTTGGTCACAAATACACTTCTATACTGTTATTCAATACTAGTTTGCACTTTTATGGGATACAGGCTGATTTTTCAATCCCCCCCAACGTAGGGATGGACATTGATGGTCGATGTTTGCGGTCCATCGATGTTTTTCTTCCGATGTTAGTGTTTTTTACCATTCAATGACAGCATTCCGATGTTTGCTGCCATCGAATGGTAATCATTCAATGGTGTTTCGATGGTGGTTACTCTTCTTTAAAAACTAAAAGCTCTGCCTCCACTGGCTGCTGTGTGATGTGTCTCCTGCCTCTGGTAACCTTTCTGGCTCATGCTGCTGGGATCATTGGAGGTTGTCTCTCACCGCCTCAGACCTGGCCCTCCCTCCCCTCTCTGCTAGCTCTGATTGGCTCTCTCAGACTGTGAGAGCCAATCAGTGTGCAGCCCTGGCCCAGCAGCAGCTGTCACTCACAGCTAACAACATTTACACCAGCAGAGATGGAGAGTGATGTCACTGCTGCTGCTGTAAGAGGTTCCTTTTCCGTGTGTTAGAAGTATATTTTATAATCTTTTTACACTTCACATTCTTGTTACTTTAAGTGCCCACAACAGCAGCAGCATGGCAGTGTTTCCCATCCTCCTCTCATCCTCAGTCAGCTCTGCCTGTCTTGCCTGGGTTTTTTTTTTTAACTTTGCGTCTTAGCCCCTCCCCTAACCCCGCCCCTTTACTATTCATATGAATAGTTTTCACCATTAAAATGCTTTTGATGCAATGGTTAGTTACCATCGCATCGAAAGATTCAATGGTGGAAGCACTGCCATCATATGATGGTGGGCTTCCGATGTCCATCCCTACTCCAACGCAGGTATAACCAGCCAGAAGTACTGCGTGACTACCTGGATAAGCCTTTTCCCATTGAATTGTTTTAACAATATATAAAAATCCCCAACTATTTATTAGTGATCAGTAAGGCTGCATAGACGGAGGCTGCATTAGATTCAAAGTGCTAGATTATAAGTGTAATTACAATTTAATAACTAAGAAGCAGTTACGCTGGAGTTAAGCTGGAGGAAAACTGAGGGAAAACATCCTCAAAACCAGTACACCTTCTGAACGACATCAAGCAACATATTTATGTGAGTTATCAAATTCACCATCTGCTGTTGTATGAATATCCAGGACAATCCTTGCTGCACTCACTGCTTGTACATTGCAAGTACCCCTCTATCTGCGTGCTGCTCCTATTGATTGATCTTTGTTGTTCATAACATTTCTGACTGGATTGGCTCTGTACATTGTAATTTTTCCCTTCATACTACAAAAAATCTTGTTTGTATTGCCTTTTTCCTTTGCGTCACATATGTTCACCTTAATCATTCTTTTAAAAACTAATTCCTGCACCCACTACTCACACACCTCTCTTTATATATCACTATTGGAGCTGTGCTCATACATTAGCAGCACTGTTCTTTTACCTGTATTTCTGAACATTTAACTCCAGTTTTCATTTCACTTATTACCTCGTCCACAGCATGAACACTCTTACTTCAAACACCCCCTTATTCAGTGCCCACATTGGGCCTGATTCAGACCCGTTCGCTATTTGCGGTCGTTCGTTCAAAAACAAGGGGTGGCTATTCAAATGATCCGTTCGCAAATTGCAGTCTGTTCACACCTCTAAGTCTGAACGAGCGAGCAAAACATACGCTCGTTTATTTGTTAAAAACGCCCCCTGGCCGCTCGCACCATACGTCATGTCCGCTATTTATTAGATTAATCGAGTACATCGACCAGCGTATGAACTGCTCGCTATTCTTGTGGTTGGTTTTTTCAACCAGTATTTTGCGAGCAGTTCTGAGTTAAAAAAAACCAAGTGACGTGGTCAATGACGCTGCTGGATTAATTATGCACTCCCTTAAAACGCCCGTTTTGACCTTTAAGCACGCCTGCGTTCGGAGTCTCCACTCCCCATTTTCAAGCACCTTCCCCTGTTACCACCCACATACGCCTCATTCTGTCACTCAAAATAGCAGGCATTCGCTATATTGCGAGCACATGAATTTCGGCCGCACTGACTGGTTCGCGCATGCGTATAACGATCCGTACGCATGCGCAGATGTGCGAACAACGCTCGGAACGAGCGTACTGCCGCTAGCGAGTGGCTCTGAATGAGGACCATAATCCTCTACTTTATCCATCCCTATCCTCCCCCTCTTGTCTCCTCCACTTACTGTTCCCCCTTTTTCTCTCATCAGTCTGCTTTCCAACCCTCTGCTTCTTTGCCCCACCTTTCCTGGTCCTCCACCTCCCTTCCTCCATGGCCTTGCTACCCCACCACTAAGCCCTATGCCCTTCTGGTTCTGCCTGTCACCTCCAGGGCTGCCAAGACAAATTCTGGGCCCGGGAACAACAACAACCTTTGGGACCACAGCATGTTGGGTATGGCTGCACCCATTTGTGGGTGGGTCTAGCATGTGAGATGCACCTACTCACAGGAGCATGGCATAGCACCCAGCACCTGGGATTAAAGTAGTCACTATTGAATAAGGATGGCGGGACAGTTCCATAATATATGCATTTTTATCTGGATGTACTGTATTTAGATGCTACAATGTAACACACAATAATTAAGGTGCTACAACTTTATCTTGTACATCTCTCATGTAAATAACATATACTCAAAATCAATTTTTTTACATAGAGATACCATGTTTCCCCGATAATAAGACACTGTCATATTTTTTTGGGGGGGCCAAAAAAACACCATAGGGCTTATTATCGGGGTAGGGCTTATTTTATTTAACATTGACAGCCTCTGCCTCTCCCTCCCCCCCGTTGTTGAATGCAGCCTCTGCCTCTCCCTCCCCCCCCTGTTGTTGAATGCAGCCTGTGCCTCTCTCCCCACCCTGTTGTTGAATACAGCCTGTGCCTCTCCTTTTATTAGGTCTTACTTTCGGGGTAGGGCTTATTTTGGGCCATTCATCAAAAGTAAGGATAGGTCTTATTTTTGGGGTAGATCTAATTATCGGGGAAACACGGTATATGAATGAAGGACTTAATTTTGACATAACATCAGGTCATCTTGTACACACACATTCTGCAGCACACACACCCTAACCCACTGCTCCATGCTCCTTCCTCACTATCTACCCCATCTGTGTCACCCCTGTCTGTCTACACCTCCCCTTTAGAATGTAAGCTCTCACGAGCAGGGCCCTCGTCCAAATTGTGCTTCTCCTCCCCCTACTTATAGTATCATTTACTCCCAACTCCCCACAACAGCACCTAACACTTGGTTGCTTATGTCCTGCTGCTTGTGTTATGCAGCAATGTCTATAAACCATGTCCTTGTCCTGCATTGTATTGTACGGTAAATAACTGTTTTTCTCGTGTGCTCATTTATGTACTGTGTAAGGCGCTGCGGAACCTTTGTGGCGCCATATAAATAAAGATGATAATAATAATAATATTTGTCTATATAATACAGTTGTGGTATCACATTTTACCTCCTTCTGCTGACCGCGCTATGTCCTAAAAGGGTCGCCCACCCGCAGAAGACAGACACTGTTCTTGCAGACTGAGCTCAGTTGCAGCTGAAGGCTGCAGCTTCCCTTCTCTCCCCCAGCTGCAGGCACTGCCGGGGAGAGGCTGTGATCGGTGATCCTAATAGGATTGCCTATTAGCGGCGCTGACTGCACTGCAGCAGTCCTACCTCCCCCTGTTATCTTCCGCTTCCTGCCAGCAGTGATTGATGGGCCATCCTTAGGATCGCCCCCTGCTACAGGACTGTGGCTGTGATCTATTAGGTACACATAAAGATACCACACTGCTATCTTTCTAGAAAGAAAAATGCTAGGAAGAATAAACAATGTAATCCCCAACTAAAAAGAAAGGCAGTATATTGTGTATTACAAAAGGACAAACAAACATACAGTATAAAACCACAGAACACAACAATGGCGAGAAAGCACTATAAAACAACAGAATCATGCTTCTACTACAAAGGAAAAAATTATATAACAGTAGGCACTGAACATAATATACCTTTCATTCATACAAACTAAACAGCCAAAGATAGAAAGTGGCAAACTATCAGAAAACATTAACACTGCTAAAATGTGACATAAGCAAGTTTTAAACCCGAGAATTAACCACATTTTTATATATTCATAAATAAACTTTCAAAAATAGGTTATTTCTTTCTAAAACTATTTTTCCATCCTGATAGTGTACATTTCTCATGTTTGTGTTGCTATACTATTTTTATACCCAGGGCTAGATTATTGGCAAGGCGGTACGTGGAGCCCAGAGGGCCCGCCTACCGCCAGCCACCATCATGTTTGGAAATCCTCTTTTTTCCTTTATCAATAGTTATCTTGCTTCCGTTGCAGAAGTGAGCAAGGAAGTTTGGGCAGAACTTGGAGGGTGGCAAAATGGCCATGTTAAATTCCAGAAGGGACTGCACTCGGAAGGGACAGGGCAAGGTTGTGGGATATGGAGGGGTGGGATTTGGAGAGAGTACAATAGCATTGTAGGATATAGAGGGGGCAGGACTTGGAGGGGACAGAGCAGCATTGTGGAACACAGGGGGCAGGACTCAGAGGGAACCTGTGAGGTGGTGCGATCCAGCTCCTACTCCTAGCATTGGATTGACCAAGTCAGTGACTTAAGTCAACACCTGCTGTTCATGAGTTTGGACCCAAAATATGCATTTTCACAGAAATTAAATTGTAAAGATTATTTGTCTGGGCTGTTGTGTCATTTTTCCTTCTATTCCCTGAAAAAAACATGTAATAATTTGTTGGAACCTACCTATGTGGGCCTTGTATATTATATTAGACCCCTAAGAGAGAAATAGGATGCGGTCAATATCCAGACACTTGTCAGAATCCCGGCGCCGGCATCCTGACTGCTGGAATCCCGAAGGTAAGTAGCGGTGTTGGGGGGAGGGTTAGCCTTAGGGGTCAGGTGCTAAGGGGAGGTTTAGGCACTAAGGGGGGAGGGTTAGGTTTAGGGTGTGGGGGTTAGGTTTAGGCACTAAGGGGGAGGTTAGGGTCAGGCACCATAGGATCTGCATGTGAAACGTTACGTTACAGTGTTACAGCTGCTGACACTGTAATGTAGCATTTCACATGCAGATACACCCACAGATGCACAGAGAATATAGGCATGCTGCATATCATTTTAATCAGCAGAAGCTGCCTGTGCTAGCTATTCTGTGTGAATAAGACACATTTGAATGTAAAAAGTCACAAGAAAGATGCTAGGCGCTACCAAGGCACACATTAGGTGTGGCGCAACTTGTAGCACTTGGAGGATAGATGTATGTGGACACATCTGTACCACAGAAAATGATGCAGAGGTTGCAGAAGGATTTTTAAAAAGGCTGTATTTTATTTTAGGGGTGCCATCCGACTGTGGTTCCTCCAGACAGTATGGAAACCAGAAGCTCTGTCCGGAGTCCTGCTAATGCCGGAAATCCCACAACGCTGGAGTGTCAGCCGGGATTTAGTAATCTTTTTTAATAATTGACTATTAGAAACCACTTCCAAGTACAAAGGCACATCACTAAGCAACTATAAAAAGGTGGCTCCACTGTCGCCCATTGGGCATAAGTGACAGAAGTGGGCGTAAGCGGCATCAGCCCAGCACCCCATCCTCTCCTGACCTAGAAACATGCTTTGTCTGACAGGTGACTGCACTTGTCAAGTTGCCAACTTTCTGCCACCAACTGCCACTGGGACTATGCTGTGTCTGCAGTTTATACTGGAGCTGCCCTGCAAATAAAAAAAACATTTACCACTGGAGTTTGGTGAACAACACCTAATCCTCTCCAAATGGAACGGGTTGCCCCAATCGGATCAGATCCTAGACAATGATTCTCTCTCCAGAGGTTCGCTCCATTTTCATGGAGGGGGGCCCTGATTCAGAGCGAGCGCTCTGGTCAGAGCGTTCAGCTCTGAATCAGGCCCTAAGACAGTTTACCTAATACAGTTTATCAGTGAATAGTGGTAGTTTCCTCAAGAGCGTGACAAATGGATAAAAAGTACATTAACACTCAGTGCTGCAACCCATTTGATATTAAAGGACACAGCCGCAGAAGAAAACAATTATCAGGCACAGGTTCCTTAGCTGGAATATTGAATATATCCTCTTTTATAACTTTTGCAATTTTTACAGCTTTCCTTTTTCCTTCTCATTCTTTTCGTCTTGATAGGTGATGCTCCCACACTGCTTAAACTTTAATTTAATGACTGCAAAGCTGATTCAGTCCTGCATGTTGCCACTTCTGTGTCACTTTCCTCATCAATTCAGAATCCCTCTCAATTTGTTTCCCACCGTTATCAAAGATCATTTGATCACTATTGACATGTGGCTGTATTTAATCATCCATGGTAGCATCATCCTTAATTGTTTTCTACTGCTGCTATGTCCTTTAACATCAAATGGGTTACAGCACTGAGGCCCTCATTCAGAGGCGGTCGCAAGAAGCGAGCGCTCGCTCTGAATGAGGGTGGCCGCTTCTCTTTTCTAGTGCAGCCTCCTGGTCGCTAGCTAAGCTGTAGGTTACCACCCACAGCTTTAGCGACCGACCAGGTTGATGGTCGCGATGGTCAAGACCATCGCGACCATCGGGGCTTGCGACGAGACCCTACGGTTGGGTTTCGGCAACCGTAAGCCCCAGGGAGCTTCCTGCTCTGATCGAGCAGGAAGCTCCCAACTGACATCACTGCTGATGTCAGTGCGGCCGCCCACAAAACGGCAGGCGTTCCTTAAGGAACGCCTCCGTTTGTGAAACCACCCCCCCGCCACGCCTACAAAACGGGGCGAGCTGTCGATCAACATCGACAGCCACCCCTTTTGTAGTGACTTTCTCTCTCGCTCCGGGGCTTGTGCATGCGCAGTGCGGCCGCTGCGCGTGCGCAGGGCCTAAACATTGACCTGGTTGCGAATGAGGCCCCGAGTCCTAATGTACTTCTTTTCCATTTGTCACACTCTTGATCAAACTACCACTTTTCACTGATAAACTGTATTGGATAAACCAGAGGTTCCCAAACGCGATCCTCAAAGCACCCCAACAGTTTAGGCTTTAGAGATATCCATGGTTGAGCACAGGTGGTTAAATCAAACTGACTGACCTGTGGTCAAGCATGGATATCCTTAAAACCTGGACTGTTAGGATGCCCTGAGGACTGAGGACCTCATTCAGACCCGGTCGCAAGCGCTGAGTGCTCGCAACCAGGTCGAATGTTTTGGTCTGCGCATGCACAGCGGCCTCACTGCGCGTGCGCAAGCCACAGAGCGAGAGAGAAACTCTCTCGCTCCGGAGCTCACTACAAAAGGGCCGGCTGTCGATGGTGATCGACAACTCGCCCCGTTTTGTTCGGTTTCACAAACGGAGGTGTTCCTTAAGGAACACCTACCGTTTTGTGGGCGGCCGCACTTACGTCAGCAGTGATGTCAGTTGGGAGTTTCCTGCTCGATCAGCGCAGGAAGCTCCCTGGGATTTGCGGTTGCCGAGACCCAACCTTAGGGTATCGTCGCAAGCCCCAATGGTCGCGATGGTCTTGACCATCGCGACCATCACCCTGGTCGGTCGCTAAGCTGTGGGTGGTAACCCACAGCTTAGCTAGCAACCAGAAGGACGCACTTAACAATAGAAGCGGCCGCCCTCATTCAGAACGAGCGCTCGCTTCTTGCGAGCGCCTCTGAATGAGGGCCTGAGTTTGGGAACCTCTGAGATAAACTGTCTTAGGCCCTCATTCAGAGCCGCTCGCTATTTGCGGTCGTTCGTTTTCTAAAAAGGGGTGGCTATTCAAATGAACCGTTCGCACTTTGCGGTCTGTTCACGCCTCTAAGTCTGAACGAGCGAGCAAAACATGCGAACGTAAATTTGGAAAATACGCCCCCTGGCCGCTCGCACCATACGTCATGTCCGCTATTTATTAGATTAATCGAGTACATCGACCAGCGTATGAACTGCTCGCTATTTTTGTGGTTGGTTTTTTCAACCAGTATTTTGCGAGCAGTTCTGAGTTAAAAAAAAACAAGTGACGTGGTCAATGGCGCTGCTGGATTAATTATGCACTCCTTTAAAACGCCCGTTTTGACCTTTAAGCACGCCTGCGATCGGATTTCCACTCCCCGTTTTCAAGCACCTTCCCCTGTTACCACCCACATACGCCTCATTCTGTCACTCAAATTAGCAGGCATTCGCTATTTTGCGAGCACATGAATTTTGACCGCACTGACTGGTTCGCGCATGCGTATAACGATCCGTACGCATGCGCAGTTGGGCAAACATCGCTCGGAGCGAACGAGCTGCCGCTTACGAGTGGCTCTGAATCAGGCCCTTAGTCCCTTGTATCATGCTTGCCTACACTCCCAAACCGGCTGTGAGCCTCTTGAAAATCAGGTGGCGCTCCAGGTCCCCAGGAAAAGCAAGCAAGGCTCGCATCATAATTGCCCTGTCCCGTGCTTTGTGGCAGGACCAAAATTATGTGATTGCGTGGCTAAGCCCCCCCACTCCACTTTTAATGCCGTGTAGTATCCCTAGCACCACCCCTATGCCACACCATGCCCCCCCCCCCTGGCTGCACCCTCCCGGAGGCAAGCATTTCTTGTATTACTAGTTCTCAATGCAGAAGCTGCAGCTAGACTCAGTGGTGCAAACCATCGATGGTTAACCATAGACTGTTATTGTACCATCAATGGTTATCATCGATGGAGACCCACCGATGGCCATCCATACAACACAGAGAGAGACACTACAAGACAAGTCTGAACTAGCCAGTTGCATGGTTAGTGTAAGGGTTCAACTGCCCTACTTAATATTAAACTATGGTCCCTTAGCTTCAAAACAAGACCAACATGAAAGTTCTACCACAATTAGTAGCAAAGTTATGATTCATTTTAGTTGCCCTGGCAAGCATAAATTTAAATATTTTTTAAACACCGTGTATCACTGAGGGCTATAATTTTACAAATGAAAGTTACTTTATATCGTCTATAATCCTATCAAATTTCAGGAAAATCTGAGATGGCCGGGTTAGAAGCTGTGATGATTTAGCATGGAATGACCCATAAAGGGGCATGTGGAGGGGTCTGATGGCATGTGGGGGCTTCTACTACTACGGTTTTGGTCTTGCCCTCTGTCCAGGAATATTAAAATGAAAAGGACATACTGTATGACTTTTCTCTACAGGCATGCAACTGTGCTATAGAACAGGTTGGTATAAAAAGCTGAACATGAAGCTTTTACTGTTATTTCATGTGCCCTCTTTCCAGGTGCTAAGATTAATATATCATCTAACAAGCAGTTTACCACTTATATTTATGAATATACAGTACTACAGAGTTGGCCATTGTTAATTTTATTTACACTGGTTAAGATATAAATAGGGCCAATATAATGTATACAGTAGGAGAATACACACTAGATGGATCAGGTGGCCTGCGGAAACATTCATTTCATAAATACTTCTGTCTTTACTCATGTGCCCTTTGAACTTCAACAAGTATTCACAGATTCATTATGAAAACTTCAAGTCTTTTAATAGAAGCCAATCTGTACTGTTCAGTATCTGTTTTGTTCAAACTGGTATTTAAAATAAAAGTCTGAAACTGATATTATAGAGAAAAGCAAATTATCTAGTCTTTATTGTAACACAGATTTATTATGCTTTATTTATTAGATCCATTAATCAACACAATGGATATCTATGAAAGTGGAGTAAAGAAAAAAACAGTAGAAAGTGTCACTAGCTGTGTCTTAATATCCAAATTAGACAAATACAAAGGGAAAGTATACATGGATATTTACCATGTAAGAGAGATATCCAAATGCGTCAAATGGGATTACTCAGAGGTACTGTAACTTCATTTTTGATGAAGACCACATTTCAGTTTTAGACCTAACTATACTGGGCCTGATTCAGAGAAGTACGCAAACCATGTTTTATTTATCTATAGTTTTATTTTATAGCTGACACTGTTTATGTGCCTTTAATTTGTTCCGCATTTTAACTTATATATATTATTATTTGTACTGCTTTTTCATTTGCATACACATTTTATCTTTGCAATAATTACTTTTTAGAATAAAAAGTTTTGAATATTACTGTTAACACAAACAGAACTTATTAGGGGCGATTCAAATGTTTTTTTGGGTGTGATAATTAATGAGCGCCCAGTTTGATATTCAATTGTTCTGGGCGCTCATTAATTATCGCCCTCTTCGCCGCCTAAAAGAGGAGGTTTAGCTGGCTAAAACGGCTAAACCCATCTTAATTTCTGGTGACTTCCCCCCATTGTGTTTCATGCTCCTGCAATATACTATTCCGTATAGGTGGTCCTGCTTTTAAGTAAAGTACTCTTACTTTAAAGTAAAGTGGTGCAATGACATTATTGTTATAGGGAGGGCTGGAATCTTTAATATTGCCAAATATGCGGAGTTGCCTGCTCATTTTCCCTATGTGGAAACTGCAGGGTGCTACAATAGCTACAGAGCTCTTAAAAAAAAAAAAGATTTATTTTCCACTTGGAGGGATTGCGTTTTCCACAGGAGAAATCTGACTCTTGGTTTCAGGTAAGGAGGTAGAGGGTTTCTGGCAGATGCACACCCAGTGTCTACTGTATTGTACTGAGTAGCAGTTGTCTGAAATACTTCCACAGTCAATGTAATTAAATTGAATTTTACTAAATATTTAATTAAATAGGCAAGTTTGTTTCCTAGTTTATGTATATACCTGTGCACTTCTCAAACTAATATAACGGCGTCGGCTATAAGAAAAAAAAGGGACATAAATGAAAATATTTTGATTACACTGTATGTACAGTATATGTTATAGAAAAGCAGCCTACTGTAAATAGCTATCTTAATTCTTTAGCAGGTTTTAAGGTAACATTTATGAGACACTAGAAGTTGCGTACAGTATTGCCTGGATTTTCTTATTTTTATTTACATTTTCACAAAGAGGATATTCAGTATTTACGAAACATTATGTGCTCAAAAACAGAGAGTTTTCCATAAAAATCCCATGATACATAGTACACGTTGGCAGCCCAGTTATTCCAACAGGAGATAAAGATTTACCCACTTTACATATCAAAACAGCTATGACAAGTTACAAAAGGAGACATCCGGATTTCTTCGTGGTTGTAGTAAATAGTGTTGTTAATTGTTGCAATACAGAAATAATGTTTTTTACCTAAAGGTCCTTAAGCTTTTCATCCCTTTTGTAACTTGCCATAGGTGTTTTGTTATGTAAACTGGAGAAAATCTTTATCTCCCGTTATTAGGGGCCATAAGGCTCTAGTGCAGGGGTGGGGAACCTTTTTTCCGTCGAGGGCCATTTTGATATATATAACATCATTCACGGGCCTATGGCAGGCCACGGACCCTCAATATGACGTCACACGGGGCGGGGTCACAATCACCGTTGATTACAGCAATACCCAGAGCATCCTGAGGATGCTCCGGGGAGGTGTAAGGGCAGCAGTGTATTGTCAAAAGGGTCCTAAGGATGCTCCTGGCGGCACTGCTGCATAGATTCTGGCTGCAGGGTGCCATTCTGGGCACTTTGGGGCCTCAGGGCATTCACCTTTATATGGAGTACCTCAGGGGCACATCCGTTCATTCAAGATGCTGAAGGAAAGATTTGTGGTGGATCCGCGTATGCGCAAAAGTGATGGGTCGGAGGTCATGGATCTGTGGAGAGCTTCTGGATCCTAGTGCTTGGCGGCAACGGGAATAAGAGGCAGCGAAGAGAGTGCCTCCAACAGTAGCTGCACGGATCAGGAGGGAAAGCGGAACAATGCAGAGACTGAGGGGCCTGGGCTGACTGCAGCTGCGCCTTTCCAGACAACTCTCTGGGTGACAGCCTTGTCAGCCTACCCCTTGGAGTGAGGGGAAGGGGGGACATTATAATGTGTGATCCTGCATTTGTGTCTGTCCCTCCTGTATGTGTCACCATTGGCATGTTTGTGTCACTCTGAGGGTATGTATGGCTCTGGGAAAGTCTGTCCCCTGAGAGATTGTGGATGTATGTTATGCTACAACTCTCTGAGAGTAACATCGCTAACATTGGTGAAACTTTCCATCATGATGACATAAGTTTTATTAGCAATCAATTTTATTATATACAGTAGATCAGTGGTTCTCAACTCTGATCCTCAGAATCCCTAACAGTTCACATTTTCCATACCACTTAGCTTGGCACTGGTGTATTGCCAACTGTCACATTTTCCATACCACCTAGATGGGCACCGGTGTATTGGCAACTGTCACATTTTAAAGATTCACTGGTGATATGGAAACATGAACTGTTTGGTGTTCTGAGGACAGAATGTGGGAACCAGTGAGTTTGAAGAACAAGAATGGCCTCCTCCCAATCTTCAAAGCCCTGAATATAATGAATATTGGATTTGCACATATGCTCCACATATTTCAATTGCTCCATAAAAATATATGCAGTTGTGCAAATATATCAGAAACAAGAGTAATTTTCACAGAAGGATTCAAATTTCAACAAAATATGCACATGCTATTTACAGGCACATTCTATGAATACTACATAGAGCAGAGGTTTTCAACCGCTGTGCCGCGGCACAGTAGTGTGCCGCGGGCGGTTGTGAGGTGTGCCGCAGCGCTAGAGCCGCCGGTCACATTAAAGAGCTGCGGCCCGGGCAGCGCTGCCACTGAGCTCCTCTGGGAGGCTCATGGGCACGCCCGGGCCGTGACCTGCCTGAACGCGGCAGCGTGACAACACAGGTCACGCATGCCGCGTTGCCTGCCTGGCCTGCCTGCCCGCCCCAACAGAGTCTCAGCCAGTCCTTTCCTCCCGCTCTAGGCCAGGCAGTCCTTCTCTCCTTCCCGCCTGCGATCAGGCAGTATTCCCACCTTCGCCAGCGTTTAGCCACCCCTTCACTAACTCCTGCCTGCGGCCAACCAGTACTACCCGCCCGCGAACAGCCACCCCTTCTCTCCCACCCGCCCGTGGCCAGCCAGTACATCTCTCCCTCCAGCGGCCAGGAAGCCCTTTCCTCCTAGCCGCCCGCGACCAGCCAGCCACTGCTGACAGCTCTGCATAAAAAAATGTACATTTTATTTTTGATGTGGTAGCCAGTATGATTTGATTTTGTGGAGAGCAATGTGTTGTTGTTTTTTTGTTTGTTTCTGTGGGGGTCCTTGTTATTTTTTTTTTCTGTGGTTGCCTATGTTATTTTTTTTCTGTGGGGGGTCTATTATTTTTTTTTCTGTGGGGGCCCATGTTATTTTTTTCTGTGGGGGCCTATGTTTTTTTTTTTGTGGGGGTCTATGTTAATTTTTTTCTGTGGGGGCCTATGTTTTTTTTTTCTGTGGGGGCCTATGTTATGTTTTTTTATGTGGGGGCCAATGTATGTGTGTGTTATATCTTTGGGGCCATTGTATGTGTGTTTTATTCCTGTGAAGGCCAATGCGTGTTTTTTTATGTGAGAGCCAATGTGTATGTTTTTGCATAGGTCGCGCACGCCGCATCGCCGGATGGTGTGCCTTGGCAATTTTAAAATCTTGCCTAGTGTGCCTCGAGTTGAAAAAGGTTGAAAATCACTGACATAGAGTATTCACAGTTTACTTACTAAATACATCCTGTTTTAGAAAGTCTAGCCAAAATAGACTAGTGTCAAACATGGCATTAAAACTGCACTTTTCATATCTTGGGGCCATATTCAATTTGAGGCGTCATTTTCGCCTATTTCAATTATCCCCGTATTCAATTTCAAAGACTTTTCGCCGGTGCGAAAAGCCTTTGTTAAAAAACAGAAATAACTTTTCTCCATGTAATACATGGTAAAAAAAAGTGCAGAATTGGGGTTCAGGGGTGCAGACTTAAAAAAAAATAGCCTGCATCCCTGGGAATATCCCCTAAAAGTAATGTGTGTCAAAAAAAATCAATAGACACCCCAAAAAATTAACTTTAATTTGGAGGTGAAAAAAAAATAAATAGGGGACAAACTTCTAAAATAGCGAAATTGATTCCAGAGGGGTTCCCAAGTATACGGCATATGTTTTCTTCATTGCTGGTGGTAGCAGCATTTTTGAAGAATTTTGAAAATAACATTTTAGGGACTTAAAAATATGCTTGCACACATTTTCATGTACCCCAAATTTGATGGGCATAGTTATTTTTCCCACAAAAAATTGCTAAATGCTATTCTTCATCTGTTATTCACAGGCGCATGTATGCACCTGCCGCAGCTATGTAAAAACCCGACTTCCCTTCAGCAGGCCAAATTGGGGATACCCATAGTGATCCCCCATGTCAGGACATCTTTAGGGGGGTGCCAGGATGATTTCCCAGGATGATTTGCACTGTAAATGGCTCTTTTACACATGCATAACTACCATATGCCTTTTCTATAGACAATTTTGCAACTTTATATTTATTTAGAAAAAAAAAATTAGACTAATCGGATTATAAGGGGTAAACTTACTAAAGTGAGAGTTTTAGAAGTGAGTTTTAGAAGAGATGTTGCCCATAGTAACCAATCATATTCTAGCTATTATCTTCTAGATGTTGCTAGTTAAATGTTAAGTAGAATCTGATTGGTTGCTATGGGGAACATCTCTTCTAAAATTCACTTCTAAAAACTCTCACTTTAGTATATTTAGCCCTAAATATCTTCTCCAAATGAACATGAAACTGACAGTTGTTTACACATTTGTAACACCCTACTAAGTTCTTTAAAAGAAAACTTACTTCTGTGTCTTGTAGCTAAGTGGATTCATTCTCTTTCTTTTCCAGCAGAGAGGTAAGGAAGTTAAATCCCCATGCACAATGATATACAACAAGTATATCATTATATAGGTAGGGTCTCCCTTGTCGTAAGCCCCGGAGAGCTTCTGGCTCTGTCAGAGCCGGAAGCTCTCCACTGACATCACTAGTGATGTCAGTGGGGCCGCCCCCAAACGGTAGGCGTTCCCATGGGAATGCCTCCGTTTGGGCTGCCACCCCCCCGGCCCGCCTTCCAAACGGGGCGAGCTGTCAATCAACATCGACAGCTCGCCCCCTTTGGACCGAGACCAGCTACGACCGGCGCTGTTGGGTCTCACGTAGCGGGTCTCACGCATGCGCACGACGGCACCGGCGCGCGCATGCTCTGTGGGGGGCCATCGACCCGGTCCGAGCGCATCGGCGCTAACGACCGGGTCTGAATGACCCCCTCAGATCTCGCAAGCCCGAGTGGACTGCTCTAATAGAGCAGGAAGTCCACTACTGACATCACGAGTGATGTCAGTAGGGCCCGCCCACAAATGGCAGGCGTTCCTTTGGGAACGCCTCCGTTTGTTCAGCCACCCCCCTACCCACCTACGAAACGGGGCGAGCTGTCGATCAACATCGACACCCGCCCCATTTTCCTGCGAGCGCCGGAGCAAGTGCTCAATTGGCCACCATCGACCCGCTTGCGAGCGGGTCTGAATCAAGCCCTTAGACACATTAATATCAGACTAACTACCTATAACATTTCTACCACTCAGTCTGATTCCCGTATTCTATGCTATTTTACTACAATTGCTATTTTCTATTGCAACTATAAATAAATATAAATAGCCATTCTTTCGGTGGTGCACTTATTACTCTGAACAAGGGTTCTTATATAAAATCCTTTGCCTAATGAAGGTTTTCTTTGCAAGTTGCTTCAGAAGCACCTTTTTATTTAGTAAAGAATGTATATGATGAAGGGCAATACTGCCACAGGTGACTCACTCTGACTAAACATCTTAGTTCTCAGTCAGCTCTGAATTAGTTAAGTTAATATAATGGCATTGGACAACCTACACAGAAGTGAGGGGATTATGAGCCGTATTCAATTTGAGCCGAGCCACATTAAGTTAACGCGGCCCGGACTTAATGCAGACTTTGCCTGTTTTGGATGCGGAAAAGTACTGCGCGCGTGCACGCTTTACCCTGTATTCAATTTGAAAGTATGCGTAAACGGGACCCGGCGATCTTTTAACAAGCGGAAAGTACTGTCAGTTTTGGGGAAATCAGCCTGACACCCTCAAATGATGCTCTGACATGGGGGTTCACTATGGTTACCCCCGATTTGGCTAGCTGAAGGTATCTGGTGTTTTTAAACGGGCTCAAAAGCTGCTAAATAGCGTTTTTCTATACGTGATGCAGAATAGTATATCGGAATATTTTTTGCAGAAATAAGTTATCCAAGCAAATTTGGAGTACTTGAAAATGGGGCCAGCATATTTAAGCACCTGCAATCAAAAAAACACTTGTGGCATACTTGGGGACCCCCCAGAGTCAAGTTCGCTAGTTTTTAAGTTTGTAACCCAACATTTTTATTTTTCGCCCCCTTTTTCAAAGTCAATTTTTGAGGTGTCCTTAAGGTTTTTTTAAAAATTTTTTGACACGGATTAACTTTGGGGGAGTGTCTGAAGGCTGCACGGGGGATCCCGCAACATTGCACCCCAAAACCCCAATTCTGCACTTTTTACCGCCTGCCATTCATAGGCGATACTTTAACGCCTAACATTGCACTGACTTAACGCCTATGCCGAAAGTCTTTGAAATTGAATACGGGGTAAAAACAAAACAGGCGATAATGACGTCATCGGCGGAAACTTAACGCGGATCCGGACTTAACGCTTCAAATTGAATACGGGCCTATGTTGTGTAGCTACAGTATGTCTCTCTGTCTCTGACAAGTTATAGATGTCCGCTGCTGCTTTTTTTTAATACAAAGGTCTGTGTAAATGTCAGCTTATCCTGCCATGGAGGTAATCACAGTTCTGACTAAAATAAGGGGAATTCTGAGGGGTGCTGCTGAATTTAGCTACTGTCTCTGCAAGCTCTCATTCAGCTACGGCCTGGGCTGTAAGGGATAATCTGAGTACAGTGTGAGGGTACAGACCTTATGAGGTCAGCTGCCATCTTGTTGCACACAGGTCCTCTGTAAACTAATGGGTCTTTCCCTGCCCTAGATTCTCTGTCTATGTGAAACTGCTGTAAATCTCCATTGACTGCCTCCTTACACTTCAGGCACCACCCCAGGAAACTGGCAGGGGCTTCAGTCCCTTCTCGCCCCTCTGCCAATTCCCTATCTCAGCAGCAGTGCAGCTCTGGCTTCCTGGTCACTCACCTCAGCCTCCTCATAACTGCCGCTTGCTGTCAACTGTCACCGGCCTTACCAAACTCGCCATGTGACCTGCTCCTGATATCATCAGCAGCTGCTGAGGCTGCTGGGAAATGTCTATCTATGTAATGACATATACATATATATTTAAGCAATCGGACCTAATACCTCACATAACAGGCTGTTACACATTGCTATAGTGGTGCTTTTATAGGGTAATACAGAAGTGAAGGGAAAACACAGGAAATTAGTGAAATAACCTATACAAATGTAAAGATGCTTCAACTATTTAAATATGCATGAGAAGCAATGACATACAAATAATATAACACTATATAAAAGGAGTAGTCCCAGTGTTTAGATTATATGGATGTGTGCTTTTTCAATTTGCTCAGCTTTGCAGTATGTAAATAATGCTTACAAGTTGTGCATCTTTATGGCTCTTAAGTAATTCTCAAAAACATTTACAAAGCTTCTAAATATACTGCACAGTTGGGTCATTAAATATTAATTTTGAAAACCACACTTAATGTCTCTCCTTTTATGCAAGTTATATACCATTATCCTACCCTCCAACATGACCCATTCCATTAGGTACAAAACACTCTGCTCCTGGACTTCCCACCTAATTAATGATTGCAGACACCTGTGGTGAACTAGGTAATTGATGAGACAGGTGTTTCAGCACAGGTGGCTGCAATCATCAATTAGGTGGGAAGTCCAGGAGCAGAGTATTTTGTACCTAATGGAACGGGTCATGTTGGAGGGTCTGTATTATACGTGTTTAAAAGGTCCCATTATAATTCCAATGCCATTCTCTCAGCCTCTCTGCCATCACTGTTACCATAGCAATGAAATCAGTGTATTGTGTGTGCTGCAAACGACTTTACTCTTGTTTGTTTCTTTTAATAAGTAATTCTAAATATATCACAAAAAGATGCACAGTAATAGGAACTTATTGCTGCTACTCAATGATCATATTGAATACACAGACATGATCCTCCAACAGTCACTGTTAAGCAATATAGGGCATAATTTTTTCATTTCAAATTAAATGAAGTTGCTCATGTATTTTTTATTATAAACTGTGGTTCTGAATTCAACCCTATGCTCACAATGATTCCACAGCAAACCATGCAGTTAGCTATAGTACTGCAAGTAAAACATAAAGGGGCATATTCAATTAGCCGTGAAAAGTCCCGTACTTTTCGCATGCCGGTCTTTTTGCCGACATCGTTGGTTTTGCGTGCGAAAAAGTATCGCGTCCCTGCGAAACTCAAACAGGCGAAAAGTGCTGTCAGATTTGGGGAAATCAGCCAGACACTCCCCAATAGATGCACTAACATTGGGATCATTGTAGATGCCCCGAAGAGCCCTACTGAAGCTATTTGGGGTACTTAAATGCTCTCATTAGCTGCTAATTTGCGTCTTTGTACAAGTGGTGAAGAATAGCATTTAGCAAGTTTTTTTGGTGAAAATAACTAGTCCCAGCAAATTTGGGGTACATGAAAATGGGTGCAAGCATGATTTAAAATTGCAACAGTGAGGTCTTTAAAAAACGCACCTTCAGCAAGCACCTGCCATCAAAAATACACCTCCTCCATACTTGCAGACCCCACCCCAAAATCTATTTAGCTAGTTTTTAAGTTTGCACCCCAACTTTGAACTTTTTCGCCGCCTTTTTCAAAGTAATTTTTTGGGGTGTTCTTTATTTTTTTTTAGGATTTTTAGACGCAGTTTACCTTTGGGGACCTGTCCTAAGGGTGCAGGGTGGTTTCCCCACCTTTGCACCCCAAAACCGCAATTTTGCACTTTTTCCGACAGCTATTCATAGGCAAAACTTTTCCACCGGGTACATTGCATTGCGTTTTCCACCGGCGAAAAGTCGCCACAATTGAATACGGGGATGTTTCCGCTGGCGGAATGACGTCAGCGGTGAAATAAAATAAATAACTGAGTTATTTCTTGGTGTCATCATGAATGGGTAGGTAAGGGAGGGTTAGGGTTAGGGGGGGGAGAGGGGAGGGTTGGGTACTTACCAGGCGTCGTTGGTATCTTCATCCGCAGGGCTTAGGTCCTGCAGTATGTCATAACGATTCCCATGAAAGTCATCTTTCATTCCAGTTGAAAATTATTTAAATAATTTTAAGTTTTTCCTTACTGCTTCTTATTCGCCTGTAAATGGAGAATTGCTTTTGGAGGCTATAATTGTTATAATTTATTTATAAAGCTCCAACATATTACACAGAACCGTATATTGAGAATATCATAATACAAATTATATCCAGACATGGAAGGTAAAGATGGCCCTGCCCAGATGAGTTTAAAATCGGAGAAGTTTTGCAATGCTTGATACATAAGGAGGCATAATAACGGTATCCGGTCAGAAGGTCGACAGTAACCTTGTCGACACCACAATGTTGACATTAGAATGTAAACATAGTTCAAATGGTCTACAGGCACCAGATGTCAACAACCCCAGAATATGGGGGGGGGGGGGGGGGTTAGGAAAAGTTAGGTTTAAGGTGCGGGAAGGGGGGGTCAGGCTAAGCCACCACCGTGGGGTAGAATAGGGTTAGGCACCACCGGAGGGAGGTTAGGGGGGGAGGAGGGGGGGTTAGGTTATTTACCGGCACCTATCGGGATCTTCGCCATCGGGGTGCCGCTGTCGGTCTTCTGACCGTCAGCATCCCGTCTACCGGTATATCATACCAATTCCAGCAGAAATATAAACTACAGTATGACAGTCAAGTTAAAACAAAATGAAAGATAATTTATACACTAACAATACAAAAATCTGTATATTGAATTCCAAAGTGATATCTGTCAGCGAGCGATAGTTGGTGACCCATGTGGATTTGCTTGTATGCTTAGTATTATTAAAGTCTTTAGGTATACAAAAACATAACTGCAAACACATGGCAAATGTCACATGAAAAAAATAAACATTACATCTAAACAGGGATTAACTCCCATTCCAGATTGAGACATTTTGTGATCATTTCCTTTCATCATACTCAATTTATTAACATTATTTCTTAGTGAGCAGTCATTTCATAAAGGATATAGACTGGGATATTAGATAAACGTGTGAAAACTAATATTTGCTATAGATGTTTTTTTATTGATGCATTTAATCTATTTTCCATGTTTTATAATACGTTGTGCTTTTACCAGTGCAATGTCTTCTATTTATAGTGCGCATTTGAATAATACAATGCCGCATTCTAACATTGTAGATATGGTGAAATGGGGAGAATGGCACCACTGACATATTTGATATAACCTTTATGTATTTTTCAGACATTTAATAACTTGTACAGTGGCACAAAAAAGCCCTTATTAGTATAAAAGATGATTTAAATTTATGGTAGTGGCAATTCAAATGACCAGGAATACTGCCATGACTGGGGTCTTATGTGCCAAAAGACACATACAGCCACCACTGTTACTGACAAACTAACACTGTCCTAATGAGTATCTAATAAAAGAAGAGCGCCAAATTATTGTTACCAATCCATCAAAAGTTCCATGATCTGAGCAGCACTGAGACCAGAACTGGTCAATCACCAGCAATAGATTTCAAGCCAAGGAGAAACTTGTTGTATGAGAAGGGCACTATGCTGCCTTAATCCTTAAAGCAGCAGACCCCGTGAGCTCTAGGACCCACCACAGCTCAGCAAGACCTGACCTCTGACATGAACGACTGTGCATGCACGCCTTGTATGCACGTCTTTCCTCCCAGCGTTCTATGGTTATGAGCGTGCCCTCTGAGACTCCCAGAGTTAGCCAGCCATACAGAGCGACAAGTACCCTGTACCACCACCATTTGTGTAGGGAGACATAGTGCCACTAACCACAAGGGTGTATAACAGCATATCGCCCGGCGTACTACATCGCCCAGCTACACCCTTACGCTCCAGGCTGCATCCGATACCTTGTTACACCTGTTTAACCCTGTATCTACATGCCACTTTTTATTCTACTTGGTTAATAAACCTAAAACCTGGTGAAGCTATTCCACGTGGAGACTAACCACCACCAGCATCTATATATTCATATATATATTCCCTGGCCACTTTTCTAATACAATCATGTTCCCAGGCACACATTGCTTACAAGTTATGGTTCCAGTACACTACCCTTTACTATACATACTCTGCTAATAGGTTATGGGCTCAGCCTAGTGAAAGTAGAATCTGAAAGCAGGCCTTCACGACTCCGGCTGCTTAATGTCCAGATACCCTTGGTGTGGAACAAGCCGATACCAAAATTAATAAAGACACTGTGACACAGAATAAGAGAGTCTTAGTGAGTACCTGTATGAATAATGTATAGTGTAGGGTTCAACATAAATCCTGACAGATGCAGAAAATTATGCTGCATTGCGTTCGGACGCGTCGCTGCAACGATGAGCATGGCTACATCTGTATGTGTGTAACTCTGCAGAACTTAATGAGTACATTATATGATACAAAGCTTAGTGCATAGAAGAACATAAGTAAGTATATAGACAGGACATTATCGATCTCTCAGCAATTTACTTCAATGGGTGTCATAATAGATGACAAGAACGCTGCAATGGCGATGCTGCAAAACCATACGCAAGAGTACAACTTCTTGGTAGTGGCGTTAGAGACTAGTACTACAAAGCTAACCACATAAACTGTACGTGCTATATTAGTGCAGTTTGAAGAGCACATACCTACAGAAACAAATGATTCGATACTTTCAAATGTCACAATTGGGACAATAGGCCTCAGAATATAGCTCAAAAGTACCAAGTGCCACCTCTTCATCTAAACATGACAGCGGGAATGAGTCAGCCTTAACAGTAGCCACTACTTGTAGCCAGCACTGCAAAGAGTGCTGGTACATGGACTCAGGGCCCAAAAGGCATTTTAGCTCCAATGAAAGTTTGTTCATTTGATTAAAGCGGGGTGAGTCAGTAAATGTCAAAGGGCTAGGAAACAAGGGGGTAAATCTAATAGGGTCCAAGTTATTTTGCGAGTTTGCACCCGCCAAGTCTCACTGCGAGTGTGTTGCGAGTTTGTTGCAAATTTGTTTTGAAACTGGCAGCATGTAATAGCATGCGAGTTATAAGATGGCTACATAACTCGCATGTGACAACATGCGGGTTTGCTGCTGTCGTAAGGAACGTAAGACTTGCAAATCAAAATGTGAGTTTCATTACATGCAGCGTGTTGCCTTTGAAACCATATACGCATTGGTCTGGAAAACTCGCCCAAATTTGACCTCATTGGCAATACAGTAATTATTATTTTTATTAATGTATTTATATAGCGCCACAAGTGTTCCGCAGCGCCTTACAAATTTCATAAACAAGTAGGTGGCAAGTGACTTACAGTACAATACAATACAATGCAGGACAAGGACATGGATAATAAGAGCTTACATTCTAAAAGGGAGGGGCAGACAAACAGGTGTGACACAGATGGGGTAGACAGGGAGGAAGGAACATGTAGCAGCAAGTTATGATGAGAGCTGAAAGGCTTTAATGATGTAGTGGGTCTTGAGAGCCCATTTGAATGATTGTAGTGAGGTGGAGAGTCTGATGGGGAGAGGGAGAGAGTTCCAAATGTGGGGAGCAGCTCGGGCAAAATCTTGGAGTGGGAGGAAGTAATCAGTTGGCATGAAAGGCGGCGTGCATTAAATGAATGAAGAGGGCGGGCATGAGAGTGAAGGGAGATGAGATGTAAATGAGAGAGGATTAGATGAGGGCTTTGTAAGCGAGTGTGAGAACCTTGAATTGGGTTCTGAAAGGGAAGGCAAGCCAGTGGAGGGCTTGTAGGAGAGGGGAGGCAGATGTAGAGCGTTTGGAGAGGAAGATGAGCCGAGCAGCTGCAGGACAGACTGGAGAGAAGAGAGATGGGAATTGGGGAGGCCAGATAGAAGGAGGTTACAGTAGTTCAATCTGGAGATGACCAGTGAGTGTATGAGGGTTTTAGTAGCATCCTGGGTGAGATAGTGTCTGATCTTGGAAATATTTTTGAGATGGAAATGACAGGACTGCGAGAGGTACTGGATATGTGGTTTGAAGGAGAGGGATAGGTCCACGATAACTCCAAGAGAGCACACTTTGGGGCTAGATGAGATAGTTGTGCCATCAATTGATAAAGAAATAGTGGGAAGTGGGGTTATGTGGGGGGGGTGGGAAGACTATCAGCTCAGTCTTAGACATATTAAGTTTAAGAAATTGCTGGGACATCCCGGAAGAGATAGCAGAGAGACAGTTGGAGATACGAGTCAGTAGAGAGTGGGAGAGATCAAGGGAGGAAAGGTAGATCTGAGTATCATCAGCATAGAGACGATAATGGAGGTCAAAGGAGCTGATGAGTTCACCAAGAGAGGATGTATAGAGGGAGAATAGGAACCTGCAGTGTGTATTCCAGGCAAGACCAGAACAGGGCGCAATTTGCATTTTTCCTATGAGGAAAACTGTGCACTAGTGCACGCAATTGTGTCAGTGCAGGAGAGGATGCTAGGGGCTGACGCACACTGCACATCCCTGCCCCGCAAGAAGGCTTTACGACAAAGGGTAAATGCAGTTAGCTCTGCATAGGGAACTGTAAAAAGCGGTTCTCAAAACCAAACTGGCCAAGGAGCTACATGAAGCCAGGAAAACAGGGGCTGGCCAGCACATCAGCCTAAAAAGCTGCACCACCTCCTGATCTGAGAGGGAGTCCAGGCTCATCTGCAATCTATAGGTTTGTCTGGCACATACCCTAATGGTGCACTGTATCTGGTGATGCTCCTGCACCCTCCACCATGCTGCTCCTCAATAGTGAGGACAGACATGTACATCTCATAGGAGTTCTGATATATTGCCTTTGCTACACCCACACAGGTGAAATGGAGGTAGGCATGGTTAATATAGGGGTTTGATTAGTCTAAATGGCCGTTTGTGTGAATAATAGGCCTCAGATGCTGGTTTACAATAAACTCGCACAATGAACTTGCCATCCTGGAATCCGTCTATTCTTTTGCGAGTTTGTTTGTATTAGTTCTGTGCGAGTTTATGACTCGCAATGTATTACATCCAGAGAGCTGTACTATATGTTTAACATGGAAAACATCTGGACAGCATGTTTGTCAGGTGCGGTAACGGTTGATGCGAGTTTAGTGCGAGTATGCATGTTCTCGTAGGCTTACATTCAACGAGTGCAAACTCTCATGTGTCTCGCAAAAAACATTTTTTTCAAAACCTGGACCCTATTACGTTTACCCCAAAGTCCTAAATGCACAACAGTTGGGGCAATTACTAAAGGCAAGGCAATTGCCACAGACATTGAAGATGTTCTATTTGTGCCTGGATCTAGGAACTAATCTAATTGCCATTAGAGTACTTGAGAGCAGAAAATACAAAGTCCAATTTGCAAAGGGTTGGTACGTTATATACAACCAAAGAGGGACTGTAAGTGCTGCAGCAACCTGGTACCAATAACTCTATTACCTAGACAGTGAAATGTGCGAATCCAACCAATCAATGGAGCTGTGGCACAGGAGACTAGGACATCTAGGGTACAATATTATACAGAGCTTATAGATGACATGGTGACTGGGATGTCCGTGGACAATCCTGTAAAACCATCATGTGAAGGCTGAGTGAAGAGTAAGCAAACATGTTGCACTTTTCCAAAGTTTTCATCCCGAGCTCAAGTGCCATTGAAATGAGTGCATACTAAGACAAACGATTTCCTCTATTTCATGTGTTAGTTCGGGTTCTGTATGACCGGCGGTTCAATTCCCGACAGCAGCTGCCTGAAAGGAGTGAAAATCCAGATCGTCCAAGGTAAGTATTTCCTAACCCTATTCTACCCTGTAACCCTAACCTCCCCCAAGTGCCTAACCCTAATCCCCCCTCTAAGTGCCTAAACCTAACCCCCCTTCCCCGCCGCCTAAACCTAAGTCCCCCAAGGGGGTGCCTAACCCTAACCTCCCCCCCCGCGATGCCCAACCCTAACCCCCCCTTTTCCTAGCCTAATCCTAACCTCCCGGGAGGTGCCTAACCCTAAGTCCCCCCCCGGGAGCCCTAAACCTAGCCCCCCCCCCCTGCGCGGCTGTCTGCGCTCGGCTTAGCTTTGATCGGCAAGCCATGTGTCGGGCTCTCGGTGTATGTAAAATGACAGGCGTCGGGACTTCGACACCTGTCATTTAACCCTTGCTGGGATTAGACAGTCGGGAAGCCAGCGGTCGAGATTCCGTCCGTCGGCTTCCCGACTGCTTCCCGTTAGTTCTGTGTAACTTTGGATTCGCTGTTGCCAACAATAAAATGCAAAATTATGGTACAACGTCTTCAAAATTATGCAATTGTGTTCTAAATTATAGTACATTCTCACACTTATTTGATAATGTAAATTCGTTGGTATCTTCAAACCTCCTACACTAGCTCCCTATTCACTTCATAACACAGTCCAAACTCCTCACAAATAAAGCACTTACTCCTCCCTTCTTGCAATCTACTTCTCCAACCTAATCTCTGCCCATGAGATCTACCATGAATAAGATAAAGGTTAATATGCAGCATACTATCTAAGGTAATACACCTATGCTGCACCTAACAAATTGTTCAATTATCCCTATAGGGGGTGCTATCATAAGATATAGGTCAATATGCAGCATAACATCTAAGGTAATACACTTATTAATGCTTGCTCCATTTTGTTAGCAAATAGCTCATCTACTTCAACGGAGGGCATTATAATTGTTATTAGGTTTGAATATATTACATCCCAATAGGAGGTCAATATTCTGGCAATAACTGGACACATGTTCCCATGTAACAGAACTTTATAGCCATAGAGACCTTACTCCCATTAGGGGTATCAGTGTTACTACAAGATATGGGAATTAATACCATATATAAAAACAGCCTACTCTCAAAAGGTTGTCATGCATTGCATTTTATATGACCTAATATTACAACATTTTCCCTACAGAGGGCGCAGCTGAGAATTGTAGTGTATGGGAATCTATTTATTAGAGACCTTTCTATCTATATATACGGTGCTTTTCCGTTAGTATTAATTGGAAAATTAGTGCTTAATTCTATCAAGGATGTTGTGAAAGACAGCTCCCTTAAATACAGGATGATGTTTATTACAATGCATATGACTATAATTAAGGATATGTTATTCCTATAGGGGGCGCTGTGAACCCTTTAATATATGGGACCCAATATATATTGTGGCAACAGATATTCTCATCTATAGGGGAAGCTGTGCTTATTACTGGATCCTTTCAATAAAAGGTGCAATGCTTATCACCAAATTTATAAGACACATAATAGTTATAATCTGAGCACTATGTATACGTGTAATATGTTGGTATGATAAGATAAATAGATTAGTGTGGACTTAACAGTTTATAGTGAGTTACTGTCAATTTTTTGAGACAACCAGTGATATATTATTGATATTTGTTATCTTCAATTAATAAAATACACAACTTATAAAGAACATAAGAAACACATATAATATTTTTTTATTAATTTAATACTAATTGTCAAGCATTTACATAATATTTCATCAACAAGGCATTTTGGAAATCTTTTTAATAATTATTGAATAAAAGTTATATTTTATTTTATTTGTGCACCAGCAAAGAGACAGTACTTTCCTCTTCTTTCCTTCTGTATATCTGTATTTACTGTCCATGTTAGCACCCCCACTTAATGATAATATATTTATTAAATCTATACAATTTGGGGCCACTGTATACAATAATTTCTTTAGAATTAAGCCTTGTGCAGAGGTGTCTTCCAACCCTTTTTCCTCAATTTAAGAGGTCTTGAAAATGAAGAGTCAACACTGCAAATATTTACTTTTTGCATAAACGTAATGTAATTGTCAATAAAAGTCTTTGACACTTATGAAATGTTTGTAAATTTACTTCAGTATACCATACTGTAGTAACATCTGACAAAAAGGTCTAAAAACACTGAAGCAGCAAACTTTGTGAAAACCAATTCTCAAAACTTTTGGCCATGGCTGTATACTCGTAACAACTATATTTAGGAATACCGGACCTGATACCAGGAAGCTGGGCATTGTAAGAGTATTTAGTGTGGTAAAAGACATAGCAAGCAAAGCTCCAACATGAGCCACTCATTTCACTAATTATGGTCAAAGCATTGAGCTGCTCATATCTTGGAGCCGCTGATATTGGTTTAGTCTTTATGCTGACCCTTTGTATAGTTATCTTGCTTGTGTGCTGCGGGCTAGAGAAGACATAAGAATTTATCTGCTGACAAATCACTGTCTTATCCAGCAAGGTGACTGGGCTGAAAGACTGGTTTTAGGAGGCTGATTAACATACAAGTGGTGGGCTGGAGAACAAAATCAAGACTCTCCAGTATTTTCAACAAACAATCTATATTACAGCCATGCTAACCGTTCTATTGCCTCAATCTAACTAGATGATTTAATTTAAAAAAAGGCTGCATACTCCCTGACCCATCCCTGAAAATAACTTTTTATACTACACAGTTGTGATTGCATGCATTTGATTATTTCTGTGGCCACAGATTAAGTGTATTATATTTGCTGCCATACACTGGGATTATTTTAAATATATATATATCCCTATATCAGCATCATCTTTTGTATATAGTCACACAGAAAGAAACAAGCAGTCTCCTCAGGTGCTAGTGCTGCGTCATGGACATTATGCAAATCGGGCAAACTGTACACTAGGAGCAGCTACAGTGTTCTGATTCTCCCTCTCCTGCACAGCAGCACTGCCAGCACATCACTGTCTGGCTGAAAAAAAACGTGAAGGATAGCTGCTCACTGAGCTCAGGAGGAAAAATAAAAGCAAGGCACAGTGGGCCTGATTCCATTCTGGGTACAATGCCAAATTTACGCAGATTGTTTGTTTGCTATTGTGCATGCGTGTAGGCCGCACTGCACATAAGCAGCGATTTAATTGTGATAATGCTGACACAGTATTCACTTGCAAAGTGAGTCGACAGGTAGTCAGTGTTTGGGGGTGGTAACGGAGGAGGTTAGAAAAACGTAGGTGTGTTGGATCGTTTGAACACGGTTTTCTGGGCGTCCATAAATTAGCCAGTGTAATAAACGCGCAGCAGGAGAGCAATCTGTGTGTCTGGCTGATGGCCGTTTGATCTGCTTTTGATGTTTCTGATTTTGTACGTAAGCAGTGGATGTGAGATACTTTCAATGGGCGTCTCTAAGCACTGGACGACGAATGGCTCATTATCATATTTTCGCAATTTTGAGTCTAAGATAACACAACTGCGATGGCATTTGCATCTACATCTGAATCAGGCCCGGTGTGTCTGTCAAAAAAGTTATGACAGGCACAAAAACTGGATCTTATTAAGACTCAGTACAACATCCGGGTTCTTATTGTCGAGATCTGGACAGTACGGACCAGATCCAGACTGGTGTGGTCACTCCGAGCACATAGCAGGAACGGGGTCCTTTTGGAGCCTTTGTCCCTGCATGTGATCATTGAAACATGCTGCCGACATTATCACATACTACAGTACAATGCAATTTTGGGCCCCTATATCGTGCACAGATCACATTAAGAATGTGATAAATGATAAATGGGCCACTCAGAGCACTAAGTTTCTCCTAGAAACCAACGGTTGGGTGCCATGGAAATATACTGAAATATGATTTGAGATATTTGAAACTAGTGTTTGTTTTTTGATTTGCCAAGGAAAGCCTCAGACACGGAAACCAGTGGAAAGAGATGTGGTAGGTTGTTCCAACTTGCTCATCTTCTTCACGTTGAAACAGACTCACAAGATATTTCCAACACATCTATAACCACATAACAAATCCATTTTGTGTTATGGATCAAGAAAGTCAGGTTACTTAATTTATGGATAAACACAGCACACAAGAGGGGATGTGTGCAGGCCACACTAAAGTGAAGGTCTCATGGGAAGTGTGACAGTGGCAGACACCCTTCTGTATTCCATCATAGGAGGAAGGCATGATTAATAGCTCTGGAGGCAGTCATCTACAACTAACTCATTTTGGCACAGTTGTTGATGCTCCATTACAAACTATTCACAGAAACAATTTGCTGAGGGGATAAAAAATATATATTATGACTAAAGATTACTGTATGTATGAATCAAGTTATTTAATAAAATACTACAAAATAGTAATTGTAATTATATAATATCTTGTTAAGGTGGCCTGAAATTATACACAGTGGGCAGAATTTAAGCAGGAGGGTCTAGTTTTGTGGGCCCATGCAAACAATAGATTTAATTTTACTGAATGAGTTTAATAAATAAAGTGGATGGATTTATAAGGGGCATTCGTTGCTGTCCTGGGAGTCGCACAGCTATTTCCACTCTGCACAAAGCATTTGAAGTTTGCGCCAGGTCAGAGCCAGCAGAGATCAGATCTCTTGTCTTATGCTTTTAAAGAGAGGCATCTTATACCGTCCAATCGCACCTTTGCATAGAAGTGCATTACCAAAAGCTCTCTTTCGAATAGAAAAAAGCTATAAACACACAAAAGTGCTACATGTAATAAAAGCAGCCCTAAAGTGAGCTGACTCATGAATCTAAAAAACTAAACAGCCGTCGGCATTACATACCGATTCCATTTAGCAATGCCTGAGAGAACAGTGGTAGAAGGGAAGTGCAGAGGTTCCAGAGAAGACGGAAGGGGAAACTGAAGGTGCCTGGCCTACCCAGACAGATAAAATGACCAGGCATTAGTAGTGTACATAGAGCATGATCAATAGGAATATGAAACAATTCGAACTGTTAAAACACAACACTCTATTTGGTTAAACAGTCTCTTTCATTTTGATTTAATTAGCAAAAAAAATCCCTAAAACATCAAAGTCAGCAATTAAGAATAATAACACATGCATTAGAGAATAAAGCACAGGTTTTTATTTAAAGAGATACAGATGTGTCCACATACACCTAGCCTCCTTGCGCGTTAAACAGCCCTTCTAGTAACGCCATGCCGTGGCGTGACTCGGTAGTGCCGAGCATCTTTTTGTGCATCTTTTTACCTTCACATGCGTCTTATTTGCACAACTATGCGACAAGATAGCACAAGCAGCTTCTGCTGATAAAAATGATATGCAGCATGCCTATGTTCTGTGAGCGATTGCGGGTGTATCTGCATGTGAAACTCTACGTTACAGTGTCAGTGGTTGTAACACTGTAACGTAGTGTATAGCATGCAGATACACCCGCAATCGCTCACAGAACATAGGCATGCTGCATATCATTTTTATCAGCAGAAGCTGCTTGTACAATCTAGTCGCATTGTTGTGCGAATAAGACACATTTGAAGGTAAAAAGACGTACAAAAAGACGCTTTGCGATACCGAGTCACACTGAGCTCCCGCATTATGTGTGGCGCGTCTTGTAGCACACGGAGGATAGATGTATGTGGACACATCTGTAACGAACCAGTTTTTCTTGTCTAGTCTGGTTATCATTTAGTAGCAGATCTAGTAATACAGGATTATACTGAAGCAAACTACAGGAGCCATTATAAAGAAATGAAAGGCACAGAGACAGTCGAATTGTTTAAATTCCAACTGGGGCTCAATCTTTGTGGTATTTGTGTGTTATCCCTCTGTTTGTGTGCATTTCCACCAGGTGCTCCGGTACCCTGCCCATCACCCATCCCACTCCCACTCTTGTCTAATAATATACTGCTAGGTTAATTTACTGGATGAAAAATTAGACTGTAAGCCAAATGGGGCAAACATTGCCATGAATATTTTAATATTCTTTGTACAGAGCTGAGGAAAATGAAAGTATAAAGCTTAATTTGACACATGTCAAAACCATAAACAAACAGATACAGCTCTCTTTATTTAAACAAAAAAAAAACACATTTACAGTGGTGCTATAAAGTTTGTAAACCCTTTATAATTTTCTGTATTTCTGCAACAACGTGACCTTAAATGTTTTCAGATACTCTCCTAAGTAAAAAATCAATAAAGCAGAAGTATTGTACACTATTTCATGTACTTATTGGTCTAAATGATCCAACATTGAACCTCTTTGTTAGAAACAGCACATGGACCTCTAGGATTATTAGTTCATCTGAGGAGATAATAAGAGTCGGAGGACACAATCAATGGGATGGCAATCAGGTAAGAGTTTGGGTGGTCCTGTCCTATTTAAAAATCATAAACCACAGTTTTCATTACCTGACGATTTTGGGGTTTGATCGCATTTCACATATCTACAAAGCTCCGGAAAGTTAAATCTATCCAGAGCTTGTTCCAGATAGGCTATACCATCTATAGATGGCGTAGCCTAATAGAAGCCTATGGTCATAAACCCGGAAGTCCTTTCATCGCAAAGGACAGCTCTGGGACTGATACAGATCTGGACGCAATTGCTAATGTTCACGCAGATTGAGCGACTGTTAGCCATTGTGGATGCGTGAAAGACGCACTGCGCAAGCGCAGCAACTGAATTGCAATTGCACTCGCACAGAGGATTCACTCCCAATGTGAGTGACAGGTAGTCAGCGTTTGGGGGAGGTAACGGGGGATGTCGCTAGCGTTTAAACACTGTTTCTGGGCATGCAGAAATTAGCCACAGCGTTCTTGCTCGCAGCAGGAGAGCCCTCTGTATGTCTGGAGATCCACTATGTTTGCGACAACTTATACTTACTCAGAAGGCTGATGGCCACATGATCTGCGTTCGATGTTTCCGGTTTTGTTTGGGAAAGGCAGATGGGAGATGCTTTCAGTGGACATCTCTAAGCCCTGGATGACAATTGAGCGATTTGTGAGAGACGCAGCTGCGATGGCATTTGCATGCAGAATGAATCAGGCCCTCTATTCGAAAGAGCTGACATTGCAATTTTAATCGCAATTGCACCTGCATACCAGCGTTATCAACGCCAGTATGCATGCGATAAGTGACGGGATGTATCGCATCCAAAAACAGGATTTTGGTACTTACTGTTAATTCCCTTTGTCAGATTCCACAGGGGACACTGGCGGCTCAGTACAATGGCGTATAGATGTGGGATAACCGGGAGCTGCCACTTTAAGAATTTAGAATGGTAGCTAGCTCCTTCCCCTCTATACCCCCCTACAGGTCAGTCTTAGTAAGCTGTGCCTGAGGAGAGCTGGAAATAGAAGAGTAGAGGAAAACAGAAGCTAGAACATACAGGAATATACAAAAACATAAGAAAAACCAGGCAGACCATGAAGAAATGAATAGTCCAACCTGGAAAAACAAACAAACAATGCAGGTAGAACAGCGCCGGGTGGGCGTCCAGTGTCCCCTGTGGAATCGGAGTAAGCGATTTAACGGTAAGTATCAAAATCCTGTTTTCTCCTTCAACCACTAGGGGACACTGGAGGTTCAGTACAATGGGAACGTCCCAGAGCTTCCATCTTGGGCGGGAGAGTGCTGAGAACCCTGCAGAACCGCACAGCCGAACTGCAAGGCCAAGGTCATGAAGGTGTCAAAATGGTAAAACTTTACAACTTTGAACAATTGGCCGCTCGACAAAGCTGCGCAAGAGAAACTCCACGGGCAACCGCCCACGAAGGAACCACTGAGCGCGTGGAATGCGCTGTAATAGAGCTAGGAGGCTGTTTTGAGGTGGCCAGATAGGCCTGTCTGATGGTCAGACGAATCCAGCATGCAACAGTCTGTTTTGAAGCCAGTCAACCAGGAGGAGCAAGATCAAAGTGAACAAAAAGCGAATCCGTCTTCTGGAGGGATGCTGTGTCCTATCTAGCGTTCCCGCTAGGCTGTTTTAGCAGGGTGCGGCACCCTGCCCTCCTTCTGGAGGACAAAAAGCACCCTGCCCTCCTTCTGGAGGGCAAAAAGCACCCTGCCCTCACAGGCTGCGGGTGCAGTCTTCACCCGCGGGATGCAGTGTCCCGCGGGTGGAGAAATGTGCGGTGACCCGGTCACCGCCGGAGAATAGACGCCGGGCGCATGGGCCCGGCATCTATTCTCCCTGTTTGCAGCGCTTGGGGGCTGCCCGGAATGTCCGTAAGTGCCGGGCACGCCCCCAAGTATGATGAAAAAGGGAATGCGTCTTATAGACACGCCCCCTTTTATGGCCATGCCCCCTTTTTGCCTGCGCGCACAAAGTTGCCCTCTCTAGCTCCGGCACCCTGCCTGCCGCCGGAGCTAGAGTGAACACTACTATCAACATAGATCCAAAGAGCTCTGACCACATCTAAGGACCCGGAGGCCTGAGAATCCTCCTTCAATACCGGAACCACGACTGGTTGGTTAATGTGCAACGCAGACACCACCTTATGGAGAAAATACATGTGCGTACGAAGTTCAGCCCTGTCCTCATGAAAAATAAGATAAGGGGGCCGACAGGAAATAGCTCCGAGCTCTGACACACGCCAAGCAAGAGCCAAAAGAAGAACCACCTTCCAGGACAAACATTTTTACTCTACAGTCTGTAAAGGTTCAAGAAGAGGAGACTGTAGGAACGAAAGGACCAAATCCAAGTCCCACGGGGCCGTTGGAGGAATAAATGGAGGTTGTAATCTGATGACACCTTGCAGGTAAGTCTGAACGTCCGGCATCAAAGCCAACATTCTCTGAAAAAAAATAGAAAGAGCAGAATCCTGAACCTTCAAAGATCCAAGACGAAGGCACGCTGAAAATCCGGCCTACAGAAAAAGAAAAAACCTGGACATCCTGAATTCTGTTGGAGACAAACCCCGGCGTTCACACCAGGAAACGCAGGCCTTCCAAATTCGGTAATAATGCTTGGAAGTGACCACCTTTCTAGCCTGAATCATAGTAGGTATCACATAGTAGGTATCACAACAGAAGGAATCCCCTTCTTTCTTAAGATAGCCCTTTCAACAGCCACGCCGTCAAACGAAGCCGCCGTAAGTCCTGATAGATAAACGGACCATGTTGCAGAAGATCCTCTCGCAGTGGAAGAGGCCACGAGTCTTCTATCAGCAGCAGACGTAGATTGGAATACCACACCCATCTGGGCCAATCTGGAGCCACCAATAGCACCTTGCCATTTTCTCTTTTTATTCGTTGAAGAAGACGAGGCAGGAGTGGAATCGGTGGAAATAGGTAACCAAACTGGAACCGCCAAGGAGTTGTTAGAGCATCCACTGCCACTGCCTGTGGGTCTCTTGTCCGCAAGCAGTAACGCGGCAGTTGATGGTTTAATCTTGATGCCGTGATATCCACTTGAGGAAGACCTTAACGCTGAACCAGTTGCTAGAACACCTGTGGGTTGAGCGTTCATTCCCCTGGATGGATGTCCTGTCGACTGAGGTAGTCGGCCTCCCAATTGTCCAACCCTGGAATGAAAATCGCTGATATTGCGACTGCAAATTCCTCTGCCCAGAGAAGAATGCGGCTTACCTCTTTCATGGCATTCCAACTTCTGGTGCCCCCTTGTCTGTTTATGTACGCTACAGCCGTGGCGTTGTCCAACTGCACTCTGACTGCGTGACCCCGCAACAGAGGATGAGCTAGCTGTAGAGCATAGAACACTGCCCTTAATTCTAGAATATTTATGGGCAGCGTAGCTGAGTCCAGCGGCCTTGGAAGTGTCTTCCCAGAGTCACTGCCCCCACCCTTTCAGGCTTGTGTCCGTGGTGAGGAGAATCCAATCCCACGTTCTGAACCGCTTGCCTGCTATTAGGTGAGAGGCATTCAGCCACCAAAGGAGAGATGTTCGAGTCTTGGGTGACAATAGTACCCGTTTGTGAAGAAAAAGATGGGACCCGGGCCACTGAGAGAGGAGGTCCAATTGAATGGTCGAGAATGGAACCTTCCATACTAGATGGACTCGAATGTCGCCACCATCTTCCCGAGCAGTCGTATGCAGAGGTGCACTGACACTCGGCGATGTCGAAGTATCAGCCGAACCATGTGTTGAATGGAGGCAACCTTTTCCTGAGGAAGGTACACCTTCTGCTCCACCGTGTCCAAAATCATTCCCAGAAACGGAAGCTGCCGAGTAGGTTGCAGATGGGATTTCGGGAAATTCAGGATCCAACCGTGTCGTAAGAGAAGACTGTGAGTAATTCGAAATGTCTTGTAACAATTGAGTTACAGGAGTCTTCAGGAATAGATCGTCCAAATAAGAGACGATAGTTATACCTTGAATCTGAAGAAGGGCCATCATCACAGCCATGACCTTCGTGAAAACTCTTGGAGCCGAAGAAAGACTGAAGGGCAAGGCCTGAAATTGAAAATGAGAGTCTCGCACTGCAAACCGAAGGAATGCCTGATGAGGAGGCCAAATGGGAATGTGGAGGTAGGCATCCTTTATGTCCAAGGACACGAGAAATCATCCTTCTCGAGGCCCTGTCCTCGCTGATGGATGGGAACATATAACACCACTCGAGAAAACAGAAGTTTGTCTATAGCTTCCTGAATCACAACCCATTTGTCTGCGGACACTGGTAGACTGGTTGTGAAAAATTGAGGATTGAGCTGGAAATCTAGCTTCAACCCTTGAGTAATGATGTCCCGGACCCAGGCGTCCTGACAAGATTGGATCTATGCGTCCTTGAAATCCTTAAGGCGCGATCCCACCCTGGGGTCCCCTAGGTGAGAGGGAAGCGCGTCATACGGAGGGTTTTGTTGATGGCTTATCCTGGAGAGATGAGGATGCAGTGACTCTACACTTGCCTCTGGAGCCACGGGAGATAGCAGGACCTTCTCTGGAATGACCCCTAAATCTTCCTGGAACCCGAAAGGACGGTCCTACAGAAGGTTTCCGAGGAGGTGGAGCAGTTGATGGGAGACAAGCGGACTTACCACCTGTGGCCTGTGAGATCCACTTATCCAGTTCAGACCCAAACAGAACTTCCCCCGTGAAAGGGAGAGTTCCACTGCGCTCTAAGATTACGCATCAGCCTGCCATTGTCGCAGCCAAAGGCCTCTACAGTCTGAAATAGCCAAAGTCGAGCATCTGGAGGAAAGATTACGATGCTTCCCCTAAGAAAGCAGCTGACTCAGCAATCTGTTCCGCCAAAGGAATAAGATCCTCAGCCGGAACCCCAGTCCTCAACCCCTCAGAAAGCTGTGCTTTGTTGACCCAGCAGCTGACTAGCGCGGGGCGAAGGGTCCCCTAGTGGATGAAGGAGAAATGTGATGATTGATACGTCCCGCCCACAGTCTGCTCTTCACCAAACAGGTTTCTGAATGCATGCTATGCCTTGATCAAAGGCAATTTCTAAGTACCAAAGGAAAAAAAAGTTGTTGATGCTCATCATGCTGGAAATGTTTACAAAACAAGATCTAAAGACTTTGACTCTCACCAATGTGGTGTCAGGCAGATAACATAAAATTGTAGAAAATTCAACACCATTGTTACTCTACCTAGGAATGGTCATCCAGCAAAAGTCACTGCAATAGCATGGTATATAATGTACTGGCAGATGAGAAAGAAACCCAGGGAATAGTCAAAGGATCTGCAGGCCTCGCTTGCACGGACTAAACTCAGTGTTCATGAGTCCACCCACTGTCAGTCAAACACGGAATAAGACTTGGAAGAATACTGCTGCCCATTTAAGGTTTGCTAAAGACCACCAGGATGAGCCGGAAGACTACTGAAAGAATGTTTTGGGTATAGGTTAATCTACAATAGAACTTTCTGTTTGGCTTAAATGAGAAAACTTAATGTTAACAGTAAAACTAAACAGTGCACTCCAACACAGAAACCTCGTCTCAACTGTGAAACAAGATGGTCAAAGTAGTTTGGGGTGGTTTTGTTGCAATGGGACCAGAACAGCTTGCAATCATTGATTGAATTCAGGATTGTACCAGAAAATTGTTATGGTATCTATCCATAAATTGATGTTCAACAGAAGTATTATATGGAAGTAAGACAATGGTCCTAAATACACAACTCACAATACAATAAAATAAGTGAAGCTGCATAGATTTCTCATATTGGAATGGCTGAGTAAAATTCCAGACCTTAATTCAACAGAAATGTTGTGACAGGGTGGGGTATTCATGCATAAAAGCTCACCAACATCCCTGAGTTTTAACCACTCTGTGAGAAGGAATGGGACAAAATTCCTCCAAGCCGCACAATATACCAATAAACGTTTGTCTGAAGTCATATCTGCTTAAGGGGTCACGCCAGTTATTGATTCCTAGAGATTCACATTGTTTATCTCACAAAGAATTTCAATGCAGGATCATTTTGATCAATGAATGAAAAAGTTAATTTGTTGTGTGTTTCTTTTTTATTGATTTGGTTCCATTTATTAATTTTTAGATGAAGATCTAAACACAATGAAAGTGACATTTAGGCTATGCAGAAATTCAGAAAATTTTAAAGGGTTCTTAAACATTTCAGCACCACTGTATGTACATGGATTACAATATTAACATAAAAACACTACTCAAAAGATGGTAATCACTGAACAACTAGACCTTTGGACGATATGTGGAGAACTGAATGGCACAGACCTATTAGTCAGTTGGACCAAATGTTCCTCAATATGTCACTAGTATCTCCAGTTCTGGTCATGACCCCAAGCACATCCCCTGGCATAATTAAACATCCATTCTAAACATATAAGTCTAACCCAACTGGATCAGATTTAATACAAAATGACATTACGATAGTTACACTGTTGGTCCAATTTGGTTGAAGAATACAAACTTGCCTGACGGACTTCCCTGTAAGGGCAATTTATCTAATTAAACTGTCTCACGCAATGGGCAACAGAGTTACTTAATATGTGTGCAGAATGTTATTGCACTCATTTCGCCCTTTAGTAACTGACATAAAAAAATGGACAGTTTGTCAGTAATTTTATGCTGTAGTACACATGCATCCATATTCTCTGAGGATAAATAAGCATATGCACATGTACTGTGAGTAATGATACTGGAGAAAACAATCAGGATGAAATATTCAGCACACGAATAGTAAGATCTGCTAAGACAACCCTGAGCACTAGAGTCTATAAGTATATTGTTGGACTTCAGCCTGAGAAACATGGTACCAGGGGTAAAAAAGGTATTGTGGGGTTCTAAAAACAGTCCAGTGCACTGCTGGTCTGAAGCCCTTACCTTCAGATGGAAGAAAGTCTCAATAATTCATCATCCCAATCTGTTACATTGGCTGCCTCACTGAATATTGTTTACATTTGCTAGACTTCTTTATTCTTTTAATTTGAATCTGTACTCCAGACATTTTTCATTTTGTAGCACAGTCTAAAAAAACAGTCTGGACTATTGTGACATCACAGAAAAAATGGACCTATTAATATGGTTTGGTGCCAATGAAAAGTTCTGCTGAAATGATACTTCTCTGCTGAAGAAAATATATTTCTATATAAAATAACATACTGGCACCTGGTCAGTGGTGCGCACGTGACTTGTGTTATAGTGCATACACACGGTGAGATATGTCAGATGAACGATTTAACGATTGAATGATTTTTGACTGAATTTATATGAATGGAATCATCCAAATCTGACTGTAAACATATCAGATGTCAGATATCGTTATCTGACAAATGGGAACGCGCATCGTTCATCGTTGCTGGGACAAATGTCAGATTTTCTTTCAGATATGAACGATTTTTAAAATAGTTATTGTTCAAATCTGAAGGAAAATCTGACCGTGTGTATGCACCATTACAGTATAGAACGCAATAGGTAATACCCATCAAGGTGCCCCAGTGAGTTATGGAACCTATTTATACACATGTGCCCTCCATCTGAAATGAACCTGGACTCCTTTATCCAGGAGTAGAATGGACACTACACAACTCATTGAGGGTAAAGTTCCTCTATTTACCTTATTAAGGAGGAGGGAAGATACCAGCTTCAGTAATGAAAATAATTACAAGATTACGTTGTATTAGAGCATTGTTTTATATAGATGTGACTTTTATATAGATATGTGAAATGTATTTTATATGGATATGTGAAACTTGTTTGTCTGAAATGATAGCTAGAAGCTTGTCCTCTTTTTAATACAATTCCTCCTTCAAGGTGAGACTCAGGATTTAAAAAATGTTAATCTCCATTTAAGACAAAGGGTATTTGCAGAGCTTATTTCGGCAGACCCAGATGCTAAATGGTGAAATGGAAAAAAAAAATTTATAATCAATTTTTTTATAATAGGATTTTAAGACCATAGATTTGTCATACGTAGGGCTTAGTTCAATTAGTCGCGAAGCGGGCAAGTAGCCACTGTAACGGAGTGGAAGCTCTGCCATCGGCACTGCAACACCCCCGAGGCCCGATCTCGCCCCACGAGCCCGGAGGTACCATAAGTAGATTGCTTACTCGCACCATGAGTGGAATCACTGGTATATGAATTGAACCCCTAGAGCTTAATAGTGAGTAAATGCCACCTAAAGTCTTAACAAATATTCATAGTGGATCCCCTGATTAGAGAAGTTTCTTCTGACCTATCAATGCTGACAAGATGCAGATTTGTGCATTTACTCTGCAATAAAGACTACCACTCCCAACAGAATGTGTATTTATTTCTAACAGGTGCTATAGTCCGAGCACACTTTACAATCTATACAGCATGATTTTGTGCTAACTATTAGAAGTTTTATGGTACCATTTCTATATTTTTCTTTACATTATCAATACTAATTTAGAATTGTTGTGTCTGTTTGTTCTAAGTTGGCATAAAAACTACTGAACCGATTTTTATGAAAACTGCACTCCTATAAATAACCTGCACTTTAATTCATCTAGATCCGCCAAGTTAAGGCTAAGCAATAACAAAAGCAACATTTTATGACATAATCAATGCAAGAGATAGGTGTGGTACCATGCGCGCGGCCGGTAAGGGGTGGAGGGCGAGGTGCTTTAGGCCCACGTTCACTTGAATAGGATAGGTTACATAGCAGTATGTTTAGAGGGCACACAGGGGGAGATGTATCAACCGGCGATATGGGGGTTTAGTTGTTGCGCTGGTACCGCTTCTCCCCCAAATATTAATGTGTGGTTGTGTGAATGTGTTGCTGCCACCAGTCAGTATAGCTGGTCACATTGGCCACTCCCACAACAGGGCCCCTATGCCAAGAATCACAACTAGAACACTTTAAATAAAAGAAAATTTGGAAGAAGCTAGTATTCTAAACATTTCACTATAATTTTATGTGTTTTGTATGTGTAATATGTTATTTATTTTAAGTAGCATTTTTTTGTTATTTTATGACTCAAGGCTAATAACTATTTTATCAAATATATTGTACTATGTGTTAGCGCAGTGATTTTCTTATTCTTTTATCTTTGGATGTTTGGCATGGGTCTTTTCACCTGCAGTAGACATAGTATGGAACCGGTTGGTTTAATTGTGCTGTGCCGGATCGCTGTGTGTAAAAGTGATACAAACGAACCCGTTCATGGAACTTATATATTGGTCCTAGCTGGGAAACCTTCTGAGCCTTCCATGTGATACTTATAAATGTTCTATGTCAAGTGGTGAAGGGGAGGTTGCTGAGCCTGGTCTATGCCATGATCATGTTTTGTTGAAAAAGAACTTAAATCTGGTTTTAAAAGTTTTTTAAATGGGAAGGATTCTGAGGAAGATTTTAAACAATGGAGTCTTAAATAGCTTTTTTTATTACATCCTGAACAGGGCGTATTTAAGAGAGAGGGGGCCCGTGTGCAGTCTCCTATCTATCCGGGGGCCAGCAGCACACTGAGCGCAGTAGACTCCGAGCACTAGAATAGCCTCTAGTGCTATGCCAGAGTCTAATACGCAGGTCACCGGGGAAATGGCGCAGAAGCCATTTTCCTGGTGTTTCCCCTACTGCACAAGCGCAAAGCGACAGGAAAATGGTCGCCACACCATTTTACCAGTGATTTGCAGAGTGCAGCTGTCAACACGGGACTCCAGGGGTAAGTATTGAATAAATGGGTACAGGGTGTGCGGTGTGGGCCCTTTGTTGATACGCTTCTTTTCCTAATTGATAAAACATTTGATTTATTTTATTTTTCTTGTACTTTTATTTGCACTTTAATCTTAAAAGGTTAATAGGAGTAAGCTTAAAAACTAAGCCCATAGCTTCAAATAATAGTAATTTATGAACCATAATTGCTATGTTTATTTGCTCAAGACAAGTTTGTGGGATATCTGAACCATGGTCATGTAGCTTACTTTTGATTTATGTGATTTTGCATAAAAACTATTTTCTTTTTGAAAATTATTTTATTTGCAGTTACAGGGGACAGCTATGGGGTCGAATATGGCCCCTAGCTATGCAAACCTGTATATGCATGACTATGAAATTACACATATTTTCAATAATAGATTATTCTACAAATACACTGCATTGTACACCAGATTTATCGACAATGTGTTTTTGATTTGGAATGGTGGTCCAGTGGTTCCTGACCAGTTTATTTTATTTTTAAATACTTTAACCATCACCATCAGGTTTACATATTCAATCAGCCATCATGCACTTCATTTTTTAGACATTGCCGAGTCAATTGTCAATAACAGCTTTATGGCTAAAATTTAAAAAAAACCCGAGGATATGAAAATAGTCCTTTTGGCCAATAGTTTTCATCCCAAGCCCCTCAAGAGATGTTTGCCATTTTTCCAACTTGTTTGAGTGGCTAGAATTACTTTGCATACAGTCAATTTACCTCATGTCCTCAATAAAATGGGATCTGATTTTATACAGCGTGGTTATAACCACAATGAGGTTAATGATGCTGTCCAAAGATTTCTGTCCCTGGATAGGGACTCTTTATTAAGGCCTAAGAAACCAGATTGTAAGTCTGACCAGCTGGTCTTCCTGACCACATATTCAATATCCTTTGGCAGAAGTTGGGAGTCTATTCTAAAACATTGGCACATCATTAAATCAGATTCTATTCTTAAGGACTCGTGCCAGAATAACCTCCTATTTATCTACAGACTCAGAGCAGTTTGATAGACCAATGCAGATATCAGCCCCGATGTATCTAATAATAATTGGCTCTCGTTAAAAAACAGATCCTTCGCTGCAGTGGGTGGATTAAGTGTCGGTACTTGATGACTGAAGATTATTGGACAGCAGTTTTGACTACGACAACAGATGAATTGTAAAAGTAGATTTGTGACCTACCTCATTGTATGCCCCTGCCAAATGTTATAAATTGACAAAACTACACGAATGCTTAAAGAACGTAATGCTATGCACCATTCATCCATCAAAGAGGCACTTACAACCTTAGACCAAAGCACACCACCAGTAGCGAGACATTTTGTTGAATCTATTTTATGCCACTGGAACAAATTAAGCCCTCTAGGAGGGGGGGCCGTGGAAAAAAACTACTCCAGGAGGAGTGTGAACTGATCTACAGATTTGGGACATTACGGCCTGCAGGCTTGAATGAGGTTTGTTCCTTTAATGTGTTTCTGTGATTGTCGTCTCCAGAGCTAATTTGACTGACTACTTTTTTGTGGTATTCTTCAGGGGTGCTTGACATATTTTTTTATGTTTGATTTGTATCTTTGTGGTGGTTTACTGTGTATGATGATTATTTATATTTATATTATTTGTAATGTCTTTTATTTCCTTTAATTTTTTTCCACCTGTAATTATTCTATGTATATGGTATACCTTTATGTTACTTACTGTATGTGAATCTGCTCCATTATTAACCTATGTGTGATTTGCTATTGGGAAAGTTAAGTGCCTGTCAGACATTCTAAGCATTTCAGCTCACCTTTTGCTTACCCTGTTGCTATAACGTTGATTATTTTAGCGCTGTTTGTTTCTGTCCTATGGGGCGTGTGACGTAGCTACGTAATGCACGTATCACGTGTCAACGGTGATTGGCTTGCCTTGTGTGTCTTGGCAACGCCGCATCACTCCCCGTCTCATGGACCTGTGTCAGCGATGTTCCCAGCGCGGCACGTGGACCCACTGGTGAGCTGCGCGTGACATCCTGTTGCGCTGCATGCTGGGTTCCCATCAGTATCCTTGGTGATACTACCGGGACGCGGCATCTGGCGTGCAGTTAGGCAGCCTCGTCACAGGTGACCTTTATCTGTGTTTGTGTTACTTGGTGCCTACTCCCTTATTTAGACAGCCTGCTTTGTCAGTTTTGATTGTGCTAATGATGAAAGAGGATGTCCACCGAAACAACCGTTAGGCTTTCTTTGCATATGGTCACCAGGCGCATGATAAGTACTATGTTTGTCTATGCAATGCATATTGCATAGACAAGCAGCGTTATTGTATGATCTTTAAAGCATGGCTGTATTTAAATTCATCTAAATACTATTTGCATTAGAAGGTGGTCTCTTTTTTTGGGCCGCTCTGAGTCTGAAGTGTTATGTATGTATATAGATAGATAAACAGATAGATGCAACAGCTACAGTTTTAAGAAACCAGTTTACAATTTTCACATGTACCTTGGGGACGATTCAATTGTTTGTGCTCCCGTAGCTCCAACCGGATTCCCCCCAACACTCATCGTGGTGAGCGTGTCCAGAAGGACGCCAAAGGGACTTCTGGGTCATAGACCTGCAAGTCCCTCATTCGCAAAGGACCGCTCTTACCAAGAGAGCTGTCCTTTGTGATTTTCTACATGCATACCTGTGTAATTAACACCAGCATGCATGCGAAGAGTGACGGGATGCATCACATAATGAATGTGATGTGTCATGCATCCCACCCTCGGTGTGTGCAATAATCCACCAGTGTCTCCTTACCAAACCATTTCAGCACAGAAGAGGCTTAGTGGTCACTAAGTGCCCTAGAAAAACTTCCCTCTTGGAGGAAATTATTTAGCATTCATTTTGTGATTGCCCATACTATACACACAGGAGTTTCAAAGGGAAAGTAGTTCCTCTATTGCTGTGTCTGTAGGCTTTTAGATTATTAAAAAAAAAAAGTGTTTTATATGATAATTGAAAATGTTCTTTAAACAAATGATTTGTTAGTCACATGTTAAGTGAATTAAAATCACTATACTGAAAGAGGATGTAGTAACGAGACCAGCAGCCGCGATGCCGCTGGTCTCAATCCTGCCAAGGAAATCCTGCCAAGGAACTTAATACCGACGCCTATCTTTATCCCGATGCCGAAACGCCGAAGGACGCCAGCCCGGATGAGGTGAGTCCGGGGCGCCCTTAGTAGCAGGCGGGGGGGGGGGGTAGGTTTAGGGAGCGTAGCTGGGGTTAGGGTTAGGTTTTGGGGGGTAAGGGTGAAGCACCCCTACGGGGGAGGGTTAGGCACCCCCGGGGGGAGGTTAGGGATAGCCACCCCACTGGTTATGTTTAGGGTGAGGTATGGAGGGCTTAGGTTTAGGCACCCCCGGGGGGGAGGTTAAGGTTAGGCACCCCTGGGGGGAGGTTAGGGTTAGGCACTAGGGGAGGGAGGTTAGGGTTAGGCACTAGGGGAGGGAGGTTAAGGTTAGGCATTAGGGGAGGGAGGTTAGGGTTAGGCACTAGGGGAGGGAAGTTAGGGTTAGGCACCACTAAGGGAGGGTTAGGGTTGGTGGAGAGGGGAAGGGATAGTGTACTTACCTGCCCTGTCGGGATCTTCTCCCTTCGGGCTGCCGGCGTCGGGATATGAACCGCCAGGGCTTCATACCCATTCCACTGAAAGTTTCAATATTTTATTATTGAGTCGGAATATTATAATGAAAACAATTGCTTCAATAGTTTTTAGTGAAATGTACTGTAGGTTTATTTTTTAATGGGAAAGTAGCAGCAAGGCCATGTGAGAAGCTGCTCCTGCTTGTTGCATACAAATGTACAATCCAATTTTAGATTTAAGCTAATTTTAAAATTATATTTTATTTTTTGTGATTTATTGTATTACTATATTTAACATCCTTGGTTTTATGATGATATGCTATTATTATTTACTTCTAATGTATGAATTATTTCTAAAACATTTGAATGTATATCTTGTTTTCATTTACTTTTTTTTTATAAATCAATGGGCCTGATTCAGACCCACTCGCGAGCGGCTGTACGCTCGCAAGTGGGTCGATGGTCTGCACTGAGCATGCGCACGACGGAGGGAGCTCCGTCGTGCGCATGCGCCAGACACGACGAGCGAAGGACTTTCCTTCGCTCGTTGTGTCCGATCAAAGGGGGCGTGCTGTCAATGTTGATTGACAGCACGCCCCCTTTGGTGGGCGTGCCGGGGGCGTGCCTCCCTGACGGGGGCGTTCCCACGGGAACGCCTCCCGTCAGAAGCCGGCCCACTGACATCACTAGTGATGTCAGTGGGAGTGATTTTGGCTCTGATAGAGCCAAAATCACTCCGGAGCTTGCGGTTGAAAACCTCAACCGCAGGCTCCGGCTCGCAATTTCGATGGTCGCGATGGTCACGACCATCGCGGCCATCAAAATGCACGCTCGTATAGCCTGTGGGTGGTGACCCACAGCTATACGAGCGTCCAGGAGGACGCTCCATGAAAAAGGAGCCCGGCCCTCATTCAGAGCGTGCGCTCTGTCAGAGCGTACGGCTCTGAATGAGGGCCAATATGTTGAAACTGTAATTTTAAGCAGAAAACCTTCACAAAACTCAGCTTTATAAATCTAACTCAAATGTCCATGACATTTATAATAAACAAAAGAAACATTTATCTAGCTCATGAAAACAAGGACATCAAGTACTGTAGATCTGAATAATCATTATATTCACGCAGGAAGCATTTGAAAGTGCATAAGAGAAAGCTGGAAATAATTCTATGGAGGCAATTCAATTGTTCTGATTGGGGGGAGATTGCTGCAGGCACCCATAATTTCTGCTCACTCACTCCTGAGGTGAGGAGTAGAAAATGTGCGCTAGGGATGTGCAGGCTCGGTCTTCAAGGGGTTTTGCTTATGTACAACCACCCTTAATATAACCTGTGCCCTGTTAGTAAATACCAGCACTGAAGTTTACAGCATATATTACAGGTCCTGAAGCCATCTTCAGACGTGCCCTAGGCACAGACTGAGTGGCACGGCTGGATTCCTGGTTTCAGGTTAGGGTAGTGTATGTGTGAGGGTGGCAATATATTAAGGTTGGATAGTTGTCCAAAAGTGAACAAAAGCAGGGTACTCTTTACTACAGTAACTCAATGAGTTTCTGCCATTTTTAAAGTCAAATTACTTATATTCAACACTGTAGCTCTAACTCACTCTCTGCCACTGTACCTGCTTTACCTCTTGAGACAAACAACTAGATAGCATTTTTATAAGGAGTGGTGTTGCACAAATGACAGTGGGAAGATAACTGAGTACATATGGACAGATAAATAGATCGGAACTGGAAAAAGGAAACAGCAGCAATGTTCTTCTTACCATGCACATAAACCTCAGCAAGAAATTCCTGCATATCTTCAGGGCATCATAAAATCCTTCTTTTATGATGTACAGTCACAAAGTCTAATAATTCTTCACCAAATATATACTTCAATGGTCTCAGGTAAAATAGATTGTTACGTACCAGCAAGTTTTTAGCTCTGCTACAATGACTACATCAAACATGATGCATTTAAATAGAGAACAACATTTATTATAGACATGGGCCCTCTCCTTGTCATTCATTGCAGCCCCCTCCATGTCACTCTCTTTGATCCCCTCCATGTCTTTCATTGCAGCCCCCGCCATGTCTCTCCCTTTGCCCCCTCCATGTCTCGCCCTTTTCCTGCCTCCATGTCTCGCCCTTTTCCTGCCTCCATCTCTCGCCCTTTGCCCGTCTCCATTTCTCTCATTGTAGCGCCCTCCATGTCTCTAACGGTGACCCTCACCATGTCTCTCCCTTTGCCCCCTCCATGTCTCTCATTGCAGGCCCCTTCATGTATCTCCCTTTGCCCCTCTCCATCTCTCTCATTGCAGCCCTCTCCATGTCTCTCCCTTTGCCCCCCCCCTTACTTACCTTTAGATGTGATCACCAGAGCTGTTCTGCAGCACCGCTCCTCAGATCACACAGGACTTAGATCAGACAGGCACTGCGTTGTGGGGCCTCATGCAGCAATAGGCAGGCTCACGATTCAATGCCTGTTGCTTTCCACTGACAGGACTGCTCCCAATGCTCATCCCCCTGCCTTGGTCCTCTCCGCTCATCATACCAACCCTTCTCTCCTCCCATGGACAAAACAAATTATTATAATTAAAAGAGAAAACATTAGGTGGGCTCACTAGGCCACCGGCCACCACACACCCCACTGAGAGCACAGCGGCACCCCAGGGAGCCACTGCGCACAGTTTGGGAATCATTGCCATAATATATGCCCGCATAAGTCACTACTATCAAAAAATTTAACCTACTGGAACCCAAGCCCTCTACAAAACTGGATCAGCTCTAAAAAATAAATACAATGTATTTAAAAATATTAGGAAACTTTAGGAACAGTGCATATTGTATGATAACTATATTACTTTTAAAGTTGCATAATACTAATAAGCAGTAAAAAGAACATTGATTTTTTAAGCTATTTTTAATTTTTTTGTTGAGATTTGTTGTGGTTTTATAATTTTTTAACCTGCATGAGTCAATGTTACTATGCATTAGAGATTTCGGGCCTCATTTAAAGTGTAACGTAAAATTGCAACTTTTGCATTGAACTAAAAAGCTTCTGTAAACTTAAGTTTCTGCAACTGTATTTTAAGTCTCACGTATCTTACAATAAGTCAACCCTAATTTTAAAAAAAATGCAGTTGATCTGTAAACTTTGTAAAAAAAAAAGGCTTTCACTAATTGATTTTCCCTTTTTCTTAAGTAGACTGTTCTAAGGTTCTGTTTGATGGATATTTATTTACTTACTTATGCAACACACTACCCTATTAACTAATGATATTCACAGCTGAAAATAAGTTTCAATATATTCACAGCTCTTCCATATCAAAGTAATCATCTTCATCTTAGCAAAAGCAAAAGCCTGATAAATGCTTGTTGTCATACCAGAGGAGGACTTGTTATTCTGTGTGAGTGCTTCTCCTGTAGTATGCATGAGTGAATGGGAATCAGTCACTGAGCACACACTTTGCTCTGCCAACAGGCGTCTGATTATAGAAACCATGGTTTCGACTTACATGCAGCAGTCCACTAACAAGATCTTTAATTAAGGAAAACTGCAAGTCAGCTCTGAATGCAAGTTAATAATGACGGCTACTAAATGGACTATTATATAGTGGTAAATGACCAACTACTGCTCTGGCTCCAGATTATGTGGGACTGAGTAAATTATACATTTTGTAGCTCTACTCCTAAAGACATTTTATGTACAGTAGCTGCTGATGGAAGTCTCAGTTGACCTTTTACGTCCTGAGCAAAGCACATTCCCGAAGAGGAGATATCCTATAATAAGCAGATTTTATGTCCTCACTTTTGCTATCTAACATTTCCTCTCTTACAATGTACTGTGGCAATATAAAACTATGGGCCTAGTTCAGAGGTGGACGGATTTGCAGGGATGCACACAAGTGGCTGTGCCAATCCGTCCATCTCTGATGCAAATGCAGAAGCAGGTGTTAGACATCTCCTTGCTGCATTTGCGATACTTGCACTGTGACTGATGTCGCAGGCTTGGATCACCCTCTCGATGGTTGCTCCTCTGGTCAGGATGCGGGAGCAGAAGCTAGATTCCTAGCCTCCTAAGGTTATTGTTGGGCTAAGAGAAACCATGGCGGTCAAAGATAAATTCAATGGGGTATAATCAATTAAACCCAATAGCTAATTGTCAGCCATGCGCTATTCAATTAAGCGCTGCATCCACGTGCATTAAGCCCCAGCAGGTGCACTTAATGCAGATTTTTTTCCTCTTGCAGCCTCAGGAGCTACAATGAAAACCAGCATTAAATGCACCCTCTAGGACTTAATATGCGGGACAAACCCATAGATTCCAGCACATAACGCAGAATCTATGGGTTAACGCACGCTACCCACTGGTTTACCGCGAATGGAAACTGAGTAATTGCTCCGGCCGTTAAACCTAGAGCTCTCTCTGGGCGGTAAACAACATGGGTAATTGAATATGCCACAATATTTGAAATATGTAGGGAACATACACAAGTGGTTCCCAAACTTCTCCAAACTTATCAGATGTTCTATAGTTCAAGTTGATTCCATACCGAGTATTTCAAATAATAAATATGTTTGGATAAGCATAGTAATGTTATTTTCAGTGCACAGCTGCCATGTTTACCCTCCCACCAATCAGATATACACTGTCATATGACCTACGGTACCTATGGCTGTACAGAACTTATTATATAGTCAATAAACAGGAAATCACCAAAAAATGGAAATGTGTGTTATCAATTAAGTGAATATTGCAATTATTATGAATGTATATTTTTAGTGTATTGCTTTTCATATTTTGATCATACTATTTATTAGGCCTGATTTTTATTGATAAAAGGACAAATTACAAGAAAAGGGCTGGTGACGTCATTGGATTGGATAACACATGGATGAATCTTAGGAATGGCCTATTTTGTCCTGAATTTCTAATGAGGAACGTTGGGAGGTATGCTTAATGCTTACTGTTAATTATCTATGATTTTTTAAATTACAAGACAGATAGACAGAAACCCTGTAGCAGGTACAAATGATACTCCTCCTGGTTTGCATAAGTCCCATTTGTGCTACCACACCCTTATTGCAGCACAGATGGTGTAATGGTTAGCGTTACTGCCTCACAGCAATGGTGTCATGCATTCAATTCCCACCATCGCCCTAACTGTGTGCTTGCTAGGGTTTCGTCTGGGTACTCCGGTTTCCTCCCACACTCCAAACATATACTGGTAGGTTAATTGGTTCCCCACAAAAATTAACCCATGTGTGTGCGCATGTGGTAAGGAATATAGATTGTAAGCTCCACTGGAGCAGGGACTGATGTGAATTTTGAAATATTCTGGTAATTAATATTAATAACACAGCATATATGCCTCTCTGGTCGTAATGCATCTCTACAATCATGCATATGTGTGTTTCTGAGCGTTTGAAGTGAGAAATCACACAAAATACATGATGCAAACTGACCTACTATTCACTCTCCATCAGTCTCAATGGGGCCCATTCAATTAGCCGCAGGTTCTGTGCTCATGAGGTAACATTATGCGCATTTTGCAGTATATTTTCAAGAAATGTGGTTCCGGTTCCCTTGCAATTCAATTAGAAACAACAAGTAGTGGATGGCGTAGTTCATTCTGCAGTGTGCAACCTATGTGAAGTCTATGAAAAGAGTGGGGAAATTATCCTGAGCCCACCAGAAAGTGGGAAATAAGATAGCAGAGCAGCTTAGGAGGCTGTTAATGGTGATAAAAGTATTGGAGTCAAATGGTTGATTTTTGCCACTTTTAAAAATGATGGGAAAATGATAGCCAGCAAGTGTATTTCAGCAAATAAATATGTGTTTAGAATATTTTGGAGTACATTAAAGTATCTATAGTGATTTTTATATACAGGTTTTTAAAAAGTTGGAAAGAAACACTTGCAACTCCCATTAATACAATACATCATACATGTCCCACATGATTTGACCCATTTTCTACTTTTTAGAGAAAATCACATGAAAAATAACATGTCTTTATTTGGCATATTTTCCTATTTAAAACATCTGAATACATTATTATTAAATGGGAGGGGTGTCCAAGGGTACTGCACATACTTACCGACACTGCCGGGCAACTTTCCGGGAGCAGCCGCAGGGGAGCTGCTGCTTTCATCTTCAGGGGGCGGGACCAGACTATAATCATCATTAGGCGGAGCTAAATTATGCGATTTGCATCATTTGGCCCCACCCCTTCCCCACAGACCCGAAATTCCCAAGGAAAATCTCCCCATCCTGCTCACTTCACTCGGAAGTGGGCGGGATGCGGGAGATATGCCTACTCTTCCGGGTGTTTGGGGGGTTACCCAAAAATTAGGGAACCTCCCACGACTCCCAGGAGAGTGGGCATGTATGGTACTGCATTGTGTAATTTTGAATTAAAATACGGATTTTTACCTAGTTTTCATCTAGTATTGTAGCTGCGAACTAAAAATCTGTGTTAACACAAATTTATAATTGAACAGCAAAAAGTTGCGGCAGTGAGTTTTTAGCCCATGTTAAGCAGTTCTCGGCCAACTCACAGCTAGTTGTATCGCCAAAACCGTGGGAAAAAGTGATTTTCTACACACCAGGAAAAAAGCGCAAAGCCCTTGCTAACATCATCAACATGAACTAAGCTCGCCTTTGGAGATTCCCTGTGTGAACCTGATACTTTCAAACAGCATGAAGCCACTGCTGGCAGGTACTGTAGTCTACTAACTGGTACCTGACATATGCCCCTGAGAGATAAGAGCTGACAGTTAGGTGACGGGTGGGGGGGGGGGGGGGGGGGAGAGGGTGCTGACGGCATGAATCAGCCCTGGGAGATAAGGACTTCCTATCAGGGAGCCAGAAAAATGTGCGAACCTGACTGAGGGGAACAAACGACAAGGAGAAGGCAGAAAGAGACTCTTGGTGAATGTGAAATGAATGCTAGGATTGGTGAGGAGTTATAGTGTCTGGTGGACTGAATGAAGAATCAGAGGTTGCAGTTCCTGCAGGTTTAGATCAGTGTTCTTGCGAAAAGTGGGGTGAAGCGGGACCAAAGCCTTTCTTCCTAGCAGTAATGAGAAAGGAGCTATGCAAGCCTGGATCAAGCAGGAACTGGATACACCAGTGTTGCCTAATAGGGGACTGGTATTATATCTGTATGCATATATTATGTTACAATAACTATACAGTAAGTTAAGCCTTACTAAAAAAACAAAGAAAAAGCATTGTTTTTTTTAGTAAGAAATTTAAAATGTTCTTTTTCCAGATATTTGTCTGAGTGTAAAAATATTTTCCCACATCCACATTACTGGAGGCAAGTAATAAGCTGAAGGTGCTTAACCCTAGGTAAACGCTCTGGCGGTTGACCAGGGTATATAGCCTGTGGGTGCCCTGGTATTGTGACTTATTAAGTTCTGTGAATATGTACACTTCTTAAACATGTTTTTGACTGTATTATTGACAGCTGTGCATAATAAACTATAGAAAGCCTCATCATAATTATAATCAAAGCTAATTATCTTCCTAATTAAATTTGAACTTTTGGCAAACGTTGAAATACTGTTAAGCTGATCCTAATGCAGAAAAGAAGGATGAATACAAGAGATATGAGGTAAAGAAAATAATAAAGTACTTTTTTTAAGTACTTTTTTTTTTACTTTTTTATTTAACATCAGCCGTGGCTCCTGCCAAGCGCACACATCAACAAGCCGGACAGCTTCTAGGACCTGCATCAGCTGCAGCACCTAGAAGCTGAGAAGGGCTGCCAAGATAGCCGGGCAGTGGCTTCCCATGGGAAGCGCTCTCGGCTATCGCAGTCCAGGGAGAGAAAACACCTCCCCATGGGACTGCCTCATGTGATTAGCAGGGAGTGCTTCCAATGGGAAGTCACATCCACTGCTAGGCAGTACCTGTGGAAGTCGGATTTACCTTGCAGCCCCTAGATAAAATATTCCACTGATCAACATAACATCAACTTAATCAAGACAAAAATTAAGTCCACCTAGTGATTCTATTGTAGACAGTATGACAGTAGAAATGCAGATGCTGTATAAAAAAACAAAAATAGTATAAAGTGTAAATATTAGCCGCACAGGTAGAGTGTCTGCTTATATGGGTCACACTTCAAAATGTTAAAAAAAACTTAATTGCATAAGGATCAAAAGGGTTGATTCAGCTTGGGACGGAATTGCAAAGCTACACGCAGGAAGCTTTGCAATTCCGTCCTTGCTAAAATGCAAATGCAGCAGTAGGTGTATGACACCCCCTGCTGCATTTGCGATCCCAACACTGTGACCGAGGTCGCAGGCTGGAATCACCATCACGACCATTGGTCGCCATGGTAGACAGCGACGGGCCACCAGCCAGCTGAGTAAGCCTCAGCTTACTCAGGCTGGCCAGCTTGCGAGGCCAGGAAACTGTGTCCGTGGATGCAGACCCTGGTCTTGCAACTCCCGGAAAATGGACACACCCTGTTTCTGGGAACGCCGGCCGACCCAGCCCCCGCACCACCGCTTAAATGCCTGTCAATCAAGCAGAGGCATAGAAGGGGCTGCTTGCGATCACGAAGGACCCGTTCTGCACATTTGTGGAACGGGTTCTGCATACACACAGATTCCCTATAATCGTGAATTTGCATGCAATTCTGAATTAGCCCCACAATCCTCCAGTATGGGTGTGTAACGGACAATGAATTGAGCTGGCTAATTTGGATGGAAAATTGTACTATCGGGATGCAGTCATAAGGTCGACATTCTCAGAATATCGGATAATGAACCTCACGCTCACAAAGATATGGATATATGATAGGCAGTAGAAATGCAGGCGGAGGGACCCTGCACCCTCCATAAATTGTTATATAAATCAGGGATTGTAAATTGTGCCTCTAGAATAACTAATTGTGTGGTCTTGCTACTTACATAGGAAAACAAAGAGGATGGAGTGTATATGATACAAAGCAAACTACATCTTTTACTCAAATCTCGCAAGTAATAATATGATAGAGCTGTACATGTATACAATAATATCTACCAAAATTGATATAAAATAAAAAATAGAAGAAGTGAGGGTGATGTAAAAACTCTCCTGAGTTCCGTAACTCTCCTGAGGTCCGTGATGCGGTGGAGAGGGAAGCATTCACTGCCGGCAGGCACCCAGCCTGAGTGGCTAGACAGTGCACTGGAGCGGTGACTCACCGTGCCAGACCTATTGATGTCCTTACAACGCAGACACGCGTCTGCATCGGGACTGCTACCGACTTCACGGTATCCTCCAGCTGCGACTCAGCCCTATGCATTCAGGTTGAACTCGCATCCTTACCTGGATAATCACTGCCGACAGGCAGACAACTCCGGTAGCCAGCCAGAGAGCAGGAGTGACATCTCCGCCGTGTCACCGGCACAGACCAGCCGCAAGCTTGACATCTCAGACATGGTTGGTGAGATAATTTTTCCTACCTAATACCCATTGATCTATGGGTACCTGTACCGCTATGCAGACACCAGCGGATACCATGTAACAGTGATCTATGATATATGTGAACATTCTTTTGACACCATCTTACCTTTGGAGTGAGACATTCATGATTTGAGCAGACACCATCATTGTTCTGCCACAAACTCTTCTATTGTACTTTATGTGAAGGTTGTATATACACTACGCATGTTTCAGAATACAGCTTCTATAGAGTGTTGAATATTTGTATTTAGTACATGTTATTGACACTTTGTTCATTTATACATATAGTCTTCATTTATATTTTTAATAAATGCTCTACATTTTATGTATTAATTAATGTATTCATTAATGGTAAGCATGTGTTTCTAGCGCCGTTCCACCTATACTCTTTCTTTTACAATCCCCCCTCCAAGACTGACACTGCAGTCTGAGGGAGTTTAGGGTCAGTGATGTGCTGTCTCTGACTGAACACCTAGCCCCCGGACAGACAGACAGTCCGGAGTCTGAGGCTACTTGTCTTTTACGGTAGTAACACCCATCTGCTATCCCCAAGTCCAGCACGTATAGGAGATCCCCTTATCTAGTATAAAGGACCAACAACATCTTTACTCGGGCCTCTCTTGCCATTCCCTGAAGATACCAGACCTGTATTAGAGCTGTGGGATGCCACTCTCTAACAGAACTTTCGGACATTGATTACTTCACACAAGTTCTTAGTCTAAAGGAGAATAAGACTATTTATAGTAAGACATATTCATCTACACAGTGTGTTCTGAGTTCCTCCCCCAATCCCCCCCCCCTTCTTCAATTTCCCCATAGTGTGGTAGGGAGTTTTTCCATCACCCTCACTTCTATTTTTATTTTATATTCATTTTGGTAGATCTTTGTAGAATTTTATTGATCTCCTTATTGTATACATGTACAGCTCTCTCATATTATTACTTGCGAGATTTGAGTAAAAGACATTGGCCCTCATTCAGAGCCGTACGCTCTAAGCAGAGCGCACGCTCTGAATGAGGGCCGGTCTCCATGAAAATGGAGCGTCCTCCTGGACGCTCGTATAGCTGTGGGTCACCACCCACATGGCCGCGATGGTCGTGACCATCGCGACCATCGAAACTGCGAGCCGGAGCCTGCGGTTGAGGTTTTCAACCGCAAGCTCCGGAGTGATTTTGGCTCTATCAGAGCCAAAATCACTCCCACTGACATCACTAGTGATGTCAGTGGGCCGGCTTTTGACGGGAGGCGTGCCTCCGTCAGGGAGGCACGCCCCCGGCACGCCTACCAAAGGGGGCGTGCTGTCAATCAACATTGACAGCACGCCCCCTTTGATCGGACACAACGAGCAAAGGACTTTCCTTCGCTCGTCGCGTCTGGCGCATGCGCACGACGGAGCTCCCTCCGTCGTGCGCATGCTCAGTCCAGAACATCGACCCACTTGCGAGCGGACAGCCGCTCGCGAGTGGGTCTGAATCAGGCCCATAGTTTGCTTTGTATCATATACACTCCATCCTCTTTGTTTTTCTATGTAAGTAGCAAGACCCTACAATTAGTTATTCTAGAGGCGCAATTTGCAATCCCTGATTTATATTCTCAGAATATCGACATTAGGGTTAGGCAACAGAAGGGTAAGAGTTAGGCACTAGTAAAATTGTATTAAAAATTAATTGTATTGTGGTCATGGTGTGGGCTGGGGAGGAAGGTTTCCACGCAACCGGAAACCCCCCAGCGTTTACTTATGGGTGTACATTGGATGTCAAGGTATCCACCCGAGATCTGCAAAGTACAGTAAGCCCCAGATAAGTAAGCTTTGAGGATCAGAGTTCACTTAAGGACAGTGCACCAATAACGGCATTTTCAGTGTCTGCTGGAATTATCCTTTAACGTGTAAGAACACTGATGTAACATTTTTGACAGTTGAAATACTCGTGTGACAGGGAACAATCTTTGAAGCTGAAAGCTTTGTGTCACTTAAATATATTGTGAAAGGTTCTAAGTGAGAATTCAATTGTTTTCTGAGTGCCCATTCTTAAAGGGCACCCTACGGAGCAATTCAATTGTTTCTCCAATCGGGCGCGATTACCGCAGGTGCCCACATATCTGCCTGCACCCTCCTGAGGTGGAGAGCAAAAATATGTGAAAAGGCGGTAATTTGGCCGCCCAAAAGGCACTTTTTACATTGCGCCTATTAGTTTAGATGGGTTTAGCTGCTTTTGGGTGCAACAAGCGTGATAATAGGCGCTTATTAAGTATTGTCAAAATTAATTGCCCCCTAAGTATGTCATTTTTATATGGAAAAATGCAGGGGTGAAGCTATCTTATGCTGCACATTCCAGGGCAGGACATAGTAAGTCAATATGAACATTTAATTCAATAGAGTGCTTGTTCATTGTGTAGCTGCAGCACCTAATCTCTATGTCTACCACGACTCTGTTCTGGTGATCCAGTAATGGGTGATTTGCAGACATCAGCATGTCAATCACTATTCTCTCCTACTAGGACATGTATCATACCTTCCAAAGAGGACAAGTTGAGAATGAATCGGTATGATTCCGGCGGTTGGAATCCCATTCGGCATCCCGGCAGCAGTGGAAATCCTGATCGTCCTCAGGTAAGTATTAGCTAACCTAATTCCCCTCCCCTAACCCTCCCTTAGGGGTGCCTAACCCTAACCCCCCCCAGTACCTACCCTAATCCCCCCTCTAAGTGCCTAACCCTAACCCCCCCTTCCCCGCTGCCTGAAACCTAAGTCCCCCGGGGGGTGCCTAACCCTAACCTCCCCCCGGGGGTGCCTAACCCTAAGTCCCCCCCGAAAACCCTAAACCTAACCCCCCCCGCTGCTATCTGCGCTCGGTGATCCGGCGTCCCTTCGATTGAGATGCCGGCTGTCAGGCTCCTGGCGTATGTCTAATGACAGTGGTCGGCATATCGAACGCCTGTCTTTAGACCCTTGCCGGGATATGACAGTCGGGAAGCTGGCTGTCGGGATTAGGTCCGCCGGCTGCCCGACTGCATACCGTTGAGAAGTTACCCAAAGCAACTAGATTCTAGCTATAATTTTATTGAATGTATCAGATAAATTATTATTATAAATTGCTATGGGCAACGTTTCCACTAGTCATCTTATAAAATGTTATAAATCTTCCCCTTAATCCTTTCAATGTGCCATTCATTTCATTGGAATTCCTGCATGTAGAGCACATGCTAAAAAAAAAACCAATGAAATGCATAGGCCACTAAAAAAAGGCAGGAAAGTGACGAGATTCGTAAAACAAAACTAGTTAAATCTGTAGTTTCAAGTTGTTCTAAATCAACAAAATATGCAAGGATAAAGAATAAAATTGCTATTTACTAGATTAGAGAGTTTGGAAAATGAATTCCCAATTTTATGAACGATTTTCAGTCATTTGAAACTGCTGAACAACATTGCCCTAATCCAGGGGCGCCGAGGTGGGGAGGGGGATACTGATTAACCAGGTCCAAGCTTGCTGGAGGGTCCCCATTTGCAGTGCATGGCGCCTTGCCTCCTGGATTTGGCTACACCACCCAGTACCAAGGAACTTGTCAGCACTCCACAGCCCTGCTCTTATCTAGATTTGCCTCAATGGGTACCCACATACCTTTTAGTATGCTGACACTTACAAGAAAAAAACACACATTTGAGACAATTATAAATGTATGTTTAAAGAGCAAGCCACTATTTAATATTAATATATGGCAAAAGCTATGTATAACAGAGCTGAATAACATACATTAAATAACTAGAGAATTTATATTCATTGCTCCAAGTGCAAATAAAATAGAAATGCACAAATGCAGCATAGAAGTGCAAAATGCATACCATATAAGCTATAGGACGAGACCTGAACATAACTAGCTCTTGCTATTTAACACCTGATGACTTTTACAGAGTAGAAAAGGCAAGGAATACAACTAGAAGAAATATGCCCTCTTCAGGCCTTTTTCTCATCACAAAATTCTCATACGTTTTCTGTTTTTATTGCCCTATAAAAGGCGGAACACTGATGTGCCTATTCCAAACCACTACAAATGCCTTCATTCCGCTTAATTCTTTTTATCTGCCTGGGCAAACTGATTTGCTTTCTCAAACGTGGCCACATTCTACATTAGCCTATCAGCCTCAAAGAGAACTTCATTGCAAGTGTGCAAACAGGAGGAGCACAGCTGCATTTATGCCCATTTGAGCTTCCTAGAGGACCTCTATTAAATTATAGCTCAGCAGACTTGCTCTGCAGAAATGCAGTTTGTGGAATGGTCGATTAATACACAGCGGCTGGGCCAGTTAAGGCACAGTGACTTAGATGGGGTTTTTCTTTTACCTGTGTCCCATTAGGACACTGTACTTAATATGTAGTAGGAGCTTTAGTTGTCTATAATGAGACTGTGTGTGCGTATGTGTGGTGTGGGAGGTTCACACTTTATGTAACAACTGCAATCTCACAGTAACCCCGAACAATAGATTTTACCATACTGGTCCATATCTTACAATTACATTTACATTACATTTACATTTTGAGACTTTGTTGTGCTGAAATTATGTCAGGGTACCCAACATTTATTAAAGAATAACTATTAAGCTAGGTACACACTATACGATCCATCATACGATATATTGTCCCACTGCGGATCAGAACGATATATCGTACGGATCGTGTGGTGTGTACGCCCAATCCGCCGTTCAACGCCATGTTGCTACATGTAGCATGTAACAATATATTGTGCCGTTGCACCCCGGATCACACAGTGTGTATGGCGTCACATCGTGTTGTTCCATCGCTGGGTACACACATTGTATAGTGTGTAGCCAGTTTTACACCCGCATGGACTGACATTTGTTGTGGCTACCAAATCCATTGTTGACTTACTGTTGGCGGCCAAATGAAATAAAGCAGTACTAAGTATTTCTCTCCATTTATACAATTATTTTGGATGCTTTAGTGCTTTCAATAATAAGCAATGGGAATCAAAGATTAGGGGACTGAATTGGAAAGGTAATCAGAGTCAGGAGATCCCTAATTAGAGATATCATGTCCCTCCCATTCTCACAGCAGTGACCACAACATAATGAGACAGAGGCACAGATTTACTAAAGCTTGTCTAAAACAGACAAGTGGAGGTGTTGCCCATAGCAGCCAGATTCAGGGGGGTATTTATCAAAGACTGGAGAGAGAGAAAATTGTGAGAGATAAAGCACTAACCAATCAGCTTCTAACTTAATTGTGTATAAAAATCTTTCCCTTTTCAATCGATTGTGGCAATTCTGCAATCTGCAATCGATTTAAAAAGGGAAAGATTTTTATACACAATCGATTGCAAATTGCATGATTGCTGCAATCAATTGCTGATGTATGGGGCCTTTACATTTTACAAGCTGTGTTTGAAAAACGACAGTTAGGAGCTGATTGGTTAATACTTTTTCTCTCACAATTTTATCTCTCATCACGCTTTAGTACATAGACCCATCAGTCTATCATTTTCTAAAATGCAATAGAGAAATGATACACAGACTCTGATTGGTTGCTATTGGTAGCACCTCTACTTTTCATTTTTGAAGCTTACTATATCCCAGAGGGTCAGTTGCAGTCACTCTTCTGAAAACAAAACAGCCATTTAGTACTAGGTTTTTTGATCTGTGTGACTCTTGTATAGGATCTATTATTATTATTATTATTATCATTTATTTATATGGCGCCACAAATGTTCCGCAGCGCATTACAATGTACATAAACAAGTTGTAGACAAGTGACTTATAGAACAATACAATACAGGACCAGGACATGGATAATATATATTGTTACATTAGTGACCATAACACCCAGATAAGCAACAGAACATAAGCAACCAAGTGTTAGCTGCCCTAGTGGAGAGTAAGAAGTAGATGAAACTAAAGTAGGGAGAAGCACAAGAGAGTAGAGAGCCCTGCTCGTAAGATATATCTACCGGTATGTCACTGTTATCAAAGAGTATTAATAAATGCACAAAGAAACAGGTCTGTATAACATATGCTTCTAAATTTGATATTCTGAAATAAAAAAAACAATTCATGTCTATGGTTTGGGAGTCTCAGTTTTACCTTTGTGGGTAAAAATTAGATTAGAATGAACCAATAGTGCTCTATAGCTGTTGCCACCCAGTAAACTGTGCTATTTCTGTCACACTTCTGTACACCATATGCACTGTCTCTTGGGTACAATTAACATGTGAGAATAATAAACATATTAAACAATGTGTGCATTTTTGGACTCAAATAATATCCTAATTGTAGATAGATACAGACAGACAGGCAGATAGGATATATGTATCAAAGCTTGATGTGAGACAAAATTGTGAAATATATATCACCAACCAATCAGCTCCAAACTATAATTTCTTAAACACAGCCTGCAAAATGTAAGTTAGAAGCTGATTGGTTGGTGATATATATCTCACAATTTTATCTCACATCAAGCTTTGATACATATGCCCATCAAATTGTGGCATTCAGTACTTCACCAACTCACAACTTCCTGGCCTGGCAGAATGTGTAGTCATTAATATTGTACAATTACAAAAATGGTGGCTATTATTGCTATATTACATATCTCATTATATTATTAGAGTATTACAATATATAATATATAAAATATCTATATCAGATAGCAAGTGTGGATATACCGCAGACCATTTTAATAAATAAAATAACAGTAAATACATTTTAGTAGTGAGAAGAAAAGGTTTACATAATGCTAAATTGCATAATCAGTCAGGGCAGAGTACATTTTTAATGACTGTACAGGGGAGATTATACAGCTCAGTCTCTGTCAAATACTTGGAACATTGGGGAGTTTGTGATAAGGTGGGAACAAGGCCACACAACAGAGGCAAATGTCTATTAACTCTTACTAGATAGTGCAATACATTGTGCATGTCTTTCATAACTGTGTGGGATATATATGTTGGGGACTGGAGCAGGTGCCCTCTGTGTGTCTGATACCTGCTCCCTTCTCCTCCAGCATCCCATAATCACACACAACTCTGCATCTGTATCACACCTCCATCACTGATTCCATGCACCCATGGGAAAACACCAAACTGGATTCACATAGCTAATTTCGCTATAAACTAATACCAGTGTAAAATGAATACACGGTGATGTCCAAATGCAACTCTGACATTAATAAATTACAAATTAGCTATACCTTTGTGATTTGCATAGAAGCTGCATTCATTAACTGTGGCTATATATATATATATATATATATATATATATATATATATATATATATATATATATATATATATATATATATATATATTGTGTATGTCAGTAATATCTGTGTGCACACACACTGTACACATCCATGGCTGCCAGTGTAGAAGCCTCGTGAGTCTTACCTGCTCCCCGAAGTCGATGGCTATATTGGTGATCCCCAAAGGAACCAAGAAGCGGATGAGAGGCCAGTAAGGAGTGAGCGCTGGCAGTTTCACCATGATGTCTCTTGTACACAGGAGAACACATACGCATCTGATACAGCAGGAAGCCAAGGAGCACTATGCACAGCAAACCCCTGGCGGCAGCCAACCTGCAGAAGGATAACGGTCCGCATGTGGATGTCTAGCAAGAAATGCAAAAGATCAGGACCATCCCTGCCCTCCCACACAGCAATGATCTGCAACCAGGAGGAGGGGGCACGGCACAGCTATCTGCTGACAGATTTTCCATCACCAGATAGGGAAGAATAGGAAGAAAACAGGAGCAGCAGGCTAATACAAATCCCAGCTGGAAATAGTGTGTAAAGCAAGCACGGTGTCTGCGGTATAATGTGAGAGCCAGGTTGTGTTGTGCTTATGCATAATCTGGAGGTCACTAGTCATGTGTGTGCATGGCTGTACTGCTGCTGCTGAGTCCTCTCTCCTCCCCCCTTCATCAGGGCATGATGACATGACAATGAAAGGGGAAGGACAGAGTGGTATCCTCTGCTCGGAGAGGACACCATGCGGCCACATGTGTGTACAACAAGTACTGTACCTCCTTCCCAGTCCCACATTATCACGGTGCATGCTTTCTACCTACTGGATGCCAGGGCAGCTAGTGCCCATGGTACAAAAAGCGCTCTGTTCCTTCTGTAGTTCTCGCTGCCAGACAGCACAGTGACACAGGTAGTAGCCAGGCTAACAGCACTGACAGAAGGAATTGTTTCAGGGGTAAATTTACTAAAGTGAGAATTTTTAGAAGTGGAGATGTTGCCATAGCAACCAGATTCTAGCTATTATCTTCTAGAAGGTGCTAGTTAAATGTTAAGTAGAATTTGATTGGTTGCTATGGGCAACATCTCCACTTCTAAAAACTCTCACTTTAATAAATAAACTCCTAGTTTCTAGTGATTGAATAATTCCATAGGGTGGCACGGATTAAGGGATAGAGGGGGAGATTTAATAAAGTTTGGAGAGAGATAAAATTGGAGGTAAATAGCAACAACCAATCAGCTCCTAACTGTCACTGATTGGTTGGTGCTATTTACCTCTAATTTTATCTCTCTCCAAGCTTTATTAATTCTCCCCCTAATTATTATTATTATTATCCTTTATTTAAATGGCGCCACAAGTGTTCCGCAGCGCCGTACAAAGAACTAATAGGTGAACAAGAAACAAGTAACTTACAGTACATTACAGTGCAGGACAAGGACACGACTTATACACATTGCTGAAATAGTGATTAAAGCACTCACAATAAGCTGCCGGGAGTTGGCAGTCCCGTGTTAGGTGCCCTAATGGGGAGTAGAGAGTAGAAGAAAATGTAAAGAGAAGCACATGAGGGAAGAGGTCCCTGCTCATGAGAGCTTACATTCTAAGGGAAGTATTAATAATCGTGGTACTGCCGCGATTATTAATGGTCCAAATCACCGGGGATATTTTAATTTTTAATAAAAATCTCCCGGCTATGTACTACCGGGATCTCGCAGGGACAGCAGTTTGCGATAACCGCTGTCCCCATGAGTTATATCCCTGGCATCTAGGAGAAGTCTTTCACAGAAGTGAAAGACTTCCCCTGGGGAAGCTGACACTGAACATGAAAAATCTCCTGCCCCTGGAGACCCCATAGACAAACAGTAGTTTACACCAACTGAAAATGGTGTAGACTACCAGTGCTAAACTCCGAAAAGCTTCACTATTGGAGTTCAGTACATAGGGGTGAGATCTTAGTCTCCATTGATAATAATGGGGACTGCGATCTGCAGTGTAAATTAGAACTTTGCCGGAGATTTCTGTGAAATCTCCTGCATTGTGCTATTAGTACATAGGAACAATACATAAAATTATGCAGAAACTGCAGTTTCTGCATAATTTTATGGAAAAATCAGCTTGATACATATGCCCCTATAGCTTTTCTGTGCTTAGTAATGGTGTCTAGAGGGCTGTTAGCTGAGTTTAACTTCAACGCTTACCTTCTATTTGCAAATCTTAATATTTATGCTTTTATAACAAAGGACTCTATAAATCACCCAATGATAACCTCTATTTATCATGAGTCATAAATTTATCAAGGGTATTCCTGTTGAGAAATCAACAATTTGTAAGGCGGCCACCTACTTACGAGTTGTTCTCACTTCTCCATACACGTGTAAGGGGCATGCAATGCTGTTGCTATTTATCAAACAGCAGAAAGCTCACCATTGTTTTAGTTAAAATAATAACGCTGTCTATAGATGACAATGGGGTCTATTCATGAAGTAATGAAAACAGGACTTTTCACGGCTTCGTTCTATTCATGAAGTGGGTTGCTGTGAAGAAGTTGGCTTCTGCATCGGCGCTCCTGCTCCATGGCTGAATCGCTTCCCAATAGACTAGTATGGGGAGAGCGATTCATAGAAGATCAGAAAGTTCAGCTTTCCGTTCCACTGCTCAGGATGTAGTAATCTGTACAACGAAACGAAAAGAGCAGAGAAGTTGAATACTTCCCTGCTCTCTGCCTGGGCCGGCACCCAGTGCTGTCTCCGCCTCTTTTATACCAGCGTTCTTTGCAGCAGGTCTGATGTGAGCTGCTGCTCTCAGATGCCAGTGTATGCCCAGTGAGAAGTAGAAATAGCGGCCTCCTGACATATCTGTCTTCACACTGCTTCCAGTGATCGCGGTGGGGCAAGTTACCAAAAGAAGACGCCAGACAAGTAAGTGTACATGAACGGCTACAAAACATCACTATATATTGCACTGATGTGATGCGATATATAGTGGCATTTTTCAGCGACCAGTTCATGTTCTACATGAATAAAACCCATTGCCGATAAAGACCTCATTGTCTGCAAATTCTTCCATCTTTGATGAATCTTTACCAGAGCTAAGCGCAGAGAAGTGACGCGCATTTCACATTGAGGGGTCTATTTACTAAGCAGTGTTAGGAGGCACAGTGAAAAGTGATAAAGAAGTGATAAGGTGCCAGCCATTCAGCTCCCATATGTCATCTTCACAGGCTGTGTTTGAAAAATGACAGTTGGGAGCTGATTGGCTGGCACCTTATCACTTTTCACTTTTCCTAACACTGCCTAGTAAATAGACCCCTGACTACCCAGCAACATTAGGCTGCTAGCAACACAGAAGAGGACTATGCTGAGGAGGAGGACACCTTTGAACCTCACAGGACAGGTGAGTATTAATATATACTAGCAGTAGGCTTACCACCTTTTCATTTTCAGATTCCAATACAGGGAGCGTGGCTAAAAATGAAGTAAGGTTATGACCAGTGGCAGCTCCAGGGGTGGAGCTACAGCGCAGTCCAAAATTCAAATAGGGGAGCCACACCAACTGCCAGTGAGTCCCAGCCATCTAAGGGCTGTATTCAATTAGCAGCGAAAACGTCCGTTTTTTTGCCAAAAAACAGGCGAAAACGCAACTGTAGAAAAATACTGGAGAAAAGTTTTCTCCATCCCAGATCAGGCGAATAAAAGTGCAAAATCCCTATTTTTGGCTAAAAATGTGGGGATTTCTTTCAGAACCCTATGGTCAGCCCCCCTAATGATACTTTAGTGAAAAAAAATTCGTAAGTTGCGCACTTTGGCGAAAAACGACCGTTGAAATTTTGTTCACATTTTTTTTTTTTCTGTGAAAAATTTGTTTAACGTATTGGGGCTGGTATTTCGGAGTGCCATTAGGATGCGTCAAGTGTTCTAAACATTGCACGTGGCTGGTGCAGGCATTTTTTTAGCGGTTATAAAAAACCGCCTCTGCCAGCCACGTGCGATGTTTAATACAATTGGCGCCTCCTTATGGCCTTCTGAAATACCAGCCCCAATACGTTAAATGCATTATTCGTGGAAAAAAATCATTTTGACCGAAATTTCAGCTGTCGTTTTTCGCCAAAGTGCGCAACTTACGATTTTTTTTCCGCTAAAGTATCATTAGGGGGGCTGTCCAAAGTGTTCTGTAAGAAATCCCCACATTTTTACCCAACAATAGGGATTTTGCTAATTTTTTCACCTGCACTAGGCTGGAGAAAAGTGTTCTCCAGTTGTAGGTAAAAAACGGACGTTTTTCGGCGTCGTTGGCGAAATCGGCTGCAAAATCGTACGGCCGATTTCGCCAACGACGGCGAAAACGGGCGATTTCGCCTGTAATTGAATACCCCCCTATGTTTGGCAGTATTTGAAATGACAGTTGGTGTGGCTTTCTCTATTTGAAATTTGGACTGCGCTGCAGCCCCACCTCTGGAGCCACCACTGGTTATGACCATTTTAAGGTTTCAGGCCATTTTCTTACCAGTCTAATAAACTCTTGCCTCTTTATATAGCATCAAATCTCTCTTATGCCATAAGAGACTCTTTATGCCCATATATATGTCAGAGCTCCCTTATGCTATGCCCATTTATATGCCATTAGATCAGAGAGATACCCCTCTCAAATCATGCCTCAGGGGTCTATTCATCATCACTTAATTTTTACAAAAGCAGGTGAAAATGCACATTTCACCTGCAATTGTAAAAATTAAGTTATCGGGCCAGTCATCAAGAAGGTAAAGCAGGAGTTGTCACAGATATCTTTTACTTAGTTTCCTTTTGAGGAATGGCCCGCTGTCCTCATACACTAGTATAGGGACAGAATTCATCAAGCTCCGAAAATATAATATATTCGGAACTTGACTGCGGGAGCATTCGCCATCTTCAGATGGCGAATGCTCCTGCTCCGGCATCGCAACCCACTCCTTACCTGGGAGTCGGATCCCTCCGCCCCTGTCTGACTCCTTCAGCTGGATGTAGAGGCTCTTGTGCGCATGCATGACCTGTAGGTCGCGCATGCGCACCGCCATCACTGCAGTGAAAAGATTCACTGCTCCAAAAAGGATTTTGCATCAGCTGTCACCGCGCCGAAGCAGCTGCGGTGAGTTAGAATGTTAATTATCGGGGTCCTGCTGATTGGCTGCCATTCTGCGAGCTCTGATTGTCTCGCGACCGGTGGCGCTGTCTCTCCATGACTGCCTGCCAGTGTGCCATATGTAATCAGCTGGCCGGCAACATTTGTGACACCCGGGGCCCCTTCGGCGGCCCTGACTGGACCGGCCCACCTTTTGTGCATGACTTTATGCAGGGGGAGTGGTAGACCACAGAGATAGCTCAGTCACCATTTCAGCCACACCCCTTGCAGCCACGGTAGTTACGCCACTGTTTGCAAGCATGTTGCAAACAGTGGGGTACTTTCAGGATCAATGGAATGGGGTTATAGGCGAGGACAATGTAAGCAAATAAAGCAGGGATATGGAACCTCAGGCCCAGGGGCCGTATAAGGCTTGTGGAATTATTTGGTTTGGCCCTCTGAGCTTTTTTCAGCTAGCCTCTTATGGCTAGCATGGTGCCTAGAATGGCAACCTGCAGCCAGAATTTATGCAGCAGTGCCTCCTGGAGCATCATTCAGGATGCTCTTGGCATTGCTGTAATGATTGAGGCCCCGCCCTGTGTGATGTCAGAAGGAGGGGACGTGGCCTCCACCAGGCCCGCAAATAATGTTTTATATATATATATATATATATATATATCTCCAGATGGACCTCGGCAGAAAAAAAGGTTTCCCACCCCTCAAATAAAGGCTGCAGGTGTACTTCAGGGTCCAGTCTTCAACCCGGTCAACGTCAGGTATCCCAGCTAATATATATATTATATATATATATATATATATATATATATAGGATGTGCAGTTAGAGGAGGCAGAGCCTCCCTTGTCATGCTTCTGAGATTTGATATAGAAATGATTAGAATAATAAAGATAACATATTTATTCCTTATAAACAACTTCTTTGTTTATTGTAATCATTTTTATAGTTAACACTCACCAGCCTTCAGGGAGACTGCAGGGAGACGCAAGATGAGGCAGCAACAGCTCAGTCTTGCTACTGTATAGTCAGACACTGCTTGCAGAGCTGTGGGCAGGGCCACACCATGGGCAGTAAGCTGCACAGAAAGAGATCTAATAGAGGCCTCTGAGAGTGGGGGTGTGCCTTGAGCACTGATGGACACCTTGGATGTGTCATGTGACCGGGAAGTGCACTACAGTGTTTAGAGATCAAATCTCAGTCAGCACACAGTGATGCAGGTAAGATAATCAATGGACACTGAAGCTTAGTCTAGTGAGGGGAGAATTATCCCAAAAATGTAGTAATACCACTCTGTGTGCAAAAAACAATCATGCAGCCCCCATTAACACAAGGAGAACTAACATCAAACTTTGATAATTCAGATAAAATGCAGATACTGTATGTGTTACTGGTTGGTGCTTAATTGTGCCCTATATAGGTCAATAGTCATAAATTACCCACAATATTAATGGGAAAGTAATAATTCCATTTATTCCATGATAAACATACATAAAGACATAGAAAAAAATCAAATAATTACAAACACAGGAGTGTGGTTCCAAATTACAGCCTTCTCACCAAGGTTCAGCCTGCGGTGGGCTGGTGCTAGATTATAGCATAAAGTCCCAGGCTCAGCAGCTCGGCACCACTGCAGGAAGGTTAGTAAAGTCCAAGGTATGCTGGGTCCAGTAGACTCCCTCCGGTTCACATGCAATCATTGCTGCAACACATTTCGGATCATCAGGATCCTTCAGGCAATGGTTAGCATGTGGTACAGAGTAAACAGTATTTATACCTTCAAGTAGTCCCTGATTGGGAGTTCAATTCCCGATTCTATGTCTGATTCCGGTTGTTACAGCTTCGTCACTTCTGGTTCTTACCGGAAGTAGGTTGCGTTCCACCATCCAAATTCCAGCGGAACTGGAAGTTCATGCGTTACACCTCATGGCCATCTTTAGTTTTGCGTTCCACCTTTATAAGCTAGGGGATGAATATAAGGCTTGAAATGTGGCCATTTTATTGAGGTTACTTTGTCTCTGTATAAGTGGTATTGTATAGATCTCCACAGACATAGACGGAGATAAAAAGACGCTGTTTTAGAGAAGACTGAGGTATCAGATTTCTTTATTCTGCCGGATATAACTATACCATACTTGGTATTCCTGTAATGTCCATCCCTCAACAGGCAGAACATATACATATACCTCCCAAATCCAAGGGTTGACATGAAAATAAATGACATGAAAAATAAAAAGAGAAAATTATACATTAATAAAAATCACAACAGTAATTCATTACAGAATAAAAACAAACATAAAAGACTATAATAATACTGTAAAAACATTAAAAGCAATTAAAATACAATAATGTCAAAAATAATTTAGTCTAAAAACCATTTGAGCTCAAAATCAAGATTTAAACTTTTCGGTGATAAGGTATCAAGATTAAATATGCATTTAATTTCATTTGTGGAAAGGTATTTTTCCATATTTTTGGATGTCCAATGTGGTTTGATTAATTGAATGCCTAAAAAACTTTTTATATGGTTTTCATTCTTATTGTGTACAGATGAAAAATGCTCTGAAAAAGAATGGGTACTAAGACATTTTCTAACTTTATAAATATGTTCAGCAAGTCGTATATTTAGATTCTTAGTACTTCTACCTTTATAAAATAATCCACATGTACATTCCAGCAGGTACACTACATTTCTGAAGTGACATATTATAAATAATTTTATTTTGTATGATTTTCCTTTCACTTCAAATTCGGTAATTTTCTTTTTACCAATATTTTTTGATGCAGTTGTTTTACACATTAAACAAGTGCCACATCTATGGAAACCTACATTCCTTTCACTGTAAGTTTTTTCTGAGAGAATACTCCTAACTAACTTGTCCATCAAAGAGGTAGCCTTTCTATAAATATATACTGGTCTTTGGGGCTAAACTTCACCTAGAACGGGATCGTTCTTAAGGATTTTCCAATTTGTCTTTATTATTTTTTCAACTTGTTTGTGGTATGCCCCATATTGGATAATAAATACCCATTTATAACCATTTTTAGTATTTTGTTGTTGTTTTGATTTATCTTGTAGGACAGCTCTCTTTGTTTTGCTATTTTTTTGTTTAGCATTAGAAAGTAAAGAGACAGAGTATCATTTCGCTCTAAACCTTTGACTTATTTCATCAAGTTGCATACTTAAAGTGCCTTCATCCATGCAGTGACCAAGTGGTGTGTTTTCTAGCTATTTGGTGTGGTGCTCACTTGTGGTTGCAATGTATGAATTAGAGTCAGTTGTTTTTTTATACAAATACTCCCATCATCTATATAAATTATCTAAAAAGACTACTTCTGCCTGGCTGATATTAAAAACTAAGTTGATATTAAAATAATTGTTATTTAAAACATCACAAAAAGTACTTAAAAGTGCAGATTCTTCTCCAAATAAAAAATATATCATTAAAAAAATGCCACCAGGCTACCAGGTTTGCCCCTTCCCCTTTAATAGGGTTGATGTTTATGGTTTCCCTGTACACCATAAATAAATTAGCATAACTAGGGGCAAACCTGGTGCCCATAGATGTACCTAAAATCTGCAAATAAAAAGTACCATTAAAATAAAAATAATTGTTATTTAAAATAAATCAAATCGCTTCTAAAATAAATTCTTTGAGATCTTCCTGGTAAGTACTTTGCAAGCCTTTCTCTTCCGCAATCATGTTGTACAAAGTACTTATATCAGCTGTCCCTAAAAAACATTTGTTATCCCATTTGATCTGGTCCAATTTTCTTAGGGTAACCACAGAGTCTTTCAAATATGCAGATATGGTATAGTTATATCCAGCAGAATAAAAAATATCTGACACCTCAATCAGTCTTCTATAAAATAGCATCTTTCTATCTCCATCTATGTCTGTGGAGATGCATACAATACCGCTTATACAGAGACTAAGTAACCTCAATAAAATGGCCACAGTGGAAGCCTTATATTTCATCCTCTAGCTTGTAAAGGTGGAATACAAAACTAAAGATGTCCACAAGGTGGAATGCACAAATTTCTGATTCTGCTGGAATTTGGTTGGTGGAACGCAACCTACTACTGGTAAGGACCAGACGTAACGAAGCTGTAACAACCAGAATCAGACATAAAAGTGGGATTTGAACTCCCAATCAGGGACTACTTGAAGGTATAAATAGTGTTTACTCTTTACCACATGCTAACCATTGCCTGAAGGATCCTAATGATTGGAAATGCGTTGCAGCAATGATTGCATGTGAACCTTGGGCTTCCTGCATTGGTGCCAAGCTGCTGAGCCAGGGATCTTATGCTGTAATCTAGCACCAGCTAACCACAGTGCTGAACCTTGGTGAGAAGGCTGTTATTTGGAACCACACTCCTGTGTTTGTTATTGTTGGATTTTTTTCTATGTCAGGTAAATTAGAAAGTAACAATTTTTAAACTATTACCTCACAAATGCCCCATTATATAGATAGGGAGCTTCAACTTGTTGTGCAGCCTCAGTAGGGGACTCCAGCAAGGAGTGTACTGTGACTTCACTTGGGTGCAAAAAGATGGCTTTCCTTTGCGGGCAGTGGCAGCGGTAGCACCCGGGAAAGGTAGCGGGTGTTAACAGCATCTGAGACCCGGCAGAGGTAGCAGGCATTAGTGGCAGCAGAGACCCAGCTTAAGTACTGGTGTTACCGGCAGTGGCGGGAACCCGGCTTAGGTGCGGGGTTTTGAGGCAGCAGGACCCTGCTTAGGTTTGGCCGGGTGCATTGACTGCACCAGCAGTGGCAATGGGGCAACAGAACTCTGTGGTGGTGGGACCCTGCAGCGGTGCGGGTGTTGGTGGCAGGTCTGGATCTGAAAGGATCCAGTCCTTGCCAACCATTCTGCAGAGTTTGGCAGCAGTGCATATTTAAAATACGGAGCCTTTACACCATTTTTTAAATGTAAAGATGGCCACTGCGAGCCAATCACGGCTTGCAGCGGCCATCGCAGAGTTCAACAGCGGTGCCCATTTCAAAAATGGCACTCCTGCGCCATTTTTGAAATTCAAGGATGGCCGCCGCGAGCCAGTCACGGCATATGAAATCATCACCAATCATGGCTTGTGACATAAAGCCAGTGCGAGGAGGCGGCATGGCAGTCCAATGGCAGGGAGTCAGCAGTGGATAGCTCCTGAAGAAAGAAGATGCTGGAAGTCCTGGTGGGCGGCAGCTATGCAAAAGAGCTGGCACATGCTGCTGCCCAAATGGTGAGGATGCCAGAAGTCCTAGTGGGCAGTGGCCATATTAAAGTGCAGCCCTGGTAGGTTGGCGCCCACCAGGCAAAGACATTAAAGCCTTGGTGGTTGGTGCCCACCAGGCAAAAATTACGAAGCCCTGGCGGGTTGGCAATTGCCAGGTGAAGACAATAAAGTCCTGGGGTGGTGGTGGCTACAAAAAAGCTTAAAGGCCGCCGCTCCCCAGGCAAAGACGCCAAAGTCCTGGTGGGTTGGTGCCCACCAGGCAAAGACGCCAAAGCCCTGGCAGGTTGGTGCCCACCAGGCAATTATGCCAAAGCCCTGGCAGGTTGGGGTCCACCATGTGAAGATTCCAAAGCCCTGGCAGGTTGGCACCCACTAGGCGAAGACAGCGAAGTCCTGGGTTGGTGGCAGCCACGAATAAGAGCATAAAGGCCACTGCTCACCCCAGGCAAAGATGCCAAAGCTCCGGCAGGTTGGTGCTCATCAGGCAAAGATGACGAAGCCCTGGCAGGTTGGTGCCTGCCAGGCAAAGACGCCAAAGCCCTGGCAGATTTGCATCTGCCAGGCAAAGATGCCGAAGACCTGGTGGGTTAGTGCTTGCCAGGCGAAGACGATTAAGTCCTGGGGTGGCGGTGGACATGAAAAAGAGCTTAAAGGCTGTCGTTCCCCAGGCAAAGATGCTGAAGCCCTGGCAGGTTGAAGCCCGCAAGGCGAAGATGTCAAAATCTTGACGGATTGGCACCCACTGGGTGAAGATGCCAAAGCTCTGGCGGGTTGGTGTCCACCAGGTGAAGATGATGAAGTGCTGGGGTTGCATGGCAATGAAAAAGAGCTTAAAGGCCGCCGCTCCCCCGGCAGAGATGCCAAAGCTCTGGTGTATTGGTTCCAGGTAAGACAAAGATGATGAAGTTCTGGCAGGTTGGTACCCACCAGGCAAAGACACCGAGCCCTGGTGAGTTGGTGCCCACCAGGTGAGGATGTCAAAGCCCTGGCGGGTTGGGTGCTTGCCAGGTGAAGTCCTGGGATAGCACGGCTGTGAAAAAGAGCTTAAAGGTTGCTGCTCCCCCCAGTCAAAGATGCCAGAGCTCTGGCGGGTTGGTGCCCACCAGGAGAAGACAACGAAGCCCTGGCAGTTTGGTGCCCACCAGGTGAGGATGTTGAAGTACTGGCGGGTTGGCATCTACCATGTGAAGATGCCAAAGCCCTGGTGGGTTAGTGCCTGCCAGGTGAAGATGACGAAGTCCTGGGGTGGCGGTGGCCATGAAAATGAGCATATAGGATGCCGCCCCCCAGGTGACTGTGCATACTAAATAAATTATTTTTAAAAAGATCAGTGTAGTCTATTTATTTTGAAAAAAATTTTTTGCAGGTGTACTACAAGTACCAGTGGGCCCTAAATGCCCCACTTACTGGTACTTGTGGTTCTTCAAGTACCAGCATGCGGGTGAGGTTTGCTGGGACCTATAGTTTACCTGCAAAAGATAATATTCTTTCAAATGCACCATGTTACATAATCAACCTGGCACCCACCGCCCAGGGGTGCCGAGGATAGCCCCGGGCTATCAGCCTAGGCCTGGGGTGCCCTGGAGAGGGGGACCGCTTTATTGGGGGCATCCCCAGCTCCCAGGGATCCCTGGCCTGGGCTAAGTAGCAGTCAGTGTTGATGCTTTGGCAGGAGGACCCAGTGAAATGACTCCCCTGGCTGTGGCATTACCCCCCACTAGAAAAGTCATGTGCTGGTTTTGGAACATACAGGGGGACCCTACGCAGTTTTTTCCCCTAGTATTTCAAGAACCAGGACTGGCTCAGAGCACAGTGCTGGTTATGCTAAATATGGGGGACACCTAAGTCATTTGTCCCCTGTATGTTGGCAGCCAGGACTGGTTCTGATTAGCCCGGTGCTATTTGTGGTAAGTACAGGGGACCCCTATGTCATTTTTTCCCTGTATTTTTACAACCAGGACCGGCAGTTAAGAGCCTGAGGCTGGTTGTGCTTTAGGGGAATGGGGCTACTTTACACAATCAACCCGACACCCACCGCCCAGGGGTGTCAGCGATAGTCCCAGGCTATCAGCCCATATCTGGGGTGCCCTAGAGTGGGGGACCCCTTTTTTGGGGGGTCCTCTGCTCTATAGGGATCTCCAGCCTGGGCTGGCTAGCGAACAGGGTTAATGCTTTGGCCGGGGGACTCGGTGGAAGGGTTCCCCTGGATGTGGCATTATCCCCTAGTTAGAAAGAGCTCGGTGCTGGTTATGGAAAATACAGGGGACCCCTATGCTTTTTGTCCCTTGTATTTTCAAAACCAGGTCCAGCTCAGCTGAGCCCAGTGCTGGTTGTGCTAAATACAGGGGACCCTTATGTCTTTTGTCCCCTGTATTTTGACAACCAGGACTGGCTCTAAAAAGCCTGGTGCTGGTTGTGCTAAATGCAGGGGACCCCTATGCTTTTTGTCCCCTGTATTTTCACAGCCAGTACTCACAGTAAAAAGCCCGGGGCTGGTTGTGCTTTGGGTGGGGAGAAGCCATGTCCTTTTTTTTTTTACACATATTCAATTTTTAACACAGATGCATAGATGGTTCTCACTGATACATCCATGCATCTCTTAGATGAATGCTCAGCACCTGTGCACTGCTGCCACTGCTCCGTGACCCCACTGCTGCCACTGCCCTGCACTCCTACAGCCCTCCCCCTCAGCTGTCTTTCCCTGTGCACTCCCAAAACACCTCCTGTGTGCCGGCCTTCCTCCACCTGTGCTAATGTACCATTTTGTTGCCCTTCTGCCCTGCAGGTGGCCTTGTTTGCACCTCCAAACCCTGATAGTTAATACATTTTAAAAAAGCAATGAAATTCTATAGACAAAAAACCTTATGGTTTCACATTTCCCATTAAGGCTTCTTGGACATGAGCTGAAATTTTACAAAATGCTGCCACTCAAACTTAAAAAAGCAATGAAATTCTGATCATTAAGGCTGATGCCTTAATAGACATATATCTATATTCCTTGCGCAATATAGATATGGTATGTCATCACACCTTGTGGTTAACTGCAGATTCAGCACTCTCACAGAGTGAGATTGCTGTCACTCACAAAATGGTGGAGCAGCTAATTCACAGAATTGTGTGCTGTTTGGAATACACACATACAGTCTATGCAACTGAGGTCTGAGCAGAAGAAAGAGCTGCGCAGATGGGATAAGAGTGGTGTGGATGGGGGGAGGAGACAGAGTGATGTGGATGGGTGAGACAGAAAGGCAGGTAGAGGGGGAAATATAAAGCAGTACAGAGGGGGGGCAAAGTGATGCAGTTGGGTGGAAAACAGTTGTGCAGATAGGGGGGAGGAACAAAGTGATGCATATGGGTGGAAAACAGTGGTGCGGATGGGGGGGAAACAGAGTGGCATGGTTTGAGGGAACAGAGCGACGTGGAGTACAGAGTGGCATGAACATGGGAAGACAGAGCAGTGCAGATGGGTAAAGACAGATTGGTGCGGATGAGGGAATACAGACTAGCACAAATGGGAGAACACAACAGTAGGGATTGGGGAAGGCGATGCAGGTGGGGAAAGACAAATTGGTGCAGATGAGGGAATATAGAACTAGCACAGTTAGGAGACCACACAGCTGCAGTGGTAGGGGAAGATCGAGCACAATGGAGGCGCAGGTAGTGTACATGCATAGACAGAGTATGATAGTTTTAGAAATTAGGGAGCTGAATGTGTATTCTGAATGAGAAGGATGTTGGAACCCAGTGGGATTGTTGTGGTGAATGAATAGGAAGACTGTGGGCACTGAATGGGATGTGTGTGCCACATAACTGCTCAGACCTCAGTTGCATAGACTGCATGTGTGTATTCCAATGAGCACACAATTCTATGAATTAGCAGCTCTACCATTTTTTGAGTGATGACAATCTCATTCTGTGAGAGTGCTGAATCTGCAGTTAACCACAGGATGTAATGGCATACTATATCTGTATTGCGCAAGGAACACATCCATTAAGGCATCAGCCGTAATGATCGGAATTTCATAGCTTTTTTAATTTTGAGTGGCAGAAATTCAATAGGTTTTGTGAAATTTCAGATCATGTCTAAGAAGTGTTAATGGTACATGTGAAACCATAAGGTTTTTTGTCTATAGAATAAAAATCCACGATCCGGCACTCAGTAGGAGTCTGTTAGTATTGCGCCGGGTGCCTTTCCACAGCAAAACCACAAAGCAGGGTTGCCGAAATTCAAAGTCCCATAGGAGGCACTCCGGACTATTAAATAAAATGACACTCAATGCGGCATGAAGTGCAACGTTTCAACGCCTTTATTGGCGTTTTTGTCAAACCAAATATAAACAGTAACTTGACTTACCAAGCTTTAAATAACAAGCATCACCCATGCATGCTCGACGCCACTGGCTGCATCCAGTGCCGGAAACCATCATTACAGGAAGTGATGGCAAAGCCCTGCTGTTACCATAGTGATATACAAACAATAAATGAACAAATAACACATACATTTAAAATAGCTGTAAAATACAGCATGCATATAATGATAGATATCAAAACAGTTAGTACACAGTACCTAGTGCTAGCATAATAAACAGATATATACTGTAATAATAATAATAGATCTGTGAGATGCCAGGCTAGGCTAAATACAGATGACTGTCATATAGTAAAATACCACTAACTTCATATGACCCTAACGGGACTCTGTCAGTGAATAGCTCTCGCTCAATCCACCTGCCACAAATGGAGAATGCTAGTCGAAGGCAATTAGACAGCATATATTGGACATAAAGGTAAAGCAGAAAACATGTCCAACAACGAACATGTCAAACAATAAACATCAATAATGCTAACAAAGTTGATTATCCAAAACACTGTAACCCTAAAGTTTCATAAAGTCTGGCTGGTCAGACTGCCACAAGGGCAAGATGGCCGCTTGATGTGCATCGATGTTATGGATATTTACGCAGGTATGCAACATCGTATGCATATCAGAAGGCAGTTGTGGGCGTCTTTATGCTCAAGTAAGCTTTGTAACTATTAGCATATTTTTGCAGATACATTGCATACAAAAGCACATTAGCATTCATCTCTGAATCAGGCCCTCAGTCTGTTGAAGTCAGTAAAGTTGCATCCAAGGATGCAACCACTGGCTTCAACACGCCCACAAAATGGGGCCAACACACCCCTGTTTTCTGGGATGCTAGCTGTCGCCACCCCCAAACGCCACCAGCTTGTCAATCATGCTGCAGCATTTGGGGCAGGGTCCTTTGCAGGGTTCAGGATCGGGATTGTCTCTCTTGCACTGTCTACATCTGACCTGCATTCCTGGACCTTCATTTTTTGGCGGCCTGAAGGTGAGAGCGAGAAAAGTAAGGTAAGTGCCCAACTACACCTGCATGGCAACAGGTCTTCATCATCACCCTGATACCTCTCACATTGGGCCTGATTTATGGTCTGCTATGCCGATGTTTTCACAAATGGAGCCATGGTACATTACGGTAGTCACACACTGCAAGTCTTTCATCGCAGTGTGATTGACACACAGGGAGCGTTTTGTGGGTGGCAATGAGGAGTGTCAGCTCAAAATGCCAACATGTTGTGACCGTTTTGGGAGCGTGTCACATCTGTACGCAATTAACATGGCTCCGGTGTCTCATTTATGGCACCAATTCTGACCATACAGTAGACTCACTCAAGGAGGCGATGTTTGCATTATTTGCATCTGATGCTGCGTATGTGAACTCAGTTGTGGGCCGCTACAATGGCTCAGATGGGCGTCTCTGTATAAGTTTCGGCTGCTGCTGCATTAGCATATTTTCGTACGTCAACAGCTGTGAAAATTACAGCTGCAGCAGCAATAGCATACAACTCTGAATCAGGCCCAATGTCTAAAGAAAATAAACTGCTACAGTATATTTGTATCTGGTTCATTTTGCATTTCAGATGCTCCAAGCCACTTAGGTACTTATAATCTGCAATATTCTGCCACCAAATGTGTATGCAATGTGTACTGCAAATTTTAGCATATTTGGTACTTACACTGAAGCCATCTTGTGGTATTCCTGACCCAGTACATATAAGAGGAGGAAGCCGCAGTTGCAAATTTCAGACAGATTTTGCGGATACATTCATACTTGCCGACATTCAGCTCCCTCCTTCCGGAAGGTGAATGTCAGCTTGCAGCAGGGGGCGTGGCCAGGCGATAGTGATGATTTGGGGGCTGTTATGTCTGTTTAGTCGCTATTCAATGACTGCTTTTCAATTCCAATAGTGTGGTTCCAACTCACAAAACGATTTAATAGCAAAAGGTAGCAGAGTAACAATAAAATAAGTACAGCCGATTACATACGCAGGTGCTCTGGATCCAGAATACAGTCATTCAATCCTGAAGTCTGTGGTCAACAAAGAGACTGTATGCTAGTCCCAGAGCTCAGTCTATATACAGTTGGTGTTACATTGAAAACAGTAGAGACGATTGGGCATGTTTCCATTGGTTCAGGCTTCATGTCAGTCTGGTATAATGCAGGACATAGGTCAGTTGAAACGATGCCCTCCAAGGGTGGGGGTCAGCTCTCCAACAGCTGCATACGTATCTTCCCTCCGAAAAGCTAGTTCAAACTGGTCTATTTACATTACATACACAATACCATTCTGATCATTAATTCCCTATCATCCATAACTTGCATACGCAAGGTGCAATCTCTTGGCTGATAGGAACGGATCTCTGAGGATAAATAGGGGATTAGAATGATATCAAACATGATATGCTGCTCCCCACCTTTCAAACTCTCTCCCGCTTCCCATCAGACTCTCCACCTCTCTTCAATCCTTCAAACGGGCTCTCAACACCCACTATTTCATCAAAGCCTTCCAGATCTCATCTTAACTTGCTGCTACATTCTCCTTCCTCCCTGCCTACCCCATCTGTGTCACACCTGTTTGTATGTCCCTCCCCTTTAGAATGTAAGCTCCTATGAGCAGGGCCCTCTACCCTCTTGTGCTTCTCCCTACTCTACCTTCATCTACTTCTTACTCTCTACCAGGGCACCTAACACTTGGTTGCTTTGCATTGTTGCTTATCTGTGTGTTATGGTCGCGAATGTAGCAATGTATATTATCCATGTCCTGTAATGTATTGTATTGTATTGTACTGTACTGTAAGTCACTGTAAATCAACCTATTTGTTTATGTACTTTGTAAGGCACTGCAGAACACTTGTTGTGCCATATAAATAAACAATAATAATAATAATAATAATAATAATATGTTCTCTGTATCCTGAACCATAGATCTCCTAAAGTATACATAACTTTATTATATATAACTATAAACTTCTATTAACCTTGGTTATAAACGACTGTGTGTTTGAACTATTTTAAGGTGAACTATTTTAGAAGTGAATGTGTAAGTGTACAAGTGTGTAGAGGTGTTCACATGTGTTGTTGTTAAATCCGCCCTTCCATGCTGTAGCGTGCTATTCGCATATTTTCATACAAAGACTACGGTATTGATGGATTTTAATTGGAAACGACTACTTCCAATTATTTGACTTTGACAGCTCCACTCTTTGATAGTGCACAAAACTATCACCTAATTGTGCTTTTGATTTCAGGATTATAATCCAGTTCTTCGTTAACTTTGATACCTGTGCTTCTCATCACCATTACTTTTCGTTCTACCCAGGATTTTAACCATAAAGATAACAGTAATAACCATTGTGGTATATATACTGTTCTCTATCTGTGCTGATGTCTTTAAGATACATCTTCGGTACTGTGCCAACAACAATTTGTTCCTGTTAGGACTGTCATCTGTGTGTCTTGTTTGCCATTGGAGACGCGAGGCAGTAGAATTCTTTGTAAAAGCTGCCATTTTGCTTGCTACGCATAGGGCTGTGTACTGTGAGTGCTGTGGTCTTCATCTGTTATCTCTTTACCACAATGCTGCAACATTCAGTACCTCCAGTGTCACTCTCAGTAATAGTCTTTCCCAGAAATGCGTTGTGCGTACTTCACGATTATGAAATGCCGCAGTTCTGACAAGAGTCCATATCTTCAAATCTTCATTGCTTTAAACAAGATTTTGATATTGAATAGAGAGCAGGTAAATATATGAAACAAAGGCCCTCATTCAGACCCGGACGCAAGTGGCCGTTCGTACGTTCGGCGTACGTAAAAAAATATTTAAATTCCAGCACTCGCTCGTATTTTCGCTCGCAGCCAAACATCCTCCCCAAACTGAAGCGACCCCTCCTCTAACTAACGAGCGTGCCAAATAGCGAGCGTACATCCCCGAAGTGGCTTGAAGGGAACGCACGCACAAGTACTACCCGGAAGTTGGACTGTCAGATTTCGATTAACTGCTCGTTTATTCTGCCTACCTCCCTCAATCGTATCATGCCAATCAATATATCAATTAGCTTAATTGTTTTTTTTTTTTTTAACACAATGCAATAAACTTTATTCATGTCTGTGTTTGTGTTTACCCGCAGAATACGTACGTCTTAAACATTCGCTTTTAATTGTCAAAATACATGTTAGCCCCAATTAAACAATTGTTCTATTTGTTTTTCTACCCGCATATTTCCCGGAGTTCATTTCTGTATTTAAATTTGCTTACGCATGTCACTGCATCAAGCCTATCATAAGTCTCAAGAGATTTCTGGCCCTGTCGAACACATGACTCATACACTAACCAATAGAATTGGTCCTGTTAATTACCCAAATACATTAGCCAATCAAAAATTTTTTGGGCACTTTATTAAAAATGAATTTTCACAAATACACCATTGCCATCATGAGAGCCTCCGCATTCACCAGGCGCGAGCTGCTGGTGCTAACGGAGGTCATGGATAGGCGGATCACCAGCCAGCCTCCACCCATCACCAACCGCGAAAAGCGTTCCGCATATGCGGAGGTACGGGCCCGCCTGCGCTCCTTCGGCTCACGCCGCCAGATCGGGCAGCTGGAGCGCAGGTGGTCGGACCTGCAACGGCGGACGCCCCGCTTGCTGGCATGCTTTCGTATGCAGATCGCCGAAAGTAAGTTTTATGGACTGTGGTTTTCATGTTTGTCTTTGTGGCCCTATCTGCGTGTGCATGTTTTCCCTGTATTTCATATTTATTCATTGTACTCATATCTGCATGGCCATGTTTTCCATGTAGTTCATATTTATTCATTGTACTCATATCTGCATGGCCATGTTTTCCATGTAGTTCATATTTATTCATTGTACTCATATCTGCATGGCCATGTTTTCCATGTAGTTCATATTTATTCACTGTACTCATATCTGCATGGCCATGTTTTCCATCTAGTTCATATTTATTCATTGTACTCATATCTGCATGGCCATGTTTTCCCTGTAGTTCATATTTATTCATTGTACTCATATCTGCATGGCCATGTTTTCCATGTAGTTCATATTTATTCATTGTACTCATATCTGTATGGCCATGTTTTCCCTGTAGTTCATATTTATTCATTGTACTCATATCTGCATGTTGTTTTTTTTTTTGGGGGGGGATTAGAAAATGGTGTTTTTCGCGGATTTGTGTTGAAACTAACCACAATTTGTTTCACATCTTTTAGGGGCCCAGCGAAGACTACGCCATCATCGTCAGCCCAGATGGCGCTCATGGCCACTCTCCCCAACCCCCAGCCAACACTCCACAACCACAAATCCCCCTATTCCCCACTCCTCCCCAGCCTTCCAAGACCCTCTGGCTGAAATTTCGGGGCTCCTTCCCCTCCGTCCCAATTCCCCCTCTCCTTCAACCACCCCTCTTCAAATTACCCCCTCCCCGGAATCGGTAATTACCCCGCCCCGATCGTTGGGGAATGGAGGCACCTCCGAGGAGGACGAGGGAGGACCTTCCGGAACAACCGTTTTATCTTCCGGTATGTTTTTCTATGGGTTTTTTGTTCCACACAAACTGTTTGTATGTAATCATGTGTCGTTCCTTTTTTGGGGGTTTTTTGCTAGACTTTTGGAGATTTTGCAGATTGCCTTTACCTGTTACTGCTGATTTCAACATACACATATCACACCTGTCGGAATTTGTACATTGGCCTTGTATTTTTGGCCTACACCATTTTTGGTTGATGGGTTTTAATGGTGTTTTTTTTTTTTTTTTGGGGGGGGTTTTGGTTTTGCCTTGTTTTTTAATGTGGTTTCATTATTGTTGTATTAATCCCCACACTTTTCTCACCCACAGAGGAACAGAGGCGTCGGGCAGAATTTAGCCGCCTGTGTGGGCCGGATGCGCCACAATATCATCGGTCTGCTGGTGGTCCTTGACCATATGTCGGTCCTCCTTAGGGACTAGTTTTTTTTGTTTTTTGCCCATTTATAAATAAAGTGTTATTTTCTAAGTAACGTTCTGGCTCATTCGTTATTTCAAAATCAGAGATTGTTTACCCTGACATAAGTAGACTGTTCCTGCAAGGATTAGCAATTTTTGTCACTAAGATTGTGTTGTATTTTTATGTAAAACAGCCACAAGAAACACCTAACAGTAACAATCTCATTTCCCTTTTTTGGTGTAGTCACAATTAGATATTAGTACATTTTACAGTTGGGGGGTTCCTAGTTGGGGTGCAAGCTGCTTAGGCCAATATTACGAAGCCAAATGATTGTACAGGATTCCTTTGGGTGTTGGTTTGGACCCTGAAAACATATTACATTTTAGCTCAACTGGCGTCAGTACTGGATTACCCCTTAGTCAAATGTAACGTGTGTGAACCTGGTTACACTTGCTTGTAACGTCCCAAAAAAGGTACAAAATTTCACTCTCAAAACATTTATTCACAACATAACTGAAAAATCAAAGTGGTCACTCACAAACAAAACACACAATGATAATCACAAATACAACACATACCAACAAAACCAAATAAAAAAACAACAAATCAAGAACTGGTTGACGAAGGACCATGCCAACATGATTCCACAAATATGGCGGTGCAATATGGGTTCCATAATATATCCCCAAAATGTCCACATACAGGTTTTTTAAGGGTAGCAGGAAGTAGTCATCGTTGGAGTGCCAAAGATTATGTGAAAAAACAGAAGATGGAGAAAATAAAAAAAAATAATTAGATGTTCTCAAACAAACCCTACCACATTGGGTATAAACACTGTTGTTTTGACAATAATTACCTAAAAAATCTGGCCACCACATCATCGCGTATGGCCCCCCCCACATACTGACCTCCGACCAACCTCGGGGGGGCCATCCTCAGGTAAGGCATCCTCTGGCTGCATTGGGACAACACTCCTTATGGCGATGTTGTGCGGAATTATACTCACTTTGTGGCCCTGGTGTGGGAGCCAAATAAGGAGTGAGCAGCCAGGGCGTGCAAGGGTAGCCACTGTCTCCTGTGAAAAACAATATACAACATCAGGATCACTCTGTATGAAGCTTAACATTGTTATGTACTAAAGGTCTCCACTTACCCAGAAGCCACGCATCACCAGCTTGTAGGTTGGTTAATTTGTGCCATATCCCTGATTGCCGGATGACGAAGGAGTCATGTGCACTTCCTGGTAATTTTGCATTCAGGGACAGGATCTGGAGGGAGGCATCACATACCACCATTACATTGAGGGAGTGATAGTGTTTCCGGTTTCTAAATATTGCCTCCAGCCGTGCTGGAGGCTGAAGTGGTATGTGAGTACCATCCACAACCCCTATGGTGTGTGGGAAGCCAGCTATTTGGTAAAAATTGGCCTTGGCCACACTAAGGGCACCCATATCCTAAGGCATTTGAATACAATGATGGAGGTGCTTGAAAAGTGCCTCCATCATTGCCCTCAGGATCCGGGAAAAGGAGGATTGTGATATGCCTGCCACTATTCCCACCGTTGTTTGGAACGATCCTGACCCACAGAAATGTAACACCGCCATAAATTGCGTAAGTGGTGGTATTGCTGTAGGACTGTCAATTTGCCGCTCAAGATCACTCTCTATTAATGAGAGAGTGTCTATGATGATTTTGGGAGGAAGACGGTAGTGTCTTAAAACCTCATCATCGGGCATTCCAAAAAGGGTGACACGTGTTCGAAATATCTGGGGCCTTGCACGCCTACGATGCCTACGCCTGGGACGAGATTGAGGTTGGTCGGCTTCCGGGAGCATGGCCAGAACAATCCGACCCATATCAACCTGAAATGGCAAGATTTGAATGTCAGGCTTTTTAACCCCCACAAAAATAACATTTTTTACTTAGCTTGAAGATACCATCCATTGATGCTTACATGCCGGGGTATTGTCATGATATGTGCAAACTGGAAATAATCACAACATAAATATACATCATTTTATGCTGGCCATTTCTGTTTCAAAAATGTAAGCAAGACAAAACATAAAAGGGGAGAAACACATATTTGGGCAAAGAGCAAAATGACATTGCACACACTACGTCAAATTGAGGCCAAATGTAAGCAACAAATGCTAAAGAGAAAACACAAACAATTTTAAGGGATGAATAAGCATTTCACAAAGCGCTAATTAGTTCGCAAATACAAGTCACAATTGAAAGTATTAAAAATGCGCTAATTAGTTCGCAAATACAAGTCACAATAGAAAGTATTAAAAATGCGCTAATTAGTTCGCAAATACAAGTCACAATAGAAAGTAATAAAAATGCGCTAATTAGTTCGCAAATACAAGTCACAATAGAAAGTAATAAAAATGCGCTAATTAGTTCGCAAATACAAGTTATAAAAACGCAGCTAAAAAAAACAAAAAACACAGATTTCGGAATTTGAAAATCAAAGGTTACATGTGTAAGGCCAACCAAAGTTGTGTAAAGACAAACAAGAACATTTACAAAACAATTTAACAAATGAACTTACCAAGAGATAATATATAAGAATCCGGATCAAAAGGTCTTTGGGGCAGAGCCAAAATAAAACCTAAGAGAGATGAAATGACGCCCAAAAAAAGTTAGAAAAATCTTAAACAGAAGGAGACACAAATTGTACCAAAGTTTGACTTCCCAAAACTTACCAAAACTGGAAACGCCCCAAAAAAATTAAAAACGAAAAAAAGCGAACAGAACTAAAAAAACGAATATATCCAAAAAAACTACTTCCAACAACGCAAACTCCAACACCAGCCAACAATAAACTACAACCAACGTAACCTCCAACATTCAAAAAACGCCACCTCGACTCGAGACGCCCCAAGCCATAAATAGTGTTTAGTTTCCCGCACAAATTAAGGAGGGATCATAGGAACGCACAATCAATGATGCGGCCGAAAAATAAGGTCGCATGTATAAATACGTCATGAGCCAAAACAAACATTCTGGTGTATTTCTTGTTTGGAGCTCAGACATGGCTACAGACCAGGGAAACAATGGACAACAGTCTGGCGGTAAGTATTTCAGGCATTTTGACTCAATGATTAATTAGAAACATAATATTGTGCAAGTTGTGAAGTTGAGAATTCTCCAAAATTACACAAATAGGTGAGGAGGATGACATGGAAGAGGCTGCTGGGCCCAGTATTCCGGGCAAAGCTGCCAAAAAGAAAAGGCAGCCACAATTCACAAGAAAGGAGATGGAGGTTTTGATTCAGAAGTGTGTGGACATCCTGCCACAGGCAGACAGGAATATGAGTGCAAGCCAGAAGTGGAGAATGTGGGAAGAGGTAGCCGTTGATGTCAATAGGGTGGGTGATTATGTCCGTCTAGCCCGGGATGTCAAACGGCGGTAAGTAAACACTTGACCACCCTAAAACCAAAACCCATTTTAAACAAAAGGATAATGGTTCCAATTTCACCCACAGATGGGCCGACTTCAAATATCGCCTGAAGCAAAAACTGGCGGACAGGGCTAGGCATGCAAGGGGGACAGGTGGGGGTCCCACCCCTGTGTCATTGGAGTTGACTGATTTAGAAGAGCTGGCACAGGGGTGTGTGCAGCCTGTGGAGGTGTTTGGCTTGTCCAACATGGATACGGACATGCCAGACTTTGCGGCTCCTCATGTTGTCCCAGGTAAATATTGTGATGTCACCAACTCTGAAATGTTATTGTGCCAATATGTAGATTCTAATGTGACTCTTTTCTCATTTTTCCAACAGAGACACAGGCGGATGAGTCTGCTCCAGAGGGGAGCCTTGGCTGCAGAATTTCTGCAGGCTCTGCAGGGGATGAACCAGTACATCCGGCTGAGGACCCTGCAGAAGCCAGTCCTGGGCAATCCCCCTCGCAGGCAGTGTCCCTCCTCACAGAACTCAATTTTAAATCGGATTTCCATACAGAGATTCTGCAGAGGATGGACGCCAGTCTGGTACGGGTGGCTGAGGCCCTGGAGCAAAATGCTGCGGCCAACGTGACCATTGGTCAGGCCCTGGCGGAAAATACCAGGGCCAACATCCGCATCGCCAATGCCCTGGAGCAGCTCGTTCGCCAGCACATGGTGGAGCCGACCTCCCTTCCTGCCGGAACATCAGGATCCTCCACCTCTGGCACAACAGCAGCCAATCCTCCAAATGTGCCTAGCCCTGTGCCTAGTCCAGAGGCCACAACATCTGCCTCTGGACAGGCCAGCCCGATGACATCCCGGACCCGGTCTGGCGCCCTCCCTCCCCCAGCCAAACGGCCGAAAAAACGTTGACAGCATTGGCTACTTTTCCCACACTCCTTCTGTGCTTGCCTCATATTCCTTTCTGGCCAAAACTTCCCTCTCCTTTCTTGTGAATTGTTTTTAATTTTTGCATTTACGTTTAACAACAATTTATTATTTGCACAATTAATAAATATTGTGGAATGAACACTGCCAAAAATGTTTGTGTTAAATATGTGCATTAATTTTTTTGGGGATACCAATAAATTTACATCAAATGTACGACTTTGTATTCTGACATTATTGTAAAAAAGGGTTACATTTAATCCGGGCCCACAAGCCAACAACGTTCAACCTAAAAAATTACACATTGGAAAAAAAGGGCTCGTTAAGGAACGTTTAAAACATTACCTAAGGAGGAAAAATCACCTTGCAAACACAAAATGAGGCACCAAACCTAAACATGATGACATTATTGTTACAATAGTCCAAAAAGAACACATTGCGGCCAAAATACACCCCCACAAATGTACGCTAATTGATTGTGTAATCCAGACATTAGCAGCTATGATTTCCACCTGCGTTCGGTTTTGTGCTATCCAAAAAAACTGCTTTCCAAACACATACCAAGCCGGTTTTCAATCCAATACTAATTGATTTTCTGACAAGCCGTGATTAATCGATGCTACATCGTGGAGTGTCGGGACGGAGGAGAAGGCCATCGCCACTGTGGTCGAGTTAACCAGCCCCTAAGCTGTGCAAGCATTTTGAAGGGAAAGAGGATCATCCAGTGACGTATGAGTTGGTACGAACACATTTGACGTTCGCATTTGTTAATGTATGTACGCCCCAAAAACGCCTGCGTTTTTCCATCTCCTCCCCCGTCAACACCCAAAAACGCCCTGTTCTGTCAATCACATTTGACATGTCACTTCCTGTACGCTATTTGACGAACGAGACAAAATAAGCTCGCAATCTGCCGTACGCACATGCGCAGTGTAACACCGACGCATGCGCGGTTAGTCAACATCGGAACGCAACGAGCGTACTGCTGTTAACGAGCGGCTCTGAATGAGGGCCAAAGTCTCTTCTTTTTTTTTTAATTGTAGATAATGTATCTTAATTGTTTTGCACAGTGGTATTCCAAATGGCTGGGGTAGAGAATCTCTACCATGTTTACTCTGTATAATTATCCTCACTGAATAAACTTCCATACAGTCAGGTCACATTCTTACCATGTTCCTATATAGTATCTATCTACTAACTTAAAACTAATATAACCCTACACCAGGAAAACCCTATTTAATAGCTTTCTATGTCTAATCTATAAGTCAATTATTAATACTATTTGGAATGCTTTGATGTGTTTATCATAACATCCTATCAATAAAATAAATGACTCCATACAGACATACAGACATAAAATATCTTTCAGGAATGGCTTTCACTATGTGTAACCCCACTCAGCATCATGCAATATGCCGCAATGAGCATATAATTACAATGACCCTTTATGTGCTAAAATTAAATTCTCCTAGACTCCATAAAGTCTGTATTAAGAGAACAATTTCTCCCAATTAATAAATTTGTCCCAATGAGGTATACCAACCATCTACTGTGTAATATAAACTAAAACTAAATAAACTATTTACAAGCTATGATGTTGTGACAATAAACAATGCACATTGGACTTGTATACAGGCATGTGATTTCAAAGGTATACAGTACAATTGCAGAACTGAAAGGTGCACTGTAATGGATATGGGTTGAAAAACAAGACAAACAATGATTGCTTTAATGAAAGGGTTAACAGAAACTGTCCCTTTCTTGTGGAACTAAAGCTAATTTGGGTTTTTCCATGTGTCAGTATATTCAGACAGGTATCAACTCTGCTGGGCTGACGATCTTCGGCTATTTTGACATCACCAACATCATGGGTTATGCAGTGAAGCTGAACTTGTAAACTAGAATTCAAACAAACAAAAAAACACATTGAATATCAAGGCAATTTAAGGAATGATTTTAGCGTTGGTTTATATATCTGGGGCTTTAAAGATTTACTAACATCAAGTTTCTGGCCTGTGCCAGTCTTTTATCTCAATAATATTGTGTGTCATTGATAGTGGCGTAACTAGGGTATTTGGAGCCCAGGGCAAATTTTAAAATGGACCCCCCACCCTGTATGCGCGTGCCGAAGGGCGTGGTCACAAGGAGCGGGGTCACTTAAAAATGGGGCGTGTCAACAGGACACATATACCCCTTTATCTTCACTCTTAACATTCCTTTCCATATGCACCTTAACACCTGTAGTGCTCCTTATACAGTCCGCCCTATGCAGTGCCCCCAGTAGTGGTCCCTCTTATGCAGACCCACAGTAGTGCACCTTGTACAGTACCCCCAGTATCCAATGTCCCCAGTAGTGGTGGCTCTTATGCAGGCCCCCAGTAGTGCCCCTTGTACAGTACCCCCAGAAGTGGTCCCCCTTATGCAGCTCCTCATTAGTTCCCCTTATACAGTGCCCCCAGTAGTGGTCCCCCTTATGCAGGCCCCCAGTCGTGCTCCTTATACAGTGCCCCCAGTAGTAATCACCTTTATGCAGCCCCCCAGTAGAGGTCCCCACTATCCAGTGCCCCTTGGAGTGATCCTCCCTATTTAGTGCCCCCAGTGCAGTGTCCCTTGTGCTTCCAGTAGTAAGCCCCTTATATAGTGCCCCCAGTAGTAGACCCCCCTTATGCAGTGCCCCTTATATAGTGCCTCCAGTAGCAGTCCCCCCTCCCATGCAGTGCCCCCAGTAGCGGTCCGCCTATGCAGTGCCCTTTATTTAGTGCCCCCAGTAGTAGTCCTCCCTATGTAGTGCCCTTTATATAGTGCCCCCAGTAGTAGACCCCCCTTATGCAGTGCCCCTTATATAGTGCCTCCAGTAGCAGTCCCCCCCATGCAGTGCCTACAGTAGTGGTCACCCTATGCAGTGCCCTTTATATAGTGCCCCCAGTAGTCCCCCCCTATGCAGTGCCCTTTATATAGTGCCCCCAGTTGTAGTCTCGCCAGTAGTGGTCCCTGATGGAGTGCCCCAAGTAGAAGTCTCCCGATTAGTGCCCCCAGTAGAGGTCCCTCCAATGGTGCCTCCAGTAGTAGTCCCCCCAATTAGTGCCCCCAGTTGTAGTCCCCCCGATTACTGCCCCCAATAGTAGTCCCCCTGATTACTGCCCCCAGTAGTAGTCCCTCTGATTTGTTCCCCCAGTAGTAGTTCCCCTGATTACTGCCCCCAGTAGTAGTACCCCCGATTACTGCCCCCAGTAGCAGTCCTCCCGATTACTGCCCCCAGTGGTAGTCCCCCTGATTAGTGCCCCCAGTAGTAGTCCCCCAATTAGTGCCCCCCCCAAATACACAGCAAAAAAATTAAATAAAAATAAAACTTACCTGCATCCACACTCCTGCTCTGGCTCCGGCTCCCGCTACAGCTCCTGCCACCGTCCGCACATCAACCCTCCCAGGCTGGCGCGCTCTGCATTATGGGAGAGACGTGATGACGTCTCTCCCATTACCCACTGCAAGAGCTGGAAGGCGGAGCTCATGAATTAGCTCCAGCCCGGCTCTTGCAGTGGGCACTGCAGCAGTCAATGAGAGTCTGTCTGACTCTCATTGGCTGCTGTTTAACACACACATCACCGCCACGCTGGCGGTGATGTGTGTGTTAGAATGCACAACCTGAGCCCGCCTCCCATCCTCCGCCTGGCACTATTGGGTAAGAGCTCAGGGGGAGGGAAGGGGCACGGCTATGCAGCACAGGACCAGCTCTGGGAAGCCTAGAGCCGGTCCTGTGTAAATGTGTAGTGCTGACCGCACTCACTGTAGTCGGCACAACACTGGGTAACTAGGACAGGCTGGCACTGTGGCCGGCGCTGCCTCCTCCCCCATGCTGCTGGTCCCATGGTGCCCAGGGCACGTGCCCCACTCGCCCTGCCCTAGTTATGCCACTGGTCACTGACAACACAAACTTTGCTGCAGATAATCTGCAGGTTGGATTCAATCATGAATTGAGAGATTATTTCACCATGTGGGAGGTCTATAGGGCACTCTCTAATTTCAATCCCCATAGTGGCTGCATTTGATATAAAAAGTGAACCAAGTAAAGAAGTGATAGCACCATCTTTACTTGTGATCTTACTCCCTTGTGAATTAGTCAATATCCAGCCATTCTTCAGTCATAGCGTCCTGGAAAATATTCTCATGTGGAGAAAAACTTGTTAGACTGGGCCATATATCCTTTGTAGGACCCAGGGCTTTCAGGCTGCTCAGATCTACAATAAAATGGTTGTGGCCCCAAGGCACAAAAATCATTTTCTCCTGGTGATTGTTTTTGTCATTGTTGTAATTTGGTGTGGTGTTTTCAGAATGTCAAGCTGCATGTGGTCTCTCTAAGAGACTGAAAACATTTACTTTACCACTAGATGGCTCTAAGTGCAGTGTGGGTTTTACATAGATATTGGAGCTGTGTGTGTCACTAGATGTCTGCACTTCTGAATTAATTTAAAAGTTCAGCTCTTTAAACATTTTTGTGGCTGAACTCATTTCAGGGTTTACAAGTGTAACACCTTTGATTACCTTTGGAATTTGCACCTTAGAAAATTTGTCTACCTCTGTGTGCACTTCTTTGCTCTATATGCATACATCACTCTCTTCAAAGGAATACCCTCATTCCATTCTATTGAGACACTCCCTTGTTAAATAACCTAATCAACAATCAATCTATTGTAACCTAGAATCCTAATTTAGGTCAATACTTGATGATAATTGCCTGTGTTACTTTGCATATTAAATTGCCATGAGGCCTTGCCAAAGACCTTTATGAATGACTTGATCAAAGTGAACCTCTTGTAAACAACAAATAGATCTATGGTCAAAACTTCCAGGTAGATCAAAGGAAAACCAGTTATTATTAACATATAGTAACTATTCTGACTTCAGGTCCTAATCTCAATATTTACCCAAAAAAAGGAAACCTGATTCTCCAAAGATGCACAATGACTAAGCCTTACATTAAAAAATATATATATCTAACTAACCATTAATGATATTTTGATTTAAACAATTTCCCTTTAATCCTAATATTCCAAAATTATGAATAATTACCTAAATACCTAAATGTCAACAGTTGCTCCTTTGTGGCCATGATAAATTATTTTGATTGGCCACACATTAAACTAATGTAATTGTTCCCAATACATTTTGAAATATTTCTTCAAACCATTACTTTCTCCACTACTCTCACCAATTTCCGCCGCTGCCCCTGCTGTTGGGACTGCTCCCTTTCCTTGCCTACGTGGTACTTCTTGCATGTTAATAGCATGGGCAATGGCTGAAATAACAGTGGGTTCATCATCTTCTTTAGAAACATTACCGTTAAAACAGCTTAGCACAGGTTATATATTACTTGTTTCATTTTTTTATTTTTGGTATCGGCTGTACTTACTCCCCAAAAGCATATGGCGGCGGGGTCATGCTTGCACTCCCTTCTCCTCACTTTGTAACACTTCCTTCCGGTTCGCAAGCACTACCTTGCCACGTGTTCCCTTCTTTTTGTCACAGTTTTAAGCAGTCATTATTTTTATTTCTCTTTTTCAGTGATTTAATCAAACATATTTTATCTCTTAACAGTACTTAATACCTCTGAATCGAAACTTCTCTGGTCATTTTGCCCATTTGTACGCGGTTGCATACACACCATATTTCACACACATAAGATATCTTGCTGAACCAATCGGCCCTTCCATAAGCAGCACCTCATCGACCATCTTTAGCGTTTCCTTAGCACCCATGTGGAAACTGACTTTTCCAATGTTTCGCAGCACACAACTACCACTAGATATTTTTATTGGCTATGGACGAATTTACACAAGCTGCGAACACTCACTTCATCTCAACTGTGTACAACTGAACAACACCCGCGATTGTCAGTGTATCCAGCGAGGTCCCTGACACAGAAACTGGGAGAACAAAAATATCAACTTTGCAATATCCTGCCTTTCCAGCACACCTGCTGAGTATTTTACAACTGGTAGCACTAAGTATTTACTAATACCAGCCTTGCCAGCGTATATTTCCTCCCACAACTCCCAAATCACAATCACGGCTGCAAGCTCAACCATGCGGTCCGATTGCACCGCTTAGAGATACTAACTATCAATAAACTTTGCGATTACTATTGGGAGTGCGACAAAAATCCCTTGTTTTCATTTCCAGTATACCTGTCTCGTCAAACAGTAACCGACATTCCCTGTCTCTTTCAACAGTAAATCAACTTTTCACTTCACAACCACACAATTCACATACACCTTTGTTTACTGCGCAGAAAAATACTTTCCCAAATAATTTTAATAACTGTTCAGAGGCTTTAAAAAGTGATCACTCTATAAATACAACAGGACTATCTATCAAAATGATTTATTAAACACAATACAGGAAGTACACATACACTATGCAAAATAAATCACATTAAATTGCACAGTGACAATAAAAAGAAACAGTTTTTCTTTCTTAAATCTAGGTTCTAATCAGCGCTCCTTGGATTACACAAAAATGGACATTCGGTTTCACAACACAGAATGATAAACAGGCCTCGAACACATTGTGTTCTTACCTCTATATGACGCCTCTCCACCTTTGTTGAGGAACCGAAATCTGTAGGCTTTGTGAACTTCCGGTAGTGTGAACTCCACTGAAGAGCCCCCAAATTGTTATGTCTGTTTAGTCACTATTCAATGAATGCTTTTCAATTACAATAGTGTGGTTCCAACTCACAAAATGATTTAATAGCAAATGGTAGCAGAGTAACAATTAATAAAATAAGTACAGCCAATTACATATGCAGGCGCTCTGGATCCAGAATACAGTCATTCAATCCTGAAGTCTGTGGTCAACAAAGAGACTGTATGCTAGTCCCAAAGCTCAGTCTATATACAGCTGGTGTTACATTGAAAACAGTAGAGATGATTGGGAATGTTTCCATTGGTTCAGGCTTCAGGTCAGTCTGGTATAATGAAGGACATAGGTCAGTTCAAATGATGCCCTCCAAGGGTGGGGGTCAGCTCTCCAACAGCGGCATATGTAACTTCCCTCCAAAAAGCTAGTTCAAACTTGTCTATTTACATTACACACACACAATACCATTCTGATCATTAATTCCCTATCATCCATAACTCGCATACACAAGGTGCAATCTCTTGGCCGATAGGAACGGATCTCTGAGGATAAAAAGGGGATTAGAATGATACCAAATATGATATGTTCTCTGTATCCTGAACCTTAGATCTCCCTAAAGTATATTTAACATTATTATATTTAACTATAAACTTCTATTAACCTTGGTTATAAACGACTGTGTGTTTGAACTATTTTAAGGTGATCTATGTTATAAGTGAATGTGTAAGTGTACTTGTGTGTAGAAATGTTCACATGTGTTGTGGTTAAATACGCCCTTCCATGACATAGCGTGCTATTCGCATATTTTCATGCAAAGATAACAGTATTGATGAATATTAATTGGAAACGACTACATCCAATTATTTGACTTTGACAGGACGGAGCCTGGGGTGTGACTGCGAGATCGCGTCATCGTGGACACCTCCCCTCTTCACAATGCAGGAATTAACGGCGTTGTAAAGCAGGGGGTAGGGCCACAATGATGCAATTCAGCACGAATTGCGTCCCCAGGGCCCCCCACTGCGAGAGTTTCTCTATTTATTCTGGGGGGGTCGGGAGGGATGGCAGCTGCCAGGAGGATTGCCTGCCTTTCCCGGGGGGCTGGGTGGCACCCGATATGTGGGAGGCTCCCGGCCAAATCGGGAGGGTAGGCAAGCTTGATACATTTGTGTCCAACTCTGAATAAAGCCCATCGTGGTAGAAAAATATTTGACTTTGTGAGCACTGGTGCAACTACAGTCATTGTTGGAGTGCAACCAGCACAGGGCCACTCAATGTTTGCTTTGGACAATATATTAAAACATGTACTGCACCGATCATAATATTTTTCATACAGTGCATTATATTGCCATGAAGCTGGTTCCCAAAAAGTGCAAGTGATATGCAGGAATATTTACTTTGTTATATTAACTCAGTATGTAGTTATAGCATTAATATTGCTTTTTATTAGCAGCATCTATTTTAGTAAATAAATCAAAATTCACAGTTATTGTTTTGCACTGTAATGCATGCACAGTTCGCTATGTGATTGTATAGCACATTGCGGTAGATATATGATACAGCCTCAGGTGCCTCTGTAATTTTTGGATGTAATTGGCGGTAAAGATCTTCCTCGTGAAATGTTTAGTTCATTTTGATGAGCATCATCTTTTCCACATTTTGAGGAAGTAGCCTCTTACACCATTCACTGACAAGCCAGTTTGTGCAAGGGCCTCCAAATTGCCTTCTTTTCCTGCCAGTAGTGAAACAGACTATCTGACATGCCTATTTGGACACTAACATTAAAATAGTCCTCAACCATTCTTTGAATGGTGACCATATCAGATGAAGTCACAGTAGATGTCTCATTAATTGTAAGCAATTCTTTTAGACCCGGCCAGATGTCAAAACTTGGTTATGTTGACTCATCTGCATCACCAGTGGGTCTTTTTTTGGGAAAGTTCAGTTTTTTCCTGGCAGCCGCACTCGCTGCATCACATGCCGCTTGAGCTGACAATTTGCTTACCAACAGCTCTTTGCATCTCATCAGATCATTTTCCATTGGGAAGAAAGACACAACATATGACTTAAACCTAGGATCGAGCATGGTTGCTAAAATGTATTGCTCCGATTGGAAGATCCTGACAACCCTTGGATCCTGGTAAAGCAAATAAAGGACTTGATCTACAAGTTCGACATACTAGCAGAATCACTTCGTTTCAGCTCCTCCTTCAGTTTCTCAAGCTGCTTTTCCAACAGTCTAATGAGGGGAATTACATGACTCAAGCTGGTGTCTGAACTCACTTCACAGGTGACTATTTGGAAGGGTTTCAGCACTCCGCACAACACAGAAAGTATTTTCCACTGAGCTTGAGTAAGGTACAGCCCCCTCCGCTTCCTATGTCATGCTTTGTTGTGTAGCTTTGGATGTTTTTTTGCCTCCATCAGTTCAAGCATAAAAGGGGTGGAGTTCCACCTCATAACTACCTCTTGCTTCAACTGGTGACAGGGCAAATTCAACATTTCTTGAAGGTGCTGCAATCTTCTACATATACCTGCTAAATGGCGAAAATGCCTGGAAATTTTGCAGGCCACAGAGAGCATCTCCTGCATGGCCTTGTCATTTAAAAAAAAAAAATCGCACCACCAAGTTAATAGTGTGAGCAAAACATGGGACGTGTTGGAATACACCCAGCTGTAATGCTCTCACATTATTGGTGGTGTTGTCAGAAATCATAAATCCCAAGGAGAGTCCAAGAGGGGAAAATCATTTTGCAATGACTTCCCTGAGTTTTTCTAAGAGGTTGTCAGCAGTATGCCTCTAGCCTGCCTCTGGATGAGCTGCTTTTTCTTAGATGCTGCTGCTGCTGTTGGTGCTGCTGAAGGCAATACACCCACCCAGTGGGCTGTAACAGTCATGTAATCTTGCGTTTGTCCTGTTCCACTTGTCCACATATCTGTGATTAAGTGGACAGTGGGTACAACGGCATTTTGGAGAACACTAATTATGTTTTTTTAACGTCCCTGTACAGGCTGGGAATTGCTTTTCTAGTGACGTGGAACCTAGATAGGATTTGGTAGCGTGGACAGAGGACCTCAATTAACTGTCTAAAAGCCACTGCACTAATGGCGGATATCGGACACAAATCTAATACCAGCATAGATGTTATGGTGTCAGTGATCCGCTGTGCAACTGGGTGATTGCTGTCATACTTGCTCCCCCTTGCAAAGGATTGTATAACAGTTAATTGTGTTTTAGAACTACTACTAGTAGTCTTCCTGGTCCCCTTCTGGGATGAAAATCCACTCAGCAGGAGCAGCAGCAGGCTATGCTCAAGGATTCTTCTGAGGAATCTAGGATAGGGGAGGACTGAGTTAGCCTTATAAAATTGGATGCAGATCATGATTGAGGATCATGATTGAGGATATTGATTGAGGAACATGATTGAGGATATTGTTGTTGAAGGTGTTGGTGGTGAGAGAAGGGAGCTAGCTGATGCTGGACTGCTTGTTATTCCACACATAAGAAGTGGATATTTTTGTTTTATGCCCAGGCATGACAATGAGCTTTTCCTTATCATGGACAACAACTGTTTCCACTGGGGTCTGATTTACACAAACAACATCCTCATCAACAACATCCTCATCATCAGCATTCTCATCATCAACATCCTTATTAGCGTCAGCTACTCAAATATCCTCCTCATCCTGGTGCATTTCTACAGAAGCAATCTCAATTTCTATGTCAGCATGTTGACTTGTGCTGCTCATCCCCACATTTGCAGAGGATGCCCAAGTGGTGGAAGGAGGCTCCTCTTTGAGTACAGTATTGGAAAGGTCAGGCTCACACATGGCACCAGCCAACACACTTTGGGGTATATTTACTAAAGTGACAGTTTTCAGAAGTGGAGATGTTGCCAATAGCAACCAATCAGATTCTACTTAACATCTAACTAGCACCTTCTAGAAGATAACAGCTAGAATCTGATTGGTTAGTAAGGGCAACATCTCCACTTCTAAAGACTCTCACATTAATAAATATACTCTTTAGACTTTCCTCAGGGATTTGTGACATTTCTGAGCGCCCAGTTGGTTCCTGTGCCTTAACAATTTTCAGTTTTTTTCAAACATCTACAGAAAAAAGGGCTTACATCATCATAAGAGGCAGAACCAACAGTCATAAATAAAGACCAAGGCCTTAGCCTATCCTTGCAAATTCGTGTAGTGAAAGGCATATTGCCAATTTTAAGTCTTATTGCAGCTAACTTTCCATTTGATGTTTTTTTCTTTACCACTGTAAAAGATTGGTTCTTTGATTTTAGATGCCCTGACTTAAGCCATGTATGCCCTTGGGCATCAGCTTTAGTATATGATGTAGACGGACTAGTATTTTTATGACTGGTGGCATTGGCAGCAGCTCGAGCACTAATATGTGGTGCTCTCCTCTCAACTGATCATTCTCCATATCAACAAGCATGAATGAAATGGGCTACAGCACACACGTCAATTTGTACCAATTTTAATATTACACTGTGGTATCACTGACCTACAGTGTCATAATATTTTTTATGACTAAGAAAAGAATAACACACTGCGCTACCACTTACAGTGTCACAAGATTTCTTTATGAATAAGAAGAAAAGAACACACTGCGCTGCCACTTACAGTGTCACAATATTTTTTATGAATAAGAATAACCCACTGCGCTATGACTTATAGTGTCACAATACGTGGATGATAAACTGCGGTCTGTCCGACAGTGTCACCGAACAATAATAGCGTAGCTAGCACACATACAAAAAAAAATTGAAAAAAATATCCTTTCTTTTCTATTTTATGCGGAATGATAATTTTATTTAACTTTTATTTTTTTTACACCGGGGAAGAGCACCCCTGTATTGAAAGAGCACCCCTGGACAACACAGCACCCATTTATGTACTGCAGCCCTAGCCCCTTGATGGACAAGACAACACAGGAGCACTCCTTTATGTATTGCAGCCACAGCATATTTATGGACAACACAGCAGCACCACCCATTTATGTACTGCAGCCCCAACCCCTTGATGGTACTGTAGCCCCAGTCCCTTGATGGACAGGACAACACAGCAGCACCCCTTTATGCACTGGGGAAGAGCACCCCTGGATAGACAGAGTACCCCTGGATGACACAGCACCTCTTTATGTACTGCAGCTCTAGCCCCTTTATGGACAACACAGCAGCACCCCTTTATGTACTGCAGCCCCAGCACCTTGATGGTACTGTAGCCCCAGCCCCTTGATTGACAGTACAGCAGCAACAGCTGCCCCAGCCCGACAACACTGCACCCTTGAGGAGTTGAGAACACGTGCATAGACAGGTCATAACAGAGCACGTCTGTTCAGCACACTCTCCACAGCCATAGTGAAAATGGCGCCAATCACAAGGACCTTTATAGAATCCAAAACCCGAGAGAATCTGACAGCAGGAGGATGACGTTTTGCCTCGTTTTGAATTCCGAGTAGGGAGGGAAAACCCGAGCCGGACTCGGATCCTACTTGGATCCTCTATGTTCGGGTGGGTCAAGTTCTTGGATAACTGGACCCGCTCATCTCTAATTCTAAGTCAGACGCCGCAGCGTCTGTGTGTGCTTGTATTGCTTGTGCAACTGTATGCCAATTCCACTACAAGCCCTCCCCTGGTATACATTTGAGCACCTGCATGTGCAAGGTCAGAGACGCCCACTTTGAGCGCCTTTAGATGCAACCATCAGATGCACCATCAAAACTTGCACCAGGCCTCCAATGTGAACAATTATGCGCCTGAGGGCCTCATTCCGAAATGTATGCAAACCCAATTATTGCATACATCTTCTATGGTGGGGAGCCTGCTCATCTACAGAATGAGCCCTGCATTGTTGCACACAGTTTGGGGGCAGTGCTTGCCTCCATTCTGGAAAATGGGAGCATGTCGCTAATGTTTTCTGAGACTGCTGAGTCCAGGGTCTGCATTTTCCAATTCAGACTTCCTGGCCCTGGCAATGGAGGGTACTCAGATGGCTGATGGTGTCTTAGCAGGGCTGTATTAAGGCTTGTGGTGGCCCTGGGGCAACTAAGTTGTGGGGGCCCCCACCACACCAAATGGAGCCTACCCCCCGCGGAGCCTATCCTAACCCCCCCTGATTACTTACCTTCTGGCTCTGTGTTGTGAATGAAGCAGCACAGTCAGCGCTGCTGCATAGAGTGCATATCGGCTCCTGAGACCCAACATCAGTGATCAGCATCATGGACATGTGTCAGGTGATGCAGATAAGGGGCCTCTATGCGGCATCGCTGATCATGCTGCTGCATTCAGAAAACCAAACTGCAGCAGCTCAGCCCCCATCTGGGAACAGGTGCTCCTGGACGGGATGTAGTTTTTTTTACCAGCCTCAAGAATCCCAGCGTCTAAAGGATGACTGGGAATTAAAGATAGGCATCAAAATGCTGATGCGGAAATCCTGAGAGCCACCATGCCAAACGAAGGTAAAACGGGCATGATAGCTGTTAGCCACAGGGGGGGAGAGGGTTAAATTTAGGGACCCCCTGTCACAGTCATGGGATCTTGAGGCTGTGTTCCCAGGCAGGGTCTTGGACCTGTGTTATTAAACTCAGATGCTCTCTGGAGGAGACTTGGTTTGATAAAGTTCCTACGTATGAAAGAGTATAGAACTGTAGATGCTAATGAATGCATGTAGAAGGATGGCTGCCGAAGACAGCACGGAAATTGTTCAGTGTGGCTGGGAAGCTGTAAGGGGAACGGTGGTAGCATGAGAGCTACTAGGTGCGGCTGGGTAGCCGTATGATGAGTGGTGGTAGCACGGAAGCTACTTGGAGTGGCTGAGTAGTCGTATGATGAGTGGTGGTAGCATGGAAGCTACTTGGAGTGGCTGGGTAGCCGTATGATGAGTGGTGGTAGCACGGACTGCTTGGAGCAGCTTCGAAAGCCGTAAGGTGAACAGTGGCAGTATGGACTGCTTGGCGCAGCTTAGGAAGCCGTAAGCTGAATGGTGGCAGTACGGACTGCTTGGAGCAGCTTAGGAAGCTGTAAACTGAATGGTGGCAGTACAAACTGCTTGGAGCGGCTTAGGAAGCCGTAAGCTGAATGGTGGCAGTACGGACTGCTTGGAGCAGCTTAGGAAGCCATAAGCTGAATGGTGGCAGTATGGACTGCTTGGAGCGGCTTAGGAAGCCGTAAGCTGAATGGTGGTAGCACGGCTACTTGGTGTGGCTGTGAAGCTGTAAGGTGAAGTATAAGCTGGATGGTAGCAAATACCTATTGAGCTCAGTGGGAAGGCTCACTTAGTTAGACTAGGAAACTAGTTGCACTGGCAATTTGCTATTGGGGCAGGAGGTCCCTTTATACCAGTTGCTGGATGCTGAATGGCCAGATCCAGGGGGAGAGCTGCTCCATTGGTGGAGACAGCATCACGTGTTCAGGACCAAGATGGCTGCGCCCATCAGTACTGGGAGTGCGGCAGGAGCGCTCGTGGATAGGACAGGTAAGCAGCGGGGTCTGATGCGGAGGTCTCCGTGGCAGCTTGTGACACCCCCGGGGGATATTAGGGTTAGGCACCCCCCCAGGGGAGGGCTAGGGTTAGACTGCAGGGACGGGGGGTTAGGGTTAGGCACCACTGGGGTTGAGGTTATTGTTAGGCACCCAACCACCAGGCAGGTAAAGTTTAGGCACCACCGGGAGGAGAGATTAGGGTTAAACCCCACCAGGGGTAGGTTAGCGTTAGGCACCACTAACGGAGAGATTGAGGGTTAGGGTACTTTCCGCCCCTGTCGGGATCTTCATTCATCGGGATGCCACTCTCAGGATTTGATTATTCAGCTGCCAGTATTTCATACCCAACCCCCACTGGACACCTGTTCTCGGAAGGGCCACACCAACCCTGTGTGGGCAGGGGCAAATATAGGATTTTTTGGGTTGGGGTGTTTTATATATATATACACACACACATATAATATATATATAGATATATATATATATATATATATATATATAGCAAACGTATATATTATATATAATATATATATAACATACACACTAACACACATATACAGTATACACACACATAAACACATATATACACACTAACACATATACATAAAGAGTATACACACACTAACACATATACATAAACAGTATACACTCACTAACACAGATATACACATTAACATACATACAGTACATACACATATATACACACTAACACATACACACCATACACACACTAACATACTGTATATACAATAACACATACTGATACACATAAATACACACTAACACATACATACACTATAAATTAGTACACACACACTAACATTTTAATGAGCAGCACCAGGATGATAATCGGGAGCACCTCACCTCATTAGGCCCCGCTCCCTCACACAGTAATTTGCAAGTGATATGGGGGCTGGGCTTGCCATATTGGCCTGCCCCCACTTCAGCCGGTGTAGGGCTGCATGCTCTAGTGGTGGGGTCCCCTTTGTGTGTGGCGGCCCCGGGGCAACTTCCCCTGTGGCCCCCCCTTAATCCAGCCCCGCAATGCTGTCAGGAGGCGTCTTTTCTCCTCAGATGCCTCCTGCTGCATTACCATATGTAAGCATCACTTCTGCATACAGCAACGATGCTACCAACGTCCTTTTCTGAATCAGGCCTTGAGTTTACAACCACTACAGCAATACTCCCACAACACACCCAAAATATGGACCATTTCTATGAATCTTACTAGCCACTGGCCAGGAATGCCCAGCACATTTCCAATACATTTCCAATACCGCGTATCTCAATTGCAGCTGCGTTTCCGTGTGTACACACAGTGGGATGGAGCTATGCAACTTTTTAGAGGCTTAGACGCATGCGCAATAGCAAAAAAATGCTCATCTCCGTGAACATCGGCATTGCATACAACTCAGAATCAGGCCGTAAGTGTGTTACACAGAGGGAATATGGGCCTGATTCAAACTTGGACACATTTAAAACATCAGGCACATTGTGGTAAGCAGATCGGAATTACATAGAGATCCATGAAATTGCGATAGTTGTTCCTGGGCAGAGACTGGGGAGTGTCTTTTGTCGGCAGGCATGTCGGTGGGTGTGTTGGGGCGAGCCGGTGTCTGGGACTACCTTGGAAGATGCAGTTTCAATGATACTGGCAGTCATGTACTGTCTTAAATCCTTAGCAACCACAGGGTTGCTCTAATGTTCTATGGTGTGGCCGATATCAGCGCGATGGTGCGACTATTTGCGCAGTGCAGCGGATTACAGCTATACTCGGTGGGCGTCTCAGTAGACAGCCTGTCACCTGCACCATTAGCATAAATTTACATTATAGATTTTATAAAAAAGAGGAATAGAATAAACTATTCCACTTGAGGGTGCGCGATAACATAGATTAACTGAGAAACAGATATAAAAAAAAACATTTATATTTAATAATGTGATATAAAAATACCTAGTCCTCAGCTAGGCTTTCATAAAACAATACACCACACAATTCCAATATTACATGTACACGTAATTAAAATGAAACAATACCTGATATAACCCCACTTGACTAATAGACGTATAAATTTTATCTAGAGACCACTAAAGCAAGCAGCCGATCATATTCTTCCACAATCTCACTCTAGATAGCAGTAAATCAGTGCTGCAAAAATTGTTCATATATCCTATCTAATGTCAATTGATGATCTCCTAATCATTTATGGAGGAAATATGAAAGGTCTTTCATCAGGTGAGGAATAATACCTCTTTAGTGGCTTCTCCTTATAAAAAAGCAAACATCAGTTGGATATAATAGTAACAACTGCTCCGATGTTTGAGAGCTCTCACTGGCAGTATCCCGTTTAACAATCCGACATCAGTCGTCACCGCTGGTAACGCTGCACCCGCCGTTAATCGCCAAGGAGTAATGGGTATTCACTACCATTCATAGGTCATGTACCGCCCTGTGTGGAATAGTATTGGGCGTACTCACAATCTTGTATCGAACACTCCTGGCTAGGCTCCTGTGCTATTCTTTGTAGCGTGTAGCGTGTATAGAGGGAATCACATCCAGCATCCGAGTCTCCACAAATATCATCCGGTAAAAATCCACAAGTATGCAGAGGGTCAGGACTGGTTCAAATAATGTCCCTATAGATGTCCTTGACGCGTTTCTCTGCCTGATTAAAATGGCAGTTATCTTCTGAAGAAACAATCACAGCTGCAATTACGCACGCAGTTCAACTGCGATAGTATGCTAATCCATTGCTATCACAATGCAATCTTGGCACTACATAAGGACGCCCACTTTACTTTATACTAGGGATGAGCGGGTTCGGATTTCTGAAATCAGAACCACCCCCCGAGCCCCCCTGATCCGAGTCGTATCCGAGTCAGGCTCGACTTTTCCCGGATCTGAAATCGAGGCAAAATGTCATCATCCCGCCTTCCGGAACTCGCAGGTTTTGGATTCTATTAAAGCTCCCCGCGTCAGCGCCATTTCTCACTCCGGCTGTCTACAGTGAAGAGGGAGGGTGGGAGCTACGGCTGGCTGGGCTGTGTTGTGCTGCTGTTGTCCATAGGGGCTGTGTCCACTCAGTCCATAGGGGCTGACTGGGCTGTGTTCTGCTGCTGTTGTCCATAGGGGCTGGCTGGGCTGTGTTGTGCTGCTGTCATAGGGGCTGGCTGGGCTGTGTTGTGCAGTCAGTTGTCCATAGGGGCTGTGTCCACTCCAAAGTCTATAGGGGCTGGCTTCACTGTGTTGTGCAGTGTCCTATAAAGGCTGTAGTCCTAGAGGGGTGCTGTAGTGTTGTCCAGGGGGTGATCTGTGCATGAGGAGTGATCCCCCAAAGTGCACTCCAAAAAAAAATTTTTTTCTTTGTGTTTGTGAATTGTGTGCGCAGTAGCCGCACATGCATCAACAAAGTAATGCCAAGTGTGCGCCTGTGTCATAAGTAAAGGGCCGGCAGGCTTGACCGTTACAGGGTGCTGTAACCCCCAAAGTGCACTCCAAACAAAATAAAAAATTATTTTCTGTGTTTGTGAATTGTGTGCACTGTGGCTGCACGTGCATCAACAAAGGAGCGCCAAGCATGCGCCTGTGTCCCATAAGTAAATGGCTGGCTGGCTTGACCATTAAAGGGTGCTGTAACCCCCAAAGTGCACTCCAAATTAAAAAATTATTTTCTGTGTTTGTAAATTGTGTGCACTGTGGCCGCACGTGCATCAACAAAGTAATGCCAAGGGTGCACCTGTGTCATAAGTAAAGGGCCGGCTGGCTTGACAGTTAAAGGGTGTTGTAACCCCCAAAGTGCACTCCAAAATAAAAAATTATTTTCTGTGTTTGTAAATTGTGTGCACTGTGGCCGCACGTGCATCAACAAAGTAATGCCAAGCGTGCACCTGTGTCATAAGTAAAGGGCCGGCTGGCTTGACCGTTAAAGGGTGTTGTAACCCCCAAAGTGCACTCCAAAATAAAAAATAATTTTCTGTGTTTGTGAATTGTGTGCACTGTGGCCGCACAAGCATCAACAAAGTAGCGCCAAGCGTGTGCCTGTTTCATAAGTAAAGGGCCGCCTGGCTCATCTGTTAAAGGGTGCTGTAACCGCCAAAGTGCACTCCAAACAAAATAAAAAATTATTTTCTGTGTTTGTGAATTGTGTGCACTGTGGCCGCACGTGCTTAAACAAAGTAGCGCCAAGGGTGCGCCTGTGTCATAAGTAAAGGGCCAGCTGGCTTGACTGTTAAAGGGTGCTGTAACCCCCAAAGTGCACTCCAAAATAAAAAATTATTTTCTGTGTTTGTGAATTGTGTGCACAGTAGCCGCACGTGCATCAACAAAGTAGCGCCAAGCGTGCGCCTGTGTCATAAGTAAAGGGCCGGCTGGCTCATCTGTTAAAGGGTGGTGTAACCCCCAAAGTGCACTCCAAACAAAATAAAAAATTATTTTCTGTGTTTGTGAATTGTGTGCACTGTACGTGCATCCTCAAAGCAGCAGCGCCAAGCGTGCCTCTGTCTGTTAAAGGGTGTTGTAACCCCCAAAGTGCACTCCAACAAAAATAAAAAAATTTCCTTCTGTGTTTGTGAATTGTCTGCATTGTACGTGCATCCTCAAAGCAGCAGCGCCAAGCGTGCATCTGTCTGTTAAAGGGTGGTGTAATCCCCAAAGTGCACTCCAACAAAAATTAAAACATTTTCTTCTGTTTGTGAATTTTCTGCACTGTACATGCATCCTCAGAGCAGCAGCGCCAAGCGTGCATCTGTCTGTTAAAGGGTGGTGTAACCCTCAAAGTGCGCTCCACAAAAAATAAAAAATTCTTCTTTTTTTTCTGTCTTTGTGAATTGTGTGCACTGTAGCTGCACGTGCATCAACAAAGTAGCAGCTCCAAGTGTGCGCCTGTGTCCCATAAGTAAAGAGCCGGCTGGCTCATTTCTTAAAGGGTGGTGTAACCCACAAAGTGCACTAGTCTGAAACAAAAATAAAATTTTTTTTTCTGTGTTTGTCTGCGCTTTAGCCGCATGTATATATCAATATAACATAAATGGAGGACCAAACTTTGGGGGTCAATCTGTACGCTCGCAAGCGGGTCGATGTTCCCCCACTGCGCATGGAGCTCCGTCATGCGCATGCGCGAGACCCGGCGAGCGACGGGCTCTCCATCGCTCCGGGTCTCGCACCAAAATGAAAAATGCGGTTGTACCCAATGTCCACTTAACCACGGACATGTGGACAAGTGGAACAGTGCAGACTAAGGACTATATGACTGTGACATCCCACTGGGTAGTTGTATCACCTTACGCAGCAACAACAGCAGCGTCACCAGTAGCAGCATCTCAGAAACGCCAGCTCGTTCCAAGGCAGGCTACGCTGTGTATCACCAGTTTCAGCAAAAGGCACAACGCCGACAATCTCTTAGAGAAACTGAGGGAAATCATCGCCCAGTGGCTTACCCCACTTAGACTCTCCTGGGGATTTGTGATATCTGACAACGCCACCAAAATTGTGCGGGCACTACATCTGGGCAAATTCCAGCACATCCCATGTTTTGCTCACACAATAAACCTGTTGGTGCAGAATTTTCTGAAAAGTGACAGGGGCATGCAGGAGACGCTTTGGGTGGCCCGAAAAATTTCTGCCCACTTTCGCCATTCGGCGACTGTGTGCCGAATACTGGAGTGCCAACAAACACTCTTGAACATGCCCCACCATCACCTGAAGCAAGAGGTTGTGACGCGGTGGAACTCAACCCTCTATATGCTTCAGAGGATGGAGCAGCAAAAGGCCATTCAAGCCTATACATCTACCTATGACATAGGCAAAGGAGGGGGTATGAACCTGACTCAAGCGCAGTGGAGAATGATTTCCGTGTTGTGCAAGGTTCTCCAGCCCTTCGAACTTGCCACACGTGAAGCCAGTTTAGACACTGCCAGCTTGAGTCAGGTCATTCACCTCATCAGGGTTTTGCAGAAGCAGCTGGAGAAAGTGAAGGAGGAGCTAAGATGGAGCGATTCCGCTCGGCATGTAGGACTTGTAGATGAAGCCCTTCATTCGCTTTGCCAGTATTCCAGGGTGGTCAATCTGTTGAAATCAGACCACTACATTTTGGCCACCATGCTCGATCCTAGGTTTAAAGCCTATGAGGTGTCTCTCTTTCCGGCCGACACAAGCCTGCAGAGGTGCAAAGACCTGCTGGTGAAAACACTGTCAGCTGAAGCGGATCGTGACACATCAACAGCTCCTTCTTCATTTTCTCCAGCAACTGGGGCTGCCAGGAAAAAACTTAGGTATCCTAAGCAACCCGCTGGCGGGGATGCAGGGCAGGCAGGACCAAGTTTGGACATCTGTTCCGGACTGAAGGACCTGGCAACAATTTGTGACATGTCTACTGTCACTGCATATGATACTGTCACCATTGACAGAATGGTGGAGGATTACATCGGTGACAGCATCCAAGTAGGCATGTCAGACAGTCAGTACCTGTACTGGCAGGAAAAAGAGGCAATTTGGATGCCTCTGTACAAACTGGCTCTATTTTACCTGAGTTGCCCTCCAGTGTGAACCTAGTCAGCGAAAGGCGTAGAAGGTTGCTTCCACAAAATGTGGAGAATATGATGTTCATAAAAATTAATTATCAAATCTTCCAGGGAGACCAGCCTCCAGAACATACAGAGGGACCTGTGGTGGTGGATTCCAGTGGGGGCAAATTAATACTCTGTGAGGATGAGGATGTACATAAACACTGAAGAGTGTGAGGAATCGGTGGATGAGGAGGATGAGGACGACATCTTGCCTCTGTAGAGCCAGTTTGTGCAGGGATAGATTAATTGCCAGCTTGTTTTGTGGGGGCCCAAACGAACCAATCATTTCAGACACAGTCGTGTGGCAGACCCTGGCGCTGAAATGATTGGTTTGTTAAAGTGCGCATGTCCTGTTTATACAACATAAGGGTGGGTGGGAGGGCCCAAGGACAATTCCATCTTGCACCTATTTTTTTTCTTTGCATTATGTACTGTTTGGGGCCTAGTTTTTCAAACTGCCATCCTGTCTGCCACAGCAGTGTCACTCCTAGATGGGCCACGTGTTTGTGCCGCCCACTCGTGTCGCTTAGCAAAGTCATCCAGCTACCTCGGTGCAACCTTTTGGACATAAAAACACTATTGTGAGGTGTGAGGTGTTCAGAATAGACTGGAAATGAGTGGAAATTAAGGTTATTGAGGTTAATAATAGCATAGGAGCAGAAAAACCCACAAATTCTGTGATTTTAGCTGTTTTTATGCTTTTCCAAATACAGATCCAAAACACAAAACCCAGAACCCAAAACATGGAATGGTGGTTTTGGCAAAACCAATCCAGATCCAAAACATGAAGAAAGATCCAGATCCAAAACCAAAACACAAAACACGAAAAGTGGCCGGTGCACACCCCTACCTTATACAAATCCATAATGTTTAGCAGGACTGCGAAACCATCGGTACTATCGAGTACCATCGCAGCCTCACGCAAACTTGCACAAGCTCTGACTTTACTCAGGAATTGCTAACTTCATCGCATGCTATGAGTGCACAGACTGCGTAGGACATCGCAGTGGATAATTTATGCACGCCCATGCAATGGCATTCAAACGCACTGGCATGCCTACATTCGGCCGACCACCCCCATCACCACCCACAAAGGGCACTTCCTGTCAATCACTGTGCGATGGATCTGTGTAGCCAGTGTAATCACAGTCCTGATCACAATGACTAGTTTGCGCATACGCACTGCAATGAATACGCATACGCAGTACGCAGCAATAGGCCAATTGCATGCGTATTAGCAACTGCATTTCTTGCTGAATCAGGTCCTGAGATGCCCACTAGTGCCTTCTCAAATCTACCCGTTGCATATAAAGAGGCACCATCGGTTGCACATCGGTCGCACCATCGATCTTCTGAATTACCCTATAGTCGCTAAAAATTTCAGTACATTGCAAGAATGCAACCAGAGCCTGCATACAAATTCACCCCCAAAATGACACGCCTAATAACGTAATCTAACTTGGCTTATGTGCAGGTGACTCATACACATGCGTAATATGAAAAAATTGCTCAGATCTGCAAACATCGGATTTGCGTTCACCTCTAAATCAGGCCCTGCGTTTCCTAGTGGTTATTAATTATGTAAACAAAAGGTTAGTGTAGCGCATTTGATGCAAAATTGCTCCTATTTTGAAGCATCACTCATAAACACCAAAGGGCAACTTATGCTTCCTCTGTGAAGACAGTCTGCTTAGTCATTGTCCATGGAATGCAAAAGTGGAAAAAACATTGGGTAGTGTTATATTTGGAAACTCAGACTCGCTAATTGGAACAGTTTCTTCTTTCACTGCTGCTGGTTTGACCTTAGCTATTTTACTACCAATGAGCCAAAGGGGCATAGGTCAACCTTTAATTCACATTTCATTTTAACATATTAAGTACAATGATATACACATGAAGAATAATAAAACATACTTCTTATTATGATTATGTATAGGGTAAATAGTCAAAGGAGAAGTAACAGAAAAAGTATAAGTAAACAATTAGTGAATACTTCTACCTCAGAGGTGATAGTAAATTAGGAGCATTTTGTTCAAATAATACTTTTGGGACAATACCAATTTAAAAACTCATCTACCTCCATATTTAATCTATACAGCCAGAGCTGTATTTAGAGCTTAAAGATATTATTGGCCTGAATCTGAGCTGCACGCAAAGCGGACACAGCAGCGTCTATTGGCGGTCACCCATTGTATGCAAAGGGCGCTAGAAACAGTGGACCTCATTCAGATCCGCTCGCAAGCGGGTCGATGGTGGAGCACTGCGCACACACAGCACATGCAGCGCGTGTGCGCAAGCCCCGTAGCGTGTGAGAAATTCTCTCTCTCCGGGGCTCGCTGCAAACGGGGCGGCTGTCGATGTTGATCGATAGCTCGCCCCGTTTTGTAGGCGGGGACGGGGGGGTGGCTGGACAAACGGAGGCGTTCCTGAAGGAACGCCTGCCGTTTGTGGGCGGCCCTACAAACATCACTCGTGATGTCAGTAGTGAGCTTCCTGCTCTATTTGAGCAGGAAGCTCACTGAGGCTTGCGGAAAACGAGACCCTACCACAAGGGTCTCATCGCAAACCTGATGGTCGCGATAATCGTGACCATCACCTGGCCACTCGTAAAAGCTGTGGGTGGTCACCCACAGCTTAGCGAGCGGCCAGGAGGCCGGGCTAAAAAAAAAAGCAGCCGCCCTGAATGAGGTCCTGTATACATCCATTCGGCAATGTGCACAGACTGAGGGCCTGTTTCAGAGATGGATGGTAATCACAACTGCATTCTCTCACAGGTCGCAGTTGCTAAAATATGCTAATGTCTTCCAAAGCATAGCCGAGTATGTACAGTGCATCCGGAAAGTATTCACAACGCTTCACTTTTTCCACATTTTGTTATGTTACAGCAGAATAAATTCATTTTTGTCTTCAAAATTCTACACATAATACCCCATAACGACAACGTGTAAAAAGTTTTTTTGCGATTTTTGTAAATTTAATAAAAAAAATAAATAAGAAATCACTTGTACATAAGTATTCACAGCCTTTGCTCAATACTTTGTTGATGCACCTTTGGCAACAATTACAGCCTCAAGTCTTTTTGAATATGATGCCACAAGCTTGGCACACCTATCTTTGGACAGTTTCGCCCATTCCTCTTTGCAGCACCTCTCAAACTCCATCAGGTTGGATGGGAAGCGTCGGTGCACAGCCATTTTCACATCTCTCCAGAGATGTTCAATTGGATTCAAGTCTGGGCTCTGGCTGGGCCTCTCAAGGACATTCACAGAGCTGTCCTGAAGCCACTCCTTTGATATCTTGGCTGTGTGCTTAGGGTTGTTGTCCTGCTGAAAGATTAACCGTCACCTCAGTCTGAGGTCAAGAGCTTGAGGTCAAGAGGTTTTCATCCAGGATGTCTCTGTACATTGCTGCATTCATCTTTGCCTCTATCCTGACTAGTCTCCCAGTTCCTGCCGCTGAAAAACATCCCCACAGCATGATGCTGCCACCACCATGCTTCACTGTAGGAATGGTAATGGTGTGTGATGAGCGGTGCCTAGTTTGCTCCAAACATAACGCTTGGCATTCACACCAAAGATTTCAATCTTTGTCTCATCAGGCCAGAGAGTCCTTCAGGTGCATTCTGGCAAACTCCAGGTGGGCTGCCATGTGCTTTTTATTAAGGAGTGGCTTCCGTCTGGCCACTCTAATTTACAGGCCTGATTGGTGGATTGCTGCAGAGATGGCTGTCCTTCTGGAATGTTCTCCTCTCTCTACAGAGGAATGCTGTAACTCTGACAGAGTGACCATTGGGTTCTTGGTCACCTCCCTGACTAGGACCCTTCTCCCACGATCGCTCAGTTTAGACGGCTGGCCAACTCTAGGAAGAGTCCTGGTGGTTCCGAACTTCTTCCATTTATGGATGATGGCGGTCACTGTGCAAAGCAGCAGATATTTTTCTGTACCCTTCCCCAGATTTGTGCCTCGAGACAATCCTGTCTCGGAGGTCTACAGACAATTCCTTGGACTTCATGCTTGGTGTGTGCTCTGACATGCACTGTCAAGTGTGGTACTTTATATAGGCAGGTGTATACCTTTCTAAATTTTGTCCAAACAACTGAATTTACCACAGGTGGGCTCCAATTAAGCTGTAGAACATCTCAAGGATGATCAGTGGAAATAGGATGCACCTGAGCTCAATTTTGAGCTTCATGACAAAGGCTGTGAATACTTATGTGCATGTGATTTCTTAGTGTTTTTTTTTTTTATTAAATGTGCAAAAATCTCAAAAAAACTTTTTACACGATGTCATTATGGGGTATTGTGTGTAGAATTTTGAGGACAAAAATTTATTTATTCAATTTTGGAATAAGGCTGTAACATAACAAAATGTGGAAAAAGTGAAGCGTTGTGAATACTTTCCGGATGCACTGTATAGGGACGCCTACTGCTGCCTAATATCAGTCCATCAATGTGCAAATATCGGAAACATCGACACGCAGCAGGCAGTCACGCAACATGTATGGCAAGTCTGACCAGCCTCAAACACTGCAGCTCTACTGACACGCAGAGAGCTCACAATGACTAATTTATTCATGCCCATGAAGCGTCGTTTAAACGGTCAGACACGCCTGCCTTCTTCTAACCACCCTCCCATTACCTCCCCCAAACTTTGACTACCTGTCACTCACTAGGTGACTGGTTCTTCTGTATAAACGTAGTTGTAAAACAATTGCTGCTTGTGTGCAGTGCGGTGATCGCGCATGTGCATTAGCAAACAATTGCTCGTTCTGTGTAAATATCGGCATTGTGTCCGTCTCTGAAACATGTCCTTAGGGACAAATATAATAGGGTGAGAGTTTAGAAAATGTGAGAGTTCTCTCACACTATTTATACTCTGCCAATGTAATAGAGTCCGAGAACAAAGCACAGAGCAAACTCATTTGTCTTTCAAACTGAAAAAACTTTCACGATTTAAAATCTCATCCAGATGTTTTTCCACTTTGAAGATAAAACTCAACCAATATGAGAGTTTACTGCTAAACTCTCACTTTTTCAAAATTATCACCCAATTACATTTGGCCTTAGTTTCCGTGCAAGCTATGTGTCCGTGCTAGCTATGTGTCCGTGCAAGCTATAGTACTGATTGGTGCATTCTTTTATGCCATCAGTGAAACTAGCACAAGCCCTATGGCAAGTGCAGTTTCTCCATCTGACCATGGTCTCCTATGCCTGCAGCTGTGCGTTTGTGAATGTAATTGCTTGCATTGACATGTCCGTGACTATGCCATTATATATGCCCACTGAACAGCCCAGTTTTGGTTGCACTCCTAGTCACTTCCCAGTAACCGCCAGGAGTGCCCATCACTTTTCTTCCACATTTCTGATACAGTTCGATTACAACGGCACCTTCGTGCATACACTCTATGGGGGCAGTGGCGTAACATTGTGGGAGGGTTAGCAGGGCACGTGCCCTGGGTGCTGTCGGCCACCGGCTGCAATCCAGGGCATGTGCAGTCCGTGGCACTACACATTAAAACAAACACACCGGCGGCAGTGTGTTTGTTTTTTCCATTGCAGCCAATAAGAGTCAGACAGACTCTTATTGGATACTGCACCCTGGGCTGGATCCAGGCTGGAGCTCACTCATGAACTCCACCTTCCGGCTCCTGCACTGGGTGATGGGAGAGTCGTCATGACGTCTCTCCCACAGTGCCAAGCGGGACGGGAGCAGCAGACAGCGGCGGCGGGAGCAGGAGCGGTAAGTAAATTAAGTGTTGTGTGCAGGGCCACCATCAGGGGGGGACTGCTGGCGCTGGAGTCCCGGAGAAAGTGGAGAGAGAAGGGGGCCCAAGCAGGAGCGCAGGGTGAAAAGTTGCTATTGATATAACACCGGAGGCAGTTCACACATACGGCGCCGACCGCGAGCCATCTAGAGATCGCAGAATGGCAGCCAATCAGGAGCTCCTGATTTGCTGTCGGTCCATGCGCTGTGATTGGCTGGCGGCCTATGCCATATTTGGAATGGTTAAGCAAGCATGCAGTAATTGCTGTTGGCGCTGCCTAAAGTGAACTGAGCAAGAGCAAACCACGTGACCTGCGACGGTCACAGATCCTTCCTCTTATTAGCAGCTGTCAGCGCTGTTTCTACCTGGCTGGCTGCACCTGCATCAGTGCAGCCAGCTGAAGAAAACAACTAAAAGAGGTACTACATAGGCCCTGACATTGCCCTGTGCTCCCCCCTCAGTCCAACCAGCCTTACCTGCCCTTCCCCCCTGTTCCAGCAAGCCTTCCCTGTCCTTTTCACCCCTTGTTCCAGCCAGTCTCCCCCCTGTTCCAGCCAGCCTTCCCTGCACTGCCCCCTCCCCTTTTCCAGCCAGCCTTCCCTGTCCTCCTCCCTAGTCCAGACAACCTTCCCTGCTCTACCCCCAGTCCAGCCACCCAGCCTTTCCTGTCTCCCTCCTTGTCCCCTTCCTTCTGGCTTTTTAAGTGGATCCTGCTGTTTTGATGTTCTATGTGTTTCCGGGGGTGTGAATGGATGTGGCTCCGCCCACCCCTGCCCCATCCCCCGTGGGGGAGGGGGGCCCTGCCTATTTTGTTAGTACCGGGCCCCACAATTTCTGATGGTAGCCCTGGTTGTGTGTGTCTTATGTGTAAAAGGCACTACTGGGGGCACTATATAAGGGGCACTAATGGGGGCACTTTATATTGGGCACTACTAGGGGCACTTTATAAGGGGGACTAATGGGGCACTATATATTGGGCACTACTGGGGGCACTGCATAAGGGGGACTACTAGGGGAACTGTATAAGGGGCACTATATATTGGGCACTATAGTGCCAACTGGAGCACCGTATAAGGGGCACTATATATTGGGTAAAACTGGGGGCACTGCATAAGGGGTACTACTGGGGGCACTGTATAAGGGGCACTACTGGGGGAACTATATATAGGGCACTACTGTGGGCACTGCATAAGGGGCACTACTTGGGACACTGCATATTGGGGCACTACTGGGGGCACTGTATATTGGGGCACTGTATAAGGGGCACTATTGTGGGCACTATATAAGGGCCACTATAGGGGGCACTTCATAAGGGACACTGTATATTGGACACTACTGGGGGCACTGTATAGTGGGCACTATATATTGGGCACTACTGGGGGCACTGCACAATGGGCACTACTGGTGGCACTGAATAAGGGGCACTATATATTGGGCAATGTATAAGGGGCACTGCATAATATGCACTACAACAGGGGGCATTGCATAAGGGGCACTACTACTGGGAGCACTGTATAAGGGGCACTACTGGGGGCACTGCATAATGTGCACTACAACAGGGGGTATTGCATAAAGGGCTCTACTACGGGGGGCACTGCATAAGGGGCACTTCTACTGGGGCACTGCATAAGGGGCACTACTACAGAGGGCATTGCCTAAGGAGCACTGCTACTGGGGACATTGCATAAGAAGCACTACTGCAGTGGGCATTGCATGAGGGGCACTACTACTGGGGGCATTGCATAAGGGGCAGTACTACTGGTTTCATTAAGGTGCATATGGAATGGAAAGGAATGTTCCTAGAGTGATGAGAAATGGTGGTGTCATGTTGACATGCCCCATTTTTCAGTCGTCACTCCCCTTGTTGCGTGTGACCACACCTACTTTTTTGGCATGCGCACATGGGAGGAGGGAGGGGGCTCCATTTTTCATCTTGCCCTGGGCTCCAAATACCGTAGTCACTCCACTGTATGGGGGTGTTCAGAAATAATGGCACACATGCACAGTTGTAAAAAATATGCTCAACTACTTGAAGCTAACAGAGGAGGAGCCAACAGTGCAGAAACTAGTCTCCAGGGACAGTATCACTGGGGATGCCAGGCATGCCAAGGGAGTGACACAGTACATTCCACGAGGTCATGCGCACTTTATGGTAGGCCATGCCCCCTTTTGGGGGTGTGGGGGAATTTAGAGCTACGGCAATGCCTCTGATACTGATATAGTTAGTTTGGGGAAATTAAGCAGCCAAAAATTAAAAAAACAGGAAGAGAAAATTATGATGTACCGCCCAAGAGCTTCCCTCTTCTCCTTATCCTCCCTCTCCTTCTCTGCTCCCCTTACCTCTATAAGTTTAATTTCAAAATCTGGCATCCACTGTTTTCTACTTATTGAGTGCCATGCTACTTTTTAACCTGTAAATTTTAATAGCACATAAAAACTATTAATGCCACAAAAAAACACCAGAATGTCAACCTGGTCTGAATATCGACATGGACATAATGTCGATGTATGGTATGTTGACATGCGCAGTGTCTACATGGTCATAATATATGTCAATATATTGTTTTGCCCTGAGATTCCATGGGACTCCTGAAAAATTACCGTAGGCAGGCCAGTATGTTTTACATTACCTGCACTGGACGTAATATTTAGCATTTTACCAGCGGTGCACATGAATGTCAGGTTTATATAAAATAATTTAGCCCATTCATCCTCAGGAGTGTTTGCCAGAATTCGAGGCCAATTATTTTCTTGTTTTGGATCCACACTCAGTGTTATGTCCCTCCTGGCATACTGTATATGACTTCTACTAAATATTAAAACTAAACATGTTTAATTTTTAGTAAGTATAAGTTTCTACTCATATCTTAAGCTCATAGTTCTTTCTCCAAATGCTGTGCTTATTACTGTTTGTGTATAATGCCTATTTTTACTAGAGATGTGCGCCGACCCCCATGTTTTGGTTTTGGATCTGGATCTCCCCTGGTTTTGGATCTGGATTGGTTTTGCCAAAACCTCACCTCCGTGTTTTGTTTTTGGGTTTTGGTTTTGGATCTGGATTTTTTCTTAAAAAAATAAAAAAAACAGCTAAAATCACATAAAATGGGCCTTTTTTGTAATAACCTCAATAACATTTATTTCCACTTGTTTCCAGTCAATTTTGACGACCTCACAGCTCACAATATTAAATTTTTTTGTCTAGTTATCTATAACTAATATATCTAGTTATATTTATCTAGTTATAGGGCCAAAAGGTTACATCCAGCTTGCTGGCTCAAAACTGATTGATATAATTATTAACAAAGTTGAGGACTGTGCAAAGATGATGGTTGGGATACCCTTGAGGATTGAAGAATTGATAGTTGATAGTTGGTGCAGCCCCTGGCTGTAAAATTGATGAATTAATTAAAAAACAATTCTTTGGGTGCACCCCTGGCTGAATAATTAATAAAAAGCAATTCATTGGTACAGCCCCTGGCTATTAAATTGATAATAAATTAATTTAAAAATAAATCATTGGTTCCTAAACCAACCATAGCATTAATTTAAAATGTCAGGCATGTAATGTAATGGAAAAAGGTGCAAGATGGAATAGTCCTTGGGTCCTCCCACCCACCCTTATGTTGTATACGCAACAGGACAATTTAACAAACCAATCATTTCAGGGACAAGGACTGCCAATTGTGGCTGAAATTATTGGTTTGTTCGGACTCCCATAAAACAAGCTGCCAATGTGCATTGGACATGGAAATGAAAATGATCCCATATACAAACTGCTTTACATTACAAGTTGTCATCACCATCGTCCTTGTCATCCCCATCAGTGTGTACATCCTCTTCTTCACACAATATTAATTCGTCCCCGCTGGATTCCACCATAGGCGCCTCTGTCATTTTTTATGTAATTTTTGGTAGAGGTCTTCCTCGTGGAATTTGTAATTAATTTTAATGAACATCATCTTTTCCACATTTTGAGGCAATAACCTCCTATGCCGATCACTGACAAGGTTGCCAGCTGCACTGAAAACTCTTTCGGAGTACACACTTGAGGGTGGGCAACTTAAGTAATGCAAAGCCAGTTTGTGTATGTGACTCCAAATTGCCTCTTTTTCCTGCCAGTACTGAAAGGGACTGCCTGACATGCCTATTAGGATTGTATACAAAAGGGAAGAAGGATAAAGGGAAACTCTAAGCACTGGTACCAAAGGACACTATATATGCAATGAAAGACAGATATGACTCCGATGATATTGGAAAATTCACTAGAAGGGGTGTATATCCCAAATAGATAGTAGAAAAAGGAGGTGCACCCTTGAGAGTAAAATATAGCAAAAAGAAGAAAAGAAAGTACTCTCTTGTGTTGGGGCACAATATCCGCCTATATAAAATAAAACTTAACTTTTAATAAATTGTAAAACGAGCACTAACTAAGACTTAGACAACATAAAACAAAAATGAGCTAAAATATCCTATATACATGAGAAAAGGTTGTCAATGACCATCCTGTATTGGATAATAGGATAATACATGAGAGCATGACAGTATGTAAAGATTGGTTATTATAATCAGACTAAAGGATATTGGGCCTGATTCAGAGCCGGACGCTCTGACAAGAGCGCTCGTTCTGAATCAGTGCCCTCCTACCTAAAATTGGAGCAGCCTCCTGGCCACTCGCATAGCTATGGGTGACCACCCACAGCTTATGCGAGCGGCCAAAAATATGGTCGCGATGGTCAAGATCATCGCGACCATCGGGCTTGCGACGAGACCCTGCAGTAGGGTCTCGCTGACGCAAGCCCTGGAGTACTTTTGGCTCTATCAGAGCCAAAAGCACTCCCACTGACATCACTAGTGATGTCAGTGGGGCCGGACCCAGACGGTAGGCGTTCCCATGGGAACGCCTCCGTCTGGGCAGCAACGCCCCCGGCACGCCCACCAAAGGGGGCGTGCTGTCACTCACCATCAACAGCACGCTCCCTTTGGTGCGAGACCCATAGCGATGGCTGGCCGTCGCTATGCGGGTCTCACGCATGTGCACGACGGAGCTCCCTCCGTCGTGCGCATGTGCATTAGGGCACCATCGACCCGCTTGCGAGCGCTCAACGCTCGTGAGCGGGTCTGAATCAGGCCCATAGTCAATAATATATACTGTCATCACTTCTCTATATAATCGAATTTATAGGTGAATATATATATGTAAATTCAAAATATATCGACAGATAATCTCTGAATTGAGAACTGGACCGATCAACTGCCGTATCAGTATAAATGACCAAGCAATGGTATACTTGGTTAGATTGTAGCGTCAGGATTATATACCTAGGCACAATATATATAAAAAATAATACTGATATAAATTGATACTAGTGAGCATATGAGTCACCATGTGTAAGTATCAACACACAAACACAGGAAAATAAGCTGAATAGGTCAAAATGAAGCAATCAAAAAAACACTCACTGTAAACAAGAGAGAGAAAAACATGACCGAATCTTATGTGTACATACACGGAATTAAATTATCATATTGATCTTAGCGATATTGACCCTTAGTATGCAGTACACATGTCCAATCATAGGCAAAACAATTAATTCACTGTAAACAAGAGAGAAGAATGTACCCAAATCTTATGTGTACATATATATATATATATATATATATATATACACTGTGTGGAGAAAAAATATAACCATCACATGGGTCTAAGCGGTATTGACCCTTGATATACAGTACATATGTTCAATCATTAATAAAACAATTAGTAAACAGACCACATGAGTGATTAATACAATGCCTATCACAAGTAGGTTTATGGGTAAAGATCAAATAATAAAGATACCACTCACTTAAGGTAAGGGGTTAAGTGGCTTCTGTATCCCATGTACCGAAGTATTGAATGGGATATGAGCAGACTCACCAGATATACCATGAGGGTATGAAATATTGTGATAGCGGACATGTACTGTCTTCCCTATATGTCCACCTTGGCCAGGTATATAAATGCCGGTGTATTGGTGGAAAACTGGGAGAGTGAGAGATGTCCAGAAATAATGTGATGAACAGTGAGTGATAGCAGAATAAAAGACCACATCAGTCAAATATGGAAGGAACATTTATTGCTATATACAGTTGGTAAGTATTAGTAATGAACGGCACATACAGCACCGTGGAGAATAGTGAAAGAGAGAGACAGTGCCCGTACCTGCAATGAGCGCACCTCACCCCACTGTTATCATATGCCAGTGCAGTGGGAACAGTAAGTGAAGTGGTGCAGTCCGGATGTCCCTTGAATAAGACAGGAGAGATACCTGTATACCTGCAGACACGCGTTTCACCTACGGCTTCGTCAGTAAGTCCCGTGATCTCACCGGGGGCTGGCCTCTTTTGTTTACACATGTGGCCAATCAGATGCAGGGCTAGGATGCAGGCCCATTATTATTGGTAATTGGCTTGTAAACCACGTATCCTAAGTGACTAGTCTCTATGGATTACACTCTGGGAAGACTTAGGGGAGACTGTGTGGATATATAAGTAACCAGTCTATAAATTAATGCTGGGAAAACTAGGTAGGTATATAGAGAGAACCTAATAAATAGAGAATGCATTGGAATATTCAGATATAGAAAATACATATTGCAAATAGAAATAAGATAAGGATAAAAGTAAAAAAATGTAAAAAATATATAGAATTGAAAATTGACAATTAAAATAAAATGTAAGGAGGGGAATAGGTCATGAATAAAGAACAGTGTATATCCTGTAATATCCGGTAATATAAACTAATAAATATACTAATAATAATTATTGAATGGAAAAAATATGTTAAAAAGAGAAAATATAAAAAAGAATATGCAACATATTATTGCAAAAAAATTATAATATAAAAGTGATAGTGAATAATTACAGATATGCAGTGCAGTGCTGGAACATCAATGTTGTTATATAATATAAATAATGAATGTTATATAGTGATTCCAGTATGTGAGTGTAAGGTGTGAATATTACTATACTGAATGTTAGAAGGATGTAACTATATAAAACAGTGAATGAATTTGCATATTGGTGAATCAGAAGAGATGAGACCAATCATATCCCCATAGTCTCTAAATGAAAAGAGTAAGGAAATATTACCTTATAGGGATCATATGATAGTAATCAATAATATAATTATTATATGAAAGAATACAGAAAAATGCAACTCTAAAATATTCCTGATTAGAGGAAAGCCATGTAGTTGATATATTCGTTTAGGCCAAAGGGCTGAACGGTCTTTAATTTGAAGGTCCATTCACTTTCTTTCTGTAACAGGACCTTTGTCAGGTCACCTCTCCTAATGCCTAATCTTGCATGTTCTAAACCGAAGGCTCTTAGGTTCGTTGAGGAGCCACCATGGTGTTTCAAAAAGTGTCTTACGACAGAGGTAAGATTCTTCATTTTCTGAGAATCTATAGCAGCATTTCTTATGTTACCAATGTGTTCGAGTAGTCTATTCTTAAACGGTCTCGTAGTCATACCTACATATCTTTTGTGGCATGGGCATTCTAGGCAGTAGATTACCCCAATAGTATTGCAATTAAAGAATTGCTTTATTTCTAGGGTGTTATTATATCTGTCTTTGATTGAGTCCACCCTAGCCATATAGGGACAGGCTTTACAATTTCCACATGGAAATTTACCTTTGATCTTGCTGATTTTCCTGGGATTTGAATGACAGTGGCTTTTAGTTAAAGTATCCTTTAGGTTTGTTGATCTATGCCAACTGAAGGCTGCCTGTTGGTCCAATTGGTTCTTCAGATCTTGATTCAATAATAGAATATGCCAATGTGTATATCCTGTCTATTAGGATGTTATCTCTGAAATAGTCCTCCACCATTCTGTGAATGTAGACTGTATCACACATAGTCACGGTAGAAGACATGTCACTAGTAGGCAGTTCTCTCAGGTCTGACCAGATGTCATTTTTGGTGAACGATCTGCATGACCAGCAGGCATTCTATAAGGAAAATTGAGTCTTTTCCTGGCAGCTGCAGAAACTGAAGGAGGAGATGATGGCGTTTCACGTGTGGCTGCAGCTAACAATTTTTTTACCAACATCTTTTTGCACAGTTTTAGATTTTTGTCTGTTGGAAAATGGTCCAGAATGGTCACCAAAATATATTTTTCAGATTTCAATAGATTGACGACTCTTGGATCCTGGTGAAGTGAATCAAGGGCTTGATCCACCAGTCCGGCATACTTTGCGCAATCGCTCCGTTTCATCTCCTCCTTCAGTTTCTCCAGCTGTTTTTGCAAAAGTCTGATGAGGGGAATGACCTGACTCAAGCTGGCAGTGTCTGAACTAACTTCACGTGTGGCAAGTTCAAAGGGTTTGAGAACCTTGCACAACATGGAAATTATTCTCCACTGCGCTTGAGTAAGGTGCATTCCCCCTCCACAGGCTATGTCATATATGTATAGGCCTGGATGGCATTTTGCTGTTCCTCCATCCGCTGAAGCATACAGTATAGGGGGTAGAATTCCACCGAGTTGATTCAGCTGATGGAAGGGCAAATTTAACAGTACCAGGTCATGCAATCTTCGACAAGTGGTCACCGAATGTCTAAAATGTCCGGATATTTTGCGGGCCACCGAGAGCATCTCCCTCACGACCGTGTCAGTTTTTAAAAAATGTTGCACCACCAAATTAATTGTATGAGCAAAACATTGGATGTGTTGGAATTCGCCCAGATGTAATGCTCTCACAATATTGGTGGCATTGCCTGAGATCACAAATCCCGAGGAGAGTCCAAGTGGGGTAAGCCATTTAGCAATGATTTCCCTGTGTTTTTCTAAGAGGTTCTCAGTGGTATGCCTCTTAGTGAAACCAGTTATACAAAGAGTAGCCTGCCTCTGTATCAGCTGTCTTTTGGTAGATGTTGCTGCTGCTATTGCTGTTGTAGGTAATACACCTACCCAGTGGGCTGTCACAGTCATGTAATCCTTAGTTTGCCCTGTCCCACTTGTCCACATATCAGTGGTCAAGTGGACAGTGGGTACAACGGCATTTCTGAGGACATTAATAAGGTTTTTTTAATGTCCTTGTACAGATTTGGAATTGCTCTTCTAGCGTAGTGGAAACTAGAATGGATCTGGTAGCGAGGACACAGGACCTGAATTAACTGTTGAAAACCCACTGCAGTAATGGCGGATTCTGGATGCACATCTAATACCAGCATAGTTGTTATGGCATCAGTAATCCACTGTGCAACTGTTTGATTGCTGTCAAACTTGTTTGCCCTTACAAATGATTGTTTGACAGTTAATTTTTTTTGGAGGCTACACTACAAGTAGTCTTCCTCCTGGTTTCCTTCAGGGATGAAGATCCACTGACAGCAACAGCAGCAGCAGCAACAGGAATAGTCATCAAGGATCCTTCTGAGGAATCACGGATAGGAGAGGAATCAATCATGCTTTGAATAACAACATTGGATGCAGCAGGACTACTCCTGATGATGAATGAGGATGTTGATGATAAAGGTGTTGGTGTTGTAGATCGAAGGCACTTGGATCCCACAGAGAGGGAGCAGGTAGGTGACACTGGACTTGTTACGTTTTGAGTTTTGGAACTTGGTGACATACACTTTGATATTTGATGAATGCGTTCCAAGTGACGTAGCAAGGAGGAGGTTCCTAGGTGGTTTAGGTCCCTCGCTCTACTCACTCTTGCTTGGCAATGGGTACATATGGCTTGACAACTGTTGTCCAGATTAGGGCTGAAATAATTCCACATGTGAGAAGTAGATTTTTTTGTCTTTTGCCCCGGCATGACAACAATGGGCTTTGTCTTTTTCAATCCATAGGCAACAGCTGTTGCCTTACTTACGCAAAGGACATCCTCGGCATCAACATCATCATCACCAACATCTTCATCATCAACAGCCTCATCATCCTTAGCACCTTCAACTTCCAAAATATCCTCCTCCATGTGCAATTCCACAGAAGCATCCTCGATGACTACATCTGCAAGATGTTGACTGCCCTTCCCCACATTTACAGAGGGCACACAAATGTTGGAACTTGGAGGATCCTCCAGTACACTAGTATTTAGGTCTGGCTCACACATGGCAACCATCGACACACTTGCACTCTCCTCTGGGATTTGTGATTTCGATTTCTCAGGGCACACAGTTGTTTTTTCCGAAGGGCTATCACAATCAGCAGCCTTATCCTTTCCTTGCCACTTTGTGTAGTGAAGGTCATATTGCCAATTTTTTGTTTATCTAAAGGCAAATTTACTTTACATTTTTTTTTCTTAACTTCAGTACATGTAGCTTTACCATATTGATGGTGTGACTTAAGCCCTGGGGCATGGGCCTTCATAGAGGACGAGGAGATTTAACGGCCTTGCACTGCTGGTGGCAGCTTCAACATGTGGTTCTTGGCCTTGCTCTCCTGTCATGTGACAGCCCTCCATATTTTCTGTGGTCTTGGAGCAGTGTCACAAGCACCAATAGTGTAGCCAAGGTGCGGTTACAAAATTTACACACGTGCAGTCGTACACACACACAAAATATTAGACAAAAAAAAAGACAATTGATTTCTATTTTATTATGCTCAAGAACTTGGGCCCAGAGCAGTGATTGATCATGACTGGAGTGGGGCAGCACTAGGTTGCAACTTACTTTGCTGGCTGGATCTTGTGTGGTTAAGCCTAACACTCACAGACACACACACAGACAGTAAAAGATAAAAAAAAGACAATTGATTTAAAAAAATTTTATGCTCCAGAACTTGGGCCCAGAGCACAGATTGATCATGACTGGAGTCAGGCAGCACTAGCTTGCGCTGCCGACTTGCTAGATCTTGTGCCGCTAAGCCTAACATGCACAGACACACAGACAATTATTAGAAAAAAAGACAATTGATTTTTATTTTTTTTATGCTCCAGAACTTGAGCTCAGAGCACAGATTGATCACGACTGGAGTCGGGCAGCACTAGCTTGCAACTTGCGTTGCTGGCTGGATCTTGTGCAGTACTGCGGTTAAGCCTAAAATGCACGCACACACACACACACACAGAAAAATATAAAAGACATTTTGATTGATTTTTTTTTTTTTAGCACGACTGGAGTCGGGCAGCACTAGCTTGCAACTTTCGTTGCTGGCTGGATCTTATGCGGTACTGCAGTTAAGCCTCACACGCCGGCACACACACACAGAAATATATAAAAGACACTTTGATTGATTTTTTTTTTTTAGCACGACTGGAGTCGGGTAGCACTCGCTTGCAACTTACGTTGCTGACTGGATCTTGTGCTGTACTGCGGTTAAGCCTAACACGCACGCACACACACAGAAATATATAAAAGACACTTTGATTTTTTTTTTTTTAGCACGACTGGAGTTGTGCAGCACTAGCTTGCAACTTGCGTTGCTGGCTAGATCTTGTGCGCTACTTCAGTTAAGCCTAACACGCACGTACACACACAGAAAAGTATAAAAGACACTTTGATCGTTTTTTTTTTTTTAGCACGACTGGAGTCGGGCAGCATTAGCTTGCAACTTGCATTGCTGCTTGCTGGCTGGATCTTGTGCGGTACTGCGGTTAAGCCTAACACGCATGCACGCACACACAGAAAAATATAAAATACACTTTGATTGATTTTTTTTACTTAACACAACTGGAGTTGGGCAGCACTAGCTTGCAACTTGCGTTGCTGGCTGCATCTTGTGTGGTACTGCGGTTAAGCCTATCATGCACGCACACATACAAACACAGAAAAATCTAAAAGACATTTGATTGATTTTTTTTTCTGACTATATATTTTTTTATTTTTTTTTGGAGTCCACAACTTGGACCCAGATGGACACAGCACCAGCCCAGATGTATCTACAGTTATGAATCTGCACCAGCCCAGATGGACACAGCAGACATAAAAATAACAGCACAGGACACAGCAGACAGCACATACAGCCCAGATGGATCAGCAACAGCCCAGCTGGACACAACAGACAGCACAGTGACAGCTGTCCCAGGCACCAGCCCAGAATGGGTCAGCAGTCACCAGCCCAGGACACAGCGGACAGCTCCAGCACCTCTCCCAGCCCTACATTACCCACCCTCCCTCTTCAGTCTCCACAGCCGAAGTGAAATGGCGTCCGTCATGTGGTCCCTGTAATGTTCTGGGTTGTTTGTGGACCCGGGGTGGTAGCAGGAGTGATCACAGAAGCAGATTTAAAAATAAAACTAGAATTTTTAATAAGTGCTTGAGTAGACAGATAATGGCAGTAAATAAAAGTCCAGGAATATATAAATGTGCACAAGAGTTCTGTGGTGGGAGTAAAAGGGTTAATGTCCAAGTAGAAACAATTAAAGCTGTCCAGGTGTGCAGGTAGTGAAACTGAAAATAATCAAGCCAGGTTTGCAGGTAGTGAACTGAAAATAAACAAGCCAGGTATACAGGTAGTGAACTGAAGCGCAGGATGTCAGCAGGCTCAGGCACTCAGGTATGGGCAAGGGTGATGGAGGAAGCGGGGTAGTCCAGTGGGAGCTAGGAGCTGACAGGCAGACTGACAGACAGCGAATTCACAGGAACAGGAAAGCACAGAGAACTCCCTCTCAGCTAGGCTGAGATACACGTTGCACTGGCAAAGAAGGAAGGCACTGACCCTTCTTAAATACCCCATGCCATGCTGTTACTGGCCGGAGGTAACATGTGACTCACCAGGATTGGCCAGCTGCATCACATGGCCAGAAGGCAAGATGGCGGCGCCCATGCCAAACGAAACGAGACACCGCCAGGCCTCACCAGCGCAGAGTGACAACAGGGCCGCACAACAACGCGCGCAGCCAAAGCCCCCCCGCCAAACACCAGCTCCGCCACCAGACAGCACGCGCCACAACGACCTCACAGGTAACACCCGCCTAGCGCCATGCTGAAATACCCTGGCCGTGACAGTACCCCCCCCCTTTTGGGGTGGCCTCAGGACACTCACCAGGCTTCTCCGGATGGGCAGAATGGAATCTCCTGATGAGCGTGGGAGCGTGGACATCACGAGCATCGGTCCAGCAACGTTCCTCTGGACCGTAACCTTTCCAGTCCAACAAATACTGAAGTTGACCTCTGCGCAGACGAGAGTCCAAGATCTGGGCGACTTCAAACTCAACTCCTCTCTCCGTCTGGACTCGAGGAGAAGCAGGTAGAGCATTATGGAACTTATTCAGGACTAGGGGCTTTAATAAGGAAACATGGAAGGAATTGGGAATTTTTAGGTATGGGGGTAACTGTAAATGGTAGGCCACTGGATTAATGACTTCTGTTATGGTGAAGGGACCGATGAAGCGGGGTGCGAATTTCATAGACGGAACTCTTAGATGAAGGTTCCGAGTAGACAACCAGACCTGGTTTCCTACTTGCATGCGTGGGACTATTCTTCCCTTCTTATCGGCCTGGGTCTTATAGCGAGAGGATGCCTTCAACAAATCAGACCGTACTTGAGTCCAGATGGCAGCAAAATTCCGCACCGTGTCCTCCACGGCCGGAACATCGAAAACAGGCAGGCTTCGGAATTCGGGAACACGAGGATGAAGGCCATATACAACCTGAAATGGCGTTTGGTTAGCTGACGAGTGGTAGGAAGCATTATGTGCAAACTCAGCCCACGGCAGCAAGGCAGCCCAATTGTCCTGGGATGATGACATAAAAATTCTTAAGAAAGTCTCTAGATCTTGATTAACTCTCTCGGTGGAGCCGTTGCTTTGCGGATGGTAGGCCGTGGAAAAGTTTAACTTCACTTGAAGAACAGAACACAAAGCCCTCAAGAATTTTGCAGTAAACTGCACACCACGGTCAGAGACAATTTCAGCAGGAAGGCCATGTAGACGAAATATGTGTTGGACAAACAACTGGTCCAGGTCAGGGGCAGAAGGTAACTTCTTCAACGGTATATAGTGGACCATCTTAGAAAATCGTTCTATTACAACCCAGATAGTGTTGAAACCTTGAGAGACTGGCAGGTCTGTGACGAAATCCATGGAGAGATGCGTCCATGGACGTGATGGAGTAGGTAATGGAAGCAATTCCCCAGCTGGAGCTTGTCGTGTTGATTTATGCTGGGCACAGGAGGAGCAGGAAGAGATAAACTCCATTACATCTGCCTTCATAGAAGGCCACCAATAGTGTCTTTTCAGGAATTCCAAGGTCTTCCGAGTGCCTGAGTGCCCTGCGAAGCGAGAGGAATGTGCCCAAGTGAGAAGCTGCTTCCTTAATTCCGGGGCCACAAATGATTTTCCCGTAAGTTGTAATGCGTTGAAAACTCTTCATTCTAAGACAGGAGTATTGCTTTGATTTTCAGATTGATCATCACAGAGGAGAGATCTCGATAGGGCATCAGCCTTCTGATTAAGTGCTCCAGACCGGAAGGTCAGGGTGAACTGAAACCTGGGAAAGAATATTGCCCAGTGGGCCAAACGAGGACTCACACATTGGAGGTTTTTGAGAAATAGGAGATTTCTATGGTCCGTAAATACAGTAAATGGAAACTTGGCGCCTTCTAGCAAATATCTCCATTCCTTCAATGCCAACTTTACAGCTAGTAGTTCTTGCTCACCTATGGCGTAGTTCCTTTCAGCAGGAGAGAATTTTTTAGAAAAGAACCCACACGGATGGACTCGGTTGTCCTCATAACGTTGAGACAAGACTGCTCCCACAGCTTCAGATGATGCGTCTACTTCCAACAAAAAAGGCCTGTCCAGATCGGGTTGTCGAAGAACTGGTGCTGAGATAAAGGCCTGTTTTAGAAGATGAAAGGCAGACTCTGCCTCAGGTGACCATTGGGCAGGATTAGCACCTTTGCGGGTCAAGGCTGTAATGGGAGCCAGCAGTGTAGAAAATCCCTTAATGAAGCGTCTATAATAATTTGCGAAGCCCAACAATCTCTGGATGGCCTTCAGTGTCTGAGGTCGGGTCCAATCCAGAATTGCCTGTACCTTCTTGGGGTCCATTTCTAAACTGGAGCCAGATATTACATAGCCGAGAAAAGGTACACTGGGCACTCCAAAGACGCACTTCTCCAGTTTGCAGTAAAGGTGGTTTTCTCTCAAACGGGTCAAAACTTCTTTAACATGTTCTTGATGTTTAGCCACAGAGGGTGAAAAAATCAGTATGTCATCCAGATAGACAACAACAGAAACATATAACAGATCCCGGAAAATCTCATTAACGAAACTTTGAAAGACAGCAGGGGCGTTACACAATCCAAAAGGCATTACTAAATACTCGAAATGTCCATCTCTGGTATTAAAAGCGGTCTTCCATTCATCGCCAGCTCGGATACGAATGAGGTTGTAAGCCCCTCTTAGATCTAATTTCGAAAAAATGACAGAGCCCTTGACCCTATCAAACAACTCAGTAATCAGGGGAAGAGGGTATCGATTCTTTACAGTAATGTCATTATGGCCTCGATAATCAATACATGGTCTTAGACCACCGTCCTTCTTGCCAACGAAGAAAAACCCAGCTCCGGCAGGTGAAGTAGAAGGGCGAATGAACCCCTTTGCCAGGTTGTCCCGGATGTATTCGGTCATGGCTTGAGTCTCAGGCAAGGACAGCGGATAGGTACGACCACGAGGTGGTATCTTATCAGGTATCAATTCAATTGGACAGTCCCATTCCCTATGAGGGGGTAAGATATTTGCTTGTTGTTCAGAGAAAACGTCGGCGAACATCTGATATTCCTTGGGAATGGCAGAAGAAACTAATGGAACTGTCTTTCTCACAGGTCGAATTTTTGGAAGACAGGATCTCTGACAGTCCATCCCCCATGACAGAATCTGCATAGAACTCCAATCAATCCTGGGATTATCTTGACGTAGCCAGGGTAGACCAAGAAACACTTCTTGAGAGGCCTCTGATATCACCAGGAATCCAAGGACTCAGAATAAGTGCTCCAATTCGGACCAATACTGGTTGAGTCTCTTTGGTGACTATCCCGTTAGTTAGAGGGCGTCCGTCTATAGAGGTCAGAGAGATGGCATGGTTGAGAGACAAACAAGGAATCTGAAATTTATCTATGAAACTAGACGTTATGAAATTTCCGGCTGCTCCTGAGTCAAGTAGAGCAGTAGCAAAGACAGGTTTGGGTTTAAGATCAAAGGCTAAGGTAATCGTGAAATCTTAAATTTTCGGAGACGGGTTCATAACTCCTAACTTGATGTCTCCAGGATCAGTTAGGATTTGGCATTTCCCGGTTTACGGGGGCAGGAGATCAGCAGGTGACCGGACTCTCCGCAGTACAGACAGAGGTTCTTTTGCATTCTTCTCTGACGTTCTTCTTTAGAGAGGTGTGTATGATTCACCTGCATAGGCTCCTCTTCAGTAGGGGAAGGAATGGGACGGGTAGAAATGGAGGGGGTAAATGACCTTTTCCGGTCAGTTCTGTTTTTTTCAGCCTGACGTTCCCTGAAGCGTAGGTCAACTTTGATACACAACGAAATCATGTCATTCAGATTAGTAGGAAGCTCTCGAGTGACTAGATCATCCTTTAGTCGGTCTGACAACCCATGCCAGAAGGTCGAGGTGAGGGCTTCCTCATTCCATTTGAGCTCTGATGCTAAAATTTGAAATTGCACGGCATATTGACTGACAGGACGGACCCCTTGTCTCAGTGTCATGATGTTTGATGATGCTGATACAGTACGCCCAGGTTCATCGAAAATCCTCCTGAAGGATGACACAAAGCCTGCCTAATTATCCAGCAGCGGATCTGAGCGCTCCCAGAGTGGGGAAGCCCATTCCAAGGCCTGGCCGGATAACAGAGAGACTATATAAGCCACTTTAGTTCTTGCAGTTAGAAAGTTGTCAGGCTGCAGGGTAAAATGTATGTCACACTGATTTAGGAATCCTCGGCAGAGTTTAGGGTTGCCATCAAATTTACTTGGTAAAGGAAGATGTAAGCGGGGAGATGATCTGCCTCCTGTATTCCCAGACGCTAAAGCGGATGTAGATGCTGGTACTCCAGGGGTAGAAAAGGAAGTTTGCAAACTATCCTGTCGCTTGGACATCTCTTGCAGAAATTGAGCCATCTGATGCTGCATGTTTTCCAGATTTTCTAAACGACCAGAAATGCACCTGAACAAATCCACTCCTGACTCCTGATCCGTGGCCGGCTCCATGTGGCCAGTGCAAACTGTAATGTTCTGGGTTGTTTGTGGACCCGGGGTGGTAGCAGGAGTGATCACAGAAGCAGATTTAAAAATAAAACTAGAATTTTTAATAAGTGCTTGAGTAGACAGATAATGGCAGTAAATAAAAGTCCAGGAATATATAATGTGCACAAGAGTTCTGTGGTGGGAGTAAAAGGGTTAATGTCCAAGTAGAAACAATTAAAGCTGTCCAGGTGTGCAGGTAGTGAAACTGAAAATAATCAACCCAGGTTTGCAGGTAGTGAACTGAAAATAAACAAGCCAGGTATACAGGTAGTGAACTGAAGCACAGGATGTCAGCAGGCTCAGGCACTCAGGTATGGGCAAGGGTGATGGAGGAAGTGGGGTAGTCCAGTGGGAGCTAGGAGCTGACAGGCAGACTGGCAGACAGCGAATTCACAGGAACAGGAAAGCACAGAGAACTCCCTCTCAGCTAGGCTGAGATACACGTTGCACTGGCAAAGAAGGAAGGCACTGACCCTTCCTAAATACCCCATGCCGTGCTGTTACTGGCCGGAGGTAACATGTGACTCACCAGGATTGGCCAGCCGCATCACATGGCCAGAAGGCAAGATGGCGGCGCCCATGCCAAACGAAACGGAGACACCGCCAGGCCTCACCAGCGCAGAGTGACAACAGGGCCGCACAACAACGCGCGCAGCCAAAGCCCCCGCCAAACACCAGCTCCGCCACCAGACAGCCCGCGCCACAACGACCTCACAGGTAACACCCGCCTAGCGCCATGCTGAAATACCCTGGCCGTGACAGTCCCTTATCTACTGCATTGATCATAGACACGAAAGCTTGCGAACCGCGAGATTTCAGACTCTATCATTTTCCCTCGGTTTCGAGATCCAAGTCATGCAGGAAACTCCGAGCCTGCTTGGATCCGGCTTGGTTCTGCTAAATTCGGGTGGGTTTGGATCTCTGGAAACCGAACCCGCTCATCTCTAATTTTTACTGACGTCAAGTATGCCTTTGATTACTGTGGACAGCTGTTGGAATAATGGGGTTATTTTACTACTGGAAGTGTACTAATCAAAAATAGTCCCTATGTAGATCTATTACTAGATGATATTACATTACCCTCAGAAATAACTTTATCAAATGCATGGTACAAACCACTGTTATAAAATAAAGGTCTCTCATGGGAACACATTGACAGACAATTCTGCTAAGACACAGGACCTTATTCAGAGTCGGTCACGAGCGTGGATGCGCTCGTAACCGACTCAATGGGTTATGGCTGCGCACGTGCAGCACCTGCACTGCGCGTGCGCAAGCCCCGGAGTGACAGAGAAACTCCGGAGCTCGCTACCAAAGGGATGGCTGTCGATGTTGATCGATAGCTACCCCCGTTTGGTAGGCGGGCCAGGGGGATGGTTTTCAAAATGGAGGCATTCCTTTATGAACGCCTACCGTTTTGTGGGCAGCCGCACTGACATCATCAGAGCATCACCATCGCGACCATCAACCTGGTCGGTCGTTAAGCTGTGGGTGGTAACCCACAGCTTAACAATCGACAAGGAGGCGGCCGTTCAGGGTGCAAGCGGCCGCCCTGATTCAGTGCGACCGCTTGCATCTAACGACCACCTCTGAATGAGGGCCAGAGACCCTTCATAAAATCTCACAATGTAACACATATATTCAGTTTTTAATAAAGCCCAATTCCCTCTTGCCATGGTCCTTTGGCTGTGCCTCTATTGTGACAGTAACACCACCAAAATGAAACTTACAAAGTGATTCTCTTATAACAACTGTCTGCCTTTTTTGTCAGGATGGCAGATAACTTGCAGAAACAAACAATTTCTCCTTGGCAATCTAACAAATTTCAACATGTCTTCTGAGTCCAGGAGTCTGGCAGCTCCTTCTTTCCCTATTTAAAGGTGACTAGCCCTGCTGTTCTGTTTGACTGGTTTAATTCAGCCCTTCTCTTAGTAACACCAAATCACAGAGCTGGTCCTAGGCATAGGCATTATAAGCAAATGCCTAGGGGCATTCCACGGCTCTGCAGCGTCCATCTCCCCACTGCCGCTCAGCTCTAATTGGGCAGTGCAGCAGTCAGCTAATCAGATGCATGTCAGAATGAGTTTCTGCACAGAAGCTCATTTTGGCTACACAGGAGATGGGGGAGATGGCCGCTGCCAAGGAATTGTGTGGTTTATTCTGTTGAAATCAAGCTAATTAAGTCAAGGTGTGGTACTGGGGAGCAGAGATTCCTATTGAAAGGCTGTTGAGACTGCTTGATACATGCTGGTAATTGTAGTGCCACATGAAGAAACATTTTTTGCGGTGTTGAAAATACTTTTGAAGACAAAGTGTGATATAATGAAAACAAAAGCAAGTTGTTCCTGGGTATTTTGTGCCAAGAATTATGGGAAATAAAAAGAAATATACCAAAGGCAGAAGACCTTCTACAAAGGTTCATTCTCAATCTGGTGAGATGGAAAACCCGGGTTGAAGGTTACAGTCTGAATGTGAAGAAAGTCTGTTACATGAAAGTCTGTCTCACCCTCTACTCACTGTAACTCTCCCCTCACTACACTAAGCTTCAGTTTCCATTGATCCTCCTACCTGCATCACTGTGTCTACTCTGCCTGCTGAGCTCTGGTCTCTAAACACTGCAGTGCACTTCCTGGTCACATGACACATCCAAGGTGTTCATTAGTCCTCAAGGCATGCCCTCCAATACTCAAAGGCATGCTTCTATTAGCTCTCTTTCTGTGCAGCTTACTGCCCGTGGTGTGGCCCCGTCCCCAGCTCTGCAAGCAGTGTCTGACCATATGGAAGCAAGGCTGAGCTCTTGCTGCCTCATCTCTCATCTCCCTGCAGTCCCAGGGAGCTCCAGTGCTAACTATAAAAATTATTACAATAAAGAAAGAAAAAATGTTTATAAGTTATAAATATCTTCCTTGTATTATTTTAATCATTTTTATATCAAATCTCAGTAGTATGACAGTGGGTGCAGGCCCTGATTCAGACCCGCTCGCTAGATGCGAATGCTCGCTCTCAGTGTATGGAAATTCAGCTAAGTGATGTCAAGGCATCCGCTCGCACAGCAAGACATAAGTACACCCACTATGTCTTGGCGAGCGATCACTTTGTGTTTATAAATGCCCACCAGCCTGTCTTTAGCCACCCACTGGCGTATGTCATCTCCAGGAAGTATATACAACCATCGGTACATCGGGAACCATCGGATCTGACCGCAGTGCTTGTGGTTGACTGTACCCTACCACAAGCACTGCGAGCAGTTCAGAGTAAAGATCAACCAGGTGACGTGTATTATGATGCTGCCTGTTAATTATGCAATTAACACTCTGGCACGTCTGCATCCACAACTCCACTCCCCTGTTACTACTGCCCTGACCCTGTTACCACCCACAAACGGCCACTCCTGTCACTCATTCCACTGGGCTGTCTTGGCAGGGCGAGCGAGCACATTCCGATTGCTCATACTAGTTTGCGCACGTGCACTTCGAACTACAAGCAGGCGCACATTAGCAAACATCGTCTGCAACGAGCGGCCACTTGCTAGCTAGTGGCTCTGAATCAGTCCCACAGTGCAAACAGGAAAATAATTAATCCAGCTGGTATATTGTTCTGGTGGTATTGATTGGAAATCAGTCCAAGATCAGACCCTTAAGTTAGTTACACAATATTAGATTATCAATCCAATCTGGCTAGTTGGAACAAAAATCATGTAATGATTAAGAACAAATGACAAGTGACCATTTGCTCCCAAATGCTGGAAAATAGACAAAAAATGGTTGTTCAGATATATTGGTTAAAGCCGATTGAATTAACCAATTTTTCCAAACTACCATTTTTGTCCATCTTCCAGTGTTTGGGAGAAAATGTTGATTGTCATTCGCTCCCACAAATGACCATATTTTCATTCCAACCAGCCAACAACTTATAGTGTGTACCTAGCTTTAGGCTATATAAGACCTAGTTGGGTATGGCTCACAAGCCAGCCCTGGTCTGGATCTTACCTTTTGTACCTGAGAGGTGAGTACATTTACTGAATTTAATGGTGTGTTGGGCATGTATGCTAGTGTAGAAACTTGCAGAGAATTTGGGTCATCTTAGATGGCGCACTAAATTAAAATATAACTTTTATTATTAGTACTATTAAAAATTGTTAGTCTAACAGCGAAATATAAGGACATACATGTACAAACATCAGTTGGTGAATTGTATAAAAATAAAGACAATTGTGAAACAAAAGAAAAAGTCTCACTGCGTATTTATTGATTAATTAACAATCATATTGGTCTGAGCCTTGACAAAGCATTTATCAGCGAAACGTGCATCGGCGGCAGTCTCACTGCTGATATGCAATGTATTTGAAGTATGACTTTGTATGTCTATGTGTGTTGATATAGCGGCCTCGCAACCAATGGAGAGCGGCACATAGCAGCATTATACATAGCCATTCACAACAGATTCTATTGACGGGTCTATATTGCTTATTCACAGAGTTACACTGTGATATGAATGCTAAACATAGTGGATACCAGTACTGTGTTCAGTCTCTAATTATACCAAGGGAAAGTTTCAAATTATGATTTTCTCTCGCCAAGTTACATTATGATACAAATGTGAAACATTCTGTTATAGATACTAATGTAACAGCTCACTAAAGGGATAGTATAAAACATCACTATACAGAGAATAACAGGCAGATGATGACCTGTGAATATTTTAAAAGGAATCATTGATTAATCTTAAGCAAACCTTACCTGAGCGGAATTGAACTCAGAGTATTTAACTTATATACCAACTCGTACTATCAATATTATATTGTGACATAAGTACAATATTAGATGTATTTGTACCTAAAGAGTAGACAATTCAACACAATATCCACGTATTGCCTTAACAGAATTATATTGTTATAATAACAACACACAGTAACAATAACAGGGAATTGTTATTGGATATTTACCACTAGGAAAACAGAAGGCTATATTAATAACACACATTATAGCTGCAAGTACGGGTGTATACTTAACATCTTTATGTAGGTGAAAATATTTGAATTAAATTAAACCTAAGGCACTTTATAAATATACATTGTGTCCACTAAACTGTATATGATTTGTATGGGTTACTATTATTCACAATATAAACCAATCATAGTAGCGGAACTTAATTACACTGCCTTCTAATATGGTACATTTTCACCAAAAATTAAGTCTCAATGTACTAACATACCTGTAAAACACACAACAGACCAATTTATTGTTAATTAATAAATACGCAGTGAGACTTTTTCTTTTGTTTATTAAGCACAATTGTCTTTATTTTTATACAATTCACCAATTTATGTTTGTACATGTATGTGCTTATATTTCGCTGTTAGTCTAACAATTTTTAATAGTACAAATAATAAAAGTTATATTTCAATTTAGTGCACCATCTAAGACAACACCTCTCTTTTCTGTCTTGATATTATTACCTATGAAAGTTGTCGACGGCAGCATCCCCAGAATAATATTATCAAATAAATCATAAGTGTATACACTAACTGTGGATTTATAGGGGGTTTATATCTCAGAAATTTGAAGATAATAATATTACTGGTGCAGTAACCAAATCTACTTCCCTTGTACATAAGAGAATTTGGGTCCCCTGACAACAGGCAGCAAGTTTAAATGTTTTGTTCATAATGTGAATAAAATCTGCATGCTTTTATTTGCTAGATACACACAGATTTGCAGTACACTATTATTAACAATAGTTTTGTATACTTATATGACCTTTGTATTGCCATGCAGCTGGCATCACGTACATTGCACAATATGGGTAAAACCGAGAGTGGGCATATTTTTTTTAGGATTTCATTTTTGTCTTCTTCATCTGTGACTGTTACCTTGCCACAATATACCCTAACACAACAATACACCATTATGCAAATATTTTATGTTATGTTTTTATGGAATTTAATATGTATGGTTTAAACTGCATTCTGTGCAGTCTGGGCACAGAGGAAAATTATATTCCATATTGGCAGTCAGATTAGCTTTCACTGGGATGCTGTCTGTGCTGTATGGCATCACTATAATGCTGTCTGCACTGTATGAATGTCACTGGGAAGCTGTCTGTGTTGTAAAGTGGTCAATAGGATGTCACTGAGATGCTGTCTGTATAGTCTGGTCACTGGGTTGCTGTATTTACTGTATAGCGGTCATGTGGTTGCTGTTTATTTTTTATGGTGGTCATGTGGACGCTTTCTGCATTGTCTGGCGGTCAAGTGGATGATCTTTATTGTATTGCAGCCAGGACTAACAATTTGCTAACCCCATATACATTTGTGTGGAGGCCCTCCTACTTTTAATTTGGTACCGTCTACAGTAAGCCATATTAAGATTTTTTTTCCAGGGCCACTACCAGTTATTAATTTGTACCTGGATCCCAAATAGCTTTTGATCATACCAAACACTAAGGGCCGGATTCAATTAGCCGCGAAAAGCCGCAGTTTGGCGAAAAGTTTACACTTGTGCAAACTTATCATCAAAAATGCGTATCATGCTATCCTCTTAGCCGGGGATTTTCGCACATGTGAATTTTGTGCAGCTAAAAGCGGCAAATACGGTAGTTTTCACTATCTCAGAGCATGTAACAAAATGTGCAAAACCCCTATTTTGGTCAGAACTCCTTGAACACCCCTTAATGACTAATTATTCAATATTAGTTTTTAAATTAACTTAATTCCCTGTAATAATGACATGTCATTTTTGGGGTCAAAATGTAAAAAGTGTTGGAAAATGGGTTTAAAGTAATGTGGTAGGTAATTTGGGGGGCTGTATGGATGGGACAAGTGTTTTGGGGATTGCAGGTGGCTGCAGCAGGTGTATTTTTAACTTTTGTTTTAAAAAAGTATCCTTAAATGACCCAAAAATATAACCTTTTGATTTTGCTTATTTAAACACGTCTAAACAATTACCCAATGTTAGTTTACCTTTTTTTAGGGTACAGGCACATTTCCCCATTTTCAAATGCACTTTTCGCTGTATTTTTTATTTCGAACGAATGCCGCATTGCATCTTTAGTAATAGTATTGCCCGAAAACCTGCATACCCGATAGCGGCAAAAAGTGAAACATTCGGGCGAAGGGTGCGAAAAGTTTGCACATGCGAAAACTTTACGTTTTCGCATCTAATTGAATCCGGCCCTTAATGTGAAAACAGTATAACCAAAATAAATCTCCAGAGCAAACTTACTAAAGAGAGAATTGATGCATCCACGAATCAAACACACTAAGAGACGGGTTTAGTTTTCTGCCAATTTACAGTACTTAGTGGCATTTTTTTAAACCACCTGCAAACCAGCCCCATATTAATTGTCTACATATACAGTAGGGCCTGATTCAGCAGCGCTCGCAAATGCAACTACGTACGCAGATCGGGCGATTGTTCGTTATTGCGCATGTGTATAAGCCGCATTGCCGTACGCTGCAACTGCAATGTGATTACGCATGCACAGAGAAACCCATTGCAGAGTGAGTGATAGGCTGTAAGCATTTGGGGGTGGTGATAAGAAATGTTTTTGTGTAGCCGAATGGCGCTGGATATTCAAATGTAAAAATATAGGACAGATAATGTGGTACTTAGTCCTTATGGCAGATGTAGAATCCTGACGTATCTCCTCATATGTGGAGTTCTCAAGGTCTCCCAATATTGTTCGTTTAGTACATGAAAAAGAATAAATACAGAAAAAATGTCTTTAAAGGACTGGTGGGTTTTCTTTACGGTATCTATAATACTATTCGTTGGTCGGGTGTAGTGAAAGCGTACCCTGACTCACGTTAAAATAGGTAAAGATAATCCCAAAAAGGTTTCTTTATCCCTTCTATTTGTTAAATGATTTTCTGCATGTATGCCGCTTTCATGAAAAGGGCATTAGGTCATGCGTACCCTACTCACGTGGTAAGGGTCTTGTATTCTGCCTATAAAGGTTTCTTTAGACTTGCAACAGGATACTCTTGTAATGTATCTCCATACAGTGAGTCCTCAAAAGAAAGAGGAATGGTGCCAAATATGGTACAATATCTTTAATGAAAAAGTGACACAAAACACAAAACATAAAATCAAAATAAAAAGAAATATAATGACCTGTGTATATAGCAGATAATGCCAGGTCTCCCGTTTAGTTGTCCAGTAGGTTCCTTATAACCAACGCGTTTCAACCTGTCACTGCAGGTCTTTTTCAAGGTATAAGGATAGGTACATATCAGGGTGCTTTAAATACCCTGTCTGACCAATTAATTAAACAAAGGAACTTAACTGGTGTATATTGCAAAACATATATATTGTGAACCTAAGTGTACCATGTATCAATTCATGTTCCTGGGCACAAAATTAGCCCAGCTGTTCTCACTTGTATGCTTATTCGCCCACCGGAAGTGACGACTGGTGTATCCCTAATAACAATCCCCATCCAGCTCTAACTTTCCATTTGTGTATCATCCAAATCTCTCCCCCCCCCCAGGAGCACATGGTGTCCATCTACGCCAGCCGGCGGGCACAGTCACAGGACGCCGCCCACGTGGTTCATCGGAAAAACCAGAAGTCGCGTCACACCTTGGTGACGCTCTTCCGGAATAGGACGGGGATAGGGCGTAAATTCATCGTGAAAGAACAGTCTCTTAATTACGGGGCCTCCATGTTGGAGTCCAGATTGACACAGATAGCAGTGTGCCATTTTGTTAGGAACATCTAAACAAATCCACAATAGAAAAGACTGGCAACACACATACCGGACATCCCACATGGGAAATAGCCCAAATATTAAAAATACTTTGGTTGCATAATGTGATCTCCTAAAAAAAAATAGGGAAATCACATTATATTGTAGACCATACCATATTTGATAAATACCAACATCACAAATCATTGGGGCATGAGATATAAAAATAGGCATCATATAAATATCATTAATAATATAAAATCTGTACATAAAATCCTAATACTAAAATGAATAACTTATAAATTAGAAAAAAGCAATTATTAAAAGGGATTTGAAAAAGTCTAAGATGATTTATAAGCTTATATAAACCATTTAACCTCGAAATCTTGCTTAAGGCCACCAGGGGTTAATGTTTTGTATTGGTATATCATTTTCATTTCTTCCCTAGCGATCGCCATCTTATTGTCAGTACAGTACATCGTATGGGCTTTTTTACTATTTTTAATCCCAAACATTTTTTTATCCCATCAGTCGCACAGTGGTGGAATTTTTGGAAATGGGCGGATAATGAATGTGTTTCTACACCTTTTCTAATGTTCCTAAGGTGCTCTCCAATCCTAGTTTTCAAGTTCCTTATTGTTCTTCCGATGTAGTATAGCCCGCACTGGCATTCAATGGCATACATAACATTTTTGGAGTTACATGTAATGAATTCATTTATGGTGAATTCTTGTCCATTAATGTTAATGGTTACAATTTTTTTCTCTTTCTCAGGTTTTTTCACGTTCCTACACCCTAAACATAAGCCACATCGATGAAACCCAACGGTTTTATTAGTATTCGAGTTTTCCTCGGTTAGATGTGCACTTCTGACTAATTTAGTGGCGAGATTCGCTGCCTTCCTATATATATGGACTGGTTTCTGGGGAATTACTTTTCCCAGAACTGGATCCCTTTACAATATTGACCAGTGTTTTCTAAAGATCCTCTCAATTTCCCTATGTTGGGAATTGAAATCCGAGATGAATGCCCACTTAAATTTTTCATCTTTAATTGTTTTGGGTTTAATTACTAGTAGATCCTTTCTATCCAACTTTGTTACTGACTCCATTTTTTCCAGTATTATATTTTCTTTATATCCGCTGGCTATAAAGGCTTTTTTCATCTCCTCGGCTTGATCTTTAAAATCCTCTATTTTGGAGCAGTTCCTTCTTATTCTTTTCAATTGACCTCCTGGAATAGATTCAAGCCATTGGTTATGATGGCAACTGCCCATTTGTATGTATGTTGAGGAATCCGTAGGTTTTTGGTAAGTTCTGGTTTGTATCTTCCCCTCTTCTATGTAAATCATCACATCCAAAAAATGAATTCGTTCGGTCTGGATGTTGAATGTTAATTTGATGTTTCTATCATTACAATTTAGTCTAATGCAAAAGTCATCTAAAAGACTCCTCTCCCCTTTCCAAATAAAAAATATATCATCTATATAACGGCACCAAAGCACCAGGTTCGCACCATAGGGGTTGTGGTTTCAAATGGTTAAATCCTCCCACACACCCATAAAGATATTTGCGTAACTCAGTGCGAACCTGGTGCCCATCGCGGTGCCAACTTCTTGAAGATAAAAAGTGTCTTTAAAAAGGAAATAATTATGTCTTAAAATAAAATCGATGCCTTGGATTAAAAACTCTTGCAAGTCATTTTCAATGAGGGATCCTTCTAATGTTAATCTAACATCTTCTATGCCCTGATTGTGTTTAATAATAGTGTATAGGGAGCCGACGTCTGCACTTATCATTGTATAATCAGTTTCCCATTCAATATCTGATAATTTATTTAAAAAATCACGTGTGTCTTTCAAATGTGATTTATTAAAAAGAACCAACGGTTGTAAGTGAAAATCAATAAATTCAGAGAGATTTGTCGTGACTGAGCCGATTCCAGAAACAATCGGCCTGCCTGGGGGGCATACTGGGTCCTTATGGATCTTTGGTAATACGTATATAACCGGAATGACTGGATTTTCCTTAACCAAAAATTTGGACTCCATATCTGTCAATGTCCCTATATCAGTATATTCCTTTATCAGGACTTTTAGTTCCTCTTGGAAATTCTCTGTAGGATTTCTCCTTAGCCTCTTATACGTATTGATATCATTAAGTTGTCTCAAGACCTCATCCTCATATTTTGAGGTGTCCATCAGGACAATTGCCCCCCCCCTATCAGCGGGTTTTATAATCAGATCCTTTCTCTTTGCCAGTTCTTTCAATGCATTCCTCTCTCCATATGTTAAATTATAATTAATTTTTTTTTGGTATTATCCCTTTTAAATCTTCCAGTATTTGTGACGAAAAGGTGTCAATGAAGCTGCCCTTTAAATGGGATGGAAAGAAGGTTGATTTTGGTCTAAACGTAGGGTTGGTGTCTGAATCCAATTATACATTCTGGTCTTCTTGCTCCTTTAATGAAAAAAAATTCTTTATTGTGAGTTTCCTTATGTATTTTTGTATATCAATATATATGGAGAAGTCATTTATTTTTGTAGAAGGGGCATATTTCAAACCCTTACCTAGGACTGATTCTTCGTTATGATTCAGAACATAGTTACTTAGGTTAAAAATTTTGACTCTACCGTCTGCGGTCTCAATATTTTGATTACATTCTTTTGCTTCTACAGCTCTTCTCTTGGATTTATGGATCAGACCCCTTCTCTTTTTATATTTCTTCCCACCCCATTTGCCACGTTTATTACGTATGTTCATCTGTAATCCCTTCTTTCCCATCTGTCCCCTAAAAAATGTCTCCTTCGAATGGAGACAGGTACATCTGGTGTTAAATCATGCCTATAGTGACCAGGGGTTCCAAGATTCTGATCCTCCTGGATCTGGTCTTCCCATTTGTTTCTCCACCAGTTATCCCTATTATATCTTCCTTGATGAGTTCTGTTATAGTCTGCATGGCGAGATCTTAGTTGGTTCCGGTTATTCCCTCTATCATGTTTGAAAGTCATCCTATGATGATTGCCTGTCTCCCTGTCTCTAAAATTTTGATCTATTGATTTTATCTGTCGATTTGCAGAGGAACCAGTAATCTGATATGGAATATTATCTGATTCCTCTTCCCCATCCATTACCTTTTCTGAATGGTTTTCCACAGTTATCCCTTTTTTATCCCTATTGAATTTGTTAAATTTTTTTAATCTCAAATCTTTTTCGATCTTCATTACCTTCTGTTCTGTTCTTTCTATTAATCTTTTACATTCCGGTGAATTCATGAAGGGTTGTACAAGAGACTTATTAGTCTCAATTTTTATTTTTATCTCCTCAAATTCAATCTGTCTTTCTTCTATAATAAGGTTAATCAATGAGAAAGAGCATTTATTAACAATGGTGTCCCACTTATTTCTAAAATTTTCAGATATTGGAGAGAAAGAGGCCTTCTTGTCTATTTTTAACCCTTTTGGGATGATCTGGTGGGACACATATTTTTCTAAAGTAGCTATCTCCCACCAGATCTTACTTTCTCGAATGAGATCCCTTTCTAAATCCCTTACAATGGTCTCAAAGTCATCATCCCAGATATCTACATCATCTGGGTTATCTTCAAATAGACTATCGAATCTATCTATTCTTGTTTCTCTAAAGGAGAACATTCTTATTTAAATAGAGGGGCCAAAAAGGCCAAATAACAATAAATTGCAGCACTCTTCCAATAGTCTGGAGTGAGAAAATGAACACTTGAATCACAAAAAAGCAACTATAAGATGTGGTGCGCAACACCTGCTGCCTACTGCCTGACACAAAAAGAGGGAAACTCACAAAATCCCAATATAAACAAAATGATAAGAAATGTTTTTGTGTAGCCGAATGGCGCTGGATATTCAAATGTAAAAATATAGGACAGATAATGTGGTACTTAGTCCTTATGGCAGATGTAGAATCCTGACGTATCTCCTCATATGTGGAGTTCTCAAGGTCTCCCAATATTGTTCGTTTAGTACATGAAAAAGAATAAATACAGAAAAAATGTCTTTAAAGGACTGGTGGGTTTTCTTTACGGTATCTATAATACTATTCGTTGGTCGGGTGTAGTGAAAGCGTACCCTGACTCACGTTAAAATAGGTAAAGATAATCCCAAAAAGGTTTCTTTATCCCTTCTATTTGTTAAATGATTTTCTGCATGTATGCCGCTTTCATGAAAAGGGGATTAGGTCATGCGTACCCTACTCACGTGGTAAGGGTCTTGTATTCTGCCTATAAAGGTTTCTTTAGACTTGCAACAGGATACTCTTGTAATGTATCTCCATACAGTGAGTCATCAAAAGAAAGAGGAATGGTGCCAAATATAGTACAATGTCTTTAATGAAAAAGTGACACAAAACACAAAACATAAAATCAAAATAAAAAGAAATATAATGACCTGTGTATATAGCAGATAATGCCAGGTCTCCCGTTTAGTTGTCCAGTAAGTTCCTTATAACCAACGCGTTTCAACCTGTCACTGCAGGTCTTTTTCAAGGTATAAGGATAGGTACATATCAGGGTGCTTTAAATACCCTGTCTGACCAATTAATTAAACAAAGGAACTTAACTGGTGTATATTGCAAAACATATATATTGTGAACCTAAGTGTACCATGTATCAATTCATGTTCCTGGGCACAAAATTAGCCCAGCTGTTCTCACTTGTATGCTTATTCGCCCACCGGAAGTGACGACTGGTGTATCCCTAATAACAATCCCCATCCAGCTCTAACTTTCCATTTGTGTATCATCCAAATCTCTCCCCCCCCAGGAGCACATGGCGTCCATCTACGCCAGCCGGCGGACACAGTCACAGGACGCCGCCCGCGTGGTTCATCGGAAAAACCGGAAGTCGCGTCACACCTTGGTGATGCTCTTCCGGAATAGGACGGGGATACGGCGTAAATTCATCGTGAAAGAACAGTCTCTTAATTACGGGGCCTCCATGTTGGAGTCCAGATTGACACAGATAGCAGTGTGCCATTTTGTTAGTAACATCTAAACAAATCCACAATAGAAAAGACTGGCAACACACATACCGGACATCCCACAAGGGAAATAGCCCAAATATTAAAAATACTTCGGTTGCATAATGTTATCTCCAAAAAAAAATAGGGAAATCACATTATATTGTAGACCATACCATATTTGATAAATACCAACATCACAAATCATTGGGGCATGAGATATAAAAATAGGCATCATATAAATATCATTAATAATATAAAATCTGTATATAAAATCCTAATATTAAAATCAATAACTTATAAATTAGAAAAAAGCAGGGGAGTGGTCAGAAAAACGCAGGAGTGCTTGTTTGAATGCCGTTGCTTGGGCATGGAAAAATTAGCCATAGCGATTGCATACACAGCTTGAGAGCCTACTGTGTGCGACGGGACTTGCAATAGATGAGGCTGGTCAGACCTGGTGTAAATGCTGCATGACTGGCTGATGTGCATTGATGGTACTGATGTTTATACAGAAGAGGGAGGTTGGACGGATATGAGAAGGCAGCAGTGGGCGTCTTTATGGTGGATGAGCTTTGGCAAGCATTAGCATATTTTTGCTGCTGCGTTCCGTATGAAATTGCAGCTGCGTACGCAATAGCGATCCTTACTGAATCAGGCCCACAGTCCATGTCAACATTTTGGTTATCTAAATATTGTACCTGTTGACATTATGGTGTCTATATTTTAAATACCTACATTTTTACTGTCTAAGTAATGTAACCAACCCATCTCTAGTGTATAATTAAATGTTATGCTATTAAAGGCATTAGATGAGGGATAATGAGGTTTATTAAATGACAAGGGTTAAGGTGCACAAAACCTTTTGTTTATAAGGGTAGAATTATGTGTGGGAGTGTCACAGCGTGCCGGACACCAGCATGCACTTACTGGGTCCAGCGGCGCTGATCAGTGGCAGGGCAGAGGGCAGGGAGACCCCAGCACCCGCTGCTGTGTAGTTCTGTTCCTCTTCCCGGTATCAGGTGTCATGGTGTGGACAGCCGCGGCACCCCTGGGGGCGCGTGCGCCAGCTACGTAAAGTTTAAAGGGCCATACCCTCCCATTGTGACATCATAGGAGGTGTCTAATTCAAGCCCTGTTAATATAAAAAAGTCCATGGGAGCACTCCTGTGCCAGATTATAGGCTCCCAAATCGTACTCTGGCGTTCCCCGTATTTACTGCCTACTCGTTCCTGACCTAGGCTTGTTCGTGACCTGACTCCGTCTGCTCCCTGGTACTGCACTGGTATTCCGGTTTTGACCTTGGCTGTCCTTCGTGACCTGACTTTGTCTGCTTCTTGTCCGCTTCGTTGACACGACTTGTAGTCTACGTTTACGCCTGTATTGTATTCTGCTCGATCCAGGAACACCAGCACCTGTACAAGGGAACCAAATCTGGGCGCCGCGACCTGCATGTCAGACGCAGATAAGTCCAAAACTCCTTGCAAGGGGGCCCTGGTGAATAGCCCTGGCACGTTAGACTCCGCGCCTCAGTACTGGGTCTCGTCAATCCCTAAGTACGGGTTAGCATCCATTATCCATCCGTGATTTGTGACAGGGAGTATATGTGAAGAAGACAGAATTACACAATAATATAAGCTTGTTTCTCAAGGAAATAGATGTGTTATCTATCTGTACTATTTTCCCAAATATTCCGTACTATATGAGTAGACAATACACAGTTTCTTGTTCTCTTTATACCTGTTTTGTTTGCACAGAAATTGCATATTCTTTGAAAACCTAATATTACCATGTAATTTCCTGAGATTCTTTTGCAATGTAGAGTCAAGAATAGACTAGGCGGCGGCCTGGTGGGTGGAATGCAATGATGATGTCATCACTCTCCACCCAGCATGGAGGAAACACAAGGGAGAAGAAAAACAAGGATGTGGGCTACAAGAAAATGATCCCTGCACTCCAGTACATTCATGATTACATGAAAGCCTAATGATGTTTAATGAATTAATTGGGATTGGGTATGAAATACCAGCAGTCGGGATGCCTGCTGTCAATATGCCGACAGCGGCATCCCAAAGCTCATTATCCTGACAGGGGTCGAGTAAGTATACTAACCCTCCCCTCTTCTCCCTCTAGCCCTCCCTTCTTAGTTCTTACACCCAAACCCTAACCATCCCCACACTCTAAGTCTCCCCATTACTGCCTAAACCTAACCCTCCCCCCTTGGTGCCTAAACCTAACCATCCCCCCATAGTGCCTAACCTAGCTCCCCCCCAGTGGTGCCTAACCCTAACCTCCCCAGTGGTGCCAAACGCTAACCATCCCCCCCAAAGCCTAACCCTAACCTCTCCCCACGTGGTGCCTAAACCTAACCCTGCTTTTTCAAAAGTAGGCAAGTACTGTATGTTTAAATGTAAATCCTAAATCAATGGCAGTGAATGGGTTAATCTTGAAAATTTAATTAACTTGGGGGTCGAGCTTTTTGCTTTGTGGCTCTGACTCTATGGAACTTGCTTCATCGCACTGTTCGAGAGGTCTCCACTCTGGTATCCTTAAAAAAACAGACTCAAGACTCACCTGTTTACTCAAGCATTTTCTTAGTGTACTTTTAATTTCTAAAAGAAAATACATTGCTTAGTTCTCTTTTCTGTTAAGCTTATTTTGTATATTGTTTTTAAAAAAAGGCAATTATAAAGCACCTTGAGTCCTACTGGAAGAAAAGTGTTATATAAATAACATTATCATCATCATCATCATCATCAATTAAAAAGAGCACCTTTGTACAACATGTATTAGTTAGGTGCATTTCCCTCAGGGTTCCATTTTGCTGGGGTCTACCGCATAGATCTACGGTTACTGTAAAGTAGCAGCACAGTTTGCTAGTGTGACTTCTGGGAGAAGAGAGAGCTGACATCGCTTCTTTACCCCACGTCTTAGCTGTTCAAGCAGCTTCTGTCTCTCAAGTAGTTTTGTTTTTATCTGGGATGTCAGTACTAGCAGTAATTGCTAGCACTTATAATGGTGAGGATCTCAGTCAAAGGAAATTTCCATTGAAGAGCATAAGGATTGATTGGAGGCAGATGCTGAGGGAAAACTGAATTTCACAGTGTAGCAGCTAGAAGAAAACTATGCATAAAATATAACTTATCATATACAGCATTCACCTGAGCCTGCACAATGTTTGTGTGCCAAAGGTTTAATCATAACAAAACATCTGGTCAGCCTAAAAAGTATTAAATGCCCCCTTTTAATACTCCCTAATAATTGTTTAATACTGCTACTACCAAATTTGTATTCCAGAGCTAACACTTTGTGGATGGTCTTCAGTTCTCCCCACCTTATATACCACTGCAATCAAAGATTAAATTACAGAGAGTTATGGTAAACAAAAAAGCAACAACCATATCAGTTATGTAGCACATACTGTATAAATTAGCTATCTAGTTACTGAATTCCTTATGAACACCAAAACAGAATGTTATGACAAGGACTTAAATATGACAAAGATAGACACACATACACACACATATATAAAATAACAAAATGGCATAAAGAGATATAACATTATGTAAATATTTTCTGAAAATAAAAAGAAATAACAATATGTATAGTCCTGTGATATGATTGACTGGCGGATGGCAAGCATTTTTACATAATCATTGTAGTGGTGAAATCTATAAATAAAGACTAATTTCCTTGGGAAAATACAAGCATCATCATATTGAATTCAATAAACATTGCACATACATTTACAGATGGATACTACACAAAACATTAAATATTAAGTATCTGGAACATTACTGATTTTATGTGGCTTCGCTAGGAGTTGAGCTATAAGCTCATCATAAGTCATTTTTTTACACCAATTATAAATACATAAAGAGAACTATGCATGAATTTTGAAGATATATATACAGGTTGAGCCTCCCATATCCCAAATGCTTGGGACCAGGGGTATTTTGGATATTGGAATATTCCGTATTTTGGAATATTTGTATACCATAATGAGATCTCTTGGGAATGGGACCCAAATTTAAACACAAAGAGCATTTATGTTTCATATACACCTTATACACACATCCTGCAGGTCATTCCATACAATATTTTCGATAAATTTGTGGCTCAAACAAAGTTTATCTACATACATGAAATTCATTTATGTTTCATATTGCTTTTCCCCCCTCACAGTAATGACAACTTCAGGACAGAGCAGGAAATAGCATAGAGGTAACAGAAATGACACTCGTCTTGAAAAAGGCACCACAGTGCGCCAAAACGCATTGAAGAGTATCACTTTGCTGTATCTAATGTGGTGCCCCATCCATCCATATATGTTGTCCATTTGCATTTATTGACCTGGGTCCATCTCCATTAGGGCAATAGGATTCTGAATATCATTACCATCTGATGGTACGGGTTTTTGCTGCATTTTTAACCACAATAAATAGCTGTTTTTTATGCTATTGGATGATTGCCTTTTCTTTTGACTTTCTCTTGGTGTATCCGGGCTTGAGAGTCCCCCATATTCCAACAAGGACCGCAAGTCGAGGTTTTAGACGACAAAGATAGCTTTATGTGCCTATACACCACTTTTCCAAATAAGCATACATGTAAGAACTTCTCACAAGATGTATCCTCATTCACATCTGGGTGATACTTATGGCAATTAGGACTATCAAAAGCTGGGAGAAGATCTACATACAGTATACCACCACCATGTTTTCTTCATGTTCACATCCACGGGTGTCTATCATATAGTGACTGTATTCAGGCCCGGATTTCCCACAAGGCAACCTAGGCGCTCGCGTAGGGCCCCGCGAGTCCCAAGGGGCCTGTGGATGGGCCCCTTTTGGCTCGCCGGGACCTAGACAGGCCCCTTTTCCCCAAGAAATCTGGCCAGTCAAAATGCTCCCAGAGGTGCACTGTGCGAGTATCGCATGACTTCATGAGTTCACGAGGACCCGCTTATACTCCCAGAGTCCCGCTGTGGCACCCCTGTCTGCACTGTCACAGAGTGACTGTGCATAAGAGGGAGGAGGAGGGTCACCGGGTCCTCCAACCAGCCCCATCCAGCTCCAGCCCATCCCCAGCACAGCAGCCTCTGCTACTGACTGCCAGGCTTGCAGCTTGCCACCAGCAGCATGCACCGGTGGCAACCAGCGAGGAGCAGAGGAACAGGCCAAGGCAGAGTCTGGTTGAGTGAGACAGTGACCGGGGATCCAGATTTCAGGGAAGAACAGCAGCCAGACAGGTAGGGTAAAGTACTGTGCTATTCTCAACTACTCTAATATAGATTGAATTATGTAGGATTTATTTTTTATGGTAGGTGGGGTCTGGGAGGTGGACAGGACTGCCTTATATTACAAGCATATAGTAATATACATTATGATGATCATGATATTATTAATACATCAATCCAGGATGATGGTATTTTCATGTTAGATACTTGTAATATACTTGTACTATAATGCAGTCCTGTCCACTCCCCACCTACCATTAAAAAAATAAATCCTATAGTGTACTTTAAAAAAAATGGGGGGGTGTAATGCCGACGACTCATCCCCATCATTGTACTCAGCTGAGCACAGTCACACACAATACTGGGCATGACCACACCACAGCCCCCACTGCAGATGCCACCTCTAATCCTTAGCACTCCTCTGGTTTATGTGTTGTATTTAATGGATAATGAGGAGTAAAACCTTAGGGTATGAGGTTTAGTTTGGGTTATGGTATTAGGGATAAGGTATTAGGGTTGGTGTATCAGTTTGGGTTAGGGTATTAGGGTCAGATTAGGTGTATCAGTTGGATTATTAGAGATGGTGTAGGGTTTAGCGGTTATGGTTAGGGTCAGGTTTGAGCTTAGGGTTGAGTTAGGGTCAGCATTAGGGTAGGGATGCTTTGCATGAATCAGGAATGGAAATAAAGTGCTATGGATTGTTTGAGGGAGGGGGGCCCCAAACTGGTATCTTGCCTAGGGCCCCATGAGGTCTAAATCCGGCTCTGACTGTATTACACTATATTGTGTTTCTTTTTATTTTCATATTGTGAATCATCACACTGGAGGATTTGGGACATTTCCTTTGATGGGCTCTTTGTTTATTTGTTGGAACAATTCAGAGCACAAGTGAGTTTGATTCATTTGTTCTGTGCTATTAGATAGTGGTGACTTATTATTAACCTCTGCAGCACTGGAGTGCAGCACCATAGGGTTTGTACAGAGATTGGGTTCGGATCTCAGAGATTTCGGTTATTCGGGGGGATCCGAGCTGTCGGGTCGCGAGGTTCGCGAGGTCTGTCACGGCTCTCAGCCAATCAGCGTTAAGCCCATTGAAAATGCACACAGAAGAAAAATAAGAAAGCGCCCGCCACCCCCCGCCGCCTGACACCGCCGGCACCCCCTACTGCCTACACCTCCGGCACCCCCATTGGCAGCATCCCCCACTGCCGACAGCACCGCTACTGACACTGCCGCCACCCCTGCACTGCTGCCCCACATACTGAGGACACTGTCAGCGACCCCCACACTGCCAATACTGCCACACTGAGGACACCACCAGCACCCCTGCACTGCCGACACTGGCAGCAAACCTGCACTGAGGACACCGCTGGCACCCCCGTTCTGCCGACACTGCCGGTACCCTTCACTGAGAACACTGCCAGCACCGCAGAACTGCCATTCCATGTACTGAGGACACCGCCACCAACCCCCGCACTGCCGACACAGCCAGCAAACCTGCACTAAAGACACCACTGACACCCCTGCACTGCTGACACAGCCAGCAAACCTGCACCAAAGACACCGCTGGCACCCCCGCACTGCCAACATCACCAGTACCCTTCACTGAGGACACTGACAGCACCACAGCACTGCCATTCCATGTACTGAGGACACCATCAGCAACCCCGCTCTGCCGACACTGCTGTCACAGTAAGTGCACTATTGGTGTATCCAACCCACACTGTATAACACACTGTATCCGTGTTGGAAATTAGAAGCTGAACTGCCACATGTTAGTGCCGCCCACTGTGTCACTTAGCTTAGTCAGCCAGCTAGCTTTATGCAACCTTTTGGCCTTAACTAGATGAAGCAAATAATATTGTGAGGTGGTCAAAATGGATTGGAAATTACTGGAAATAAATGTTATTGAGGTTAATTATAATGTAGGAACTAAAACAGGCCCATTTTATGTGATTTTAGTTGTTTTTATTATTTTTTAAGAAAAAATCCAGATCCAAAACCAAAACACGAAAAAACAACACGGAGGTGAGGTTTTGGCAAAACCAAACCAGATCCAAAACCAGGGGGGATCCAGATCCAAGACCAAAACACGAGGGTCGGCGCACATTTCTAGTTTGTACATCTTTGTTTTATTGTTATTACTGCCTCCTGCTATCACCGCATTAACCCTGTGTTTACCATTGTTACTAATAAACCATCATACTGGTTAAGGATGTCTGTGTGGACTAACATCCATTTCACATTCCGCTGACACCTACAGCAACTATATAGGTTCTACAAATACTAGCAATTACAGCATTTGCTATGCCAGAAAGCGTTATCTTACATGCTGTTGAGGAAGAGATCAAACAACCAATCTGAGCGGAATTCTCATGATCTAATCAATCACAGCAAAGTATTTTACTATGTGGCATTATGGGTCCCAACAGGGCCCTGGATCCCAGGGTATGAAGTCAGTTGTAGTTCTACATGCACTTGTATACTCTGGCAGCCATAGGTATGTTGGAACTTGTAGTTCTATCCCCACTAGTAGCACATATTAATATACAATTTTCTGACTTTTAAATTATTACCTACTGTAACACAGTGCTGTTAACACAAGGCTAGCTTTTCCTAAAGTGGCATCCACATGTTTATTACTGCTATTCGCGGCAATAAGAAATTAAATACCACAGGCGTGTATCATTAAACACTTGCAGAGACAGGGGTTGTGATTGGAGCCCATCCCTGTGATGTGTAAAAGTAAAGTGATTGCAATCACTTTACTTTTTGTTTCTGAGGGCTGCCGCGCTACAGCTCATGTGCGGTCTGCTGACCGCACATGCATGAGGGGTAAGTGTCAGGGAAGGATCCTACCGATCCCTCTCCTGGTACTTTTTGTGGATTGTAATCTATAGGCTACAAAAGCTACCACCATCTTCATATGGTGTTAGCTACTGGGGCCAAGCTCCAGAATGCTCTGCATTTCAGAGCTTTAGTATTTAAGAAAACAGCCCCTATTGGTTTGCGGTTACAAACGGGGCAATAATGCCCAACCCAGATATATTTGCTGTGGTCCCACTTAGATACTTTCGGGAGATGCTTAATATTTGCAGTGTTTTCAGTGGATATGCAGCAAATAGTAATTGATAAATCGGCCTCTCTCGGGAAATTCAGCCTTGTGCTGAATAGGCTGGGACATCACACTGCTATTTTCCCTGCTATAGTGTGACGACATCCTCTCATAGCTTGCTCTCACACTGCTTGCCTTTTTAATATTTATTTATTTTAAATAGTTCACTAAAATTCTTAAAATGTATGCTATTTTTATCTTAATCAGTATCTTAATGCATTTAACACACTATTTTGACTTTCATGTATCATAAGATCTTAACAATATATGCAACTCAAAGTCAAAATACACATTTATTTTATGTGCAGGAAAATGTGTCCAATACTAAATAACTGTCTTTGGGGTCTATTCATGAAGGTAATAGTATCCCCTGTGATAATTAAGGATTGAACTAGCTGTTCAATCCTTGTATTGGAGGCATTCATCGTGCCTCCTATACTTAATTATCACTTCAGAAAAGCTGCTCTTTTTGCGGAGACAGTTTTTAGGAAAAAGGGGATGTTTTTCCTGCTTCACTGTCTCTCCGCAGCCAGTCTTGAAGCTGCACATGTGCAGCTTGAAGACAAGCTGCGAAGAGACAGTGAAGGAGCAGGGGAGAAGCAGGAGGAGTCCAGCCTCCCTCCCCCGCTCGACCCCTCGCACCTCCTGGCAAACCAGGCTGATGGTGTCCCCCTCTGCAGAGAGAGCTGCAGCCGTCGCAGGAGTCTGTGACTACCACTGAGACAGTGTAGTCCCGCACCACCAGTCCCCCACCACCACTGCTGTGTCCTCACCCACCCCGGCTCACTGGAGGAGAGCTTAGGAAGCCGGGAGGCAGCTCCAGCAAGGTAAGAGGACACGGCAGGGAGGGATCTTTTCAGATCCCTCTGCTGTATCGGATACTGTAAGCCATCTCAAGGTGGCGTACTGTTATCACTGTTAATTTCTGAAAAAAAAGATATTTCGGAACTTGATGAATTTCATAATTTCCACATCCCTATACTATAATATGGGGGGGATCGGTATGAAATACCGGCAGCTCAAATCCCGACGTCAGGTCCCCAAAGACTGAAGATCCCAACAGGGGTGGCAAATATACTATTCCTACCCTTCTTCCCCCCCTAACCCTAACCCTCCAGGGGGGGTGCCTAACCCTAACCACCCCACCCCCTTAGTGCCTAACCCCCCGATTCCCAGGTACTGCTCGCTACTTACCCGGCTTTACACGTTCAGGATGGCGGGGGTCGGGATGCTGACACCGGTATCCTGATCACCTTCGGGATATCGGCATCGGCATTATGCCGGATGTCAGTATATCGACGTCCAATTACTCGTCCACCGGCAAATTGACTACATCCCGTATGGGAACTGTGGAAATTATCAGGGAACAATTGTAACCAGGAGATATCAGTGATATCTCCTGCGTTACAAAAATGATGAATAGCCCTGACACTTAATTTCTACAAAAGTGGGTGAAAATCTTAATTTTCACCTACTTTTGTAGAAATTAAGTGATGATGAATAGACCCCTTTGAGAGGTGAACCAACATTTAATGTACTCTGACATCGATCACTGAAACACCTCAAAACCAATACCCATGGGGACCATCAAAGGTTTAGAGTGAATTTAACAGGTGCATTCTCCTTAACACTGCATCATATCACAAAATGTTACAGAAAGTGAGAATATAATTTACCAATCACACAGAAATCTACATCTTGCAAATCAGGGTTGCCAACTTTCTGGCTGCCCTTCCGGGAGGGGGAGCCAGATTGGCAAATCAAGGGGGCGTGGCTGGAATTTGTGGGCGGAGCGGGGAGCATGGCCCCGCGAATGCGTCATTCTCGTCATTGTGTATCAGGGGGATTCAATTATAACCGCTGTGTGGAGGCCGGGGGGGTTGCTTGCCTTTCCGGGTGGCCCTGGAGTGGCACCCTATTTTCGGGAGGCTCCCGGCCGAATCGGGAGGGTAGGCAAGTATGTTGCAAATCCAGTCATAAATTCTCTCTTTTATATCGCACAGTGGGCTTAGGTCTATCTCCACATTACTGCACAACATTCCATACAAACTTCTACTTTGGCTGGTGAACCATGCTACTTGTGTATTTTGTGCAGTTTAAAAGCAATTATCCAGAACTTCTCAGTAGGAGTTACATTTGTATTTTTTTTTACTGTTTAGCAAACTATATAGATAATATATACAATACATAATTACATTTTTAAGGCTGTATTTGAAAAATCACAGTTAGGAGCAGATTGGTTTGTACTTTATCTCTCTCCACCTTATCTCTCTGCAAGCTTTGATTAATCTTGCCCTTTAACTCTTTTCAAGGCTTGATACATCCCACCCACACTCTGGGTTATGTTGCTGCATAGTGCTTCTTCTGGCCAGCTGCTGCAATGGGAGGTAAACTCTAAGGTAAGATGCTGCGGTGGACGGGGTATGTGAGGGAGAAGCTGGGAGAATATGGGCACACACGGTGGCATATGAGGAATACGGTACTGCAGAGGCACATGTTAGAGAAAAGCTGGGGCCTCCCCTATTTGAATTTTGGACTGCGCTGCAGTCCCACCTCTGGAGCCACCACTGGTTATATTATACAATGCTATAATTAACCAAATTATTTAGTGGGGTATTCATGAAAGATTGGAGAGAGCTAAAATTGTGAGAGATAAAGGGGTCTATACACTAAGCCTTGGAGAGAGATACAATGGAGACAGAAAGTACCAGCCAATCTGCTCCTAACTGTCATTGTACAGGCTGTGTTTGATAAATGACAGGAGCTGATTGGTTGGTACTTTATCTTTCACAATTTTATCTGTAGCTTTCATGAATATCCCCCTTAGAATGGAGACTTGTGAATTAGGTTGATTTTCATAATCAATTTTGAAATTCTGTGGAACATCAAAGGATGATTCGAAAGATCACTGATATAGTCTCAAATAAATTTGAGATGTGTGGGTTCGGTTTTACTCAGATATGTTCGGCTTTCAAAAACAGCATTTTATTGGCTATCGGCTATCGCTTGTTTTGGTGCCCCAATAAAATAAATCCGAACTAATCCGAACTTGCAATAATTTTGGTGAAAAGAACCGAGTAAATCTTAGTAAAACCGAACCCGCACATCTCTAAAAAACAATAATCTCACTGGATTCAGTAGATTGCACAAAAACCAGTGAGATTAGTGAGATTTCCCAATTATTACAATGGGCAACGCATTTCAGTGGTTCAGTGGAGGCAGAAAGCTCATATTGCATAAAAGCATAGCTAATTGAAATGAATGGAATAATGTTTCATTAAATTAATTTCTATGTTAGTCATGAAAGATTTGATACCAAGGGGCCTATTTATCATGAAAGAATTATCACTAGTAATGATAATTATGTTTTAAACTCGCTGCGAGTTTAAAATGTTTTGGAGGCATTCATCAAGCCTCCCTAATTAGGTATCACTTCCGAAAAGCTGCTCTTTTTACAGAGTCAGCTTTTCGAAAAAGTCATACATTTCCCATTTATTTGTGCGGTCTCCGCTCCCAGCCGGCTGCCTCTGCCCTGTGTCTCCCCTCTCCAGCCCGCAGCCTCTGCCTCCCTCCTCTCCCTCGGTGTCTCCTCTCTCTGAGCTTCCTTGCACGCAGCCTGTCCACGGTTTCTCCGCTTTCCCTGCATCTGCCGGCACTTGCTCGCCGCATCTCCCCTCCCACTGGCTGCCTCATCTCCCTGTGTCTCCCCCTCACTGCCCCGACCTCCTATCAGTGTCTCCGCAGTGTACCACATCTGCATGTCTCCCCGTCTCCCCCTTACTGCTCTGAATGCAACCTCCAGTGTCTCAGTACCCCCCTTACCCCCACCCGGCCCCCCCTCATACTCCTGACCACCCCTGCTGATGTATCCTTTCCCCAGACTCCCTCTAACCTGTCTCCATGTCTTCTGCGGCGGTGAGTGAGTCCAGCAGAAGCAGTGTGGGCAGATGTCTGCAGTGCAGACACAGCAGAGAGGGGTCTTAATAGATCCCTCTGCTGTGGCTGGCATGTATTTCTTTTTCTGTATTGCCGTTTACACGGCAGCCTGTGAATATTATCGGGGGCTGAACGCCATCTCAGAGTGGCGTTCAGTAACACCATCAAGTTTCGAAAAAAATCCGTTTGGAATTTGGTGAATGGCCCTGACACTTATTTGTTACAAAAGTATGTGCAAATGTTAATTTTCGCATGCTTTTATGAAAAATAAGTGATGATGAATAGGCCCCTATGATTGGACAAGAAGTGTTAGCAGGTCATGGCTGCCAGGCCTTGCTGAGACTTATGAAACTGTATTACACTGATTTGCTGCTAGTGTCTTTATTTTTCAATAGGGCTCAGCCAATCACATGCAGCCATCATGTATATATAGCTTGTAGTTGGCTGAGTTCATCCAATGTATTTCTGTGGGTAATGCATTTCTATGGTCTTTCTGCACATATTGAAAATACATTCTCTATTTAAATTAATACAAAATGTACCAGTTTTGCTCAGCAGGGCAAGCGGAAGGCATCTATCATCTTCACTTGTCTGTTTCTCAGTTACTTTTCAGATGTAGTTTGTTATGTGATGTAATAACACAGTGGTTGACATGTTATGACAAATATCAAGCAGACTACTGTACCCTTCAGACATCACCAGATCAAAATATATATTATCATTATATTCTATGGCTTTGATCCATCCCACTACAGGAAAACTTAGTACTCTATCATAACCGTCTGATTTTGTGTCCTTCTGAAATCGTACACTCTCCTCTTTTACCTACTTCCAGACTTTCCAGTGACCCAGCCTTTCCTGTTTCTCCTAACGTCCTACACATTTGGTTTAGCTGTGTTGATTCATTTGTCACACACCCTGTTGATGCTGTGTTCAGAATGAAGGAGTTTTGTTCTGTCTCATTACACTCTGCCGAATTCTTATCAGGACTTTGGCAGACATTATTCAACAAGTTTCTGCAAACATACTGTAGTAATATGTTTCCGTAGCCCTCCATAAAATAAAATACAAAACTTTTTTAAATGTGGAAAATTACCTACAGTAGGCATGATTTGCATTGGCTCAAGCAAGGATCCCGTCACAAACCTTTAGACCTCACATAACCTGAAGCTTACCTGCTCCAGAAATGGGAGCTCTAGATTTTTCATCAAAGAGAAATTAATTACATGAAAATTATTAACACATTAATGTTAGTTTAAAAATTTTACCTTTCTTACGAAATCTGTTTCGAACACTGCTAGTAAAATGTTTTAATGTAATGTGCAGCAATCATAAGCTTTTTCCTTTACAAAATGTACTGTTTTGTTGGTGAATTTATTAACCTTATCCAAGTTGCTGTTGTTGTATATAAAGCACATCTAGTTAAATACATCATCATATTGGGAAAAATTATAAAATGGTGATATTTACAAATAACATAAAGGGGGGAAATCAATTAGTCGCAGTAGTTTACCACCGGCTAATTGATCCCCCAGGCTAATTCAATTAGCCCCAAAGTCGGAACTTGTTGGGGGTGTGGCATAATCATGGGAGGTGTGGCCATGCCCCCCTTATAGAAAAAAAGAAAAGGACGTCACAGGCGGGTGAAAAAGATGCCCAATAACCAGCCCTGTTATCGCAGCTGGGGCCGCAAAAATACATTGGTCCGTGTGTTAACGCGGATCCTATGTGTTTTCGCTACCTGAAAATATTTTTTGTGTGGGAAAACAGAAACTACAGTAAATAAATTGGGCGTTATAAAAAAACATGAAAAACACCCATTTATCGCACCCAATAATATAACGGGTCTAATTGAATTCCCCCCTAAGACTAGTACAGTGGAGCTATAAAGGAAATCAAAATATACAGAAGTGCTATGTGTAACCAGTTAATCCAAAAGGGTCAGAGTAAGCAGCATCATATTCATAGCAGCATTATAATCAAAGAAACATCCACAGGGCCGTAACTAGGATAGTGCGACCTGTGCCACAGGGCACCACAGGGTAGGGGGCGCTGTTTGGGCCTGCTGTCAATTTTCCTGTTTATTATCATTCTCACTTGTAGCTTCCTCTCCTTTTATCCCCAGGATTTCCTGGATGCCCCAGGAGTACCCCCATCTCTTCCCTGGACCTTCCCCAGGTAGCCATGGGCCTTTTTCAGGTGCACTATCTCATATCCCTATTTAAAAATCGGGAAGGGGGGGCGCTTTGGTGCCAATGCTCTCTATGGCAAAGGGCACCAAAAAGTCTAGTTACGGCTCTGAACATCCAATAATGCCATATTTATTGTAGAAGCATTAATATAAAAAATAAACAATAATAAGCCCAAGGTACTAGTACAAAGAAGGAAGTACACAAAGAATGCCAATCCAAAAATAGTACAAAGAGTAATTGAGATGGTACAAATATAAATATTGAGAAATAAAAATCATTCATGGTATGGCCTCATCAGCAAAATGCTTAGCCACCGGTGGAGGGTCTGATCAATTGTTGAGAGCGCCATCTTAATAGAAGATCGATGCACCATATGTATCATTTTGCTAACGTAAATCAATCAATATATAAATATATAACACATTTGCTGTCACGTCAGACGATGTTTGGTCCGATATTTGGCCCCTGTATAAATTGGAAGTTCACACAGCCTGCACATTTGTATGTTCAATTCCTTAATGTTAGCTAGTTTGATTTACTTATGACCCTTGGACTGATGTCCGAGTATGTAATCTGGTCTTTTATGATGAAACTCATAGAAAAAAGTATTTTCTCTGTCGTCTTTAATCTTTGGAGTTAATAATTAATTTTTGTCAAGCTGCAATAATCTCTGGATATCCTCTTTGACCACTTTAGCATTATATCCTCTGTCGATAAGGTTTTGGCACAAGTTTTTAAGAGCATCAGGAAGCTTACTGTCACCACTCACAGTACCATAGTTGTGAATATGGCAGACCATTTTTTAGAGGCTGCAGCTGAAAGCTTCTGACCATTAGCAAGGTATTTGTCACAAGCCGACGAACTGAGAACACAGAGTGAGGAGAACACCAGGTGATCGTTTGCTGAACTCCTCTCCATCCGCTGTCCATCATCCTTGGTCTTTTCTGGATTGGCTCCTGTGGCTGTTTCCTGCTACAAGGCTGCTCCAATGCCAGTGATAGTGTTTCATGTGTTTCTGGTTCTGGGATGTCTCCTGTTTCCAGTCGAGTGTCCAGTTCTCCTGTCAGTTTTGTATTACCTGCCGTTTGTGTCATCTAGGTGGCACGGTCTGCATATTTACTACTTGCTGTTTGTGTCATCCTGGCGGCACGGTCCGCATACCAGCTTTCCGCCATTTGTGTTATCCAGGCAGCACAGACTGCACCCATTGTCCTAAGTGCGCAGTTCCATGTTCAGCTGCTTGTGTCAACCCTGCGGCAGAGGTCGCACTCCAGCGTCCAGCTGCTTGTGTCAACCCGGAATACAGCATCCTAAGTACGCAAACCAGCGTACCATCGCTTGTGGCAACCTGGCTGCACAGGGCGCAAACCAGCATCCTAAGTACTTAATCCAGCGTACCATCGCTTGTGTCAACCCAGCAGCACAGGCCACAATCCAGTGTCCAAATTACGCAATCCAGCATACCATTGCTTATGTCAACTCGGCGGCACAGGTCTCACATCAGCAACAACTTGCCAAGGCTGCTACACGGCCCAAAGGACACATCTTGCTCTAAGGCCCACAGGCCACAGCTTGCCAAGGCTTACCAGTCCTCAAGGCTGCTACATGGCCCAAAGCCTGCATCTTGCTCTACGGCTAACAGGCCACAGCTTTCCAGGGCTTAACAGCCCTCAAGGTTGCTACACGGCCTAAAGGTCACATCTTGCTCTACAGCCCACAGGCCACTGCTTGCCAAGGTTTACCAGCCCTCAAGGCTGCTGCACGGCTGAAGGGCCGCATCTAATTTCACTGCCCACGGGCCAAGACTAGTCAAAGACTTACCAGTCCTCAAGTCCTGCATATCCAGTCCTGCATATCCCAAAAGCTACATAAACTTCTCCATCCTTCGGGTTCGACTAGTTACAGCCTACCAGCCCTCAGGGCTGCTCCAAGTATTTCAGCTCTCAAGGCTGTTGCTGGACTCATCCTCTTTTGACATACCTGAATCTTAACAGTATCACCTGCCAAAATACAGAGTTTTTTCTAGCCATATTAAGGGTATTATTTTGATTTAATCTAGCATGGATCCCTCACAAAATCCTGCTCAAATTCTGGCTGGACAGATTCAGGTTCTGACCTAGAAAGTGCAGGAGCTTTTCCTTTGAGTTGAGGAGATTCGAGGTGTTTCAGCCCCTGCGGTATTTGAACCTAAGCTTAATCTACCTGACAGTTTTTCAGGGAACCAGAAGGATTTCTTGAATTTCAAAGAGAGTTGCAAACTCAATTTTAAGCTCCAGCCCAGATCCTCGGGCTCGCAGGTCCAACAAGTTGGGATTATAATTTCCCTTTACATGGAGACCCGCAGACTTGGGCCTTTGGTCTTCCCTCCACTAGTACGGCATAACAGACTGTGGACTCCTTTTTCACCGCATTGGGTTTACTTTATGATGACCCCGATAAAGCAGCTATGGAGAACAGAGCAGCCGAGGACTATTGTACAGAATTCCGTAAATGAGCAGTTGATGCAGGTTGGAATGACCCGGCCTTACGAAGCCAGTTTCAATGGGGATTGTTTGATCAAATAAAGGATATCCTAGTCCAACATCTTTCTCCGGAATCCTTATATAACCTCATGAGTTTGGCCATTCAAATTGACTGGCGACTCCGGGAGTGCAGAGTAGAAAAGATTCTACCTTCTCTGCCTCCACGATCTCCAATATGGATGGCTTCGCCTGAGTCTGAAGAACCGATGCAACAGGGAGCGTTTTGTCTTCCAGCCACAGAGAAACATAGGAGACGTTCATTGGGTCTTTGCCTCTACTGTGGCGTAAAGGACATTTGGCCCAGCTTTGTCCAGAAAAGGCAAGGTTTAGATGAGCTAGAGGACGTACATCTAGGCCTTGCATCCATCTCCCCTGAAAATTATGTCCTTATCACTACAGTGATCAATTTACCCAATGCTCAAATTTCCATCCCTACCTTCGTAGACAGCAGATCTGCGGACAATTTCATGGACCTATCCATTTTTGAGACTTTGTGCCTGAATCCTGAGTCTTTATCTTGGTCTTGACGGGGCAAGGCTTTCCAAAGTTCCAGTTGTCTTTCAGACCCCTCCTTTGCAATTGTTCATTGGAGCTCTGCATCGGGAAGAGTAGTAGTTTCTCCTTCTTCAGTGCCCACTGGCTCTGGTCGTATTGGGGTTACATTGGCTGAAAAAACATAACCCCATGATCCCATGGCAAACCAGTGAAATCCTTGAATGTGCATCATCTTGCTTTTCCCAGTGTCTATCTTGACCCATTTGTCTTGCTGCTGCCATCTCGTCCAAATCCTTGTCTATTCCTGCTCCTTATCGAGACCTAGCCGAGGTATTTTCCAAGAAAAGAGCTAACATTCTTCCGCCTCACTGTTCTTTTGATTGCGCCATTGATTTGTTACCAGGTGTCAGGCTTCCAAAAGGCAGATTATATGCATTGTCCATCCCGGAGGATAAAGCCATGCAGGAATATATTCAAGAGGCTCTGGACAAGGGATTCATTCATCCTTCTAAATCCCAAGTAGGAGTGGGTTTTTTCTTTGTCGAGAAGAAGGATGGATCACTCTGACCCTGGATTGATTTCAGTGGACTGAATAAGATCACAGTAAAGAACACAGTTCCCTTGCCACTCATCCCCATTCTCTTTGACCAATTGCATGAGGCTTCCATTTTTTCGAAAATTGATCTTAGAGGTGCCTATATCCTCATTCGCATCAGGGAAGGAGATGAGTGGAAGATGGCATTTAACATCTATTCTGGACATTTTGAGTATCTACTGTAGTTATGCTGTTTGGCCTATCCAACACCCCAGCCATCTTTCAATATTTTATCAATGAGGTGTTAAGGGATTTCTGGGAGTCTTTGCAGTAGTCTATTTAGAAGACATCCTCATCTATTCCAAGTCCATGGAGGAACATCGTAGGCATGTGAGGCAGGTCTTGCGAAGATTATTGGATAACAACTTGTATGCCAAGCTGGAGAAATGCGAGTTTGATGTGAAAGAGGTCTCATTCTTAGGCTACATCAATTCTTCGCAATGTTTCTCCATGGACCCTGGCAAGGTGAAGGCCATCTTGGATTGAAGGCCATCCAGCATTTTTTTTGGTTTTGCAAATTACTATCGCAGATTCATTAAAGCCTTATCCTCCGTTGTCTCAACCATCGTAGAACTAACTAGAAAAGGAGCTTAGGTCGCTAATTGGTCGGAAAGGAACTATGTTGTTGGCAACCGGGAGCTTCTAGCTATTAAATGGGCATTTGAGGACTGGAGGCACTGGTTAGAGGGGGCTAGAGGGGGCTAATCATGTGGTGATGGTTCTCACAGACTATAAAAATTTGGCCTATATTGAAACAGCCAAGAGGTTGAATGCAAGGTAGGCTCGCTGGGCTTTGTTCTTCACCCGGTTTAATTATTTGATCTCGTTCCGACCTGGGTCCAAGGGATACATTTACTAAGAATCGAGGGTTGATATTCATCTCGCAAATTTACTAAAGGTAAAGTCGGGTAAGATAGAGAAAGATTTCACTCTCCACACTCATAAAACTCGGGGGAGATAGCTAACTCGAATCAACACACCATTGGGAAAATTGGAATTACTTTTCACCTAAAATGTACATCTCTCAAATTTACCAGGAATCGGGATGACAAGCTCGGTTGAGATGACAGCAAACTCTCTGCCCAAATCACTTTTCTAACTCTCCACCACCTGAGCTGCGAGTTAGCTTGAAACATATACAAATCATTGTGATTTGTATATGTTTCTGCCTTTAATTAGTGAAAAATGGGGTTAAATTAATTTTAAAAAAATTACATAGCGCCCCCCCCCAAAAGCCTAACCAGCTCCGGACTTCTCAGCCTGTCCTGGTACCTAAAATGATGGGGAAAAAATGAGTAGGGTATCACCATAATTTAGGTACCAGCACCAGGCTGTAGGGCCAGTCCTGGTTTTAAATATAGGGGGCAAAAAATTGCGTAGGGGTCCCAGTATATTTAAAACCAGTACCGGACTTAAAATGACCGGGGCATAATGCCACTGCCCAAAGACCCAATTACTGGGCCTCCAGGGCCAAAGCATTCTCACCGCAAGCTGCTCAGGCCAAAGCGGGCATTTCAGGGGAGGTCCTCCCTCTCCCAAAACCCCAGGCTTGGTCTGAAGCCCGGGGCTCTTCCCCGTACCCTGGGCTGTGGGTACAGGAGTAAAGTGTAAAATAGATGGAAACTATTGTATTTTACCGTGGAACTACAGGTGCCAGCATGACTGCCCTTTGGCACTTGTGGAACTACAAGTGCCAGCAGGCGGCCAGTACCCGTACCCCCATGTAAAATAAATAGTTAAATAAAGACATGACACTGAGACAGAATAATGATGTTAAGGGTATTACCATTGGGGATCAGGAATGCAAGTTATCCTTATTTACAAATTATATGTTGGTTTTCATCTCAGATCCCTTATGTTCTATCCCTGCAATTCTAGGTACAATTTCTGTCTTCAGCTCTTTTGCAGGCTATCGCATTAACGTAGATAAGTCAGAATTGCTTCCTATCAATGCACCTACATTTCTATCCTCACATCCTCTTATTGCCTCTCTTTTTGCGGTCGTGACACATAAACTCAAATATTTGGGTATTTACATACCAGCTCAACTATCCTCCCTTTATTAGTTAAACTACTCCCCATTATTGAACAGATTACAATCCCAACTTTTAAATTGGAAAGATCTGAAACTTTCACTTCTAGGCAGAGTAATATTTATTAAAAGTATAATATTTCCGAAATTAGCAATTATTTTGCAGTCCCTACCTATCACACTAACAAAGGCTGATATATTACATTTTACACAATTTTTTTTAAAGTTTATTTGGAAATATCAGAAGCCTAGGATGCCTCGATCCCGAACCTATCTACCGAAACGCAAAGGAGGGTTTAGCGTCCCAAATATTGATGCTTTTGCAAAGTCAGCGCTATTTAGATATGTAACTGATTGGTTATTTCACACTGATCATTATACTAATCCTATTTTAGAGAGGGCTCTGTTCTACCCCAATGCTCCAGCAGCTCTGTTACACATGCCAAAAGCAAAACTCCCTTCGACCCTCCGATCCAATGTTTTGTTCTGGGATACCTATAACGCTTGGCTGAAGGTTAATGTGTATCTGAAGACAGACCCTTTTTCATCACCATATGTCCCTTTGTGGGGTAACCCAGCCTTTCCTCCTTCTCTGGACAGTCGCCTGTATAAACAATGGAGTCATAAGGGTATCATGTCCATCAAAGATGTATTTGACCCAGGTGGCACTATGTACTCATTTGCACAGTTACGTGAGAAATATGGGACCTCATTCAGACCCGCTCGCAAGCGGGTCGATGTTTAGGCCCTGCGCACGTGCAGCGGCCGCACTGCGCGTACGCAAGCCACGGAGCGAGAGAAAAATTATTTCACTCCTGGGGGTCGCTACCAACGGGGCGGCTGTCGATGTTGATCAACAGCTCGCCCAGTTTAGTAGGCGGGGAGGGGGGGTGGATTCACAAACGGAGGCGTTCCTTAAGGAACACATGCCGTTTTGTGGGCGGCCGCACTGACATCAGCAGTGATGTCAGTGGGGAGCTTCCTGCTAGATCAGAGCAGGAAGCGCACTGGGGCTTGTGGTTGCTGAGACCCAACCTCAAGGGTCTCGTCGCAAGCCCCGATGGTCGCGATGGTCTTGACCATTGCGACCATCAACCTGGTCGGTCGCTAAAGCTGTGGGGGTACCCACAGCTTAGCTAGCAACCAGGAGGCCGCACTTCACAAGACAAGCGGCCGCCCACATTCAGAGCGACCACTCGCATTTTGCGAGCGCCTCTGAATGAGGGCCATGGTCTCCCCAACCATCATTTTTTTATGTTTTTGCAGACATGTCACTATATTCAATCATTGTTGAACCCCTTGCGGAATTCAGACATTCCAGATATTTTATCTCATATTTTCACTTTATGTCTAAACTAAATTTAAAATAAAGAATCTTTATGGCCACTTAATTGAATTGCCCATGCAGGCTTGGTCATCTATAGCAATGGCATGGCGGATGGAAATACCGAATTACATGATTTTGAATCAATTCTTGCAGGTCTAGATGTTGTTTTGCCATGTCTTAAGTCAGCACGGTTGCAGGAGATTCATCTTAGAGTGCTTAACCGTACTTATATATCTCCTGCTCAAAGGAAGCATTTTGTACCATTAGAGACCGGAAGATGTGGTAAGTGTAACTGTTCAAATGCCTCTCTCTCTCATAATCTGTGGTATTGCAGGAAGAGTACCAAATTTTGGAATAAAGTTTTATATTATCTAAACTCCACACTGAAACTTAAATTATCTAAGAATGCTGCCGCCCTTCTCTTTGCTGATTTCTCGGTGTGGGAAACAGAATCTTCCCTAGATCTGTGGAAGCTCTCTCTGAGGGTTATGGTCACAATAGCCAAGCATTTAATTCTCAAATATTGGATCTGCAAATCAGCTCCAATGCTGAATGAATGGAAAACTGCCCTATTGGAGGTCCTTTATTGTGAACGTCGCCTGGCTATTCTTAATGTTGAAAAAGGGATTATAGCTTTCTCAAACAAATGGGAACTCTATATACAGTGTTTAAATATTCAAACTCAAAACAATATTTCGAAAGTTTTCGAACATACAGAATGGTTCCTATTACGACAGATCACTTAGGATCATATTCTGTATATCTCCATGTGCCCCTTTTTGATGTACTCTTCTCTTTCTTCTTTTGTCTTTTCCGCTTGGAACGTCCCTCTGACATTCTATTCGATTCTATTTTTAGTCATATCTTGTATTACTCTCTTTTCTTAATAATCCCCTGTAGCGACTCAGGTTATATGATAATTATTGTGTAATGTGAACTGTTTGAGGTAATAGATTGCACACTGCGGATTTCATGTTTAGACATATTGCATTGAAAATTATGTGTAGTATATGTAATTTTATTATATTTAGTACATTTTCAGGCACTTATTTGTGCATTTTGAATTATTTACAGTTTCTATTTGTTCTCATTTGAAAAAATGAAAAACTTGAAACAGTGATTGTATATTGTTAACTTCAAAAAATAACAGTTTCTTATTTGAATGTTTCAATGTATTCAATTCTTGAATTATACAATGTATAACAATTTTTTTTTACTGTTCAATAAACAGATTTTAAAAAAATAAATAAAGACATGACACACACACTGTAGTTAGACAGATGTTTCTGTCCTCTTCTCCAAGTAGAATCCGTGTGCATGGCCCTGCAAAAAAAATCGTATACTCACTGACATCTTTGCGCTGCTCTCTGTAGCATCCAGGCTCTTTTTTTTTTATTTTAACAAGGCGAACTTTTGTAAGTATATGCTGTTACATATACTGTACTTACACTACATGAAATGACAGAAGATCGGGATCATCTGTAATTTCTCATGGGCCGCTAGCCAATCAGCGGCCGCTTTACATGTAGCAGCCGCTCATTGGCTGGGACAACCTGGCCCTGCAGCCTGGTGCTGCTTCTTAAATTATGGTGGTACCCTACTCATTTTGTTCCCCATAATTTTAGGAACCAGGACTGGCTGGCGAGTCCGGGGCTGGTTATGCTTTTGGGCCCTACGTCATTTTTTTTATACAATTAACCCATTTTTTACAAGCACAACACAAGCAGCTTACACATATCTCACTCATATGTGCAGGCTGCTTGCTAGGGAGAGTTGTGCAGAGAGAAATCACTGCAATCTCAGGTAAGATAAGTCACTCAAGCTTGCTGTAAAATCACCCGAGAAACTCGACCTACATCACCATCGGCATACTCGTTTAGCCTCAAATCGCCTGTTGGTAAATTTGAGAGATAAAAAGTGATTAAATCACCCCAGTTCAGGTGATCTGGAGCGAGATGAATCTCATTGCAAATCGGGAACATCTCGAATCTTAGTAAATTTACCCCTAAGAATATAAAGGCAGACGCCCTTTCTCGAAGTTTCTCTTTCAATCAGCCTCCAATTGCTTCGGAAGAGACCAACATTCAGGCTTCCCGGATTCATCTAGCCTTGACTAGAACCTTGGCGGATTCCCTTAAGCAATGCCAGTCTGAAGCTCCTCCTGAAATCCCTCCAGGATTGATGTTTGTCCCTGAGAGATCTCGTAAGGCAGTCCTGAACGACTTCTACTCGTCCAAAGCTGTTGGTCATCCAGGCATTGCTAGGACTCTTGAACTACTTTGCCGTTCAGTTTGGAGGCAGTCCATGTCTTGTGATTTGCATGAGTTTGTGGCAGCTTGTGATGTCTGTTCCAGAAACAAGACTCTCCGGACTACTCCTCCTGGCTTGTTATATCCACTGCCTACTCCTACTAAGCCTTGGACCCATATTGCAATGGATTTCATGCTGGATCTTCCATCATCTTCTCGCTGTTCGGTCATCTGGACTGTGGTGGACTGATTCTCAAAGATGGTACATTTTGTTCCCATCAGCAAATTGCCTTCAGCTAAAGAATTGGCAGTTCTCTTTATTCAACATGTTTTTAGACCTCATGGACTTCCATCAGACATTGTCTCAGATCATGGTACCCAATTTTGTGCTCGGTTTTGAAGGCGCTTTTGTGGTGATATGGGTATCAATGTCAGTCTGTCATCAGGGTACCACCCACAGCCCAACGGATAGACGGAGCAGGCCAATCTTACCCTGGAGCAGTACCTCCACTGCTTCATCTCCAAGTGTCAAAACAACTGGGTTACTCTTTTGCCGTTTACTGAATTTGCATACAACAATTCCTGCCATTCTACTTCTTCAGTGTCTCCTTTTTTCTGCAATTTTGGGACTCATATTTGGAGTAATTCCTTTGAGACTACATCAACCACAACTCCTTCATCCTCATCTGTTTCTAGGTTATGGTCAGCCTGGAAGAAAGTGCACCATTCTCTTCTTCAAGCATCTGGTCGTTCCAAGGTTTGGGCTGACAAACATCATAGGCCCTGTAATTTCAAAGTGGGAGACTTAGTTTGGCAGTCCTCCAGAAACATTAACCTGCACCAGAGATCACAGAAGTTGGGTCCCAAGTTCATTGGCCTTTTTAGAATTATTTCTCAAGTGAATCCTGTGGCCTTTCGACTGAAGTTACCCCAGACTCTCAGGGTTAACACCACTTTCCATTATTCTCTCCTGAAACCGGTTTTCTTTTCCTCCAAGTTTTCTCTGAGGCGTTCAGTCAGGCCTCCACTTGTGCTCGTTCAAGGTCGCCAGGAGTTTGTTATGGAAAAACTTCTTGACTCCACAATTTCACAAAGTTGCCTTCAGTTTCTTGTCCACTGGAAAGGGTATGGACTGAAGGAGCGCTCCTGGATTCCTGAAAGGTCTTTACATGCTCCTACCCTAAAGAAAAGGTTTTTTGAGAAATTTCCTGACAAACCAGGGTCTAGGGGTTCCTTAACCCCTTGTCAACAGGGGGTACTGTCACAAGCCACTGCACTGAGAACACAGGGCGAATCAAACGCCAGGTGATCATTCACTGAACACCTCCCCATCAGCTGTCCATCATCCTTGGTCTGTCCTGGATTGGCTCCTGTGGCAATTTCATGCTAGTGCGAAGGCTGCTCCGATGTCGGTAATAGCGTTTCACATGTTTCTGGTTCTGGCTTGTCTCCTGTTTCCAGTTGAGTGTCCAGTTCTCCTGTCACACAAGAAACAGGTCATCAGATGCGCACGTACAAAGCAATATATTTGGAAAATGACAAGTTGAACATGATGTGTTGTTGTTCATAATCATACAAGTATAGATTTGCATAGGATGGGGCCATGTTCGACCCAATTGAAACTCATTTCAGCTGCAAGAACTTATTAAGCAAAAAATATGTTTTATGCAAAATAATGTCCTTAAGCAAAAGCAAATATTCAATAGGTGGACCACATTAGTGTGGGCTGAATGCAACTACCCTCCTCACTGCATCCTAACCCTCACAATGTTCAATATTCATGTATATACAACTGATGTGAAGCATCACTAGTAATGACCAGCAGGAGGTTGACCAAAATCCCTTAATTTTACAAGAAAGATAGGAGGTGTCCATAATAAAGAATGGTGTATTCTGAACAACAGGTTCCAAAAAATAGTAAACATACAGTACAGTATTGTGACAAAGTTTGAAGGTTATTATTGGTCTAATTGCATCTTTGGCAATACATACAGTAGTAATATTTTTGGGAATTCCTGAACCAAAAATTCAACTGTTTGTCAATCCATCCATTAGTAAATCCCATCTCAATCACAGAATTTGGTAGAATCACAGCTACTGTCAGACAGTTGTCTATTGAGCTCCTCAATATAATCTTACAATTTACTGTAGGATAATCATGCCTCCACCTTTATCCACTGGGCGAATCACAATGTGTCATTTTCATGCAAAGAACATATTGCAATTTCTTCATCCTTTGTCAGATGGTAGTGAGAGTCCTTTTGATTGTGTAAGTATGGTATAGTATCCTGCATGTACAGTGGGTGGGTAATTGAAGCCTCTAGAGCTAGGGGGATGATGTGAAGGATGACATAAAAATATATAAAAATAAATAAATATTTTCCTTATGTCCCAAGTGGTCAATAGTCAAGTGTGGACATGTAATGGGAAACATAAAAAGAACAGGTGTTTTCTTGGCACATATTTGCCCTGCTTGCAAAATAAATCCTTGAGTCTGAGCTGTCGATAAAGCTTGTACAGCTCAGTTTCCCAATCTAAGGGGTTATGCTTAAAAGTTTTAAAAAATTACAGCCCTTTGTATTAGAGATGCGTGGTTCGGTTTTCCTGAAATACAGATGTGTCCTTATACTGCAGTCATGCCAAAAAGCCCCTCTTGGCGTGCCAGGTCCCATGAGACTCTGCTAAGGCCGAGTGGCTTTTGCTGAAATGCCTCTAAATTGCAATGCAATGTGACTAGGATGCACTTTGATATGTAACACTTGCAGTGGCTGCAGCTTTGTTCATTCCAAATTCTGTTGTGCTTCATTTGCCAGGAAAGTCTTGCTGCGGGCCATTCATGTGATGGTTTATTGCCAATGTTGACAACTAGCATCCAGTGAGGGCACAGCACATCCAGCTGTGCTCAGGAGGTGAGACTCCTTGCTTAATCAATTGCCTTCTGGCTGACCACACCCCCGCCATGCTGGTCAAACTAACTGTGACAGCACACAATAGGCCACTCATAAATTTCAGCTCCAGACCCATGTAGACCTTAATCTGATCTAGCTACTGTGATATCCAGAAAACCTTCTTCAGAAAACCTGCTCAGCATTGCTACAGTATTCAGGTTCCATTGCCATCCAGGTGAATTTGTGTTTCCCAAAGGATTTTTTTGGTGCTGCGCCAAGTTTCTTGTTACCTGTATTCATCAAGGACATTTCCTGTACTACTGCTATTCTACCTGCATGCAATATACTGTGTCTTTTATTGTTTTGTATACTCTTTAGCCTTCAAGGGCTCCGCGTTATCCTGCATTCACGTGTGTTGTTGTGAAATAAACCTTTTATGCATCTGCTTCGGAAATCAGTACTTGGTTTATGTACACTGTGAAATCATAACACTTTCTTCATGCATTTAATACTTGGAAGTGAATTCTGTATAATGTTGTATGCATCTTACTATTCCACAGGTTCTCAAACTCGGTCCTCAGGACCCCAAACAGTGCATGTTTTGCAGGTCTCCTCACATAATTACTAGTAAAACAGTTAGCTGCACCTGTGGATTTTTAAAATGTGTCAGTGATTATTGAATACACCTGTGCACCTGCTGGGTGACCTGCAAAAAGTGAACTGTGTGGGGTCCTGAGGACCGAGTTTGAGAACCACTGTACTATTTGTTCACATAATTGTGTGCACTTGGATTACTAGTCATCTACGGCAGTATTTCCCAAGTCCAGTCCTCAGAAACCCCTAACATTGCATGTTTTACAGATCTCCTAAATGGTGCACAGCTGTATTTATTACTGGCTGACACATTCTAAAAGATCCACAGGTGGTGCTAATTATTTCAATTGTGATACTGAGGAGGTCAGTACAACTAGCACTGTTAAGGGTCCCTGAGGACTGAGGTTGGGAAATACTGTTCTATGGTGTGCATTTTTCCCTACTGTATACTATGTGCAAAAAATATATCTAGAAGTGGGTTGGGTACAAAATGTCGACGTTCATAACATCAGCATGAGAATGTCAATATGGTCATAATGTCAATGTCCTGGTGGTCCCAACAGCTGAAGAGACTCCAATGGTGTCTTCAGGTTCCCGGTGGTCATGTGACCATCATTTCTGGGTCAGATCTCTAATCCTCCTGCGTTCTGGTAAATATTTCTCAGCTATCACTAACCCTCCAGCTCACAGCCTAACCTTAATGTTGACATTCTGCCAATGTCGACATCCCATCTGTCGACATCTAAAAATGCCGGCCAGTTGCCTGCTGACATTTTATCAATGTCAACATCATAACTGTTGACACTGTGGTGTTGACTTTATGAATGTCAGCATTGTTACTATTGACCTTATCCCCCTATAAACAGGCATATTTTCCTGTATGTCTAGGTCAGCCTTATCCTCAGTTGTGTCAATATATACACCCTAACTGAATTTTGCCATGTCTAAAGTATAGATGTCATTGAAACGTGCATGACTTTTCATACTTACCGTCTGGTACTTACAAGTGACCACGCATAGAGCATGTGCAATGCTCTGCAAATGGGCATACATTACAATCTGCATCAACCCCACTGTGTTCCTTGTGGTATTTGACAAACTGACCCTTTCATATATGACCACTTAGCTACAGATTTGGCCATTGGCTAAATGAATAATCATGCAGAGTTACCAGTTCAGAAAACAGTCTTTGTATATTAATTTTGGCATTCACAGTCACTATTAAAGCTGAGTATGGGGAAACTAATATTGATAGGCTCTATAAACACATTGTTCTTATGTTCTTAGGGCCTGATACAGAGATGTATGCAAACTTGATGGTTTGCGTGAATCTCCGCTGTCATGATGGTGATCTGAGGCAGTGTCTACGGATGCTGCACTGGGATCGCAGATGCATTAAGGTGGTGTTTATTTCCTACAGACACCTCCTGCTGCCTTTGCATTTGAGTTGGATGGAATGACACAGTTGCTTCCTAGCGGCTGTGCAATTCTGAATCAGGCCCTAGATTGTATGAGACCTCATGTAACAAGACCTTGACATTTGTATTTTCTCATCACTTGCATTGACACAGGTAAATAGTGTGCTGGGTTTTAGGACTAAAATACAGGGCTGTGCAATGCACACCTGGAACACTAGCCTGTAATTCCTGACATTTTTATTTTATAGGTAACAAAATACAATAATGTCATCTTACAGAAATCACAACTCTACTTCTATCAATGGGTTTAGGCCACATATATAGACCTTGGTTTTAAATAAAGGCAGCTGAAACTACAGTACTGCTCGTAATAGTTTTAAGCAGTCCCATATTGGATTAACTCTTGAACATGTATTTATAAATATAACATGGTTTTCAGGTTAATTTTTTAACAAATATGTATAAAAACAATGTTTATTTATGCCACATCTTACTATAACTAGAACAATAAAATATGCAGCCATATAAACTTTTCTTATGTGCAATTTTCTATTTTCCTATTTTTAAATGTGACATATGGTATCCATAAAGTTATGTGGTAAACTATGTAGCACATTATTTAATTACTTATATTTAATATTTATAATAATAACTATGTTCTGCACTTACAAAAAAAATCTTGGCATTAGGTTTTAGTAAAGCAGGCACACAATGTAATATGTAAAGAATGGATATATAATTTGGGGTCGTGGTTTTAGTTAGTTAAGTATTTTCTGGTTAAACTTCTGTTACACCTTCCACAGGAACTCATAGTCATATAGGCAGTCATCCAGACCACAGACAAGGAGGATTTTTTCCCTGTGGTCCAGACTAAATGAATGACCATGAAAACAAATGAAATAATGAAATTCAGAGAGAAGATAAATCTACCACTTACTGTAGTATGACTAACATTTGGCGCAGCAGTGCGCTGTGCTCCACTACACTCTGGTCAAAGTTTCATGATGGATACATTGATTGTTATTTACTAGCTTTTTATGAATACCACAAAAATGAATCAAACTTTTTTTCAGCAGTACCAGACAAATAAGAGCTCGTTGCTGATTGGTTGTTGTTTAAACTCCCCATTGCCTGATGAGTGTTCCCTCCTAACAGTGCAGGTTAAACCATCAACCATAATCATAATCATAATGAAATAACGACACAGAGACTTGTATAAGTGGAAAGGAAGGTCAGTTTTATTTATTTTTAAACTAATTAAACTATTTAATATATAACTGAACTAATAGAAGAAGAAAGAAAGACAGACAAAGTATGGTGGCACAGAAAGAACAGCCCCACAATGCAAGATCACCAACTGCACACACACTGATCTTCTAAATGGGAGGCGAGCAGCCAGCCCATTACCACACCCAAGGTATCCACCTCCCACCCCAATGACACGATATGAGGCCCACCTGGTTAGGTGGTTGCTGCTGACCCCAGTAGGGTAGAATCAGCCTAAGCCATGAATTGGAAGGGAGAGCACCTCCAGCTCCAAAGATAGATGGTGACTGCTACTGTTCTTTCCCACCAACAGCGGTTCACAGCTAAGAACCGCACCGCCACCATACCCTAATCTACCACACCTTGACTCCCTCCAACTAACTTCTCAATAAATCTACAAAAACACCCTTTGACATTCCAGTGCACCATCCATCCTTCAGATAAAAGCATCCTTATTCCTAATCAAATTACCGTATATACTCGAGTATAAGTCAACCCGAATATAAGCCGAGGTACCTAACTTTACCACAAAAAACTGGGAAAACTTATTGACTCGAGTATAAGCCTAGGGTGGGAAATGCAGTAGCTACTGGTAGTAATCCCCCCTGGTACTGCCCCCAGTAGTAATATCCCCCCCTGGTAGTGCCCCCAGTAGTACTCCCCCCTGGTAGTGCCCCCAGTAGTACTCCCCCCTGGTAGTGCCCCCAGTAGTAATATCCCCCCCCCTGGTAGTGCCCCCAGTAGTAATCCCCACCTGGTAGTGCCCCCAGTAGTAATCCCCCCTGGTAGTGCCCCCAGTAGTAACCCCCCTGGTAGTGCCCCCAGTAGTAATATCCCCCCCTGGTAGTGCCCCCAGTAGTAGCCCCCCCAATAGAGAGAGACGTACCAGTAATAAAAAAAAAAACACTTACCTGAAACCCCACTCCTGGTCCCGACACTGCTATCGGCTCCTCCAGCCGCTTTGCATTATGGGAGAGACGTCATGACATCATGACATCTATCCCATTACCCACTGCAGGAGCCGGAAGATGGCTCCCACAGTGGGAGCAGCAGCAGCCAATGAGAGTGACAGACTCTCATTGGCTGCTAATTACAACAAACACACAGCTGCCGGCGCAGGCGGCTGTGTGTTTGGCACTGTGTAGTGCTGACCGAACTCCGTCCGGTCAGCGCTACACACGCAATGCATCTGTGTCACAGAGACACAGTCTGCACCGCAGCCTGCATGGTACGCAGCTGAGTGAGGTGCCCTCCAATATGTGGTGCCCTACTCAGCTGTGTAACGGAAGAACCGGCCCTGGTCCTGGAGCATCAATCAAGTATAAGCCGAGGTGGAGCTTTTTCAGCACAAAAAATGTGCTGAAAAACTTGGCTTATACTCAAGTATATACGGTATGTAAAAGAACCACTCCTCCAAAACCCCGGACACTGCAACTCACAACCAGGGCCCCAGGAGACAAAACAAGCTCTCCAGATCCGCTGTAGAATGTCAAAACACAAAACTAAACAATAGGGGCACATGGCAATGATTGTCTCCAAATGAGCTGAAATGGAACACCTCAAAAACCCTAAATGATCTAACACTCTCCAAAACTGGGAATAAATCCAGTAAATTAAATAAATACACAACAAAAACACAAAGAGGAAAGAAAAAAGTACTAAAGACAGAAGCCTAAGACATGGAGAGAGAGAGGGGGGCAGGGAGTGAAGATCCTAACTTGACCTAAGGCAAAACACAAAATGTCCACCAGTCGGCATGCAGCCTAAGTTAAAAACTAGTGGTCAAACAAAATTCCTCAGGACCCCCAAATATGACAAGAAGCTAGTCCTCAAGTTAGGATGCAAAGCAACATTTTGCTGAAGTCTAAGGTACATATGAGCATTAAACTTCCATCGGCCTTTGGCCTTACTCTGATCAATGGAAAAACCTGATGTAGTGGTCAACACAGCTGCACCAATTCAGACACTGAAAACCGAAAAACTGCAAAAAAAAATGGTAATTACCACACAGAAAGACGCATATAGATTTGGCGCAGACCAACAGTATGAACAGGGATCAATATTGGCCCACCCATTCAGCTCTCTTGACTAAGAAACACTTGGAAAAGTCCTCCAGGCCCATGGCATGGAGTAAATTGGGACAGGCCTGCCAACATCATTGCCGCTATAGCACTTGGCCTGTCCTGATGCAAAAAATCTCTGCACAAAAGCAAGATAAGCTTTCTACTGGTCTTACCTCCATGGCCCAAAAATCAAACGCCATGCCAACCAGCAACCTGATAAATTGCAAGGTCCCGGGAGCTAAGGACCGTTACACTAGCCCCTACATGCCGGCTCGAACAACATACAATGCAGGACAAATTGAAAAAGCGAACATATAGCCATCAAGGAAGGTGCACGCTGTTGATTGACAGCCTGAACTGTACCAAAAGTATAACACCAAAACAACACTACAATGACCTAATGAAGGACCCGAGCGTTTAAGTGAAACCATGATAGGAAAGAGCTCAAGAAGGAGTAGATCATTCGTTAAGCCCCCGGTTACCCGCTCATCGGGCTAAGAGGCAGCATACTACCGACCCCCAAAATAAGCCAGAAGAGCCCGCTGCATCGGTAAACAAATGGAGAACGCAGTTGGGCTCTACTGGCAAAACCCAAATGCGAGTTGCATGAAATGCAAACATAAATTCCACCCAAACCCTGAGGTCCCTTTTAATCTCCGCCGCAAAATGAATAAAGTGATCTGGTTTATGCTAACCCGTCTGACCCAGTGTAACAATGTGCCAAATGTGATGAAAAAATGCGCAAGAGATCGAGCACTCCATGGGAAGGCATCCATCAAAATAGAATCCGTCCTGCAGCTGAAAACCCATGAACCGAAACTAATCCGATGCACAGGCAACAACTGAAAGGCGGACTCCGTATCAATCTTAGCCATGAGAGCCCCGATTATGAATGACCTGATGATATCAAAGCCTTGTCAAATGACTAAAGCCTAAAAAATTGACTGGTATGTCACCGGACACTGGTCCTCTGGAATCGTATTATTAACCCAGGAGCCCAAAGGACTAGACATTCTGGATAAGCCTGAATTTGCCCTGCACCCTGTTCTACCTCAGCGGCGCTGGAAAAATTGCCTGCAAATTAATACCACGACGAGCTTGTGCAATCCTAACCTATAAAAGGAAGGCAACAGCCATGAAGAAATTCTTTCTTGCAAAATAGCAGCGTGCAAATTCATAGGCTAGATGTGAAGCCAAAAGGACATAGTGGTCATATCTACTGGCGTGGGGGCCCTGCCTAGCGCCAGGACCCCCAAACAGTCCACTGGATAAGGGACCCGCCCACTGACGGATGCCACACGACTACAGTCCTTTGCCGGATGCGCACCCCCTGCAATGGAGACATTGGTGCCTAAATCAACCTTTTTGCCCAAAGGGACAGTGCCCATTGTTAAAAGAAAAGTAATCTGCTAACGTTGCAGCTACCGCGGTGGAAGCACCCCAAATTATGCCACAATGAGCCACCCTACATGTCTCACAAGCCAAATGTAATGACGGCCTGACCTTGTTGCTTATGATGGAATCTTAGTCATAGGTCCATTGCACCTGACCCTCAACCGACCATTACCGGCCGTGGATCAGGTGCAAACAATATAGTGTGCTCATTTGCTCCACAGGACGCATATTCAAGCCCATTCATTCTGTTCAAGCATTGCAAGCTTTAGATTTCAACGTGAATATGGCAACGTAACGACCTACTCGATATGGTTCCCTGATCCGCATTCAGAGAACCCGGAGGACAGCCGTGTTAGCACAATGTACGGCTCCATCCGAGTTCTCCAATTCAGAAGAAATATGGATGCTAGGCTTATGCTTTCATCGTCGCTTTGACTAAGTATACCACCCAATCTGCATAAAGCGCAAAAGTTGACTCTTCAGCGCTGACTGTCTGTTCGCCATGTCCAGGAACTGCAGTCACATCGCCAATCCTGTGGGAGCACAATTCTCTGGAACCACAGCCTCTGAAAGAGAAACAGAAACCAAAAGAGCAACAGGACCAGCCACTGTAGACCTTGCACTATCCTACAAAGTAGCATATTACATATTGGCCGCATTCATAGCAGTATTAGGGCCCCCTTCATAGTCTGTCGCAACCACGCCAGCTGGAGGATCCCTGAAGCTCCCAAAACCAACACCAAAATCTGAAAAAATAACCCAGACAATAGGGGGCCATCTGAGCTGTGTGAATAAATAATATGCGTAGATGCACTGTCAAAGGCGCCACTTGGGGTACTGTTAACAAAGGTGCCACAGCAGTAGCCATAGCAACCATGAATGCAAAGGGGGGGTTACGGTTATCGCTACTGCCAATGGGGCCAAAGTGTATTATACAGTGCGGTGTGACCAGAGCTATTTTGCTAGAAAAGTAGGTCCAGGAACTGTGGGTGGCACTGCTGGGGGTGGAGCTATAGAAAATTAATTATAAATATATATACATGTATACATATATACACATATATACATACATACAGTACAGTACACACATATACATCCACATACATACACACATATCCAAATACAAACCATATACACATATACAGTCTCGAGAAAAGAAGGCACTCAAAAGGGACTTTATTATCTTGTACATTATAGTCAATGAGATGTTCAGGAACTGAGGTCCTGCTTGTTCCTGCTGAAAAATAGCCCTCGGTGTGACCATTATCTGTGTATACTCAGTATTATTATACATGGCGGTGTGCTCACCATAAGTGTTCACCTCAGTGTCATCACTATAAACTTTGTATTATTACACAGAGTGATATGCTCCCCATCAGAGCTCACCTCAGTGTTATAACTATAAACTGTGCATACTCAGTTTTATTATACAGAGTGATATGCTCCCCATAAGTGCTCACCTCAGTGTCATCACTATAAACTTCGTATTATTACACAGAGTGATATGCTCCCCATAAGTGCTCACCTCAGTGTTATAACTATAAACTAGGGATGAGCGAGTCCGGATTTTTGAAATCTGACCCCCCCCCCCCCCATCCGAGCCGGGAACCGAGTACGGCACAGGTTTTCCTACCAGACTTGGTTCCTGGAACATGGCAAAATGTCATCATCCTGCTGTCGGATTCTCACGGGTTTTGGATTCTATAAAGGTCCCGTGATCACCGCCATTTTTCATTCCGGCTGTGGAGTGAGCAGAGAGAGGGAGCTGGGAGCTGTTGCCTACTGTTGTGTCACTGTGTTAAACAAACTTATAATAAAGTACTTATATTATATACATTACATACTGGGCTGGCTGGCTACTGTGAAGAGGGAGGGAGCTGGGAGCTGTTGCTGACGCTGACCATAGGGGCTGGCTGGCTACTGTTGTCCATATACATAGGGGCTGGCTGGTTACTGTTGTCCATATAGGGGCTGGCTGTTGTCTTGTCCATAGGGGCTGGCTGGCTGGCTGTAGTGCTGTGTTGTCCAGGGGGTGCTCTGTCCTTCAGGGGTGCTCTCTTCACCCACCCCCAGTGTGAAAAAAATAAATATATTTTTTTTCTGTGTGTGTGTTAGCCACACCTGTCATCGGCATAGGTGCACAGGGGTGCTCGTGTCTGTCAAGGGGCTGCTGCCCAAAAATAAAAATAATTTTTGCAGGAGCTGCCCTGTGTGGTGTAGAGTACCGGTGCCCTTCATCCAAATATTTTTTACAGGGGCTGTCCTGTGTGGTGTAAGCTGTCCTTCATCCAAATATTTTTTCCAGGGGCTGTCCTGTGTGGTGTAAGCTGCTCTTCATCCAAATAATTTTTACAGGGGCTGTCCTGTGTGGCGTACACTGCCCTTCATACAAATAATTTTTACAGGGGCTGTCCTGTGTGGTGTACGCTGCCCTTCATCCAAATAATTTTTTGCAGGGGCTGTCCTGTCTGGCGTACACTGCCCTTCATACAAATAATTTTTACAGGGGCTGTCCTGTGTTGTGTACGCTGCCCTTCATCCAAATATTTTGTGCCATTTACGACACAGAGTGGCAAGGAATGGCTATGGCCCTGGCCTATGTTCATGACTAATGGTTCAGCTTCACATGATGATGGAAGCCCTCCTCCTTCTGCTAGAAAGTTAAAAGATTTAAGCTGGCAATAGCACAGCAAAGAACTCTGCGTTCTAAGAAGATATCACAAGTCCACAAGGAGAGTCCAAATGTGGCGTCGGTTGCGATGTCTGACCTTCCCAACACTGGACGGGAAGAGGTGGTTCCTTCCACCATTTGCACGCCCTCTGCAAGTGCTGGAAGGAGCACCCACAGTCATGTTGCTGATATTCAAATTGAAAATGTCACTGTTGAAGTACAATGGGATGAGGATATTGGTGGAGGAGGAAGTTGACGATGAGGATTCTGATGGTGATGTGGTTTGTTTAAATCAGGTACCAAGGGATAAAGTTGTTGTCCATGGGATGAAAAAGCCCATCGTCATGCCTGGGCAGAAGACCAAAAATTCCAGCTCTTTGGTCTGGAAATATTTCTATCCAAATCCAAACAACAACTGCCTTGCCATATGTAACGTATTTAAAGGTGTAATAAGTAGGGGTAAGGACGTTAACCACCTAGGAACATCCTCCCTTATCCGTCACCTGCAGTGCGTTCATAAAAAGTCACTGTCAAGTTCAGAAACTGTGGCTAAGACCGTAAGTAGTCCAGGGACACCTAAATCTCTTTGTCCTGTTGTATCCAAGCGCCTGCAAACCACACCATCAACTCCCTCCTCGTCAATTTCCTCCTCAATCAGGATTGAAAGTAGTCCTGCAGGCCATGTCACTGGCCTGACTGACTCCTCTCCTATCCGGGATTCCTCCGGAGGATCCTGCATTGCTACGCCTACTACTGCCGCTGCTGCTGGGAGTCGTTCATCATCCCAGAGAGGAAGTTGGAACACCACTACTTTTGTTACTAAGCAATTGACCTTCCAACAGTTCTTAGCAAGGAGAATGTGGTGTATGCTATCCTTCATCCAAATAATTTTTACAGGGGTTGTCCTGTGTGGTGTACGCTGCCATTAATCCAAATAATTTTTACAGGGGTTGTCCTGTGCGGTGTACGCTGCCCTTAATCCAAATAATTTTTACAGGGGCTGCCCTGTGTGGTGTACGCTGCCCTTCATCCAAATAATTTTTACAGGGGCTGCCCTGTGTGGTGTACGCTGCCCTTCATCCAAATAATTTTTATAGGGGTTATTCACTCCATAAAAATAATGCACTCCATAAAAATAACGGAGGACAAAAATTTGGAGGATAAAATAGGGAAAAATCAAGAACCACTTCTTCCTAGTGCTGAAGCTGCTGCCACTAGTCATAGATGATGAAATGCCATCAACGTCGTCTGCCAAGGCCAATGCCCAATGTCATAGTAGAGGGCATGTAAAATCCAAAAAGTCAAAATTCATTAAAATGTGTTGGGGGGGGGGGGGATTGGGGAGAAGTGAGTGTCTAAAAGTCTGCCATAGATGAGAGAGGTACAGTAAGAGACAGGAAGATCTGGGAGATGAGGTAGACAGATGAGAGACAAGGTAAAAAAACACCTGCAATGTTGGGCAAAATATCAGTATAGCATATTAGTCACACATGCAAAAAAGATGTCTTACCTTATTATTAAACATGAGGCTGAGCAGTATTGTAGGATAAAAATTTACATTGATTCAGAGATTGACGCTAATGCGATTTTTAGGCAGATCGAGCAATTGTTTTAAATTGCACATGTGTATAACTGCACTGCGCACGTGCTGCAATTGACTTGTGATTCTGCATGCACAGAGAACTCATTCACAAAGTGAGTGACAAGTAGCCAGCATTTGGGGGAGGTAACGGGGGGTGTTCAGAAAAACGTAGGCGCGTCTGACCGTTTAAATGCCATTACATGGTCGTGCATAAATTAGCCCTTGCGATCTCCTACGCAGCATGAGAGTACTCTGCATGTCAGGAGAGCTGCCGCATCAGTGGCTGGTCAGACCTGCCTCAAGGGCAAGATGGCCCCTCATTCTGTGTCGATGTTTCCGATATTTACGCAGGTAAGCAACATCGTACGCATATGAGAATGGCATCATTATGCTCAGGTAAGCTTTGGAAGCATATTTCGCTGCTGCATTCCGTGCGAAATTGCAGCTGCGATCGCATTAGCGTCCATCTCTGAATCAGGCCCCTTGTCCTAATGTAGTAGTTAGCAAATTATAGTGTTACTGTTACATGATGTACAGGTACCATTCCAGGACATGCAAACCTGCAAAGTCACACAGGGAAAATATATACGGTCAGATAATGATATTATTTATAGTTGGACTTTTTCGCTGTTTCAGTATGTTGCCTCTTTGTGGATAGACAGATTGTAATATAGCTAAATATCTATTTAGAAAGACACTGTGTCTCCAGTTCCAACTTAAACAATTTGTTTTCTACCTCTTATTCTGACAGTGCATAAAACGGGGGGTGTTGTGCAAGCCAGTTACTGTGCAAACACTTACGAGTATTACTGTAGCCAGGAACTCTAATTTGTTACTACATTTCATGTATTGGTCCAAAGATAAAAGTGGTCATTAAACCAACATGCTTACGCTAACACTGCCAATAAAGCATGAGTAATGGCGTGGAAAATAAATTGTGTTTTTAAACATTAGGACTAGACGTCAAGATAAACAGTGACTTTAGCATTTATTTTGTACGCAGAGCAGGAAGACAGACTAGCAAACTGTACAATAATCCTTTTATTCATTAATAGTTACACAAATGTCAAAAACAAATATTTATGTTGCAAAATTGCTATGTTTATGTGTTTGAGTGAGAGAGATGGACAGACCTAAGCAGAAAGAGAGAGATCCTTTCTTGTCTATGTGCAAAAGAAATGTTTCAGCAGGTGACATTGAGGTTATTACACTTAAAATGTTCCGATATAAGTTTGAACACTAAGGACCTGTTTCAGACCCACTCGCAAGCAGCCGCTCGCTCTTTCGCGACCAGTATTTCCAATATGCGCATGCGTAAGCATCCCAATGCGCGTCCGTGATCCACTGCGAGTGGTCTGGAAGCGCTCACTTGCCCGGCATAGACAGCCCATCTGAATGACTGACAGGAGAGGCAGTTTGTGGGTGGTAACAGGGGCAGGGCACTACTAACGGGGGAGTGGAGGTGCTAACGCAGGCATGCCTGAGTGTTACAATGCCGTTTCAGAGGTGTGCATAATTAAAAGGCAGCGTCATAGTACATGTCACCTGGTGGAATTTCACACTGAAGTGCTCGCAGTGCTTGCAGCAGGGTATAGTCAACCTCAAGCGCTGCGATCGCATTCGATGCTGCTCGATGTACCAATGGTTTCATGCACTTCCTGGAGATGATGTACGCAAGTGGGCGTCTTTAGACAGGCTGGAGGGCGCCTGCAAACAAAAAGTGATCGCTCGCCAAAACAAAGTGGGAGTGCTTATGACTTGCCCTGCGAGCGGTTGCCTTGATGTCACTTAGCCGAATTTCCATATGCTCGTAGCGAGCGTATGCATCTAGCGAGCGGGTCTGAATAAGCTCCTAAGTTGTTAGAATTTCCCAAATCAGCTCTATTTTTGTTAATAAAAGTTAGATTTGTAAAATTCTGGATATTTATTTTTTTGTACCAATGCAAAACACTATTTCAAGAAACAGTTTCTGACATTTCCTGGGAAAAAAAATTCCAGGGACAAATTTTTAAAAGCTGTAACACTCTAAATTTGTCCTGAGAGTGAGTGCTTGTGACAAGATGACCTGACAAGCAAGATCATTGAGGTGTGCGTTAAAAGGTGTAAACATAATCTTACTTGTTTTGGTGGGACTGTACATGATATTACTATAGAGTTTATCTTGACTTTAGGCTTAACCCCCTTGGCATTGTAAGCATTATGTTTGTAGTCAAGCCTTTGTAATGGCAAACCTAGAATGCAATAACTACTATGTACATTAAAGACGAACCTCAGAAGTGAATGAACAACCTCAAACAAATTAGTGTTTGCATTTCAAATGAACATTTTTTTAAATACTTTTTATTATTTAAAAATTTTATTTAAATGGTGTTTAAAATTATGAATTAATTTAAAATTTAATTATAATTTAATTTAAAATTAAAAAACACTAATAGTAACATAAACAGAGAATGCAACCCCAAATGGTGAACATGGATATGGAACCCCAAATGGTGAACATGGATATGGAACCCCAAATGGTGAACAACAGGTGAAAAATGTGAGCCACATATTTCAAAATACTTATATTAGAATAGGGGACAAATTGCAGATCGTAGTTCAAACATAATTATAGCAGTTCTAACTTAAGCATCTCACATGCTAACATACTATTTCTAAATTTTCTGTCTTTGTACCATAAGTGTCCATGTTGATTGATTCCTGAGTGCTCTTGTATACTCTGTTTGATGAGCATGGCTTGTTTCAACCATTTCATCATAAAGGGTCAATCTGTCTATCGGTCTCTATGGTGACTGCTACATTATAAAGCGTAGATAAATAGATTTAAAATTATTTGATTGATGTATTACTGCATTACTCAACATTTACTTTTTGGGATATGTTGCAAACCAACATGTGAAATCAACAATGTGAAATCTGGATTTGACAGTGTTAAATCTGAGCATGTTAGGAAAAGTTCTGGGTTGCGATTACCAGTAGATTCTGAATGCTGTAGTCCTTCACGATAGAAGATCTCGTTAAGCTTTTAATTCCTATTGTGATGTGTTGACATAATTTTCAGTTTAATTTACCACCCGAGTAACAAAGTGATTCCTCAGCATTACAAGGAAATCACATGGGATATTAGAGCATTATACATTATATAGTGATTTTGAGCCTTCTGTGATTACTGTATGATGGACACTGCAAATAGATTCTTATAACATTTGGGGCTTGGAAGCCCAAACATATATTGGAGCACAAAATGCTGAAAGAATTAATGGTTAGAAAGCTGGAACCATGGGTGTAACATGGGCAGAGCAGGTGGAGCTCATGCTATGGGTGCCAGCTCAGGCAGGGGGCACAAGTCGGGACATAGTCATATTTTTCTACCCCACCACAGTTCCCCAATGGAAAAGACTCAGAGCAGAAATGATAATGGCGTCAGCGGAAATTCTTCCATTCAGAGTGCACAGATGGCCACATGTTAGGACTCAATAGCAAAATTCCACTATGAGCAGAAATCTTACACCTCACAGCTCAAGGGGAACTGAGGTTAGATCCAGTGACGTGCAGTGAGGTCAATGGCTGGGGATGCACATATGCATAACAAGTAAAACACAGTTTTTATATCAAAACTCTGGAGCATGACAGGGAGTATGACAGGGGCGGCTCTGCCAACCCTGACTGCACTTCCCTGGTTCGATCCTGTTATTCATCTAGACAACAGTTGGTGTGGCACCCATCTCTGCAGTCAGGTGAACTACTGAATATGTGAGGACCTGTTGATTTATTTAAAATATTCTGCAGTTGAGGGTTCCACAGAAGTGTGGGGAGAAAAATGGAGTCCATTAAGGTAATATTAATGTCAATCCAAAGTTTGAAGGCTGCATGAACATGCATACCAATGTCTGAGCCTAGTGGGTGGCATAATGATATTTATGTAGATCAGGAACCCTAAAGTCACCCAACCAGATTACAGGATTAAAGTCCTTTAAGAACTTGAATAGGATCACAAGAAGCACGTGGAAGAGGTAGCGGAGCCAAGAATAAGATTAATTTTCACAGAGTTGATCTGCCCAATTGGAAATCAAGGTTAAGGGGCAACATAGTGTGAGAAGTCAGTGATGCATAAAGATATTTTGTGTACACATCTACCAGCTTGAAGCCCAGCAATGTCTGTGTTAGTGCATTTATTGTATTATGGGGATGATGTATGAAGCCTTGGAGAGAGATAAAGAGGAGAAGTTGCCCAAAGCATCCAATCCACTTCTAACTGTAGATAAATGCCAGAAGGTGATTGGTTACTTTGTGCAACTTTATCGCTTTCCAAGACCTGATTCATCTCCCCCTATATCTTTATATTGCCAATCTTCTATAAAGTGACATTATTGTCAACTCTACTATAATTTACATTAAATTTACATTAATTGTTCCTATTCCACTACTACAAATGAACTATGGATCCATCTGTGATTACCATCAATGGCACAAAGCCATCTATGGTAAACATTGATGGTTTGCACCACCTTGATTGCAACTGCTGCCAGTGGGAACAGTGGACCGCAAACCAATCAGCACCGAGGGCATTGTTTAACGGGTGTCTGGGTGGCTAGGTTAAGCCCCATGATGTCAGGAATCAGAAAAAAAAAACATTGATTGCCAGTTTGCCATCGATGGCAGAGCACAATTGAATCTCTGTCACCAATGGCAATAACATTGACCATCGGTAGCTAACCATCAATGGTTCTGAACTACTGATGGTTGATGGCCCTCTCTACTATGCATACACTAGGGATGGGCATCGGAGGGGTGTCCATTGATGGTTACCATCGATGGGTCCATTGGTGGTTACCATCATTGGCATAAAAACCATATATGGTGAACCATCAATGGTTTGCACCCCTCGATGGCCACCGCTGCAGTAGGGAATGGCGGGTCACGGACCAAACAAAAACGGGCAGGACTTAGCCAGTGCTAGGGGGGGGCTAAGCTCTGTCCCATCCAGAAAAAAATGTCTCCCACTCATCCATCGATTGCAGAGAACAATTGACTCTACCATCGATGGTAAAGGTATACATCAGCCATAAACAATCGTTGATTTTGAATTATCAATGGTCGATGACCATCCCTAGAATGGACTTGGGTATGCTGAAGGCTGCTCCTCTTTACAGACAGGCAGCCCTGGCTTCCCCGGCAGCTGCTGCTATGTGCAGCCGACAGGTATACACAGTGGGGGGCAAAGCTGGATATACCGGAGGCTGCTGCTCACTGTAGCCCCTGGATAACATCAGTGGGGACAGGGGGCAGAGCTTGATTTACCGGCGAGAGCTGCAACCATGTCAGTTAAAGCCCAGCCTGGTGCGGACGCATCTGATGTGACCTGGTCAGGCAAGTGGTAAGAAGGGATGCTCCTGAGGCAAACATTTTAAGTAAGTTAATAATTTACTCATACTATGTATATAGTGTTAATAAGCATGTAAGCTTTAATTGGGTGTCACTCATAATCTCCTTACATCATAGAGGCATCTAAAACGATTTTTAAGTTCAGCACAGAAAATATTATTAGATTCACCTATATGCACTCATGACAAAAAGTAAAAAAAAATTGTGTTAACCAGTGTACTTAATATTATTATATTATAATATATTTATATGTAATGTAATATAGCGCTTCAATAACAAATATATTTGGCTGTGTGATTGAGGGCGCTGCCCAGGTTACAAGGCAGATGGGACAGCATGTTTGCTGCCATGCTGACACCTTTCTCCATCTTGTGATGTGCCTGACGAGGCACCCCTTTGCCCAAAGAGGTGCCAGGAACACCCTTAGGTCACACCTGGAATACAGCATCCTGCTCCCAGTCACCTCTTCTGTGTGCCGTGTCCCAGAGCACAGAAGCAACCAGGTATGGTTCTGGCATTAACCCTTAGTAAAAGTCCATTAAGGAGCTATGGCTAGCTCTCATAGTCAGCGTAATAGAATGGTCTAATTTCCTTTATCTGCACAAGAATAGTTACATGTAGGTAAATGAAAAGTGTATATTTCATGTCCATAATTATTTATAAATAATGAAAGTTAAATCAGACTGTCCCAGTCAATTTTAAAGAATATATCCAAATTCCCTCATACATGTATCCTACATTTTTGTATTTTATTAAATAGCAACTGTTAGCCATGATTTTCCTGTTTTTTTTTGCCTTGGCATTAAAGTAATTTGCCAAACATTTCATAATAGTGTTGTATTTTCCTGCTTGTGTGAAATTTCTCAAGTAGTAGTACAGTCCCTATTATAGTGTTATAGTATGTTATTTATGTATGGAACAGAATTAAAATATACTTTATTATAGAATGTAATTCAAGACTGCCATTATGTTCAATATATGCCAATTTGTGGTGCAGTTGTGAACTAGGAAAGAGACAGATTTTGACCATATTCACTTGGTTTTACAACTGGGGCATAATTGGTAACCTTGGTCTGGTGGTGATACCACAACCATATATCAGTTCCTGTCTTCTAGAACAGTACACTTAAAAAAGTAAAAACAACAAAAAAAATATTGTAAAATTAGTTGAAAGACAATTTGCAGGGAGCATTTCAATGTATTTTTATGTGCAGCAAATAAAATACTCCCAAAATATGGAAGTTGATCTGATGTCAATATTTGGCATATAACACAGAATAGATTAATGGTGCGTTCACATGGGACGATCGACAACGATACCGATACCATTGTACGATCTCCCAGGTGTGCTGGATGATCGGTACTGATCATCGAGCACACCACCAACTCACCAATGACTATAACCTGGTTGATATCGAACAAGTTGGCCTGCATGCACTGCCGATGGACGATATCGTCCATACGTGCCTGCGCATCGCAGGTCGTTGGGCACCGAAAAATGCACAATATGAACGATAACGATATGATCGATATCAATATTGTGCATATCGTCCATTTTAATAGTACCATGTGTACGCACCTTAAGTTTGTGATGGGGCATTCCAAAAGTTCACCAGTTCCATTTTAGAGGAGCTATGATTTTACCTAATAAAGTTAGCAATAAAGTAACATTGTGTAAGATGTAGGTAGGTTTGTTCTGTGACACACAGCTGTTTAATGGCTATAAAGGAAATAGATTAAAATGCATGTAGCAGATGGAGTACTTGTGTAATTGCTTATCTCCTGCATTCAGCTGATACACAAAAAGGCTTACATCCTCTGTTATTAGATAGTTCTGAGCTCCATTATATGTAAAAGTTGTTAATTTAATTTTAGGAAAGCTGTGCAATGCGTAAATTTCAGTGGTATCGATTTCATATCGGGGCTGGTAGGAAGCCAGTAATGTTCACTAGTTGCTTTGCTTTCCAGGAGGTGAATCGTACCTAAGAATTTTCCATATTGGGCCCAAACATACCAGCTACCTGCCAAGCAGCAACATAGCTTAACACACTAACACCACCACCAGGCAGTCAAAGCTGCACAAACAGGTAGAATAGAGCATCACTCTCTCAAATGATGTTGGTGGGACAGCCCAGATTTTGGGGGATATTCTCATTAAGGGACCTATTCATCATCACTTAATTTCTACAAAAGCAAGTGAAAATGAAAATTTTCACCAGCAATTGTAGAAATTAACCACTTGCCTGGCACAGTCGTATCAGATACGACCATACCAGACTGGGCTTTCCCTGACATGGTCATATCTGATACGACCAGTCAGAAACACACAGTGGGCGGCTTGCTGGAAGTTAACTTCCAGCAGCCGCCCATCTCAGTGGGACCTGCCGGTCACTCTACACCTGCGCCTCCTCCTCCTTTGTGTCCAGATCACTGCTGGCCACAGTGATCGGGCCCCGGCGGCACCCGCTAGAAGCAGCAGCCACGGCTCATGTAGCCGCTGCGACCTGATCATTGTGGCCAGCAGTGACCGTGCAGCCATTTCAGTAATAGGCTCTGGTAGCCGCCGCTGCTGCAATGTAACCCAGGCCGCTAGCGGGATCACAGTGATCAATGAGATCACTGTGTGAGAGAGGCAGCAGCGGCGGCTCTGGTACCCCGGCAGCCCCTCCCACTCCTTTCCGGCCTCAGCTCCACCTCCCCAAGTCCCCATGTGTCCCGATCACTGCTGGCCACAGTGATCGGGCAAAATATAAAATAGTAATAAAATATGTGCATATATATATATATATATATATATATATTCACACACATATGCATGTATATATATATATATATATATATATATATGTATGTATATATATATATATATGTGTGTTCGATATATATAATCGATAGATATCGCAGAGCCTCTGTTTAGGGATGGCAACTGACCATCGATGGTTTGCAAATATCGATGGTCTGACTGAAAACAAGTGGTTTGCCATTGCTGGTGGCCATCAATGTTGCACCATCGATGGTAGCCATCAATTGATGTTTAGGAAACATCGACAGTTGTGGTCTACACAGATCTTGCCCAATCGCTAAACAATTGATGGCTTCTAACGATGGTTGAACCATCTATAGTACAGCTGTCAATGGCCATCACTACAGTATAGCATAACAATTGCTATTTTTATGGTATACTGGGTTATTTCAAATAAAATAGTGATGGATAAGTTTAAAATTATGTTCTTGACCTAATTCAATCATAAAAGAAACCGACAATTTTGGAGCGGTTTTTGGAAAAAGAATTCGTTAGTTAAGTGGTTAAAGGGGGGTATCCCTTGACGATATACAAACAGCACGATTACAACATTGCAATCGTGCTGTCGTTTGTATAGCTAGTGATGTGCCCAGACTGAACGTTCACTTGTTCAGTCCCAGCACATCCCTCATCCCCGCACATGCTGAACCTGACGAGATCGTCAGGTTGACCTGCATGTACGGGCGATGTCGGATGTCAGAAGCGACCAGCAGGCGCATGCATCGCTGGTCGCTTCTGACCAAAACATGCCCGATGCATGCACGATGCATACGCGATTTGCAAACGATGTCTTGGCTAAATTGCTAAGTGGATACCCCCCATAAGTAATTGGGCCATTCATCAAGAAGGTAAAACAGGAGCTATGCGCACATCGGGGCTCTTGAGCGCATGCGTGACTTGTAAGTCACACATGCGCACTTGTCTTACTGCTCCTAAAGGAGTAGTGAAAAGATTCACTACTCTGAAAGGAACAGTGAAACACTTCGGGGAGACAGCTGATTTTCGGATCAGCTGTCTCCGCGCAGGAGCAATGATGAATTGCGTTGGCGCTTGCGGCGAGAAGGAATGTTAATTATCGGGGTCCGATAATTAACATAATGAATATGCCCCTTAGACAGGACTTTACAAGGTAAACAGCCTGGGGCTTTGTTCCACAAATACAGTGGACCCTCAATGCTGTGGATTTACCTGTTAGTGTGAGAAGCCTCTGTCATTGCCTGGTGCTGGCCATGATTTTTACTGTTTGTCTTAGCCTGGATTGTCTTAGCCTGGTTTGTGCAACTCTTGACGCATTACCTTTAGCTCACAAAATAATATTATGGGCCAAATGTAATAAGGTGAGAGTTTAGAAAATGTGACAGTTTAGTAGTAAACTCTCACATTATTACATTGGTTGAAGTGTACTTTTAAAATTGGAAAACATCAAGATGAGAGCTTAGTGTAATTTGTGAGAGTTTTCTGAGTCTGAAAATCATGTGAGTTTGCATGTTCTCGGACTCGATTACATTGGCCACGTGTTCTAAACTCTCAATGATTCCATTGTTTTGTAATTATATGAATATATATCTAATTGAAATTTCCTACACACAGGGCCTGATTCAGCAAGGATCGCAAGTGCAAAAACGCATGCACCCGGTCGATTGTTGCCTTCTGCGCATCCGTATGCATCGCAGTGCGAGTGCGCAAGGCAGCCAATGCGATCGGGACTGTGATCGCAGTGACTACACAGACCCATCGCAGAGTGATTGCCAGAAAGTGCCATTTGGGGGTGGTGACAAGGGGGTGGTCGGAGAAACGCAGGCGTGCCAGTGCGATTCAAAGCCGTTACAGTGACGTGCATAAATTAGCCACAGCATCGGCATACACAGCATGAGCTTTAGCTGTGTAAAGGAAGTTTAGCAAATTCTGGATAAGGTCTGACCTGCCTTAATTGTGCGTGAGGCTCCGATGGTACCGATGTTTTCACAGACTTGCAAGGTATTAAGGAATTATAAAATAAAAGGCACGATACTCCGCGCTGACACTACAGTACAATCAATGAATAATAAATACCAATGAGATGTGTATAAATATATAAAATAAACAATTATTTAATAGCTATTAGGCATAAAGAGACAAATGACTAGACAAAAACATATAATGACTTAAAAATTACATATAACATACAATAACCTGAATAAATAAACAAACAATGTATCAAATGTAGGTATGATTAATTTGCCATATGTCTGACAATAAAATTTACACTGACCACTGTGCTCTTCTGGCAAGTAATGCAGAGACTGATTCGATTGTACAGCTGTAGAATGATCACTCAAATTAAGCTGCTAACCACTCCTAGCAGCGAGTGATGTGGCAAGCAGGATTTGGCTAAATTATACAGGGATATCCTGATATCAGTGGTGGTTTGCCCATAAACAAATGACAATTGGTATATTATTGTAGCCTTCCGGGTAGCAATCTCTGTATTTTAAACCACAGTCATGTAATGATTCCTGATGACATAATTGTATATCGTATGCTTTCAGCCATTCCTGCTAGATATCAGGCTCTTAGCAGCAACATAAATGACACAATAAATATATTGTAATAATATTACAGCGTTCTGTGTAACAGTCTCTGTATACTTGAAACAATGTATAGGCTCCTGGTAGTGGATTCACATCTCATATGTAATCGGCCATCCCAGCTGAATATCAAGCCCTTGCAAACAACTTTAAAAGTGCTGTATGGCAAAAACGTGGATCAGGTGAGTACCATGCAGCTTGGGCAAAATGAATGACCACCGGCAGCTCATGTGTTGTACCATAAGCAGAAACCTGCTTGAGTAGGGAGAAGTTTGTGAGTACTCACGACGTGTAGATAAAAAGTGGGGGCCCCCCTTGTTCTCCCTTCCTCATTATAGAGCGCTGGGTTCCGGAGCGTTGTTTCTCCCACCACGTTGGACGTGGAAGCCGGTCCGTGCACCACAACGGTGCTCTCTGTAATGTACGCGTCAATGCGTGAATCTGGATGGAGCGCCGGATGGTTAAAGTGGCAACAGTGTAGCAGTGAATCATTTGAGCATCCCGGCTAACGCGTTTCGTCACTTGGCATGTGACTTTATCAAAGGTGGTGAGGAGGTCTCTATGCTGTCCTTAAATACCTGCCCAACCAGGTGACGCTTCAACAATCAACTGAAATCAATTGACAAATTATTTTATTCTAGTCATTGTAGCAACTTGTGTTTAACACACATATAAAAACTATATATATATATATATATATATATATATATATATACATACACATACACATATATACACACACACACACACACATCTCATTATATTTAGACAAATAAATAAATTAAAGATTTACCTAATTACCTTAAAAATAATGAATGGCTAATAAATAAATTCCAATGTGGAATATCACATATACAAAAAAAATTACACTATATGAAAATCACTGATAAGAACATGATTCGAAGGTAATTATATATTAAACAACCTAAGTGTGTTGCTTATAAGCTTTAACTAGTAAACATGCTGTTAAAAATCATTAAATAACATGACGTTTAATCATAGCAAAAATGGACTATAGTGTAATAATAATCCATATTATACATATATAAACATCTATATTTGATAACAAAAGTCACTTGGTATCAATAGGGAGCTTAAGTCATTAAGTCATTATATGTTTTTGTCTAGTCATTTGTCTCTTTATGCCTAATGGCTATTAAATAATATTTTTTTAATATTTATACACATCTCATTGGTATTTATTATTTATTGATCACATTGATTGTACTGTAGTGTCAGCGCGGAGTATCGTTCCTTTTATTTTATCATTTCTATTTTGCAAACGCACACAGAGTTTGCTTACTCCGTTGCATCACTTCAGTCACATATCTATAATAGGTTCCAGCGCCAGATATCGATTGTTGTACAAGGTATTAATTTCACAGCAGAACTGCATACGCGTTTGCTGCCGTGATCTCATCAGCGATCCTTACTGAATATAGGCCCACAGTACCGAGAGCACTTGTACTGTATTTAGTTTTTCATTTGGGACAGGTGTCATGTGGCACAAAGCACAAGGGCTAAGGCAGCAGTTGTGTTATTGAAGCACCTATTAGATTTAGTCTATTTATTGGGATCATCATACACTGATTACATAAGCACTCTGAACAGCTGTAAGAAAAATCCATGTAGTCATCATGTGGCATTTACAAATACACAAAGTAGCAATACCACAGTTATATTTCTTTCTGTATTGTGGCTTATATTTTAGTCAATGACTCCTCTTAACAGTCATGTTTGGCTTTGTATTATACAATACCATGCGTTTTAGGCATGTTATATTAATATTATTACAGTAAACTATGATTATATATTGGCAAAGTGAACAGTGACTTCAGTATTACACTATACTTACAAACCAGTAACAATTCTGAAATCAAAATGTGTCCAAGAACAAGGCTAGGTCAATATCACTGTGGTCAATAGGTTTTTTAGCCACCAGCCAATGGGAAAATTAATTGCACTAATATTACTGTCGCTCTGTTCTACACAATCAAAGTAAATTGAATGGATTCCAGCTACTGTACGGCGGTGCTGCAAGTACTGGTGCCTATGCTGTTCTGAACTGGCGGTTTACTAAATTGTAGTATTTTATATACAAGCAGTCGTGGAGAGTGGAGGATAACAGTTACATACTCAAATCAATACACAAAATTAATAATAATCTATAATGTTAATTCAGAAATTAAAAAGCAATCACACATGTGATCTAGCATGATCCATAATAAAAATGGGATATAAATAAACCAATGTATAACAATACATATAAATAAAATAGAAACTACACTGGTAATCTCAGAAAAAGGTTCCAAATGTAATATTCCTTAGGCAACGTTGAAATGTGCATATATTGCTAAAATGATTCAGGCCCCTGATATTAAATGGCTAATTAAGCAGGATACTCCAAAATAAATGCCTGCAGGCTCCAGAACTGTGCAGCACGTATTGAAGGGGGCAAAAATCACCCCAGTACCTGGGAGGTACTGTACTCAACCCGACCAGTGGGGTGCGACTTGAATGTATATGATGGTTCTGTAAATGCGTGCTGTATTATGATGATACTACCTCCATACTGTCCGATCTGCTCCAGCAGTGTTGGAAATGGACAGATGTACGGAAGGTTCCCCAAAGCGTACCTGGTGCTCCAGCTCTCTATAATCAGCACCGTCAGATGTGGAACAGATCCCCGTCCTTCCAGCTCTCACAAGGCTTAATTAACTGTGCGGGCAGGAGCGTGACAATGACCACCTGTTATCTGTACAGCAACTGTGTTCGGAGTGACCACCAGGTAAACGAGCCGGATACCGCAGGGCAGCAGTGAAGAGAACCGTAGCCTGGAAATCCCAAGGGGTGAATGAGCGCCTACGCATTTAAACGTCACATGGGCGTCTTTGTCAAGGCCTGGGTCATTGTTCTACTAAATTGTAGTACACTGTGCACACATTTGCTCTCTACTATGGCAGACCCTCCAACATGACCCGTTCCATTAGGTACAATATGCTCTGCTCCTGGACTTCCCTCTTAATTTATGATTGCAGACACCTGTGCTGAAACACCTGTCTCATCAATTACCTAGTTCAGCACAGGTGACTGCAATCATGCATTCGATGGGAAGTCCAGGAGCAGAGTGTTTTGTACCTAATGGAACGGGTCATGTTGGAGGGTAGGCTATGGTGGGCATGAGGTTGTCATACATGCACATTTTAATATATGGGATGGGTGGGCATTGAAATATAGATGATGGACATTGGGTTGCTATGAGCACAGACCTATATCCATATGTAGTGGGCATGGATCTGTTACGCACATTGTTTACTTGTCTGTGAAGCTACTAAACCACTTCCTTTCTTTTGCTTGTGGTTTTTTAGTGTCCACACATTGTGCCCTGAGGTCTTTGGACATCACTGCTGTATGATATGTAGGTGAAACTAACTATCCTTATGCTCATGGAGTTACTGACACTTCAGAATTGAAGAGAAATCACGTTAGTCACATATAATAAATTCACTTGATAAACAGGGCTGCTCTCCTATATATTTAATATCATTTTTATATTTTGGGGAGGAATTCATCCAAAACAAATAAGACAAATATCAGTGATATAACATTATGGTACTGGGGACCTCATTCAGAGTCGGTTGCGAGCGCCGATGCGCTCGTAGCCGACTCAATGGTTTGGCCTGCACACGCCCAGCGGCCGCACTGCGCGTGCACAAGCCCCGGAGCGACAGAGAAACCCTGTCGCTCCGGAGCTTGTTACCAAAGGGGCGGCTGTCGATGTTGATCGACAGCTGCCTCTGTTTGGTAGGCGGGCCGGGGGGGTTGTTTCCAAAACGGAGGCGTTACTTTACGAACGCCTACCGTTTTGTGGGCAGCCACACTGACATCATCAGTGATGTCAGTGGGGAGCTTCCCGCTCCATCAGAGCAGAAAGCTCCCTCGGGCTTACGAGTGCCCAGACCCTACCCTAGGGTCTGGTCATAAGCCCCGATGGTCACGATGGTGATCACCATCGCGACCATCAACCTGGTCGGTCGTTAAGCTGTGGGTGGTAACCCACAGCTTAACGATCGACAAGGAGGCGGCCGTTCAGGATGCAAGCGGCTGCCCTGATTCTGTGCGACCGCTTGCATCTAACGACCGCCTCTGAATGAGGTCCAGGGTTTCCACTGATAGAAAATAATGTATTGGGCCTAGCAGATAGTGATGCTCAAGTAATACAGATTGTTTATCTTACATGTGGGAAAATAAAACAAATCCTCATTGATACCAGAATAACAAAGCTTCCTGAACTTTTGAAGTAAACTGAGTCATCAGTCTATATTTTATTACTATACAGTATGTAAAAAATCCACATTACAGGCCTGAATCAGAGGTGACCGCAGTTGCATCCGCAGTTGTGATTTTTTGCAGAGGCAATAATATGCAAATGATAGTTACTGCTGTCCCCTTATGCACTAGCGTGCATCTAACTGTGCAAGCCCTGAGATGCCCACATGCAATGCACATGAACAGTGTAACTCTGCCGGTGACCATGAACACTTCACCATCGGCGCAACATCATGTCCACCATCAGTGGCAAACGCAGGATTTCTAGAGGGGGGTTTCCAAATGCTTGATTTTAGAGTGAGTGTGGCCAGTCAATGAAGAGGGCAAAATGTGTACGTATCCAGCTTTAATATGCATCATACAATGTGTATTGTGTGTCATAATTCCAGCATATACAGGATCACAGTAAGTCATTTGATGCGGCAGTAAGCCATCCTGCCTGATGAGCTGAATGTTTTTATTTTAGATGTGGGCACCATTCCAGAGCATTGGAGCAAGCCTGGAGGAACAGCAAAAGAACCTAGCACTTCCCTGGACATATATGTACATATGGGCTCTATAGCAGTGCATCCCTAACAGTGCATGTTTTCCAGATCTCCTAGTTGATGCACAGGTTACTTATTACTGGCTGATACATGTTAAAAGATAGTGCTAATTATTTCATTTGTGATACTGAGAAGAACATGTAGCACTAGTAAAGTTCTATTATATTACTATTTCTACTGTGGTCATGGTATGTGCTGGGGAGGGGGGTTTCCAGGCAGACGGAAACCCCCCCTGCGTTTGCCTATGACCATGGACACTTGCATCAGCCTGTGATTGGCGCAGTGTCTCATTCTAAACTCTGGCCAAACATGGTCTGTGGCTCTGTGCTTGGGAACACAGCCACATTCAAGGACATGCCCATGAGATGGCCTTTCTTTGCACTCACTTCAGTCCACCTCCCAGACACCACCATGGAACACCCATGATTTTTCCTCGCTGGTTCTAATGCTATGCGCCACAGGGCCGTATTCAATTAGGAGCAAAAAGTCAGCTGCTGGACTTTTCGCCGTCATCGGAGGTTTTGCCAGTGAAAACTTATTGCTCTCTTCCCCGCATATCCCCGTATTCAATTGCAAATGTGCAAAAACAGGATCCGGTGAAATCTAATTTGGCGAAAAGTCCTGTAGCTTTTGGGGAAATCAGCCTGACACCCCTCTAAAGATACTCTGACATGGGGGTTCACTATGGGAATAGCCCTGATAAAGGTATTTCGACTGGGCAAACATTGGCAACTCTGAATCAGGCTCTACATCTGCAAAATAGGGAATTTTACATCTATGCCCGGTTTATAACTAATAAATTATTAAATAATGTGCCCTTTTTTAAATAAGGTGCAGCATTTCTGCATAATAACTGTTTTATGGTGCAAACAGGCTGCACACTCTCTATATAGGTTACATAGGCTGCATACTCTCTACATAGGTTACATAGGCTGCACACTCTCTACATAGGTTACATAGGGGGAGGCCTGCGTGATGCAGCCCTCAGTGCGATTTCGGAGAGTCACCCTGTGCTTTGTTTTTTAAAGCGTCAATAAGTAAAAGACAAAACCAAGTTGGTTTTACCATTTAAATTATTGCCTCTTTAAAAAAAATGGGCAATTTGCTGCAATCGCACAGATACTTACATCTCTCAGGCTATTATATTTCCTCCATAGTCTGTATTGTGAAGTATATCTAGCCAATAATTTATTCTACAGTAAGCAGGGCTTTTATTAAGACAAATCGCCTGATTCAGAGATGGACGGTATTACAAAGCCGCACACAAGCGGCTGTGCAATTCTGTCCATCTTATGCAAATGCAGAAGGAGATGTCAGACTCCTCCTTGCTGCATTTACGATCACCATTGCAACCATCGCGACCAGTTTCTCCTTTGGTCAGACTGCAGGAGCTGAAGCTTCCCGCAGCCTGACTGGGTGCTGGTCACTTAGGAGGCCAGGAATCTGCATGCGCTGACGCATACCCTGGCCTCATCCCTCCCAGAAAACGGGGGTGGCACACCCCCATTTCCGGGAACGGTGACCAGTCACCCCCCCCCCAAACGCCGTGGCATGTCAACCATAATCATAGGAGATGTATGTTCATCATTGGATGAACACATATCTCTGAATCAGGCCCAAAGTCTGTTACTATGAGTCTTTTATTTTTATTTATTAAAATAAAATTGTACAAAGGAGAACTGACTATTTTAAATGCAAAACAAGTTCTCAATGTTTATCACTCGCAGGATTATAGCTAACTGGCAGTGCTTTGGACAGAACAATGTTATTAATATTATTATTTTTGCCCCTCACATAGAACCATTAAAGCATTTTGAGTCTTTGGGGTAAATGTAACAGCCTGCGGACTGCAGGCATCGGCGAGTCCCGTGTGAGACTGCCCAATGTTTTGTAGTAGCAGTCATTTAAAAGACAAAATCAGTTTATTTTTGCTTTTTAAATGACAGCTACTTTAAAACATCGAGCAGTCCTCGCAAGGAACTCACTGATGTCTGCAGTCCGCAGGCTGTTACATTTATCCCTTTGAAAGGACAACGAAGTGTTTTCCATATGCAATTTACTAGTAGTTTATGTTGAGTCTTCGAAGATGCAAGCCGGACTAGTATACTGTAAATAGTGATAAAGTATACATTACATTTATTCATTTTATAGCATGTACAGTAGTTATTTGGTAAAGTAGTTATTTTTGTTAAAACATATTTTTATTGTTATAAACTTCATTTATTAACGCCATGGATAATTTGGATATCAAATTACACTAAATAAAATACCAGTATTGCCAAAATATGGAGACCAGTTACTAAACCACATATCCCAAACTGAATACAACATGTTTTAAATGGTGACGTGCCAACACCATAACATTCTTTAAAAATTATAGCTGTAAACTTTGTGTGAGAATGTCATTGGAACTTTTTAGCAATAGAAGGGGTCAGACAAGTGGTTCATTGGGTTTGAGGACAGAGAAACTTTATGACACTAAAAAGAATGGAAGAATAAACAAAACATACTCATCCTGATTACAGCCCCTAATACATGTATACAATTCATAAATATTAAACACAATGCATGATGTACAAGTGCAGTGAGGCCAGTAAGTGAGGACACAGATATTTTTTATTGGCTGGTTGTATAGTTATTATCTTTAAAGATGAACTAATATGCAAGTTTAATGAGACCCAAAGAAAAGCACTAAGGAGTTGATTCGGCATTGCACGCAAGTGCAATGCTGAATGCAGATTCACGATTATCAGGAATCTGCGCATGAACAGGACCTGCGTGATCGCACACAGCCCATGCTATGCCTCTTGAATAATCATTGCAACCGATGGTCATGATGGTGGAAGGCGCTGGAAAACAAGTCAGCTGAGAAACCCTCAGCTTACTCAGGCTTGCCGACTTGCGAAGCCAGGAAACTGCATACGTTGACGCAGCCCCTGGCCCTGCCACTCCGGGGAAATGAGGCTGACAATATATTCTATACAGTACATAGGACCTAATTCAGCAAGGAACTCAGTTGCTTATATGCAGGCAATCCGTTGATTAATTCGCACTGCGCATGCATATTCATTGCAGTGCTCCTGTGGGAGCTAGGTGCTGCGTTAAGAATTGAGAACACAGTAACTATGCAGACCCATGTCAGAGTGATCGACAGGAAGTGCCGATTGTGGGTGGTGACAGGGGCGGTCGGGTGATCGCAGGCGTGCCAGTGCATTTCAACGCTGTTGCAGGCATGTGTATAAATTATCCACTGTGTGGCTATAAGCAGCTATATCACTGATAGCGTGTGTGGCTGTTAGCAATTTCTGAGTAAGGTCAAGGCTTGTACAAGTGTGCCTATTTGTCCGATGTTACTCAATATTTCCGACTGTTTCGCTATGTTGCCCTAGTATACGGATGTGAGTAAGGGGAAATGGGCGTCCTTATGTCTGCCTGCATTTGCAATGGGAATGCAAACATTTAAATAACACCACTGATATTAGCAACTGCGGTGCGTGCGTATAAGCAGAATAGCGATCCGTAGTGAATCTGGCCCATAGTTAAGCTCAATAGTTGAAAGCAGACAATGGAAACATAAATACTGCACTAAATTACAATAAGGTATGACAGGCATCATCATATACTGTACATGTTACTCTGCACATTCTCAGTGGGAGAATATTCCTCTGAGCTTTAGGAATGAAAAGCAAAATATTAAAGCTAAAAATTGTTACAAGACTTTTCTATTATTCACATTTCTTTAGTTTTAATATTTAGCTATTTGTAAAAAAGTAATAATTAAAGGTGCCTACACACTAGATGATATTTTACACGATTCGACAGATTTCAATGCATCGGAATGACAAATCGTGTAAAATATGTCCAAATCTTGAGTGTCCACTCACGATCACAATGCCGATGCGCTTACCCGCTGGTCGTACATCGCATCTTCATATCTTGCCTACTGCAGGTAAGATCTGCCAATCTCATACACGATTTTGCGCAATAGATAGATTTTGTGCACGATAGAAATCGGACATGATATCGCATCGTGAGAACATCGCCTAGTGTGTAGGCACCTTTAGATTCAGTCTACATCACCATGTTGTCACCCTCTACTTCTTTCCCTTCATTGCAGTAATGTACAACTACCAATATTATAAACACTCTTTCTTACAGTGAACTATCCTGCATTATTATATTAGGTTTAGCCCTGTGTCTCCTCGGTCTACCACGTTATGCAGATGGAGTTATGCTTTTCCAGTGCAAATGGGTTTTAACTGTATGATGACATATGTTACTTTTTATGATGTTTTGTTTTAAAAGTGCATCAAATCTGATCAGGCCTGGTAATAATGTAACGGGCCTTGTCAAAAGGGTTTAACATTCTTTAGAAGTATGCTTCAACCATAGGAAAATCATTGGTGGTATTTTTTTCAGTGATGTCATAAGCGGAGTTGTAGCTAGATATTTGAAAGCCCCATAGCAAAAGTTTGTAAAGGCACCTATGTGTCACCCAATGGTGAAAAATGTATATAACACATGTAACTTTGAAAAGGAAGATGGCCCCCCTCAGCTCTGTGCCCCATAACAGCTGCACCCCTTACACCTATGGTAGTTACACCCATGGACATAAGTAACTATTAGGCTGACAAAACAATCCATACATCACCGTTGTGTAGAGGCACCAGAATAGATTATGACATCAGAACATCAGCATGAAATGATAACCGCTTATATAGTATGTAAACCCATGGCTGCTACCAGGGATATTTTCATCCTGGATTTGGGCTGTTGTACTGTGTTTACAGTATCATGTCTACTTTTTAACATCAGTGTTTCACTCTTTATCATCTAAATACACAGATTTGTGTACAATGTAATGGTTACTTTTACAAAGTACCTACTATGTAAATTTTACTAGCTTTTCAAATCATCCTCTGGAACATATGACTTTAACTTAGTGGTTTAATAAAAGGGATTAATAACATTTCCCCTTGGAATATCAGATGGTCATGCAGTGCTACTGTATAGCAAACTTGGAAGGACTTCTATCCCCATTACGGCTATTGTCAGTAGTAACTACTGTATAAAGCAAAGAGTGACCTTCAGAAAATGACATGTTAGTGAGATGTGATGACAAGAATGGTCAGGTTTCAGGAGAATCGGTCAGCAAGTACGCAGGAGCCAAACATTCCTGAAAACCTGAAAATCCATTTTATTAAATCTCTCACTTTTTACCTACTGTATATTCTCCTTGCATAAGTATAGCTTTTTCACAAGGTGCAAAACAACTGCAGAAAATATATTAAGAGATTCCATCCAATTAATAAAGTAGTGAGTGAGTTAAATAAATATCGGAAGTTTGACATTTTGTTTGAAAATTATATACAGTATTGTCCAACCCACAGTAGTGAGTGATAGAAAATCACCATAATATACCTTTGGTGCTTATTGAATGTTGTTGTATTAAATTTACAATTACCTGCAGCTAGTGTAACGGAAGTATGTGTATACCTTCCAGACATATATAGACAAATACACAGACAGCTTCTACTAACAGCAGTCTTGGCGGTCCTGATACTGTTCCCTACAGCCACGTGTCCACTGTACTATTCTGGACACAGACGGCCCCTCAGAACAAGCGGCTCTGGTTGACCTGGAAATTTATATGAGTGATACCGTAAACCCGGCAGCTGTTGAACGGACCTCAAAGGGTTTTAATGCACTAAGCATCACATCTGCAATGCAGTACGTTCCGCCACTTAGCGGGTACATACAGTACCAGTGTTAATAATGCCGGTATGTACCGACAATTGCCATTCTAATTGCAAAGGGCCGCTCTTCCGAGTTGTACTTTGCGATAGAGGGACTTCCCAGTTTATGACCCAAGAGTACATCCCGCCGAGTAGGAGCAAGATACAGTTATATACTTCAGTGCTGATCACACTGAGAAAGCTTAATATATTATTGTAATTCATCAATACATCATTAACTAGATTGTTCTAGTCGGTCTTCGTACAGCCAACTAATATTAAATAAAGTGTGTTTTATGTCCAATACACTCTGACAATTACTTATATCAGCATACACAGTGCCACCCAACATACACAGTGCCACCCAGCATACACAGTGCCACCTGTAATGTGCGTAGCAGCATAGGAACACAATACTGCAACTTTATCTATACTATCAGTTAGTGGATACAATATATTGCAGAAGATACATACTTTGTGTTTCACATATAAATAACCCTGGAGAGCTCAGTACTCTACTTTGGCTATTTAATCCAGCTACTAGATATGTGGTGCACTTAATCTCAACTCATTCTTTTAATTGCTTTTAAGAAGACCTGTGTTATAGATTAATAGGTTATTTTGGTTATATTGGAAAAAAATAAATAGTGAATTGAAAGGGGTATATTTTATTTTTATAGTATCTTTCATTATCTAACTAACTTTATATATATATATATATATATATATATATATGTACAAATAAAATTTTATTTATCATATTCTGAACCTCATTGTTTCTCTTATCAAGGAGCAGACTTTATTTCAATCATATATTTTAAAATTACTTAGCGGAGTGTTTTTTCTGTTGTTTTTTTTTTGTCTACTGTACTGTCCAAGATATGAGGATATACAAGTGTGACGATCTTAAGGATTTTGCCACAATAGCCTAGACAGATCAGAGGCCAGTCTCTGTGTTATGTCGGGCACACACTATCGTCCACATCGAGCAGTGTGTATGTCGCTGACGATACGCACTCCGACATGGCCCCTGCTGTTTTTCCATCACTGCCAGCATCAGCAAGTGTGTATGCACTTGCCGATGCTGGGACCCGACGCGGACGACATCATGCTGGATACACATCATTAAGTGTGTACCCAACTTTAGACTGTTTAAAAAAAATTTATCAATAGTTAGTCCAAGAATTACAAAGACATTAATATTTAAGCAACAAGTCTTTAAAGGGGATGTAGTCATAACATCAATAGTTAGTGTCAACATTCATAATGTTGACAATTATGATGTCAACATTGTTGAAATGTCAACATTGTAGAATGTTGACATGTTGACAATGTTGACATCTGAAATGTCTACATGTGAAAATGTGTACATAGGCTACGAGAGGGGTGGGTTGGAGTTAGGCATTAGGGGGAGGGTTAGGCTATGAGGGGGGTGGGTTGGAGTTAGGCATTAGGGGGAGGGTTAGGCTATGAGAGGGGTGGGTTGGAGTTAGGCATTAGGGGGAGGGTTAGGCTATGAGAGGGGTGGGTTTTAGTTAGGCATTAGGGGAAGGTTAGGCAATGAGAGGGGTGGGTTGGAGTTAGGCATTAGGGGGAGGGTTAGGCTATGAGAGGGGTGGGTTGGAGTTAGGCATTAGGGGGAGGGTTAGGCTATGAGAGGGGTGGGTTGGAGTTAGGCATTAGGGGGAGGGTTAGGCTACGAGAGGGGTGGGTTGGAGTTAGGCATTAGGGGGTGGGTTAGGCTATGAGAGGGATGGGTTGGAGTTAGGTATTAGGGGGAGGGTTAGGCTATGAGAGGGGTGGGTTGGAGTTAAGCATTAGGAGGTATAAATAAATAAAAACAGAGCGATTGTACAGAAATGATTATCAATGTGTAAACGCAAAACCTGTGGAAAAAGTTATATTTAGAAGCAATGTTTAAAGGTCTGATATTTTATTAACACTTTTTTACTTTGTGTCTAATTAAACCAAATATGAATAATCTAAAACTGTATTTTTTAGAAATGCAAGACCACTATACTATTAAATAAAGGTAAATTGCCTTTTTGTTTATAAATTATTGTTTTAATTGAATCAATTAAAGTTTTCAATAAATAAGAGATTCTGATCAAGGAGTGCTATCCTTGACAAAGGGCCAGGAGCCTGAAACGCGTTGGTTTAGGGCACACGTACCAAGAGTGACGTCATAGCACTGTGCTGTTGAACAGACAAGCAAGACGCACACTGACACGGGACCAGCCGGACGTAGCGGAGAACAGAAGTTTAAAGGTAGGCAGATATAGGGAAAGATAGATAGAGTACCTGATCTGTTGACACTGAATGCCGCAAGGCCGGTATTACATCAGAACCCTCTTTCACAAACGTGTACGGACATTTTAAGTGTATTAAAAGAGCTTTAAATATTGCTACTAAATATAATTTTTTCCACAAGGTTTGCGTTTACACATTGATAAACATTTCCATACAAGCGCTTTGTTTTTAATTATTTATAGTCTACTATTTATGTGGAGCAGCTATTTAATTGTTTTTCATATTCATTATGAGGAGGGTTAGCCCATGGGAGGGGAGGTTACTGTTAGGCACTAAAGGGAGTGTTAGGGTTTAGGATTACCAATACGCTTTGCCGGAAGTTGCGCAGGGTTCGCCATAAGTCATCATGACTTCACCGCCTGAATTGGGAGACATTGCTGGAGCCACCAGACCCTCCATTCCAGGTAAGTCACCACTGGACCACCATGGACGTTTATATTATATTATAATCATGTCGACATTTCGTTAGTGTCAACATGATAAATATCGACGTGGTCAATGTTGACATGCCAGTCATGTTGACATGACCATGTCGCCATTCTAATGTTGACATTATGAATGTCGACAAACTATACCACTCCCCTTTTATAGTAGTAATATACATCTAATACAAGATTATCTTCTCACATCATTTGGTGTGCATCATGTTTGCATATAAGTGTATGTATTGTACATATACCATATCACATGCATATATCACTTGGAGTCTCTGCAAAGTGTATACTGAAGAACATGACAAAAATATGCTCATCTTTAAGTGAGTATGCAAATTTGGCATAGACATTTGGAGAGTGACGGACAATGGAAAAATTACCAACTCTTAGAACAGCTTCAATGGTTGCAGCATTCCAGCAATCTGTTTCAGGTAGGAGCCTGAAACATATTATCTATATAGGAATTGCTAATGTAACTTGCAGCATACTTGCCTACCTATTTTAACTGCACTCTGGGAAAATCCATGTGCCAAGTGCTTGGGCAGTGGTGTCATAATCCACATCATTAATGCCCCTCTGCACAATGCTGCATCCCACAGTATAGAGGCAAGGCCATGACGATACAAATTACATGTACAACATGTAGCCCCCTTTCCACCTATTTTACTAGGGTAATGGGAATAATGTGGGAAGACACTGTGCTCTCGCTGGAGTGTGTTAGAATTCCCCAAAATTCAGAATTTCCCAGATGTTCTAGGAGAGCAGGCCTGTGTGACTTTCAGCAGTGGTGCGCGATAGTCTCCTTGCTACGTATATAATTCAACTTATACTGTACTGCTAGGAAAACTTTAAAGTAACTCACAAATATACTGTATATTAAAGTCTGAAAAATCCTTGATGACTTATAATATGTTCTCATTTATATTTATGTATCCCATGTTTCAAAAGCTGTCATTAATTACCACAGTAGCTGCTATTGAGTCCTCCACTGGGCAGCCCCCTCCCCTGTTATAGCTGCATGTATACTGTATGTGTTTTTTCTCTTTTGGGTGGTACATAGGACCCTTACAAAATTTTACCGTAGGGCCCATACATTTCTCTATACTCTCATCAATCTGCTATCAATAACATAAATTACTTTTAAAACTAAAGTAAAATAAGTACAGTATTTTCTTATTTTGCTTACAATAAAAATAGATTTACCTCAAAGTACCCTATGTGCCCACTCATCTACCACAAGTGAAATTCAAATACAGTATCATTACAAATTTCAACCAAGTCACACCAATAATGTTGTTGAAGCTAGACAGGCCACAGAGAAGGTTATAAATAAAAGAAATCATTTTGAAAGTGTAGGCTGCTTCCTACTTGTGGTTTCCAAGTGCACAGGCGGATGTGATGTATTATCTACAGATGGTTAGCCCTAAACTTACTTGCCACGAAAACCATTATCCAGTATGTGTTTCTGCCAAGTTCAGTTTATTTCCTGTTATTTTTATGTACAAAATATATCTTGCCTTCATATTATGAACTGGAAACTGTGTCAAGAAATTGTAAGGCAAAAATATAATAATTCGAAAAAAAAACAGAATTTCAGTTTCACGAAAAATAGGTTATCTCCCATTTCAGTGACTAATCAGAGCTAAGAGACAGAGGACCTCATTCAGAGTCGGTCGAAGCGGCCGTACGCGAAAAGGGGCCATATATGCAAATGATTCCCTCGCAAGTTGCGTCCCTAAGTTCGGATCGGTAGTTGGCCGACCAAGGGGAGGAAGCGGTCGGAAGACAAAAAAATACGCCCCTTTCTCGTACGCATTGCACGTCATCTCCGGGCATATAAGGATTAATCGAGACCATCGGCAACCATCGAAACTGGTCGTAGAGCTTAAGGTTGGCCTCTCTTAAGCTCTACGATCATGTCAGTGTAAAAACCTCCCATATCACATGTGCCATGACGCTACTTTGTTATTTATGCACTCCCATAAACCGTATGCACTCCCATAAACCGTATGCACTCCCACAAAACGCTGTCCGCATAATTAGGCACGCCTGCGTTCGGATCTCCACTCCCCCATTTTCAAGCACCTTCCCCTGTTACCACCCACAAACGCCTCAATCTATCACTCAAACTACCGACCTGGCTGTGTTCAAGGGGAGAGAAATTTCTGATCGTAGTGGCTAGTTTGCGCACGCGCATTGCAAACTGTACACATGCGCAGTATAGCGAACATCGGTGGTGTACGACCGTGCGGCCGCTTCGACCGACTCTGAATGAGGTCCAGAATCCCACACAGAGCATTTCAGTCACAAAATACTATTAAATATTAAATACAACCCATGCATATATTATCCTTTTTTAATAATGTCAATTTTAAATGCGACTTTTGCATACATGCAGATAGGATTACATACTGTACACTTACATTTCACAGCTGTTTATTAAGTTGTACATATCTTAAGATACATGCAACTTTATATCTAGTACATAATTGTTTATCTTAAGAATGTGGCCATCACCATCATATGTACAGTATATGGGAAGGAGGGCTCCTGTACACTTGGGGGCACATTCCCTCATCATCATTGTCTGGTGGTCACCAGATGTTGTTATCCAGTGTCAGGGGTGAAGCTAGACTTTCTGTCACCCCGTGTCAAAAACTAATTTCAACGCACCCCCCCATCCCAGTTGTAGTCACCCCCTAAATATGACTGCCGTATAATACAGTCAGCATTAGTGACAGCAATATAGTACAGACAGCACTAGTGACTGCCATATAATACCCAGTAGGTACAGGCCAGTCAGTCATTGGCTCATTTTCTCTGTTCCTCCAGCCTTCTTCTCCCATCTCTACAGCCTCAGTCCCCCTGTGTCTCTCAGCTTCATCACCCATATCTCTAAGCCCCATCCCTAAGTGTCTCTCAGCCCCATCCCCCTGTGTCTCTCAGCCCCATCCATCACTGCCTTACTTGTACATCCCCTTCTGTCTCTCCAGCACATCCCCATGTGTCACCCCAGCCCAGTGCCTTTAGCACCAACCCTCATTGTGTCTCTGCATCTCCAGTCTCATCTGCCTCAATGTCTCTGCATCTCCAGCCCAGTGTCTCTCCAACTCCATCCCACACTTAGCTTGTCTGTCTTCTGCTGCCTGCTCCCCTTCACTGCTCCTCTGCCATCTAGTGCCATATAATCATTACATCACATGTGCTGCACCAGAAAAAAAAGCTTTATGGTGCCGGCCGCCAGACTCCCCCTATCCGTCTATTCCCTCCTGAGTACTGCAGCGGCATAGGCAAGCTGCAGAAACCAACCTGGTGTGGAGGGCTGATGAACTGGACTCTAGAGATTCCTGTGAGACCCATTGGAATTGTCCCCCTTGTACCCCCCTTTTGCCGGGCTTGCTGCCATACAATAGTGTATTTTTTTATCGCCTTACAATATTCCCTCAACAATAATTAACCCATCCTCAATATCATTAACTACTTTAGCTTCATAGTAGCAACCTCATTTAATATAATTAACCCTTTTACAATAATTACCTTCATAATCCGCACTACTTATTAGCCTCAAAAACATAACATTATATATATATATATATATACACACACATTGAACTAATTACATCCCTGCTCCTCCCCCTCTTGGCGCCCCTGACTGTGCATAAACTATGCCCAATTGCCTCCCCCCGCCCCCCATACACTACTATCTGGGGATCTCCTCTTTTGAATCTGTTCCTCTTCTGTAGCAGCCACACAGCAGTGCACATAAAGCAGGAAGCAGTAGTCTGTCAGGCAGGTCCCACCAAGGATGCTGCTGTCAGTGAGCTGGAGGAGGCTGGGCAATGCAGAGACAAGCAGGGGCCATGAAGACTCTTACTGCAGAGGGGATAACTGTAGGCTGACCGCCTCCTCCCTGGTGAGGCAGCTGTAACTTTGGGTCCCCTACAGGTGCTCCCTTCACTCTCCCACCTGGGACTCACTTCCCCCCACCTCCAGCTGCAGGGCCATAACTAGTGGTGTGTGAGTGGGGAGTATGCCCTATCTTCCCCTCACTGGCATAGACACACATGAGGCACCCTTGTTTGAAAAAGTGGAGACAATAACTACACCAGGCAATGACAATCTCATATATATATATATATATATATATATATATATATATATATATATTGTGACACAGTTAGGTTAGGGGGTCCCTCTCCTGGGTAGAAGGACTCCTTTCTTACACACACCCACAGCAGCAGGGAAGCAGCACACCAGTCTGGATGCAAGTACAAGCTGGTCGGCGCCAGTCTTTATTGTACAATGTCAGAAATAACATAAAGAAAACATAAACATAAATCCTAGCCCTGTCGGGGCACTAACTTCACAGGTAGTTCCCTCACTTCCAGAACCTGTCAGGGCCTGATGCCCTCACCAGCAACCAAGGCACAGCACAACACTCACAGTTAGGTTTTCAAGTGTCTCTGAGCAAACTCCCTGTCTGCTCTCCCAGGTGAGACCATCAGCCCTCAACACACTATGCTTATATTGGCCACCCTCAGGTGGGAACCCAATCAAGCCTGTTACCAGGCTGCGAGAACCAAAACCTGGAGTGGCCGTGGGTGGAGCCCTCCCTCTCCTCTCACCCACAACCCCCATGTCCCAAACCAGCTTTTCAAAAAGCCGAGACTCAAGCCTGCTACACTGCAGACTTTCTCCTGGGGATTTAAAACACATAAGACAGGAATCTGGGATAAATGTCCCTGTCACAGACAACTTTACCAGTGATCCTATCACATATCCCCCCCCTTTGTTTCGACCTATGGGGCGGAACAACTGAAGCCCCCAAACAATGAACGCGTGACAACTCGTCTGCATTAAACAACAGGCCCCCTGGCCTGTGTTCCACTGAAAACTTAAAAGTTTGTAACGCCAAGAACCATCTCGTAATTCTCGCATTACTGTCCTTATTTCCGGACATCCACTTCAAAGGGCATGGTCAGTGATCAATTTGAACTTCCAACCAAGTTGTACCTGAGAGCCTCTAACGCCCACTTTATGGCCAACGCCTCCTTCTCCACTGTGGCATCGGGTAGGCATCGAATTTTGAAACACTGTTCAACTTTCGGAAGTCATTGCAGAAATGCACACTCCCGTCGGGCTTTGGAATCAACACAATGGGACTTGACCATTCACTATGTGATTCTTCAATAACCCCTAACTCTAGCATATTTTTAATTTCTTTCGACACCGATTCTCTTTGTGCTACTTGTAACCTATAGGGCTTTAGATTTACTGGAGGGGCTCGGTCGGCCAACAGTACCGTTCTATCTTTCCAGGGCTTTAACAGATTTTTATGGTATATCTGTTCCGGCTTTCTTTTCCCCGGCTGGTAAACTTTGTAATTGACCTGTCCCACTCTTTCTAAGATTTCAAAGGGGCCTTGCCATTTAGCCAAAAGTTTATTTTCCACAGTGGGAACCAACACTAACACTCTGTCCCCAGGATCAAAGCTGCGTAACCGAGCATTGCAGTTGTATACCCTCTGCTGTGCCTGTTGAGCCTGTTCCAGGTGCTCTCTCACTATCGGCACCTCTATAATAGGCAATGGAACTAGTGGACCCTTAAAATGTGGTCTGGGAGCATGATACTGACACTCAGGGCAGGATGCGCAGAAGTCAGATACCTCTTTATGAAGCCTGGGCCAGAAAAACCTCTGCATTATTCGCTCAGTGGTTTTCTCTACCCCTAGATGGCCTGCCGTTATATGACCATGGGCCAGATCCAACACTGTTCTTCTGTAGGCTTTGGGAACTATTAGTTGTTCCACAATATCTTCCCCCTTCTTAGTCACCTGATATAACAAATCCTGACACATTACCATGTGGGGATAGGACAAAGGACTATCAGGGTGTACGGGTTTACCATCAACTACTTTTACATTCTCCCTGGCTTTTACCAAAGTAGGGTCATTCAACTGCTCCACGGCAAAGACCTCTCTTCTGACCTCTAAATCAGGCAGATGATCCACTGGCCCAACAACACTTCCCACCTTAATGGGAGGCACATCAGTTGGCGGGCCACCGTCATGCTCCACATTCTCTAGTTCGCCAACCACAGTAGGAAAAGGGAATAACTCTGACTCAGAAGAAACTCCCTCCTCCACTATATCGACAACCTTCTCAAGTGGACCAGGGTTGTTCACTTCTGGAACAAAACGGCTTTCCCACAATTTCCAGAAGTGAGCAAAGTCTCTCCCCAATATTGCATCGTACATCAGACCAGGCACCAAACCCACAGAAACTATAGCAGAGCCACATGGTGTCTCGATGTTCACCTCGGCAGTAACATAATATCGATTATCCCCATGTATGCAGGTCACATCAACAGTTTTCCCCTTATGCCTCAAGGGGTTCACCAGCTCAGCTTTTATAAGTGTCACCAAGCTTCCAGAGTCTAACAGTGCCTCTACTCGGTTGCCATCTACAGTGAGTACACACATGTGCTTATCAGTCTCAGCCTGCCGGTCAGCCGTAAAGGCTGTCTGTGCAAAGAAAGACCCCCTGCGGTAGACATGAGCAGTATCACATTGCATAGGTTCAGTTGTAAGTGAACAATTAGCGGAAATATGGCCGAAGTCACCACACTGAATCATATTAATGTCTAGTCGTTTACGGGGCAAGAACCTTCCTGGCCTGGCAGGCCTATCTCCAGGTTCTACACCCTCAGTCTTATGTACATTCCACCGCCCAGCACCCTTCTCCCCTGGAACAGTCTTACCAGTGTCTGTGGGAGTTCGCCGGTGCGCCATCGGGGCTTGGTGGGGCATACTCCTCAGCCACCACGTACCTCTCCACTAGCTCGACCAACTGGTCCGCGGTCTTAGGGTCTGCATGGCTCACCCACTTGCGCAGAGTCGCGGGTAATGATCGCAGGTACCGGTCCATCACGACCCTTTCCACGATCTGAGGTCCCATCAGCGTCTCGGGCTGTAGCCATTTTGAGGACAGATGGACGAGGTCATGCATCTGTGAACATGGAGGCTTGTCCATATGGAACTCCCAGCGAGTTAGGATCTCCTGTTTTAGTTTTTTATAGTCCTTGGCATCAGCCAGGCATAAGTCGAAATATGCTTTTTGTGGCTCCCCAGACAAAAAAGGTGCCACCAGACTTGCCCACTGCTCCTGGGACCAACTCTCCCTTTCGGCCGTTATTTCAAATGCGGCGAGATAGGCCTCCATATCATCGCCCAAAGTCATCTTTTGGAGGAAGTGACTGGCTCGTACGGAGTGAGTGGTGGTGGGAGGACCAGTATTAACATCTCTGGGCCGGGCGACCAGGTGCTGTACCACCTCTTTTATGGCCTGGCTGTTTTCCGCTAAGGCCTGGCGGGTTTCCTCGATGGCGACCTGTTGTTGCCTGGCGGATGCCTGCTGAAGTTTGTTAGTCTCCTGCTGAGCCCTGGTAGCTTCCTGCTGAGCTGCTGTAGCTTGGAGCAAGGCCTTAATAATTTCCTCCATTTTGTCCTGGGGTTTAGATTGGAAGCTGAACCTTGCCTCTCTGAGCATTGGCTGATGCCTCCTCTATGGGACTCCAAGGACACAGTGTTATTTCCACACTCACAAATTGGGTGTCTGTCCCTTTAATTTTTAAATGGAAAGTTTTCCTCTTGCTGCAAGTTCAGTGTGTGTGGGTGCCAGCAATCTCCACCATATTGTGACACAGTTAGGTTAGGGGGTCCCTCCCCTGGGTAGAAGGACTCCTTTCTTACACACACCCACAGCAGCAGGGAAGCAGCACACCAGTCTGGATGCAAGTACAAGCTGGTCGGCGCCAGTCTTTATTGTACAATGTCAGAAATAACATAAAAAAAACATAAACATAAATCCTAGCCCTGTCGGGGCTCTAACTTCACAGGTAGTTCCCTCACTACCAGAACCTGGCAGGGCCTAATGCCCTCACCAGCAACCAAGGCACAGCACAACACTCACAGTTAGGTTTTCAAGTGTCTCTGAGCAAACTCCCTGTCTGCTCTCCCAGGTGAGACCATCAGCCCTCAACACACTAGGCTTATATTGGCCACCCTCAGGTGGGAACCCAATCAAGCCTGTTACCAGGCTGTGAGAACCAAAACCTGGAGTGGCCATGGGTGGAGCCCTCCCTCTCCTCTCACCCACAACCCCCAGGTCCCAAACCGGCTTTTCAAAAAGTCGAGACTCAAGCCTGCTCCACTGCAGACTTTCTCCTGGGGATTTAAAACACATAAGACAGGAATCTGGGATAAATGTCCCTGTCACAGACCACTTTACCAGTGATCCTATCACAATATATATATATATATAGCCATCGCTATACATAGATGTATACCTACGATGGTGCACTTCAGATGGACAGCAACTAATCATTACAAATAATCGTGCACCATCGTAGGTATACATCTATGTTGTTGTTTTGTTTGGCATGTTAATGAGCACTTTGTCAAATTTTAAATGATTATTTGTATTGTCTTTATGTGTTTGTCTTTTGTTCAGCGTTACGGTAGCCATGGCAACCGTTTGATGCTGATGTGATTTGGTGAGGTCACTTCCGGTTCTGGAGACTTCCGGTTTCGGAACCAGGAAGTGAGGTCCCCGTATGGCATGGCGTCTAACTGCTATTTATATGTGGTAAGTGTTGTATATTTGTTTGATTTGTATGCTTGACAAAAGCGCGGAATAAAGCGCTGAAACGTTGCAAAAGTACCTTCTGTTTGTGGATATATTTATTACGGAGTGCCGCCCTGCGTTCTATGTATCCAGTTTGCCCTGTTTTTCATGGCTGACTGTGGAGGGCACCCGGCTCAGTTATCTGCGGTACCCGCGAGTGCCGGAGCTATGGCTATATTTGTGTGACGAGGAACTGTGGGGGCATATTCACAGTATTGCACCACGAGATTCTTCTCATATCTCAAGGCACCTGGGACTATTGAAGTTAGTTACGCTGCTAACGGAGCTTCTCTACAGTGATGTGTGGATCATGTCAAGTTTACATCTAAGACTTGTTTTTTGTTTTTTTGTTTTTGAATGCGTTTGTGCTCTTTTGACTGCCAGCAAGGGTTGTGGCCTTTGATGCCTAGACACCTGTATATTGCTGCACAGGTCATACATGATGTCTGATGTCAATACAGAGCTACCCCAGAGGATTGTTCTTGAACAGGGATCTGTTCATAGTTACTCCGAATCAGAGGCGGAAGCGATTCTATTTACTGATGATTTGAGTAATCACACAGCAGCACTTACTGTGCACGACATTTATAATGATCTGTTGCATTTTAAAAAACGGGAGATAGACTTTTTTTTACCATGGATTGACACTATCAAATTATTATAAGGAGAAGAAGATACCAAGAGGATTTAGGGTGAAAAACACTCCCACAATAGGACGCAACAACATAGAGTTCTGCAAAAAATGGACATCCATATTGAATAAATGTTCGTTTGATTTATTATTGCTTGTAATCGAAGAGTCCAAGAAAGAAATAGATCTAGCTAAAATTAAAATCAAGAGCTTTGAGGATGTACACCTTTTGGCGTTGTCTGGTGACAAGCAAACTGATAACTAAACTGGGGACCCAGTTGGAACTTTATAAAAATGACCTAATTAAATTAAAAAATTAGAAGAAAAAGAAAGTAGATCTTGATTATGAAAATCATCGTGTCTATCATTGGTTAACAGGAGCTTTTTCTAAATCTGATAGACGTCCGTTATTTCGCCGGACGGTTAATCGTGCACGTTTTGAAACTTCAGATGATATGGGCACGACTGAGAGTGAGCCAGAGGCCTCTACTAGTGTGATGCCTCGAGCAAGTGGATCAGGCAATGTGGGTAAACGCACGAATCGTTTTTTAGACCTGGGCCCCATCGTACCCGCAGAGGTCAGCAGAATTAAAGGGAGGGGAAGGCCTCCAAGCGGCTGCAGGACTTAATCTTTAACTTATCCGATAGGTCCTTTTCTGAGATTGAGCTCTCTGTTTTGAGTAGGGGCCTGTCGTTTGTACCTACAGTGGCGTTGGATAAAATTCAGTGGAAGAAGGAACTTTACAAGCCTAATAGGAGCATCAAAATTAAGGAACACTTTGCTTGTAGGCCGATTATCGATTCTGATGTTCCCGTACAACTTTTGAAATTACAGGAGCGGTCATCTTTTGACCCTATCAGTTCCAGTGCATCCATTAAGACGTTCTCACGTTTGCTGGACCAAGCTGTCTGTGATGATGTGAATGCTTTTCAACCTAAGTTTAGGAACTTGAATAAAGATGAGCAGTTGGCTCTTAAACAGCTATCTATGTATGATGATGTGGTGTTCCGCCAGGCGGATAAGGGAGGGGCGATTGTGGTACTTAACCTATGTGATTACAAGGCTGAAGCATTTAGACATCTTGGTGATGTAGATACGTACAGAAAGTTGTCACTAGATCCAACTTGTGAATTTAAAAAAGAAATAGATTCTTTATTGATAGTATCTTGCACACAAGGGTTTATTTCAACATCTATCAAGAAAGCCTTGGAGGTTAGGTTCCCCATCAGACCCCTTTTTTATTTAATTCCGAAAATACATAAGGACCCGGTGAAGCCACCGGGGCGTCCTATTATTGCAGCCCGAGGATCATTGTATCAGACCATCTCCACATATTTAGATGCGCTTTTGCAACCATGTGTACAGGCCAGGCCCACTTTTTTGAAGGACACTAATAGTTTGTTGATGTCCTTGAAATCATTACCTGATTTGCCCTCTGACTGTGTTTTGTGTTCAGTAGACGTTTGTAATTTGTATACTTGTATCACTCATGTTCTAGGGTTACAGGCCACTAAATTGCTTATTACCAATAATCCATTATATAAGGGACCTCCTGTAGAGCTGTTTCTACAGTTGTTGGAATTGGTATTAACCCGCAATTATTTTATGTTCGACGGACAATTCTACCTGCAGGTATCCGGTTGTGCGATGGGGTCCAATGTGGCCCCATCGTACGCGAATGCCTTTATGTTTGCAGTTGAATTTGATATATTTTTTTCTGATCTGAGTGTGGCTAGTAATATCTTAGCCTATTATCGATACATTGATGACCTTTTTATCGTCTGGCGAGGTACGCAACAGTCGTTTGCTGATTTGATTGACTCACATAACAGTCGCATAGATCCTGTTAAATTTACGTATTCCATTGATATGCATAGCGTAAATTTTCTTGACGTTACTATAACCAAAAGTAATGGTCGCCTTGTGCCTTCTCTGTTTGCAAAACCGACCGATAGAAACAACATTTTATTGGCAAGTAGTGCACACCCTGTCCCTTTGAAAAATCTTTTGCCTTATTCACATATTTTGCAAGCATTAAGAATTGCACCTGACAGGGTTGTAGCGTTACAACAGGTGGATATGATGTATGCTAAGTTTTTGCAGAGAGGGTATCAGAAGGGTGTTTTAGATCAGGCCAAAGCAAAAGCTTTAGCTATCCCTGTCGATAAATTACTGATTGATGATATTTCCATTCGTAGCGCAGATAGGCACCTTTGGATTAATAGATATAATCATCGCAGCACTGCTATCAATAAACAAGCAAAATCGTTATGGCCTATTATAACGTCCGATAAGGATCTAAATATGTTACATAATAAAAAATTGATGTCTTGCTATCAGAGAGGCAAGAATTTGAGAGATTATTTGGTCAAGAACGATGTTTCATCGATGGGCAAGCCTAGTAACATCAAGTCTTTTTTGGGTACCCCAAAGGTGGGGTGTTTTAGGTGCCCTAACTGTTTTACCTGCCGTTCCCTACAAACTGGTTCATTTTTTTTCCACCCATATTCTGGAATTAAATATGACATTAGACACCATGTAACGTGTACCACCAAGTTTATTGTCTATGTTATCACATGCCCTTGTTCAAAGATTTATGTAGGCAAGACGGAATGTACTTTGAAAGAAAGGATGGCCCAACACCGTTCTGCTATCCGGGCTGCCCTTGATGTAGGTACCAGTGATCAACCAGTGGCACAACATTTTGTCACTGTAGGGCATAACCTTTCAGGTCTCCGTTATAAAATCATCGATCACGTCCCCCCGCTTATTAGAGGTGGTGATCGTGGACGTAAACTGCTACAGTGTGAGTCTCAATGGATTATGCGTTTAGACTTCCTTTCTCCTTGTGGGTTAAATGAAACGCTGGGTATTCAGTGTTTCATATAAGTAGGTCATTGGTTGTATCTACCACAGGCTACAGGGGACGTGTAATGGTTTTTTTTATTACAATTAGGGGTGTGCACCGGCCACTTTTCATGTTTTGTGTTTTGGTTTTGGATCTGGATCTTTCTTCGTGTTTTGGATCTGGATTGGTTTTGCCAAAACCACCCTTCCGTGTTTTGGGTTCTGGGTTTTGTGTTTTGGATCTGTATTTTTTTTTAAAAAAGCATAAAAACAGCTAAAATCTCAGAATTTGTAGGTTTTTCTGCTCCTATGCTATTATTAACCTCAATAACCTTAATTTCCACTCATTTCCAGTCTATTCTGAACACCTCACACCTCACAATAGTGTTTTTATGTCCAAAAGGTTGCACCGAGGTAGCTGGATGACTATGCTAAGCGACACGAGTGGGCGGCACAAACACGTGACCCATCTAGGAGTGACACTGCAGTGGCAGACAGGATGGCAGTTAGAAAAACTAGGCCCCAAACTGTACATAATGCAAAGAAAAAAAAAAAGTGCAAGATGGAATTGTCCTTGGGCCCTCCCACCCACCCTTATGTTGTATAAACAGGACATGCACACTTTAACAAATCAATCATTTCAGCGCCAGGGTCTGCCACACAACTGTGGCTGAAATGATTGGTTCGTTTGGGCCCCCACAAAACAAGCTGGCAATTAATCTGTCCCTGCACAAACTGGCTCTACGGAGGCAAGATGTCATCCTCATCCTCCTCATCCACCGATTCCTCACCCTCTTCAGTGTGTACATCCTCATCCTCACAAAGTATTAACTCGTCCCCACTTGAATCCACCACCACAGGTCCCTCTGTACCTTCTGGAGGCTGGTCTCCCTGGAAGAGCTGATAATTCATTTTGATGAACATCATCTTCTCCACATTCTGTGGAAGCAACCTCCTACGCCTTTCGCTGACAAGGTTCCCGGCTGCACTAAACACTCTTTCGGAGTACACACTGGAGGGGGGGCAACTCAGGTAAAATAGAGCCAGTTTGTACAGGGGCCTCCAAATTGCCTCTTTTTCCTGCCAGTACAGGTATGGACTGTCTGACATGCCTACTTGGATGCTGTCACCGATGTAATCCTCCACCATTCTGTCAATGGTGACAGTATCATATGCAGTGACAGTAGACATGTCAGAAATTGTTGCCAGGTCCTTCAGTCCGGACCAGATGTCCAAACTTGGTCCTGCCTGCCCTGCATCACCGCCAGCGGGTTGCTTAGGATACCTAAGGGCCTCATTCAGAGCCGCTCGTTAGCGGCAGTACGCTCGTTCCGAGCGATGTTTGCACATCTGCGCATGCGTACGGTTTTTAGTACGCATGCGCGAACCAGTCAGTGCGGTCAAAAATCGTTTGTACGCTATATAGCGAGTGCCTGCTATTTTGAGTGACAGAATTAGGCGTATGTGGGTGGTAACAGGGGAAGGTGCTTGAAAATGGGGAGTGGAGATCCGAACGCAGGCGTGCTTAAAGGTCAAAACGGGCGTATTATGGGTGTGCATAATTAATTCAGCAGCGTCATTGACCACGTCACTGGGTTATTTTATAGCCAGAACTGCTCGCAAATTTGTGGTAGAAAACACCAACCACAAGAATAGCGAGCAGTTCATACGCTGGTCGATGTACTCGATTAATCTAATAAATAGCGGACATGACGTAGGAAGCGAGCGGCCAGGGGGCGTTTTTAACAAATAAACGAGCGTATGTTTTGCTCGCTCGTTCAGACTTAGAGGCGTGAACAAACTACAATTTGCGAACGGATCATTTGAATAGCCACCCCTTGTTTTTGAACGAACGACCGCAAATAGCGAACGGCTCTGAATCAGGCCCTAAGTTTCTTCCTGGCAGCCCCAGTTGCGGGAGAAAATGAAGAAGGAGCCGTTGACGTGTCACGTTCCGCTTCAGCTGACAATGTGTTCACCAGCAGGTCTTTGCACCTCTGCAGGCTTGTGTCGGCCGGAAAGAGAGACACCACATAGGCTTTAAACCTAGGATCAAGCACGGTGGCCAAAATGTAGTGGTCTGATTTCAACAGATTGACCACCCTGGAATCCTGGCAAAGCGAATGAAGGGCTTCATCCACAAGTCCCACATGACGAGCGTAATCGCTCTATCTTAGCTCCTCCTTCACTTTCTCCAGCTGCTTCTGCAAAAGCCTGATGAGGGGAATGACCTGACTCAAGCTGGCTGTGTCTGAACTGACTTCACGTGTGGCAAGTTCGAAGGGCTGGAGAACCTTGCACAACACGGAAATCATTCTCCACTGCGCTTGAGTCAGGTGCATACCCCCTCCTTTGCCTATGTCATAGGTGGATGTATAGGCTTGTATGGCCTTTTGCTGCTCCTCCATCCTCTGAAGCATATAGAGGGTTGAGTTCCACCGCGTCACAACCTCTTGCTTCAGGTGATGGCGGGGCAGGTTCAAGAGTGTTTGCTGGTGCTCCAGTCTTCGGCACGCAGTCGCTGAATGGCGAAAGTGGCCAGAAATTTTTCGGGCCACCCAAAGCGTCTCCTGCACGCCCCTGTCGCTTTTCAGAAAATTCTGCACCACCAAGTTTATTGTGTGAGCAAAAAATGGGACGTGCTGGAATTTGCCCAGATGTAATGCCCGCACAATATTGGTGGCGTTGTCAGATATCACAAATCCCCAGGAGAGTCTAAGTGGGGTAAGCCACTGGGTGATGATTTCCCTCAGTTTCTCCAAGAGGTTGTCGGCGGTGTGCCTCTTACTGAAACCGGTGATACACAGCGTAGCCTGCCTTGTAACGAGCTGGCGTTTCTGAGATGCTGCTACTGGTGACGCTGCTGCTGTTGCTGCGTAAGGTGATACATCTACCCAGTGGGCTGTCACAGTCATATAGTCCTTAGTCTGCCCTGTTCCACTTGTCCACATGTCCGTGGTTAAGTGGACATTGTGTACAACGGCATTTTTCAGGACACTGAGGACACTTTTTCTGACGTTTCTGTACAGTCTCGGTATCGCCTGCCTAGTGAAGTGGAATCTAGACGGGATTTGGAACCGGGGACACACTACCTCCATCAATTGTCTAAATCCCACTGCACTAATGGCGGATACCGGACGCACGTCTAACACCAACATAGCAGTCAAGGCCTCAGTTATACGTTTTGCTTCAGGATGACTGCTGTCGTACTTCATCCTCCTCGCTAAGGACTGTTGGAGGGTCAATTGTTTAGTAAAAGTAGTGGTGTTCCTACTTCCTCTCTGGGATGATGAACGACTCCCAGCAGCAGCAACAGCAGCAGCGGCAGCAGTAGGCGTAGCAATGCAGGATCCTCCGGAGGAATCCCGGATAGGAGAGTCAGTCATGCCAGTGACATGGCCTGCAGGACTACTTCCGATCCTGACTAAGGAGGAAATTGACGAGGAGGGAGTTGACGGTGTGGTTTGCAGGCGCTTGGATACAACAGGACAACGGGATTTAGGTGTCCCTGGACTGCTTACGGTCTTAGCCAAAGTTTCTGAACTTGACAGTAACTTTTTATGAACGCGCTGCAGGTGCCGTATAAGGGAGGATGTTCCTAGGTGGTTGACGTCCCTACCCCTACTTATTTCACCTTTACATATGGTACATATGGCAAGACAGTTGTTGTCCGGATTTGGATAGAAATATTGCCAGACCAAAGAGGTGGAATTTTTGGTCTTCTGCCCAGGCATGAACGTGATGGGCTTTTTCATCCCACGGCCTGATTTAAACAAACCACATCACCATCAGAATCCTCCTCGCCAACTTCCTCCTCAGCGCCAGCTACACCAGTATCCTCATCCTGTTGTACTTCAACAGTGACATCTTCAATTTGCATATCAGCAAGTGGACTGTGGGTGCTCCTTTCAGCACTTGCAGGGGGCGTGCAAATGGTGGAAAGAGCCACCTCTTCCCGTCCAGTGCTGGGAAGGTCAGGCATCGCAACCACCACCACACTTGGACTCTCCTTGGGGATTTGTGATATCTTCTTAGAAAGCACAGTTCTTCGCTGTGCTTTTGCCAGCTTAACTCTTTTGATTTTTTTAGTGGGAGGAGGGCTTCCATCGTCATGTGAAGCTGAACCACTAGTCATGAACATACTAGGGATCGACCTTAGCCGTTCCTTGCCACTCCGTGTCGTAAATGGCATATTGGCAAGTTTACGTTTCTCTTCAGCTGATTTAAATGTCTTTTTCAAGGTCATTTTCCTGAACTTTGCCATTTGGGATTGTATGTGCCCTCTACTATGACATTGGGCATCGGCCTTGGCAGACGACGTTGATGGCATGTTATCGTCTATGTCATGACTAGTGGCAGCAGCTTCAGCACTAGGAGGAAGTGGTTCTTGATCTTTCTCTATTTTATTTTTATCGGAGAAAGTTTGGTCCTCCATTTATGTTATATCGATTTGATATATACGTGCGGCTAAACACAGAAAATAATTTTTTTTTTGGTTTGTACTGGAGTGTACTTTTGGGGGTTACAGCACCCTTTAATGGTCAAGCCAGCCAGCCCTTTACTTATGACACAGGCGCACGCTTGGCACTACTTTGTTGATGCACGTGCGGCTACTGCGCACACAATTCACAAACACAGAAAATAATTTTTTTTTTGGTTTGTACTGGAGTGTACTTTTGGGGGTTACAGCACCCTTTAATGGTCAAGCCAGCCGGCCCTTTACTTATGACACAGGCGGACGCTTGGCACTACTTTGTTGATGCACGTGCGGCTACTGCGCACACAATTCACAAACACAGAAAATAATTTTTTTTTGGTTTGGACTGGAGTGTACTTTCGGGGGTTACAGCACCCTTTAACGGTCAAGCCAGCCGGCCCTTTACTTATGACACAGGCGCACGCTTGGCACTACTTTGTTGATGCACGTGCGGCTACTGCGCACACAATTCACAAACACAGAAAATAATTTTTTTTTTGGTTTGGACTGGAGTGTACTTTCGGGGGTTACAGCACCCTTAACGGTCAAGCCAGCCGGCCCTTTACTTATGACACAGGCGCACGCTTGGCACTACTTTGTTGATGCACGTGCGTCTACTGCGCACACAATTCACAAACACAGAAAATAATTTTTTTTTTGGTTTGGACTGGAGTGTTCTTTCGGGGGTTACAGCACCCTTTAACGGTCAAGCCAGCCGGCCCTTTACTTATGACACAGGCGCACGCTTGGCACTACTTTGTTGATGCACGTGCGGCTACTGCGCACACAATTCACAAACACAGAAAATCATTTTTTTTTTGGTTTGGACTGGAGTGTACTTTGGGGGTTACAGCACCCTTTAACGGTCAAGCCAGCCGGCCCTTTACTTATGACACAGGCGCACGCTTGGCACTACTTTGTTGATGCACGTGCGGCTACTGCGCACACAATTCACAAACACAGAAAATATATTATTTTTTTAGCACTTGGGGGGAGCACCCCTGATGGACAGAGCACCCCCTGGACAACACTACAGCACCCCTTTAGGACTGGGACACTGCACAGGACTTTGGAGTGGACACAGCCCCTATGGAGAACTGACTGCACAACACAGTCCAGCCAGCCCCTATGGACTTTGAAATAGTGGACACAGCCCCTATTAACAACAGCAGCACAGCACAACACAGCCAGCCCCTATGGACTTTGAAGTAGTGGACAACAGCAGCACTACACTACACTACACTACACAGCCCTAACTCCCACCCTCCCTCTTCACTGTCCACAGCCGAGTGAGAAAATGGCGCCGACGTGGGTACCTTATATAGGATCCAAAACCCGCGAGACTCGTAAGGCGGGATGATGACGTTTTGCCTCGATTTCAGATCCGAGTCAGGCAGGAAAAGTCGAGCCTGACTCGGATCGGACTCGGATCGGACTTGGATCGGGGGGGCTCGGGGGGGCTCGGATTTCAGAAATCCGAACCCGCTCACCCCTAATTACAATAAGCTCCTGCGTGATACTTACTTGCTATTGTTTTTGTGTGGTTTTTTGATGGTCTGATACTAATAGGAGGAACTTGTTAGTTATTTAAATCTGTGTAGCGTATTCGAATAGGTATTTGTAATGAGTAGTTGCTGTCCATCTGAAGTGCACGTAATCGTGCACCATCGTAGGTATACATCTATGTTGTTGTTTTGTTTGGCATGTTAATGAGCACTTTGTCAAATTTTAAATGATTATTTGTATTGTCTTTATGTGTTTGTCTTTTGTTCAGCGTTACGGTAGCCATAGCAACCGTTTGATGCTGATGTGATTTGGTGAGGTCACTTCCAGTTCCGGAGACTTCCGGTTTCGGAACCAGGAAGTGAGGTCCCCGTATGGCATGGCGTCTAACTACTATTTATATGTGGTAAGTGTTGTATATTTGTTTGATTTGTATGCTTGACAAAAGCGCGGAATAAAGCGCTGAAACGTTGCAAAAGTACCTTCTGTTTGTGGATATATTTATTACGGAGTGCCGCCCTGCGTTTATATATATATATATATATATATATTAGGGGTGAACGGGTTCGGATTTCTGAAATCCGAACCCCCCCGAGCCCCCCCCCATGCGAGGCAGATCCGAGTCAGGCTTGACTTTTCCCGCCTGACTCGGATCTGAAATCGAGGCAAAACGTCATCATCCCACCTTCCGGGTCTCGCGGGTTTTGGATTCTATATAAGGTACCCGCATCTGCGCCATTTACTCACTCGGCTGTGGACAGTGAAGAGGGAGGGTGGGAGTTAGGGCTGGCTGGGCTGTGTAGTGTAGTGCAGTGTTGTGTTGTGCTGTGCTGCGCTGTGCTGCGCTGTGCTGCTGTTGTCAATAGGGGCTGTGTCCACTCCTCCAAAGTCCATAGGGGTTGGCTGTGTTGTGCTGTGCTGCTGTTGTCCATAGGGGCTGTGTCCACTCCTCCAAAGTCCATAGGGGCTGGCTGTATTGTGCTGCTGTTGTCCATAGGGGTTGTGTCCACTCCTCCAAAGTCCATAGGGGTTGGCTGTGTTGTGCTGTGCTGCTGTTGTCCATAGGGGCTGTGTCCACTCCTCCAAAGTCCATAGGGGCTGGCTGGGCTGTGTTGTGCAGTCAGTTGTCCATAGGGGCTGTGTCCACTCCAAAGTCCTGTGCAGTGTCCCAGTCCTAAAGGGGTGTAGTAGTGTTGTCCAGGGGTGCTCTGTCCATCAGGGGTGCTCCCCCAAGTGCAAAACAAAATACAAATTTCTGTGTTTGTGAATTGTGTGCGCATTAGCCGCACTTGCATCAACAAAGTAGCGCCAAGCATGCGCCTGTGTCATAAGTAAAGGGCCAGCTGGCTCGTCCGTTAAAGGATGCTGTAACCCCCAAAGTGCACTCCAAATAATATTTTTTTTTCTGTGTTTGTGAATTGTGTGCGCAGTAGCCGCATGTGCATCAACAAAGTAGCGCCAAACGTGTGCCTGTGTCATAAGTAAAGGGCCAGCTGGCTCATCCGTTAAAGGTTGCTGTAACCCCCAAAGTGCATTCCAAACAAAATAAAAAATTATTTTCTGTGTTTGTGAATTGTGTGCACTGAGGCTGCATGTGCATCAACAAAGGAGAAGCGCCAAGCGTGCGCCTGTGTCCCATAAGTAAAGGGCCGGCTGGCTTGACTGTTAAAGGGTGCTGTAACCCCCAAAGTGCACTCCAAACAAAATAAAAAAATATTTTTTGTGTTTGTGAATTGTGTGCGCAGTAGCCTCACATGCATCAACAAAGTAGCGCCAAGCGTGCGTCTGTCTGTCATAAGTAAAGGGCCGGCTGGCTCGTCTGTTAAAGGGTGGTGTAACCCCCAAAGTGCACTCCAAACAAAATAAAATAATATTTTCTGTGTTTGTGAATTGTGTGCACTGTGGCTGCACGTGCATCAACAAAGGAGCAGCGCCAAGCGTGTGCGCCTGTGTCCCATAAGTCTGTTAAAGGGTGGTGTAACCCCCAAAGTGCACTCCACAAAAAATAAACAATTTTTTTTTTCTGTGTTTGTGTGCGAAATGTATGCGCAGTAGCCGCACGTGCATCAATACAGCAGCAGCGCCAAGCGTGCACCTGTGTCATAAGTCAAGGGCCGGTTTGGACATCTGGTCCGGACTGGAGGACGTGCCAACAATTTCTAACATGTCTACTGTCACTGCATATGATACTGTCACCACTGGCAGAGTGGTGGAGGAATTTTTTTCTGTGTTTGTGAATTGTGTGCACTGTGGCTGCACGTGCATCAACAAAGAAGCAGCGCCAAGCGTGCGACTGTGTCATAAGTAAAGGGCCGGCTGGCTTGTCCTTTAAAGGGTGCTGTAACCCCCAAAGTGCACTCCAAAAAAAATAAAAAATTCTTATTTTTTTTTCTGTCTTTGTGAATTGTGTGGGCTGTAGCGCACCTGCATCCTCAAAGCAGCAGCGACAAGCATGCGTCTGTCTGTTAAAGGATTACAGCGGTGACAGCATCCAAGTAGGCATGTCAGACAGTCCATACCTGTACTGGCAGGAAAAAGAGGCAATTTGGAGGCCCCTGTACAAACTGGCTCTATTTTACCTGAGTTGCCCCCCCTCCAGTGTGTACTCCGAAAGAGTGTGTAGTGCAGCCGGGAACCTTGTCAACGAAAGGCGTGGGAGGTTGCTTCCATAAAATGTGGAGAAGATGATGTTCATAAAAATGAATTATTAACTCTTCCAGGGAGACCAGCCTCCAGAACGTACAGAGGGACCTGTGGTGGTGGATTCCAGCGGGGACGAATTAATACTCTGTGAGGATGAGGATGTACACAACACTGAAGAGCAGGGCCGGATTATAGGGAGGGCGAAGGGGGCGGTCGTCCCGGGGCCCCCACACATAAGGGGCCCCCACACACTGCCCATAGTCGCCGCTGCTACTAACAGCATTTAGCTGTCTCCGGCGCCGGCGCCGCTATTGTTCTTGTCAGCGGCTCAGCTGTTCCTTAACAGCAGCCGCCAAGGAGCCTCCTACAGTCAGAATCTTGCAAGACTCTGACTGTAGGAAGTTCCTCGGTGGCTGCAGTCAGTGACAGTCAGAGGGGGAGCCGAGGCTCCAACATAAAGAAGAGCTGCGTCGACTTGACTCAGTTCCTCATGGTGCACCTCAGCGGTGCAGAGCGCTGACAGGCAGGTACTGTAGCCCTTAGTGTGTGTATATTATATATATATATATATACACACACACATACAGTATGTATGGCTATATATACATTATATATACTGTGTGTATATACACACACACTGTGTGTGTACATACACAGTATATATGGCTATATATAGCCATATATACTGTATGTGTGTATATATATATATATATATATATTTGTGTTTATTACATTTGCTTTAAAATGTAAAATTACTGGAATATGAAGGTAATTTTTATATATATAGATATATATATATAAATATATATATATATCTATATATATATATATAGTGTGTGCTTATATATATATATATATATATATATTAGGGATATATATATATAATAATGTATATAGTGTGCTTATATATATATATATATAGATATATATACACACAGTACATGTATATGTGTGTATATACACACCAACACCTATATATGAGTGTGTGTGTGTATAGTTATATATATAGATATACTGTGTGTGTATGTATTAGGGGTGAGCGGGTTCGGATTTCTGAAATCCGAACCCCCCCGAGCCCCCCCGATCCGAGTCCGATCCGAGTCAGGCTCGACTTTTCCCGCCTGACTCGGATCTGAAATCGAGGCAAAACGTCATCTTCCCGCCTTCCGAGTCTCGCGGGTTTTGGATCCTATATAAGGTACACACGTCGGCGCCATTTTCTCACTCGGCTGTGGACAGTGAAGAGGGAGGGTGGGAGTTAGGGCTGTGTAGTGTAGTGTAGTGTAGTGCTGCTGTTGTCCACTACTTCAAAGTCCATAGGGGCTGGCTGTGTTGTGCTGTGCTGCTGTTGTTAATAGGGGCTGTGTCCACTACTTCAATAAGGGCTGGCTGGACTGTGTTGTGCAGCCAGTTCTCCATAGGGGCTGTGTCCACTCCAAAGTCCTGTGCAGTGTCCCAGTCCTAAAGGGGTGCTGAAGTGTTGTCCAGGGGGTGCTCTGTCCATCAGGGGTGCTCCCCCCAAGTGCTAAAAAAATAATATATTTTCTGTGTTTGTGAATTGTGTGCGCAGTAGCCGCACGTGCATCAACAAAGTAGTGCCAAGCGTGCGCCTGTGTCATAAGTAAAGGGCCGGCTGGCTTGACCGTTAAGGGTGCTGTAACCCCCGAAAGTACACTCCAGTCCAAACCAAAAAAAAAATTATTTTCTGTGTTTGTGAATTGTGTGCGCAGTAGCCGCACGTGCATCAACAAAGTAGTGCCAAGCGTGCGCCTGTGTCATAAGTAAAGGGCCGGCTGGCTTGACCGTTAAGGGTGCTGTAACCCCCGAAAGTACACTCCAGTCCAAACCAAAAAAAAAATTATTTTCTGTGTTTGTGAATTGTGTGCGCAGTAGCCGCACGTGCATCAACAAAGTAGTGCCAAGCGTGCGCCTGTGTCATAAGTAAAGGGCCGGCTGGCTTGACCGTTAAGGGTGCTGTAACCCCCGAAAGTACACTCCAGTCCAAACCAAAAAAAAAATTATTTTCTGTGTTTGTGAATTGTGTGCGCAGTAGCCGCATATGCATCAACAAAGTAGTGCCAAGCGTGCGCCTGTGTCATAAGTAAAGGGCCGGCTGGCTTGACCATTAAAGGGTGCTGTAACCCCCAAAGTACACTCCAGTCCAAACCAAAAAAAAAATTATTTTCTGTGTTTGTGAATTGTGTGCGCAGTAGCCGCACGTTCATCAACAAAGTAGTGCCAAGCGTGCGCCTGTGTCATAAGTAAAGGGCTGGCTGGCTTGACCGTTAAGGGTGCTGTAACCCCCGAAAGTACACTCCAGTCCAAACCAAAAAAAAAATTATTTTCTGTGTTTGTGAATTGTGTGCGCAGTAGCCGCACGTGCATCAACAAAGTAGTGCCAAGCGTGCGCCTGTGTCATAAGTAAAGGGCCGGCTGGCTTGACCGTTAAGGGTGCTGTAACCCCCGAAAGTACACTCCAGTCCAAACCAAAAAAAAAATTATTTTCTGTGTTTGTGAATTGTGTGCGCAGTAGCCGCACGTTCATCAACAAAGTAGTGCCAAGCGTGCGCCTGTGTCATAAGTAAAGGGCCGGCTGGCTTGACCGTTAAGGGTGCTGTAACCCCCGAAAGTACACTCCAGTCCAAACCAAAAAAAAAATTATTTTCTGTGTTTGTGAATTGTGTGCGCAGTAGCCGCATGTGCATCAACAAAGTAGTGCCAAGCGTGCGCCTGTGTCATAAGTAAAGGGCTGGCTGGCTTGACCGTTAAGGGTGCTGTAACCCCCGAAAGTACACTCCAGTCCAAACCAAAAAAAAAATTATTTTCTGTGTTTGTGAATTGTGTGCGCAGTAGCCGCACGTTCATCAACAAAGTAGTGCCAAGCGTGCGCCTGTGTCATAAGTAAAGGGCCGGCTGGCTTGACCGTTAAGGGTGCTGTAACCCCCGAAAGTACACTCCAGTCCAAACCAAAAAAAAAATTATTTTCTGTGTTTGTGAATTGTGTGCGCAGTAGCCGCATGTGCATCAACAAAGTAGTGCCAAGCGTGCGCCTGTGTCATAAGTAAAGGGCTGGCTGGCTTGACCGTTAAGGGTGCTGTAACCCCCGAAAGTACACTCCAGTCCAAACCAAAAAAAAAATTATTTTCTGTGTTTGTGAATTGTGTGCGCAGTAGCCGCACGTGCATCAACAAAGTAGTGCCAAGCGTGCGCCTGTGTCATAAGTAAAGGGCCGGCTGGCTTGACCGTTAAGGGTGCTGTAACCCCCGAAAGTACACTCCAGTCCAAACCAAAAAAAAAATTATTTTCTGTGTTTGTGAATTGTGTGCGCAGTAGCCGCACGTGCATCAACAAAGTAGTGCCAAGCGTGCGCCTGTGTCATAAGTAAAGGGCCGGCTGGCTAGACCGTTAAAGGGTGCTGTATCCCCCGAAAGTACACTCCAGTCCAAACCAAAAAAAAAATTATTTTCTGTGTTTGTGAATTGTGTGCGCAGTAGCCGCACATGCATCAACAAAGTAGTGCCAAGCGTGCGCCTGTGTCATAAGTAAAGGGCCGGCTGGCTTGACCGTTAAGGGTGCTGTAACCCCTGAAAGTACACTCCAGTCCAAACCAAAAAAAAAATTATTTTCTGTGTTTGTGAATTGTGTGCGCAGTAGCCGCACGTGCATCATCAAAGTAGTGCCAAGCGTGCGCCTGTGTCATAAGTAAAGGGCCGGCTGGCTAGACCGTTAAAGGGTGCTGTATCCCCCGAAAGTACACTCCAGTCCAAACCAAAAAAAAATTATTTTCTGTGTTTGTGAATTGTGTGCGCAGTAGCCGCACGTGCATCAACAAAGTAGTGCCAAGCGTGCGCCTGTGTCATAAGTAAAGGGCCGGCTGGCTTGACCGTTAAAGGGTTCTGTAACCCCCAAAGTACACTCCAAACCAAAAAAATATATATTTTCTGTGTTTGTGACTTGTGTGCACTGTGGCTGCACGTGCATCAACAAAGGAGCAGCGCCAAGCGTGCGCCTGTGTCCCATAAGTAAAGAGCCGGCTGGCTCATTTCTTAAAGGGTGGTGTAACCCACAAAGTGCACTACTCTCCAGCAAAAATAAAAAAATATTTTCTGTGTTTGTGTGCGCTTTAGCCGCACGTATATATATCAATATAACATAAATGGAGGACCAAACTTTCTCCGATAAAAATAAAATAGGGAAAGATCAAGAACCACTTCCTCCTAGTGCTGTTGCTGCTGCTGGGAGTTGTTCATCATCCCAGAGAGGAAGTAGGAACATCACTACTTTTACTAAACAATTGACCCTCCAACAGTCCCTAGCGATGAGGATGAAGTACGACAGCAGTCATCCTGAAGCAAAACGTATAACTGAGGCCTTGACTGCTATGTTGGTGTTAGACGTGCGTCCGGTATCCGACATTAGTGCAGTGGGATTTAGACAATTGATGGAGGTAGTGTGTCCTCGGTTCCAAATCCCGTCTAGATTCCACCTGCATCCTCAAAGCAGCAGCGACAAGCGTGCGTCTGTCTTTTAAAGGGTGGTGACACCCTCGAAGTGTGCTACACAAACAATAAAAATATTCTTCTTTTTTCTGTCTTTGTGAATTGTGTGGGCTGTAGCCGCACCTGCATCCTTAAAGCAGCAGCGACAAGCGTGCGTCTGTCTGTTAAAGGGTGGTGAACCCTCAAAGTGTGCTACACAAACAATTAAAATATTGTTCTTTTTTTTTTCTGTCTTTGTGAATTGTGTGGGCTGTAGCCGCACCTGCATCCTTAAAGCAGCAGCGACAAGCGTGCATCTGTCTGTTAAAGGGTGGTGACACCCTCACAGTGTGCTACACAAACAATAAAAATATTCTTCTTTTTTTTTCTGTCTATGTGAATTGTGTGGGCTGTAGCCGCACCTGCATCCTTAAAGCAGCAGCGACAAGCGTGCGTCTGTCTGTTAAAGGGTGGTGACACCTCAAAGTGTTCTACAGAAACAATTAAAATATTGTTCTTTTTTTTCGGTCTTTGTGAAATGTGTGGGCTGTAGCCGCACCTGCATCCTTAAAGCAGCAGCGACAAGCGTGCGTCTGTCTGTTAAAGGGTGGTGTAACTCTCAAAGTGCTCCAAAAAATAAAAAACTATTTTTTTAATGTGTTTGTGACTTGTGTGCGATGTAGCCGCACTTGCATCCTCAAAGCAGCAGCGACAAGCGTGCGTCTGTCTGTTAAAGGGTGGTGACACCCTCAAAGTGTGCTACACAAACAATAAAAATATTCTTCTTTTTTCTGTCTTTGTGAATTGTGTGGGCTGTAGCCGCACCTGCATCCTTAAAGCAGCAGCGACAAGCGTGCGTCTGTCTGTTAAAGGGTGGTGACACCCTCAAAGTGTGCTACACAAACAATTAAAATATTCTTCTTCTTTTTTCTGTCTTTGTGAATTGTGTGGGCTGTAGCCGCACTTGCATCCTCAAAGCAGCAGCGACAAGCGTGCGTCTGACTGTTAAAGGGTGGTGTAACCCTCAAAGTGTGCTCCACAAACAATAAAAATATTCTTTTTTTTTTTCTGTCTTTGTGAATTGTGTGGGCTGTAGCCGCACTTGAATCCTCAAAGCAGCAGCGACAAGCGTGCGTCTGTCTGTTAAAGGATTACATCAGTGACAGAATCCAAGTAGGCATGTCAGACAGTCCGTACCTGTACTGGCAGGAAAAAGAAGCAATTTGGAGGTCCCTGTACAAACTGGCTCTATTTTACCTGAGTTGCCCCCCCTCCAGTGTGTACTCCGAAAGAGTGTTTAGTGCAGCCGGGAACCTTGTCAGCGAAAGGCGTAGGAGGTTGCTTCCACAAAATGTGGAGAAGATGATGTTCATAAAATGAATTATCAACTCTTCCAGGGAGACCAGCCTCCAGAACGTACAGAGGGACCTGTGGTTCCTGCAGGGACGAATTAATACTCTGTGAGGATGAGGATGTACACACTGAAGAGGGTGAGGAATCGGTGGATGTGGAGGATGAGGATGACATCTTGCCTCCGTAGAGCCAGTTTGTGCAGGGACAGATAAATTGCCAGCTTGTTTTGTGGGGGCCCAAACGAACCAATCATTTCAGCCACAGTTGTGTGGCAGACCCTGGCGCTGAAATGATTGGTTTGTTAAAGTGTGCATGTCCTGTTTATACAACATAAGGGTGGGAGGGAGGGCCCAAGGACAATTCCATCTTGCACCTCTTTTTTTTCTTTGCATTATGTACAGTTTGGGGCCTAGTTTTTCAATGCCATCCTGTCTGCCACTGCAGTTTCATGCCTAGATGGGTCACGTGTTTGTGCCGCCCACTCGTGTCGCTTAGCATAGTCATCCAGCTACCTCGGTGCAACCTTTTGGACATAAAAACACTATTGTGAGGTATTCAGAATAGACTGGAAATGAGTGGAAATTAAGGTTATTGAGGTTAATAATAGCATAGGAGCAGAAAAACCTACAAATTCTGTGATTTTAGCTGTTTTTATGCTTTTTTAAAAAAAATACAGATCCAAAACACAAAACCCAGAACCCAAAACACGGAAGGGTGGTTTTGGCAAAACCAATCCAGATCCAAAACACGAAGAAAGATCCAGATCCAAAACCAAAACACAAAACACGAAAAGTGGCCGGTGCACACCCCTAGTATGTATATATATATATATATATATATATATATATATATATATCTATATATATATATATATATATATATAGCAGTTACATAGAGGCCCCCACAAGTGTGTTGTTGCCCAGGGGCCCCCACAGACCTTAATCTGGCCCTGCTGAAGAGGGTGAGGAATCGGTGAATGAGGAGGATGAGAACGACATCTTGCCTCCGTAGAGCCAATTTGTGCAGGGACAGATTAATTGCCAGATTGTTTTGTTTGGGCCCAAACGAACCAATCATTTCAGCCACAGTCATGTGGCTGACCCTGGCGCTGAAATGATTGGTTTGTTAAAGTGTGCATGTCCTGTTTATACAACATAATTTCCACAGACAATTCCATGTTGCACCTCTTTTTTTTCTTTGCATTATGTACTGTTTGGGGCCTAGTTTTTCAAACTGCCATCCTGTCTGCCACTGCAGTGTCACTCCTAGATGGGCCACGTGTTTGTGCCGCCCACTCGTGTCGCCTAGCATAGTCATCCAGCTACCTCGTTGCAACCTTTTGGACATAAAAACACTATTGTGAGGTGTGAGGTGTTCAGAATAGACTGGAAATAGTGGAAATTAAGATTATTGAGGTTAATAATAGCATAGGAGCAGAAAAACCAACACATTCTGTGATTTTAGCTGTTTTTATGTTTTTTTTCAAAAAAATACAGATCCAAAACACAAAACCCAGAACCCAAAACACGGAAGGGTGGTTTTGGCAAAACCAATCCAGATCCAAAACACGAAAGTGACCGATGCACACCCCTAATAAATAAATAAATAAATATATATATATATATATATATATATATATATATATTAGGGATGAGCGGGTTCGGTTCCCTGAGAACCGAACCCACCCGAACTTCGGGGATCCGGGGCGATCCGAGCCCAAGCTCGGATCTCCCTGTCTGCCCCGGATCCCTCTCCCGAGGCAAGACCTCGAGATCTGCTGTCGGATCTCGAGGTTTTGCCTCGAGCGGCCATTTAAAAAAAAATGCCTTTGCCTTTAATGGGCAAAGTGCTGATTGGCTGACAGAGCCGTCTGTCACGGCTCTCAGCCAATCAGCATTATGGTGCTCATTTGCATGTAGCACGGACTCGTGAGATCCGTGCTACATGCATCTGTGTGATTGACAGTGACACAGAGCACAGATGGGTCAGTGAGACCCGTCTGTGCTGCTGTGTATTTCAATGACACAGATGCACGCACGGACCAGGAGATCCGTGCTACTTGCATCTGTGTCATTGAAACAGAGCACTGACGGGACCGTGAGACCCGTCTGTGCTGCTGTGGTGTAAAAAAAATAAATAAAACCTGTGTAAAAAAAGAAAAAAATGGCGTGCCCCCCGTAAAAAAAAAGAGCAACCAGCCCCGGGCATTAGTGACCCAGTGCTGGGTGTGCTTAACTACAGGGGACAAACGACGTAGGGGTCCCCTGTACTTAAGCACAACCAGCACCGGGCTAGTCAGAACCAGCGCTGGTTGCCAAAATACAGGGGACAAACGACGTAGGGGTCCCCCGTATTCTGCGCAACCAGCTCTGGGCTCTGATCCGGTCCTGGTTCTGGAAATACAGGGGAAAAAAATTAGTAGGGTTCCCCTGTATGTTCCAGAACCAGCACTGGACTTTTTCTAGCGGGGGGCTGATGCCACAGCCAGGGGAGCCCATTCACCGGGCCCCCCAGCCGCAGCATCAGCCCTGACCGCTTGTCAGCCCAGGCCGGGGATCCCTGGAGAGCTGGGGACCCCCCCCAATAAAAGGGGTCACCCTCTCCAGGGCACCCCAGGCCCAGGCTGATAGCCCGGGGCTATCCCCGCCACCCCTGGTGGCGGTGGGTGGTGGGTTGATTGTGTGGTGTGGTGTAAATAAAGAATATCAAACATTGTCTTTACAAGTAGAACTGCAAGTCCCAGCTAGCCTGCCCCGCATGCTGGTACTTGGAGAACCACAAGTACCAGCATGCAGGGCATTAAGGGCCCATTAGTACCTGTAGTTCACCTGTAAAAAAAATGTTTAAAAAAACACAGGACACACACACCGTGACAGTATAAGTTTATTAAACATACATACAAACACACACACACACGTACACATACTCACCTATGTAACATCGTCCACTTGTCCGGTAAAGTATCCATAGGGGACCTGTGAAAAAAAAACCATACTCACCATCTCCTATTCGAGGTTCTGTCCTCTTCGTTCCAAAGTAGGCATCCCCGGACTTGGCAAAAAAACAAAACGAAAACGCGATCCACGAATTTAGTACCGTTCTATAGAACGGTACTTCCCGAATGAGAGCTTAGCAGCGGGGTATCACCATGGAAACCCCGCTGCTAAGCGTTCCTTGGCTGAGAGAGGTCATCTCCCGTCTCTCAGCCAATGAACGGCTCCCTCCATTGTAGTCAATGGTGGGAACCGCAGGGTAAACTTTAATAACCTTGCGGCTCCCACCATTGACTACAATGGAGGGAGCCGTTCATTGGCTGAGAGACGGGAGATGACCTCTCTCAGCCAATGAACGCTTAGCAGCGGGGTTTCCATGGTGATACCCCGCCGCTAAGCTCTCATTCGGGAAGTACCGTTCTATAGAACGGTACTAAGTTCGTGGATCGCGTTTTCGTTTTGTTTTTTTGCCAAGTCCGGGGATGCCTACTGCCTACTTTGGAACGAAGAGGACAGAACCTCGCATAGGAGATGGTGAGTATGTTTTTTTTCACAGGTCCCCTATGGATACTTTACCGGACAAGTGGACGATGTTACATAGGTGAGTATGTGTACATGTGTGTGTGTGTGTGTGTGTATGTATGTTTAATAAACTTATACTGTCACGGTGTGTGTCCTGTGTTTTTTTAAACATTTTTTTTACAGGTGAACTACAGGTACTAGTGGGCCCTTAATGCCCTGCATGCTGGTACTTGTGGTTCTCCAAGTACCAGCATGCGGGGCAGGCTAGCTGGGACTTGCAGTTCTACTTGTAAAGACAATGTTTGATATTCTTTATTTACACCACACCACACAATCAACCCGCCACCCACCGCCACCAGGGGTGGCGGGGATAGCCCCGGGCTATCAGCCTGGGCCTGGGGTGCCCCGGAGAGGGTGACTCCTTTATTGGGGGGGTCCCCAGCTCTCCAGGGATCCCCGGCCTGGGCTGACTAGCGGTCAGGGCTGATGCTGCGGCTGGGGGGCCCGGTGAAAGGGCTCCCCTGGCTGTGGCATCAGCCCCCCGCTAGAAAAAGTCCAGTGCTGGTTCTGGAACATACAAATTTTTTTCCCCTGTATTTCCAGAACCAGGACCGGATCAGAGCCCAGAGCTGGTTGCGCAGAATACGGGGGACCCCTACGTCGTTTGTCCCCCGTATTTTGGCAACCAGCGCTAGTTCTGACTAGCCCGGTGCTGGTTGTGCTTAAGTACAGGGGACCCCTACGTCGTTTGTCCCCTGTATTTAAGCACACCCAGCACTGGGTTACTAATGCCCGGGGCTGGTTGCTCTTTTTTGGGGGGGTGCACGTCATTTTTTTCTTTTTTTACACAGGTTTTTTTTTTTTTTACCACAGCAGCATAGACGGGTCTCACGGACCTGTCATTGCTCTGTGCCAATCACACAGATGCATGTAGCACGGATCTCCCGGGTTCGTGCTACATGCAAATGGGCACCATAACGCTGATTGGCTTCCTGTCTGCCACTGCAGTGCCACTCCTAGATGGGCCACGTGTTTGTGCCACCCACTTGTGTCGCTTAGCATAGTCATCCAGCTACCTCGGTGCAACCTTTTGGCCTAAAAACAATATTGTGAGGTGTGAGGTGTTCAGAATAGAGTGGAAATGAGTGGAAATTAATGTTATTGGGGTTATTAATAGCGTAGGACCAAAAAAAGGCCCATTTTATGTGATTTTAGCGTTTTTTTTTATTTTTTAAGAAAAAATCCAGATCCAAAACACAAAACCCAGAACCCAAAACACGGAAGGGTGGTTTTGGCAAAACCAATCCAGATCCAAAACACGAAGAAAGATCCAGATCCAAAACACAAAACACGAAAAGTGGCCGGTGCACACCCCTAATATATATATAGCGACTCACCCCAGCTTCAAACTGGAGCAATTTTGAATTTACAGCTATAGTCTTTTTTAACTGAGGTCGTATAAGATTGCCTTGTAGACGTCATTAGTAATTTTTCCTCCTGACGCCAACACAAAAAGATTTAGTTTTGACGTGACACACAAAAGGGCCTCGTAACCCACCTAGGGTCAACTCCAGCCACATTAAGGGGTAAATTTCCTAAGAATTGTGGGCCTGATTCAGAGCCGGACGCTCTGACCAGAGCGCTCGCTCTGAATCAGGGCCCTCCTACCTGAAAATGGAGCGGCCTCTTGGACGCTCGCATAGCTGTGGGTGACCACCCACAGCTTATGCGAGCGTCCATGATGATGGTCGCGATGGTCAAGACCATCGGGCTTGCGACAAGACCCTGCGGTAGGGTCTCGCTGCCGCAAGCCCAGGAGTGATTTTGGCTCTATCAGAGCCAAAATCACTCCCACTGACATCACTAGTGATGTCAGTGGGGCCGGACCCAGACGGTAGGCGTTCCCATGGGAACGCCTCCATCTGGCAACCACGCCCCAGCACGCCCACTAAAGGTGGCGTGCTGTCAGTCACCATCAACAGCACGCCCCCTTTAGTGCGAGACCCATAACGACGGCTTGGCCGTCGTTATTCGGGTCTCGCGCATGCGCACGACGGAGCTCCCTCCGTCGTGCGCATGCGCATTTGGGTACCATTGACCCACTTGCGAGCGTCCTGCGCTCGCGAGTGGGTCTGAATGAGACCCAGTGTCTGGTCAAGATGTCAATCACGGGTGTGTTTGGCCTCTCACAAATGTACTAAAGTCAAACTCGGATGAGAAATCTTTAAACTCTCTGCAAAACACAGGTGAAAACACATATAGAAATAAATACACCATCGGCCAAACTAGCAGGTACTCTCCATAGACATGAATACAACAAAGGAATTTACCAAGAATCGTGATTAGAATCACGGGTGTAATCTAAGCAAACTCGGTTAAAAATAGATGTTTTAAATAGACTACCTCCTGAGCTGCGTGTTTAGCAGAAATATACTTAGGGCCTGATTCAGTAAGGATTGCTATTGCGATCACAGCTGCGATTACGCACACAGTCTCACTCCAAAATATGCTAATGATTGCTATCGCAATGCCATTGCAGGCTAACATAAGGACGCCCACCTTACCTTACACACATCTGTAATACCGCGAATCTGCGAAACCATCGGTAAATTCATGTACAATCGGAGCCTCACACACACTTGCACAAAGTCTGACCTTACTCAGAAATTGCTAACCTCAGCGCACGCAGTGAAAGCCCAAGCTGCGTATGGCATCGAAGTGGCTAATTTATGCACGCCCCTGTAATGGCGTTCAAACACACTGGCACGTTTGCGTTTCGCCAACCACCCCCCCCTTTCTCCACCCCCAAATAGTCACTTCCTGTCAATCACTCTGCGATGAGTCTGCATAGTCACTGCAATCGCAGTAAGACCTTTGCGCACGTTCACTGCAATGCATATGCAGAAAGCAACAATCAGCCATCTGCGTGAGTAATCAGGTCCTTAGATCCTTGCTGAATCAGGCTTTTAGATCAGTGTGATGTATGTTTATGCCTCTAATTAAGATAAAAAAGTGTAAATAGAAAAACTCGGCATGGGGTTACCCCCTCAAAAGCATAACCAGCCCCGGGCTCTTTGAACCAGCTCTAGTTCTAAACATAAGGGGTACAAAATGTGCATGGGTCCCCCATATTTGTGAATCAGCACTTGTCCCCTCCTTGTTTTTGTAGGGAGTAAGCTAAGTATAGTGTTTGTGTGTAATAAACTTATAGTGCACAGTGTGTTTGTACTGTGGTTCTTTTACAATATTTTTTTACAGTGGGGATACTGGTGCCGGCTGCCTACTGGCACTTGTAGCTCTACAAGTGCCAAAGGGCAGTCACGATGGGACCTGTAGTCCCAACTGTAAAAAACGATAGTAGACATTTATTAATATCACTATTACCCTACAGGGAAGAGCCCTGGGATTGAGGCCTGGGGTGCTCAGGAGAGGGGGGGCAACTCTATTGGAGATGTCCCCGCCTTCCCTGGGATCCCTGGACTGGGCTGACTAGTTTGGGGTGTTAATGCTTTGGCCCGTGGCTCCAGTGAAAGGGTCCTTTGGCTGTGGCCTACATCCACAGAAGATCTGTGGTTAATTCTCCAAGCTGTTTGGAACAACCTCCCTGCCGAGTTCCTTCAAAAACTGTGTGCAAGTGTACCTAGAAGAAATTATGCTGTTTTGAAGGCAAACGGTGGTCACACGAAATATTGATTTAATTTAGATTTATCTTCTGTTCATTCACTTTGCATTTTGTTAGTTGATAAAAATAAACTATTAACTCTTATATTTTTTAAAGCATTCTTACTTTGCAGCATTTTTTCCACACCTGCCTAAAACTTTTGCACAGTACTGTATATCTATCTATCTAGACCATTTCTGCACTAGTTTACTGTATGTATGTAAGCAAATACTTGTTTTGAAATTACTACACTATGAGGCTGATGCATAGAGCAGATGCTTTCACACCGTGCATGCTTCATATCCAATTACATAAGTATGGGTTATGCAAAGTCGTACTTATTTCAATAATAAAAATACAAGTGTTTACAGTATATCACGTTCGCTAGAGAAGTGGTTATACTATGTCTACTTACAGACTGCTCGTAAAACTCTGTCAACCTAAAAGATTAAACTAAATAAGCTTAAGCAGAAATGGATCCAAAACTTTCACATAATGATCATTCAAAACCCTATCAAAATCCACAATATATCAAACATCAGACTCTCCTGAATACAGTATGATCATGATGATACCTGGGAAACACTTCCTAATATTGTAGAATTGAAGCAGTGGTTCCCTTTCCACGGTGACACCCTTTGCTGCGAGGGCTGTAGTGCATGTGGCAAAGCCGTGCGCCACCAAAAATGGGGTGTGGCCACGTGGGTAGGAGAGTGGCCTCGTGTGCAGGTCTCGCACCTAAAGCCCCATTGTAATCATTCCGGGGGTCCCGGAGGTGCAAACTGCCCCCAGGGACCACTCTGTGTGCAGTGCCAGCTCCATCACTGTGTCAGGAGTCGAATGCTGCACGTAATGCTACAGTACAGCACCCGGCTCCTGTCCCGGCACTTTGGTGTCACCCCTCGGCGGGTGCGGCCCGTACCCCCTTTTGACGCCACTGAATCCATGAAGCTCATCAAGTACAAGCTGGACTCCAAGGCTTTTTGGGTTTCGGTGTATATGTTTCGCGGTTACAAAGTTAATATTCATCATGTCAACATGAAAATCTTGACATGGTCATAATTCCATCATTGACCATGTCAACATGTAGCATGTTGACACGGATGTTATGTCAACATTGTTAACATGTCGGCATCGTAATTTCCTTCTGTTTTAGTCACTAACCATAAGCCTAACCATAACTCTAACCCTAACGGCAATCCTAACCCTAACTCTCCTGGAAATGTCGACATTTTGCTGGTATCACAATTAATGTTGTCAACATTTTAACCATGTTGATATCATCAATGTCGACATTGTGAATGCGGACATGCTAAATGCAGATTTTGTGACTGCATTCCGACTGCATTGCTAAAACTAAAAATAAGATAGCTTCACCAGTCACTTTATTAAATGTCAAACTTTACCAAGTGGTTCACTTTAAGATTTTCAAATATTAAATTGCTATTAATTGCTGCTTTGATAATTTTTTGCACATCACCTGATGTGATCATTCAAACACCACTCTTCTATTTTCTGACCATTTGTTCTAGATTTCCAGAGGTACTACAAATGGTAATAATTCAGGAAAATAAATCTATGAAGAAATCACTCTCAGATCACTTCTCTGGCCATCAAAATAAGGACTACTTACTAAGAGAGTACTGAACCATTCCGCTAATCTGGACTGGAAAGCTTTCTTTTGTCAGTTAATGCTCCTTTTGCACCTTCTTCCCCACACGAAATAACTCCTTATTAGGTTTGAAACACAAATAAAATAAGGCAAGTTATATACAAGGGGAAGCGGTCATAGAACCGACAGTCAGGATGCTGGCGCTTAGAATGCTGGTGCTAGAATCCCAACACCTGTCAGAATCCCGGCGCTGGCATACCGACCTCTGGCATCCCAACAGTAAGTACTGGGGTTATGGGGAGGGTTAGGGTTAGGGCTAGGCACTAGGGGAAGGATTAGGGTTAGGCACTAAGGGAGGTGGGTTAGGTTTAAGGTGCGGGGGTGGTGGTTAGGTTCAGGCAATAGGGGGAGGTTAGGTTTAGGAGGGAGGGTTAGACTTAGGGGTAGGGTTAGGATACTGACCGGCAGGTGTTGCTATCCTAATCCTGTCGGGATTCTGATCGCCGGGATCCCGAGCGCCAGTATCCCGCACCCAAGCCTATACAAGATGTAAGGGACAAAGGATCAAAGGAACTGCCACGGTGATACTCTCCATACAATGCTCTGCTTTACTCCTCATAGAGATGCTTGAACCAGTCACATACTTTTACTTGAAACGATTAAACAAACTGATCAATGATTGAAGAAATATTTTCACCTTTACAAATAGTTTAGCAAAATACCAGACAGGTTTGTTCATGTTCGAACCAGTACAACCATTTTGAAACCTGAGCACACTGAAGCCAATGAGCAGTTATATGAACAAAGGTTATAACATTCTTTATTGGTGAAATTATGTAAAACCAAGAATAAAGTGATTCAAATATTTTATTCTACAAATGCTAATTCAGCAAATACATATGTACATATAAAAATCAATACAGATACTGTATGAGGAAATTTTTTATGTAAAAGCACTTCAGGTCACCACCAAGGATAAGGAGCATGTGGTCCCTGATCTAGAGCTGCATGCATGAACCTGCTTATTCAACTCTCAGCAATTACAGTGAAGTCAGTCGTACACATCTCAACAGCATCTCCAATTGTGATGTAGTGGGTTTAACTGGGCAGCAACTGGGCATTTGCAGTAGGATGCATGGGCGTAAATACAGGGGACAATGGAAGGCTGTTGCCTCTGGGCACCAGCCCTGAAGGGGGCACACTGACCTTCTCCATTGTTCCAGTTTCTGTTTTATGTGCCTCAGAGGAGGAATAAGCAGGGAGCCCAGGGGGAATGTTCTGCCATCCTCCCTCTCCCAGGGCCCCCACCCTGGTGCTTGGATCTCTATAGACGGATCTCCAGCAAGGAAACCACATCTATGTACATAAAAGGGGCAGGGCAGAGCCTGGAGTTCTTGGGCCCTCCTTCCTTTGTTGGTTCTTCCCCCTCACACACGTGTGACCTGCTCCTCTGCTGTTGCTGTGGGAGCAGCAAATAGCAAGAAGGGAAGGCACTGATTAGCAACATGTAGTGTTTGTGTGCTAGGGTGTTGGTAGTTAATTTGGGGAGGAGTGTGTATCTGGGTGCTGCTGCTTGGATGTTGAATGCAGAGAGAATAGGTGTGTGGGTTCTGCTTCAGTGTAGGCAGTGAAAGCAGGGGGAGGAGAGTGTGCGTCTGGGTGCTGTTGAGTTGTTGGAAGTGTAGGTGGAGGGGGGGAAGAGTGTGTCTGGGTGCTGCTGAGGTGTTGGCAGTGAAAGCTGGAGTCTGGGTGCTGCTATGGTATTAGTAGTGAATGCAGAGGGAGGAGGGTGTGTACGTCTGGGTGCTGTTGGGGTGTTGGCAGTGAATGCTGTGGAAAAGAGTGTGTGTCTGGGTGTTGCTGGGTTGTTGGAAGTGAATGGGGAGGGGGAGAGTGTGTGTCTGGGTGCTACTGGAATGTTGGGTGAGGGAAGTGTATGTCTGCATGCCGCTGGGGTGTAAGAAGTGAATGCAGGGGTGGATGAGTGTGTGTCTGGGTGCTGCTAGGGTGTTGGAAAGGAATGTGGATGGGGTGAGAGTGTGCCTAGGGTGCTGCTGGGGTGTGGGAAGTGAATACAGAGAAAAGAAAGTGTGTGACTGGGTGCTGCTGGCATGTTGGTAGTGAATGTGGTTTAGGGGGAATGTGTGTGTGCTGCTGGGACTGGGATGTTGATAGTGATTGTGAGTGGAAGGGGAAGGGCACCAAGAACTAACGTGCCTCCAGGCCCCTTGTATAAACCTCCGCCCCTGGTAGGATTTGTGCCTTGGGCATGTCATGGGTGTGTAGCTGGAATTGCGGGCTATTCAGAAGGGAACATATGCAAAGATCCAGCTAATAACAAGTGGATTTCAAACACCAAGTATAGGGCTGGTGCAAGTCCACACTGATAGTGATGATACAGGCTACTTTCAAAAGCGGATGGATGGGAGTGGTAAGGCCACATTGATGTGGCCAACTCTGAATACAGGTAAAATTCTGCATTTATGTGATTCAGAGCAATGCTCGGAAACAGGCTCATAATGTACTCTTATAATAAACGATCACCAAAAAGTTTAAACTCAAAATGATTCATTTGCAAGCTGTAAAGTGGCCCAAAGAATTGGGAAAGGTAAAAAGCTACAGCTCAGTTTTCAAAAAGCTTAAATCTGCCATAGCTGGGAAAGGGTGCCACTATTAGTTTCAATGTGTATTTTCAGGAAGTAGCCAATGCAGAGCTGATAGAATCAGAGGCGTATTTATAATGGGTGCAGGGTGTGTGATACACATGGGCCCCTGGGTCAAGGGAGGCCCGCAGCGCACACTCTGACCTATATTATACTTACCACTCTGGAGTCCCACATCGGCGCCGGTGTCAGTGCTGTAAAAAATGGCAGGAAAATGGCCGTCGCTGCCATTTTCCTGCCGTTTTGTGCATTCACAGTATGTAAAACACCTGACCTGCACATGCACTGTGGCGCTGCGTCTACCACTGTGGCGCTGCACTCAGTGCGCTGCCAGCCGCCAGAGAGAGATGAGGGGGCCCCGGAATGACTCTGGGTGCATCGGAAGGAGGCGAAAAGCTGACTCAACATCTATCTTAGCCATCATTGCGCTCGGACCATAACACCTAATCATGTCCAAAGCATTGTCAAAAGACTGGTACACCACCGAGGAAACCTCAACTGGAATGGCATCATTTACTGACGAGCCTGGCGGATAAGACAGATGTTGAATGAGCCTGAATTTTCCTGGAATTTTCTTGAGAACCACACCCGCCGGGGAAACAACAAAATCACTAATGGGGGGTTCAGCGAAAGGGCCTGCCATACGTCCGACGCCAACCTCAGCAGCCACCTTATCCCTAGCAATGTGAGGCAATTCAAAAGCAGACTTCAAATTTCTAGGTGAACCCCTGTCGACAGCCCTGCAAATAGGTAAACGAAAACAAAAACTGAAACCCTCTAACAAAAATTCTACATTCTGCAAATCCAGGTACCAATGTAACCATTTCGCCATCGATTTAACATGGACAGGGGATGGGGCTTTACTTAGCACCTGCTCCGTTTGCTGGCTGTGCAGGCTGTTGCTGGGCACCCAGCTTGAAGCATTTGGAAGCTGGGTGGTTGCCACTACATCGCAAACAGAGGTGACGAAAATGACATTTTCTTCCCTGCGTACAGGTGGAATTATTAAAAGCAAAACATTTGCCAGATGCCTGCTGTTGGCCTTGACGAACCGAACTAGTCGCTTTGCTTGCGCTAAACCCTTCATGGGCAGGACGCGAAGGCTGCTTGACCTCCAGCCACACCTCCACGTCCTTCTACCCTAAAGCCATCACCTGCCTGCCATCTGGCTTGCGGCAAAATTCTTCGTCGTAAGTGTGCCAAGCTATGCCCCTGGAAGATAACTGCGTGCTATGAATAAAATGCAGATACCTGATGACGTTCAGGTGTTCCTGTGAACGCGTCTCCAAATAACAAGCCAAGAAAATGCAAAAACCGGCCAACCAATTATTGTAAGAATTGAAAGCTTCCAAACCTATACCGCCTTTTGCCCTAGCCACTTTAAAGGCCTTCTTAGCTTTTTCTGTAAGAGCAAAAATATCCACATAATCGCCCTTGCGAATTTTAGTGCGGCAAGTCGCCCTTAAACACAGCGGTGTTGTCGCAGTGTACCCCTGTGGAACCCTCCAAACCTTTTTCAACTGGCTTATGCTTAGGGGTGCGATACCTCCACCTCAAGCGATACCTTGCCTCCAATTTCGCATATTTTCCTCTACCCGCGCTGTCCGCATTAGATACAGAGGAAGCGAAAGAAGATGTAAAAGAAGTAGATTCTGAGAGAGACCCACCTGAAACCTCCGATGTCTCAGTATCAGAGGAAAACCTGGACGGCCCTTCACATATGTTTTCTTCGACAAGTTCCCCTTCCTCGACATCGCCGTCTGAAACAGAAGGGCACCTGCTGCCGCCTCCGCGGCAGGCAACCTAAAATCTGCACCGCCCTGACCAGCACCCTGACTCAGAGGAAGGGAGGGTGCGGCAGCCACCAAACTCTGCTGGACCAGACTAGGGGCAATAGTATTCAATGCTTGCGCCAACTGAACTACGCCCGACCCCCCTTGAACGATACAGGAGTAACATTAGCATGCGCAACACTCTGGGTAGGCAAAGAGCCTGCTGGCAGAGCTGCTAAGAATATTGCAAAAACAGCAGCAACAGTTGACAAAGCAGACATGACAGCTGAGGGTTCTTGCTGCAGAGCAATGGGGAGAGGGGCAGCAATACCTAATACTGTAGGGGCTGACTGGACTTGCACCAGCCTGTGAGAATCAGTGGCCACTGAATCCCCGCCCCCAGACATGTGGTCAAGAGTTTGAGGTAGACTGCCAGTAAAATGGCTGACCCCCCGACTAAGCCACGCCCCCCGCTCACTAAAATGGTGGGCGCCCGCTGTGAGCAAGGAACATGGAGGCCCCCAGGGGAACCTGACCCTCCAGGTAATGTATCTGCTGGCCTACATGCATGCAGGGACCTCCTCCTTTTACCGGAGGCTGTGTCCCTTATGTCTGCTGGGAGAGAGCGCGCGCGCGCGTGCAGCTGATGTGGCGCGCTCCCGCCCGCAACCACCTGCTACATCAATGGGAGCAAAAAATATGGTAGTTGCTCAATCAGCTTGATAATATACTACAGGTGCTTGTAAAGGGCGGGGTTTACACTGAACACAGAAAAAAGAATATTGCCCCCCAGCACACTGCAGATAAATCAAAAATACTTGAATCCTACATGATAATAGAGGTATTGGTTTACATACATTTGCAAATATATGAATAAGCGCTGGGCCGATGTCAAGACTCCTCTATACCAGCGTCCCTAACATTAAGGGGTTCACGTCCGAGAAGCAAGGCACCCCAAAAAATTCCAGCCAAGGACCATCCCCAGGGCATCACACGAAAAGGGGAAAAAAGGTGATAGTGAAGTGTAAAAAGGATAGATGTGTAAAGATAAATCAATAAGTGTAAATGAAATGTAAAAGAATTAAAATGACATAAATAATACACAAACGAATAGAGAAGTGAAAAAATATTCTATGTGAATTAAGTGGTGATGCCATGAGCAAGGTCCAGCCAGAACAGCCCGGGGGGCCCCACTCCCAAAATAATTATTGCTACATAATAGTAGCACCCACTCTGGGTCATATAATTACAAATTGATGTACTGCATGATAACAGTACATGTATGAGCTGAGAGCTAACTTACCTTGGAGATACCCCCAAAAACCTCCACATGGCACTATAAGGTTCAGCACCTCCTCCTAATGCTGCCTCCTTTCATGCCTCCAAACTGCAAGCAAAAAATATGGTAGTTGCTCAATCAGCTTAATAATATACAACAGGTGCTTGTAAAGGGCGGGGTTTACACTGAACACAGAAAAAAGAAAATTGCCCCCCAGCACACTGTAGATAAATCAAAAATACTTGAATCCTACATGATAATAGAAATTCAGAGGTATTGGTTTACATACATTTGCAAATATATGAATAAGCGCTGGGCCGACGTCAAGGCTCCTCTATACCAATATTCATATATTTGCAAATGTATGTAAACCAATACCTCTGAATTTCTATTATCATGTAGGATTGAAGTATTTTTGATTTATCTACAGTGTGCTGGGGGGCAATTTTCTTTTTTCTGACAACAATGGGAGCCACAGCTGGGCCCGGGCTCAGTAGGGCCGGGCGCCGGCGCGCACTCTGCACCCTCCCAGCTATGGCGCCAGGAGAACTGCCTGCCGCACAAATGGCAGGGGCTGCCCCGTGGCACCAGTCCCTAGTAATAGCAGCGGGGGGAACGGAATCCCCTGCATCTGTGGCAGAGGTCGTTCCCCTACGCCGGCATGTGGATGGTGTCCTGGCTACTGCGGCACCAGGAGCAGCATCCGCTGTGTCCGCAGCAGAGGCCGCTCCCAGACACTGGCATGGGCTCTGCTCACAGTCCGACTGTGCAAAGCGGGCAGGAGGGAGAACGCAGCGGCGGGGATGGGTCATGGTAAGAGGGACAGGGCCAGCAACAGGGACAATCTTCACTGCAAAAGTGACAAACCAGGAAAGTGAGGGAAAGAAAGAGAAGTGAAGAAAGAATAGGACAGGAAATAGGGACAGAGATATGCAGTAGGAAGAGAGATATGCAGTAAGAGGGAAAGCAAACGAAAGAAAAAACAATAAACAGCACTTAATGCAATCAGCACACACTGTATAATGCCAATCTCTGTTACTGACCAGAATATGGAGCAAAGAGGCTTTGGCCCACACTTCTAGCCCTTTATATAATGTCCCTATTATAAAAACCGGCCACACTTAAGTCTATGGTTCCCATGGCTTTATCTACACCATTGGGATTAGTACTGTCCCCTGGATTAATAGTAACTTTCCACAGCCTCTGATGCTTAAATTCCATTTCCATTGTGAATATCCATGTAGCCTAGTTTTCTGAACCTACGTCCCTGAGGAAGGCTATTGAGCCACTATGTGTCAGACATCACACTCATTGCAAACACTTTGGCATGTGTGAAACGGAATCCAATCTCCCGAAATCCCACGAGTGAGAACAGAAGTATGGAGCACCATTGAGGCTAACTGGGGTGTGTAACTTGGCACACACTCCTAATACCTCCTCCACTGTCCTTAGTCTTCCCGCCATCCAGCAGGTGGAGCGGCCAGCCACAACGGCTGACTGTCGGTGACTACGTGATCAGTTGTGATCGTGGGACCTGGTAGTTTTGCCACATCCGGTGATTCAACATGACCACATAGTGAGTGTGTAATGTGGCACACACTCCAAAGAAGAGGAGAGGATCAGAACAACAAGGCCATCAAGATGCTCACCAGGAGGATTTCCGCTCACCAGGAAGAAGGGTAATTTGTCGGACTGGAGGGCACGGGACGCCACCCCTCCAGAGTGCAACACCCATAAGAGAGTTTTTATATTCACCCTTCTAAAGGGAGGACACTGTACTTATAACCTACTTTGCAGTACAAGTTTGCTTGGATTTTTACTTAATTACTGTGAACCGCTATACCCAATAGAGTGGGAGCATTGTGACTTCCTGACACTCTTTAATAAATTCATACCCTCTCTACCACATATGCCATATGTATCACTTAATTCATTAATTAAGGGCATGGAATAGGTTTACTAACAATATCTAAAATATCTAAACCAACTAACAGAGTATCTTGGACCTTTAACATCTATAAATAACATTGTGTGTTAAGCACTGAAACCACAGCTCACAACTTACACATTCTGGCAAGCTGAGCGCAGACTCGATTTTAGATTACATCGTTTTCTGAACAGCTAAGTTTAGTGAAGCTAACTGTGTACATGCTGCATGCTGAATCAGTCTGCAGGCCTCACTGTCTGTTTTCATATGCAATGTTCCATGACAATTGCATACTGATGTGCCCAGCTATAACGTGGCATCACAGTGTTATCTCTCACGCCACGCATGGCGCGCCACACACCACGCCATGAGTCGGGCCACAAAGAAAGTTTAGTAATGAAAAAAGTAATTACGTGTAATACAACATTTTGCCCACCAGATGTCACTTTTCCTAAACTACATAGCGCATGCGTGTAATTTCATTACGTGTAAAACAACATTTTGCCCACCAGGTGTCACTTTTCCTAAACTACATAGCGCATGCGTGTGATTTCCAATGTACCGTACGGTATGTTCTGTATCACCGCCCGATGATTGTTTGACAGAAGCGGTGATTTGGTACACTATACAGTATTACAGCATTTCCCACATGGAATCAGGAATGTACGGTATAATAAAGCGGTAGAAGAATGTCTAATCCAGTTTGAAATCATTAAGCTCTGTATTACCCACTGACTGTGCGGTTGAAATCATACTGTGTTTGCGCAAATGTAAATACTGTCGGCACTGTCCCAGACTTAGACATTAGACTTTACAAACTACAGAACTCTAGTAATGGGTGAAGCGTGTGGCCTAGCGGTCTAATGCCTAGTCTCACTGCTTCTCCCCTCTTCTTGTTCCATGGGTTCGAGACCTTGAAAATACAGTATGTTTTTTTAAATTATTTTTAAAATCTTCACTTAAAATATTCAGTATTAATACAGTACATGTGGAGCGCATGCCTGCCCAGTGCTTCGTAAGTCAAACAGCGAGAATAGGATTTTTATTATTGTACATACAGTACTGTACCTTAGAACGCAAACTTGCGTCAATGCCGGCGCTGACATAAACGTGGACATTATAATGATTTATTATGACCTTCAAGTGGCAATGGGCCCTGTTAAAGAGACTGGTTTCTGTATAACAAACTGACTGCGCGTTTAAACCGCAAAATTGCGTCAATGTCTGCGCATGCCCAGTGATCGGGTTTCAATTACAATGGAATGTGTGCCGCATGTCCAGTGGAGCCAAGCCATACATTAAGTAACGCTATGCCATGGCGCATGCCCAGTTGTCTGTATTGCTAACAGTACTGTTGAATTTTCACACTTGTGCCATTCTGCACTGTCCGAGACTTACCGCACAGTATACACAATAGTAAATTCATGACTTCATAATGTGCTGCAGTAGTGGACTAACAGTAGTTTGTAGGGAAGGCTGTTTATTACATACTGACTGTGATGCAGAACGCAAAGTTGCGTCAATGACAATGCTGTCCTAGACTTGGAAACTTTAGTAATTTAATATGTTCACTAACTGATAGTTGACTGTATAAGAGAGGGGTCACTATAGTACAAACTGACTCCGCGTTTAAACCGCAAAATTGCGTCAATGTCAGCACAGTTTGCGTTGTGGTAACTTATCGCCATTTCTGATGGGTTACGGTACAAATAGGATCTCTGGCGCATGCCCAGTGGCGGGGTTGCAATGTATTGCCAGTGGTGCTGCGCCATAGCCATACCCTTGTAGCGCAGTGAAAGTGTGTTAATATTATTATTACACTGACTGTATAATAATAATATTAAAAATAAAAAGTGTAACCTTGACTGTCTAATAATAATGAAAAAAAGTGTAAGCTTCCAGGTTTCGAACCTGGAACTGGGTTGTACAGACGTCTGCAATGTAGAAGTTCGATTTCTTACCTCTACGCTACAGACGCCTGAGTACTTCATCGTGTGGTACTATAGATGTCACATAAAGTACTGTAGAGGACTAGGAGAGACTTGTGAGCAAGGGCTTAGGTGATCCGTCTTGCTTACACTTCTCTCCTTATGTTCGAGACCTTGATAATTTAATTTATTTTTTTAATGTTCACTATAGTACTGTAGTTCAGTCTTGTTATCCAACCCTTACAAAAATCAATATATTGTACTGTAGATGTGCCCAGCTACAGTACTGTAGTTTGTTGCTCCATACGGTATGCCATACAGTATACCGCATTGCTAGTTTCCCGCTACACTGTGGCGTATTGAGTCTCATAGCACTGCGCATGCCCAGTTGTCTGTATTATACGGTACTTACAACTGCAGTTGTAAGTACAATACGGTAGACATTGTAGTGATTCCCTGACTCTAGGAACTACAGTACAGTAGATGCAGTAGTCTAGGGGGCTAATGCCTAGCCCTACTGCATCTACCATTTTCTTGTCCCGCTGGTTCGAGACCTTTAAAGTATATACTGCATATGGTAATTTTATTTTGTTTTAAATCTTCACTAATACATTATCCAGAAATTCTGGTATTTCTATGCCACAGTACTTTATGACAAAAAAGTGTAACCTTGACTGTGTAATAATAATAAAAAATAAAAAGTGTAACCTTTCAAGTTTCGAACCCGCAAAAGGGTTGTACAGGCAGCGTAATGTATTGGTTTGATTATTTACCATTACACTACAGCCGCCTGCAATACCAAGGTTGCACCTGGCTTGAGTGTTTCCTACAATAGTGTATGTCATCGTATCTCAGGCGCATGCCCAGATCTACGGTATACCCATGTAGCGCTTTATTTTTTTTTTTAAGTCTTCGCTACTTTTGTTCAGTATTGTTATCCAACCCTTACTAAACTCAGTACATTTTATATATTAGGGGGTAAATGTACTAAGATGGGAGTGCTATTAAGAAGTATTACTGTATCTTCTAGAAGGTGCTACTGTAGATAAATGAGAAGTAGAATCTGTTTGGTTGCTATGGGCAACATACAGTACAGTAACTTCTTAAATAGAACTCCCATCTTAGTAAATTTACCCCTACAAGTTTCACTTTTTCCCCCCAATTTTTTTTCTTCCGCCCCCAAAATGAAAGTGAATTTTTAGTGTTCTGACTTTTAAAAAAAAAAAAAAGTTACGCAGTTTACAGCACCCCAATTCACCAATTTTTTCCGCCTGCTATTCATACAGTAGGCGAAACTTTTCACATACTGTCTTACTGTACATTGCATTGACTTCCCGCCTACGGTCAGGGCCGGATTACCAATGGGGCGGGTGGAGCTACAGCTCCAAGCCCACCCTTTAAAATAGGCCCAAAACAACCCCTGCAGTGCAGACACTGTTGTGAAGATTTTTATTTTTTCCCTGTCACCGTCTCAAACATTAATCTCCCGGCCACCTGGGCAGAAGCATTAGGCATTCACACACAAACGTCCCCTCCCTAATGCCAGCCCCCCCCCCTCTGTATGAAGCCCCATGAGCCGAGCAAAGCTCCGCCCCCAAATCGACTGAAGCTCCGCCCCCAAAACGCCATCGAAGCTCCGTTCCCAGATTTGTTCTAAATTGCACCTCCTATCTGGGAGTGGGACCGGCAGTGAAGGTAGGAGGCTGCAGGGCAAAGTGCTATCTCTGCTCTCGCTGATTGGGACAGGCTTGTCCCGGCAGTAACATATTTGTGAGTGAAGTCCTTGACACGCCTTTAACAGGGCTCTCTGAGTCTGAGGAAGGAAGAGCCCGCACTAAGCCAAAGAGGAGCTGGGAGGATTACAGGAGGGAGCGGAACATATGTGCCCGAATATAAGAACAGCTCAAGGGACCCATAAAATGAGTGTGTGTGCAAGGAGGAGTGGGAGAAGGTGAGCAGAAACAGTGCCTGCTGGCTGGTATTTGTTCAGTCCTGGGGTTGCAGGGAGAAGTGGTACCTACTGGGGCAGAATCCAGTGAGTGCTTTTTATCTATGTAATTTTTAATTAAAATACTCTCCATTACAGCCTGATTCCTGCCTAAAGGGTACACTGGGCCTGATTCATACCTGCTCGCTAGGCTGCGTTCGCACGCAGCTGGCCGATTTTTGCCGTTTTTGGGTGGTGACGGGGTAGGTCAATGAAATGCTGGTGTGGATGTGCGAACAAAGGCGTGCCAGTGCATTCTAATGGCGTTTCAGGGACGTGAATAATTAAGACGCAGTGTCATAGTACACGTCACCTGGCTGTTTCACACTGCAGCGATTGCAGTGCTTGAGGTAGGATAGGGGCAACCACAAGTTCTGCGTGCGGGTGGGATGGTACTCGATGTTACTGATAAATGCATACACTTCCTGGAGATGACGTGTGTAACGAAGGGAAAGTGAGTGTCTTACATACAGTCAGCGATCGCATGCTAAGACATAGTGGGCATAATAATGTCTTACCATGCGATCGCAGGTTTTGCATACTTTAGCTGCTGACGGCTGCGTGCGAACGCATCTTGCGAGCGGGACTGAATTGGGCCCACTATGCGATATGTCATTCAGCGAACTACATATTTCATAGTGCATACGTGGGTGTGTACAAACGATATGTCTGTGAATTACATTGTTCACAGACATATCAGGTCAGACCTGCAGCACAGCCAAAGGTACATCTACTTTTGTGTACAGCTAACCCACCGACCACCCATACACTGGCCTCAGGAACCGCCAACACTGGCATCACAATTAGATGGGCAAATTTAAATGCCTGTCCAGTTGTGATATCTTTCCAGACATCGATTTACTCATTGATAAGTGCGTATCGGCCACTTGGTCAGCGGGACTACCGGTAGGCCGCTGGGTTGCTTAAGTATGTACAGTACTCATCTTAATGTATCTTATTTGATGTATATGTGGCCTACTATTAGCTAAAATGATAGCCACACACTCTTTTATGGTGGTCATGCCCACTGTAGTGGCTTGACGTGGAAACTCCCCTCTAGAAATCCTGCGTTTGTCCCTGTAATGATAGATCTGCCCGCAGCTTGTTGTTCGATTTATCCCACTGCAGGGGCCATGGTGTGTAGCTGTGTATGGCAGTCACTTGGATGCTTGGTGCATTATATGGTGTGACCTGATGTTCTCTATATTATACAGCAGTCACTGCGATACTGTTTTATATGGCAGTCACTGTAATGCACTCTATTGTATTGTGGTCACTGCGATTTTCTTTATATTATATTATATGGCAGCCACTGCAATGCTTTCTGTATTGAATGACGTTTACCAAGATGCTTTCTGTATTATACGACGGTGACTGCATTACATGGTGGTCACTGCAATGTATAATGGTTACTGCAATGCTCTCTGTATTATGTGGTGATCACAGCGATGCTCTCTACATTATCTGGTGGTCAAAGTAATGTTCTCTGTATGATATGACAGTCACTGCGATACTCTATGTATTATATGGTGGTCACTGCGATGCTCTCTGTGTTATATGCCAGTCATTGTAAAATACTCTCTGCAGTATATGGCAGTAACTGTAATGTTCTCTGCATAATATTGTGGTCACTGTGGTGCTCTCTGCATTATGTGGCAGTCACTGCGATGTTCTCATCATTATATGGCGGTCACTGTAATGCTCTGTGATGTATAGGCAGCAATACTTAGCCGTTGTGTTTTGCAATAGTTGAGCCTCCATGCTCCATTTGAATTGGGTAGATACCCCAGAATACATGCAGCAGGCGCTGGCAACCTAAAATAACGGTACTAAAAATGTGATTTTACATTTTAGTTTTGACAGTGCTGTCAACTCTGTTATCTAGCCAAAGGTGTGTACTATCTATCTTAGCTTCACCCCTGCATGTATGTATACACATACAAAAAAATATTCGCTACACAAAAAACCCTTAAACTTTTTCTTGTTGCAACTTGAAGGTAGGCACTAAACATGCCCTCCATGGAGTTAGCCACACCTACTGCACATGCCACACTACCTGTGTAGACCACACCCACACCACACAGGTCACGCCCCCACATCACTAGTGACACCGCCACAGCGATTATCACACCCCCATCAGCATCATACAATAGGCCCTTCATAAATTTCAGCTCCAGGCCCATGTGGACATTAATCTGGCACTGCCTACGGTAGGCGGAAAAGCTTTCAAATTGAATACAGCGATAATTTTACGCCTGGCGAAATTACGTAATCTACGAAACTTTTATTTAGCCAATCACGTGTTTTTGCTCCAATGGGTGAAAAAGTGCCAACCAATGTTCTCCCAACTGTCATCTCAGAGGCGGTGTTTGAAAAATGACAGTTGGGAGCTGATTGACTGACACCTTATCACTTTTTTATCACTTCTCACTCTGTCTCCTAACACTGCTTAGCACAGTAAATACACCCCTTGGAGTGAAAAGACGAGACCGGCTAAAAAAAAGTAAATAGACCACCCCTAAATTGAAAACGTCCCTCAGTGTATACAGTACTGTATGTCTACTGTACTGTATTCTACTGTAAGTGCCGGGCAGCTGTGAAATCACTGTGATGGGCAGCAGGGATACTGTACAGTATATGACTGTGGGCGGCAACCCCCATTGGCCAGCGTGCCCCTGGTTAGTGAAATCCTGTCCAATAGTACGATACACCCCTGCATCTGTGTGTTATTGACTTTTTGTACCTTTTTAATGACAGATGCACGTGTTGTGTCTCAGGCACACTTAAAGATTGAATTACATACAGTACAAACACCAATTGTATAAATTAATGAAAATTTTTATTTAACCTACAGTAACATGCTGTACTGTACAGTAACATGTACAGTACTGTAGATTTAATCAGCCTGTCAATCAAATGTCTGCCAGTCATGTCAGTATGTGGTAACAACTGTCAGTCATCGTCAGATACTGTAGTATCCAACACCCTACAGTGCAGTGTACAGTAATGTAGAGTATGTCAGAGTCGTGCATTGTACTGTATTCATTATTGTACAGTATACTGTAATTCATGTGATTATACAGCAATGCTGTACTTACTTCGAATTATTCGCCTCCGAATTCGCTCTAGGCGAGGCCTGTCCCTCCGAAGCAGGTCACTGCACCTGCGCTGCAGTGAGCGAACTCTGCGCCGAACGCCATATAGGCGATATATTTCGGTGCTTGCAGCTCTGTAGGTGAGCTCTTTGTCTTGGTTAGTGGCGAACGCTTGGTCCCGCCACTTAACCAACACAAAGAGCTCGCCGGACGAGTAGCGTCTTGCCCTCATAGAAGCCATTTTGACTAGCCAGTGACGCACGTCGTACATCGCATGACGCACGTCGACACTAATTCACTCGTTACGGCAGGCGTCTGTGGTGCACTGTAATGTAGTCATAACCGTAGTGGCAAAGTAGTGTGGGCATCACGGGATTGAAAAGTTTCTAGAGTCATGAAATCACTATCACTACATTGTCACAAGTTTGTGGTGTAATGTTTTACACAGCACCGTCAGCCCTGTCTCTCATTCTAGACAGTAGATTCACTAGCAGTTTCTGCAGTTATAAAATCACTATTCTGTGGCACACTAGTTGTCCTAGCAGACGAGGGATGGTGTCCTTAGCAATGGTCACAATTCGTAGCATTTTTCAGGACACTAGGGCAGAGCTGACTGCTTACAGTAAATGGATTAACAAAGCTTCCTTTATTATGGTAAGGTGAGGCTCTTGCTTGCTTTGGGGGAAGGGACCTGATGCGCACTGTGTATGACTCCCGGCCCCACGTGGCATGCGCCAGAAATCCCATCGCAACCCTCCTACTGGACATGCGCCCGCCAGAGATGGAAATTCAACAGCATACAGTACTGTACCGACTGCAGTAATACAGCCAACTGCGCATGCTCAGTGATGGCATAGCGCTACATGGCGTATGGCTTGGCGCCACAGATCCCATTGTACCCCCCTCCATTTCTAATCCATCGCAGATGGCTGACAGCCACCATAGCGCCAAACGTGTAATACAGAGAGTTCTCTCTCATACAGATCCCACTACTACCGTACTTAGTGTGCAAGGTTGGAGCAGCATCACCAATGTCATAAGTTTGCGATGCAATGCTATTTTGCGCTTCAAATGCACAGTCAGCTTTGAACACAGAGCGCTCTGTCACATTCGGAAACCACTCTCAGACACAGTCCAAGGGACGTAGCCATAGTGCGTAAGGCTGAGACCGCATCTACGTTGTCGCATGTTTGTATTTTGCATTTTGGGCGCACAGTTTGTGATACAGAGCCCTCTCTTGGCACTACAGATCCCATTGTAAACCCTCCACTGGGCATGCGCATGAAATCCCATTGCAACCCCTCGAAGCAGACAGCCACCACAGCGCAGACATTGACGAAAGTTTTGCACTATTTAAACACACAATCAGTTTGTAATGTCTTATGCTGGCCATACAGTGTCAGATAAAAATATCTGTCTGACCGACAGACCAATTTAAAAGCAACAGATATCTTGCCCACACACTGACAGATAAAAATATCTGTCTGACCAACAGACCAATTTAAAAGCAACAGATATCTTGCCCATACACTGACAGATATTTTAACACAACCAACAGATTTTTTCAAGCAAAAATCTGCCAGGCTCTGTCATATTTTTGTTCCCTCACAGGGGAGGGACAAAAGAATTTGCACTTTAGCAACTATAAAATATGCTGACCCCCATTTTCAAGTACCCCAAATTTGCTGGGTATAGTTATTTTCGCCCCCCAAAAATTCTAAATACTCTTCTGCATCACTTTCTTCAAAGTCACATTTATGCACTTGCCGCGGCAATTATAAACCACGACTTCATTCAGTAGTTATAAATGGGGGACCCATAGTGATCCCCCATGTCTACACATCTTTAGGGGGGGTTCCTAGAATATTTCCCGAAAATTCCCGTTGTTGTTGAACCTGTAAAAAAAAGTAGCAAAAATTTACAAAAAAAATGACATAAGGTCCCCCCCCAAAAGGCAAACCAGCCCCAGGCTTGCCAGCCAGTGGTGGTTTCTAAAAATACGGGGAACAAAATGTGTAGGGTTCCACCGTATTTTAGAAACCAACACCAGGCTGCAGGGACTAGTGCTGGTTTTAAATATAGGGGGCAAAAAAGACGTGGGGTACCCCCTATATTTAAGACCAGCACCAGACCCAACCGACCGGGGTGTAATGCCACAGCCCGGAGACCCAATCACCGGGGCTCCAGGTCCAAAGCATTACACCCCAAGTCGGTCAGCGCAAGCCGGTGATCTCGGGGGAGTCAGGGGCCCCCCCAAAAAGGGTCCCCCCCTCTCCCGAGCACCACAGGCTAACGCTGAAGCCTGGGGCTCATCCCCATACCCCTGGAGCGGTGGGTATGGGGGTAATAGGGGGGCCAAATAATGTAGCACTATTGTACTTTACAGTGGAACTACAAGTGCCAGCATGCCTGCCATATTGCACTTGTGGAACTACAAGTGCCAGCAGACATGCGGCACGTGTAATTTCACTGTAAAATAAATAGGTTAAAAAATCCAAAACACACACACCGTGCCCAGTATAAGTTTATTACATACACCTACCCATTCACACATACTTACCTATACCAGATGTTCTGTCCCCTTCTCCACGTAGAATATCCAAAAAAAATGGGCCTGCAAAGAAAGATTTCATACTCACCTACATCCAGCGCTGGTCTCCGCAGTAATCCATGGGTGTTTAAAAACAAAAAAACGTCCTTACCCGATCCACGGAACACAGCTATGTGTATGTGTGTTGTCACACATACACATAGCTCCCGAATGGCAGCTCTCGGCTCTTCACGGGGCATTGCAGTCCCGTGAGCCAATCAGCGGCAGCGCTCACTGTAGAGCGCCCGCTGATTTGCTCCGGCAACTGACAGTTCCCACGTGGGCTGAGTCACACCACGTGGGAACTGTCAGTAGCCGGAGCCAATCAGCAGGCGCTCTACAGTCAGCGCGACCGCTGATTGGCTCACGGGACTGCCTAGACTTCAACTAATCTATGACGCCGGAAGTGAACAGCGGCTACCCGGAAGTTCGTCGGCTCAGCTCTGCAGTCACTGGGGATAGAAAGGTGAGTGCATGCACATGCAGAGAACTGGGGGAAAAGTTGGTCGCTCGGGCAGTGACCGCATACACTGCCCGATGCGGCCGACTACAAGCTTGCAAATATCGCATCAGTCCAACATGCTGGTCGATTTGGCATGCCAGACCGATCGATATTTTGATCTTGGTCGCCCCCACACACAGTACAATTATCGGGGCGATCCGCAGATATCGGCAGGATCGCCCCGATAATTGTATAGTGTATGGCAAGCATTACTTTTAAGCAGCCTTTTAAACAACAACACGTACAGTACAACACTACTAAAGTAGTTTCACTATAGTGTTCAGAGCAGACAGTGACAATAAAAAAAAAATACGGTACGGTATATTCTTTTCCAGGGATCAAACCCGGGACCATAATTCTACCAAAGTGATCACCTAACCACTAGCCCACACGACAGCTACAGTGAACCGCACAGAGCGGCCTCATCCTTGTGCACTCCTCCCGCTGCTGTTTTTAATAATAAAAAAAGAAATTGTCATACTGTAATTCATCCCATCTCAGTGAAAGCTGTGCGTGCATCTCATTAATCTACAGTATCGGTTACACCGTGACAACAACTCAGGCAACTTCTCTACTATTCAGTTACTGCACCATACCGTATGTACAATACAGTATGTGCAGTGATTTGCATCCTGTTATAAGATCTCACTGTACGGTACAGTACTATATACTGTATATGTATATTATGTGACATTAAAAATACAGTATGGGTTGTGCGTACATGCAAATGCTGTGAATGTGATATCCATCCAATTTACTGTAAGTTTAACAGTATGGCATTCAGTACAAGGCATTCAGTACAAATTACAACAGTGGAGCACTCGCCACCCAGCGGTTAAGCACTGTATTACATGCAATTACAAAAGTGGAGCACTCACCACCCAGCGGTTAAGCACTGAATTACATGCCGTAGCATATCCTTCGTTGAAGAATACCACGGTATTCCACAAGTCCATGGCGCGACTCAGAGGCCTGTACGCCACGCCACAAGTCCATGGCGCGACTCACGCCACGCCATGAGCAACAAAATAGCTGGGCAGATCTGTACCTCCCAACCATCCCGATTTTGTCAGGACAGTCCCATATTTAGGGCATTGTCCGGCCATCCTGCTCACAGGCCTCAGTGTCCTACAGGTCGGGGGGGAGCTTTGGAAGCTACCTTTTACCCATGCTCTGCTTTCGCAGAGCAAGCCGTGAATAGAGGTCATGCATCTGTTCGCAGGAGAGAGGGACTGGGGGTATGTCCAGCAGCTCACGGAGCAGGCACAGCATTTTCCACAAGGCCACTCCCCCTGCAGGGAAGCCATGTCCCCTTTCCGGATGTGCACACCAAGGCATGCAAATAAGTCCTGATTACTGGATCAATAAAGTATGCGCCTGTAGTGCCTAGGCCCATAATTTGTTAATATGTGTGTACTATTTGTGATATACTATACATAAGTTGGATAAAGTGCAGTGAGACTAATGCTAACACGTTAAGATTTTCTGTCTAACCATCCAACTACTAGTTGATTGGTTGGAATGAAAATCTGGTAACGTATGAAAGCAAATGACAATCAGCAATCTGCTCCTAAATGCCAGAAAACAGATGAAAATGGTCGTTCGGACAAGTTTGTTAAATGTTTCGTCTAAACAATTTGATCAAACAGTTTTTAGTCCATTTTCCGGCGTTTGGGAGCAAATTGCTGATTGTCATTTGCTTTCATACCAACCAATCAACTAGTTGGATGGTTGGACAGAAAATCTTTACGTGTGTACCCAGCTTTAACCAGGGTTTCAGATTTATTGTACAGGAAGTAGAGGAGAAACGAAACATGCAGGTAACCATCCGGTCATATATATGCAGCATTATGTAGGATAACACTGGAGCTGAGGACTACATATCCGTGTAGTACCGGGGGCGCTCAAACACAGTGGCAAGATGGCGCTGCGCACTGTCGCACTGTCGGCAGCCATCTTGGTAAAGGACCTGATGCCTCAGTAAAGGACATCATGGAGTTAGCACAGGAGCATACTCTATTACCAACAAAAATAACATCTTTGTGTTTATTTTAAGTTAATTTAATTTGTGTTTGATTGCATGCAATATGGAAAATGTGACTGTTCCATTTATTACTAACACACATGATTACATTATTACATTGTGTACAAATAGACTAATGTGACTAGCATTTTCTACAACATTATCAAGACACATCTCTACTCTATTGTGATGTGTAAGTTTACACTCTTGCTACATTTGACATATGCCTAATGCTACTGTCTTTGATGTGTCCAACTCAACATAAGCATATAACTATACTTCTATGGCATGCATGTGTTCCCTGTGTGTATTCTCGGTGCTTATGCATAAGCTCTAAATGAGCCTGCAAGGAATGACACTGCTCACTCTAATGATTATACTTGTAATTTAATACAACTTATGTAGTTTTACCTTGCATGTCTGATCCTTGATCTTAATCCTGTTCTGTAATACATACTTGAAAATTTGTACCGGTTTATAACCTTTTGTTTATTAAATTGCCTTCTGTTTACAGCATACTGCCAACTACGCTATACCAGAGGTTCCCAAACGCTGTCCTCAAGGCACCCCAACAGTTCAGGTTTTAGAGATATCTATGGTTGAATACAGGTGGTTAAATTAAATTGACTGAGGTACTAATTAAGGGCCTGATTCATTACGGATCGCAACTGTGATTGCAATAGCGATTACACACGCAGTCTCACTGTGATAGTATGCTAATCTATTTTGCGATCACTATGCCATCACAGCACAACATAAGGACGCCCACTTTACCTTACACACATCCGTAATCCTTAGCAAGACTGCAAAACCATTGGAAACATCGAGTACCATCGCAGCCACATGCACACTTGTACAAGCTCTGACCTTACTCAGGAATTGCTAACCTAGTCGCACGCTTTGAGTATTCAGGCTCAGGCTGCGAAAAGGCATCGCAGTGGATAATTTATGCACGCACATGCGACGGCATTCAAATACACTGGCACACCTGCATTTCGCCGACCACCCCCCTGTTACCACCCACAAACGGCACTTCCTGTCAATCACTCTGGGATGGGTCTGCATAGTCACTGCAATCGCAGTGGCCGGTTCACGCACATGTACTGCGATGCATGCGCAGTACACAACAATCGGCAAATTGCGTGCATATTAGCAGTTGCGATCATTGTTGCAACAGGCCCTAAGTCACCAGTGGTCAAGTATGGATAACAAATTAACAAGTATAACAAATTAAAACCTGGACTGTTAGGGTGCCTTTAGGACCATGTTTGGGAACCTTTGCTCTATACCATTGATGGGGAAAGATTGCAATTGTTACTTGTGTTTATGATGCTACAATAAATAGCTGTGGTGAGAGGGATTGTCTCTCATCTGAATTACCCACATTCTGGTAGAATCAGCTCCCTCCAAAGGAGGCTGGAATGAAACCTGTGCGCTCTGCATTAGCAGTGGAGGTGTGGAAGTCTAGGTTTTCACATTTACACAGACCCAGCTGGAATAATCACTGGAGCACATGAAGGGTTTAAAACTCCTACACACCTGATGCTCCTTGCTCCTGATGCTCGTTGCCCTAAAGGCCCCCTAAAGGGAAAAATGTAATTGAAAAAGGGAAAGTAGGAACACAGTGTTGTAGTGCCAGGGCTATAGGCTCCCATACATCAGAGATTGATTGCAGAAATCGTGCAATTTGCAATCGATTGTGTATAAAAATCTTTCCCTTTTTCAATCGATTGTGGCAATTCTGCAATCGATTGAAAAAGGGAAAGATTTGTATACACAATCATTTGCAAATTGCACGATTGCTGCAATAAATCTCTGATGTATGGGGGCCTTAAGCTGGGAGGGCATGCCCAAATTGTGGGTGCAAGCCACTGCTGACTGATTAGCACAAGGAGTTCGGAGACTTTTAGGTTTGTTTGTTTATTTTATGTTATGTACCTGTATGTGTGCAGGCCTAAACTCACGTATGCTAAGGTGTAGAGGGCCTGATTCAGATCCGGTTGCAAGCGCTGTGCGCTCACAACCGGTTCGATGGCGGGCCAGTGCACATGCACACAACGGAGCCGGCTCCGTCGTGCGCATGCGCGAGACCCGGATAGCAATGGGCAATCCATCGCTCCGGGTCTCGCACCAAAGGGGACGTGCTATCGATGTTGAGTGACAGCACGCCCCCTTTGGTGGGCGGGCCGGGGGGGGGGTTGTGGCTGCCCAGATGGAGGCATCCCATGAGAACGCCTACCGTCTGGGGGCGGCCCCACTGACATCATAAGTGATGTCAGTGGGAGAGCTTTCGGCTCTGTTTGAGCATAAGGGGGACCACTACTGGGGGCACTGCGGGCGGGGGACTACTGCTGGGGGCCCTGTATAAAGGGCACTGCATAAGGGGGTACCACTACTGGGGGCACTCCATTGGGAGGACTGCTACTGGGGGCACTATATTAGGGGGACCACTACATGGGGCACTGCATAAGGGAGACCATTACTGGGGGTACTGTATAAGGGGAATGGGGGGCTGCATAAGGGGCACTACTATGGGCCTGCATAAGAGGGACCACAACTGGGGACATTGCATACTGGGGGTACTGTATAAGGGGCACTACTGGGGTTAAGGTGCATATTTAAAGGAATGTTCAGAGTGATGATAAAGGGGTGTGTGTCATGTTGATACACCCTTTTTTTAAGTGACCACGCCCATTTTTTGCCACAAGCGCCTTTGGCGCGCACACATAAGGGGGGGCTCTATTTTAAATTTGTCCTGGGCTCCAAATACCCTAGTTATGCCACTGCCGCTTACATTGGAGGCCATACTCAGACAGTGAAACTACAGCTGCCATAGGGTTAAAGACTTGTCGTCAGAGTGTGATCCGACACAGCAGCTGGTTACCGAGGTCACCAGACCCACTACATAAGGAGCAGTGAGCTCATAATTAACGGTCCCATTTTATATCTGCTCTGGGAGTCCAATCTGAACTATCATTGAAGCTGCATACACACACAACGATTTTGTTACCAACGATTTTATGAACGATTTTTCTGTCAGAATTTCTGTCAGATTTTTTAAAGTGTAAAGGTGCATACACACTAGACGATATGCTCCCTGAGCGATATCGTCTAGTGTGTCCCCGGCAGGCTGTGCTCAATGTCGTTTATGACATTGAGCACAGCCGCTGAACGATATCATTAACGATATCGTTCAGCGCCGGGCTCTCTCCCCCATTCCCTGACATGCAGCAACCTGACGAGATCGTCAGGTTGGCCTGCATGTCAGCCCGATGAACGATGATGACGATAAAGTGGACGATAACAATATCGTTATCGTTCAGTCGTCCACTTTATAGCCCAGTGTGTACGCACCTTAATGAACGATTTTTATGAACTACAAACGATTTTTGCATATTCCCTTAATGAAAATCGTTCAGTTGACAAGTCTGACTGAACTACAAACTACAAACTACAAACGTGAACGCGCATGAACGATAATCGTTCATCATTTGACTCAGAAAGTGAATGATTTTTTCAAACGATTATCGTTAAACGATATCGTTTAACGATTATCGGTCAAAAAATCGTTGTGTGTGTATGCAGCTTAAGAATTTCATACCATCAACACCAGCTAACAAGCACACTGATTTTTAAAGAAGAGACTAGCATATGATATGAATGCTAGCTTCTCTGCTATCAAGACACTGTTGGTTATATTACTGGCTTTTGAGCACTGTCTAATAGATAAACAGTAGCTGAACATTGCTGTGGTAATTTACCATTGCTAATCTATTATTTTTTATATTGATACTGAAGGCTCTCATATGTTGCTATTATTAACAATTTTTATTGTCCCAGGATTTATGTTCTATTTTGTGTGTTTATCTCACCCAGCTTACATCTGTAAACATGAAGTCACCCACATATGAAGCGGGAAACAGTATACAATGGGTTCAAAAATGTATGATAAATATGCTATTTACTTGTAAAATGTACACAGATGAGTCACATTATTATGACCACCTCCTACATTTGACGTCGGTAGCGTGTGGCCCTGAAGTATGTCACGAACCGTATGCTGGCTTGGTGGGTATATAAGGAATGTGATAGGCTGTCTGCACACATACCACTCGTTGCTGTCATGGGTAAAAGGGGCGATTTATACGAGTTGCAAAAAGGGAGGATTATTGGCTTTCGGCCAAGGGTGGCAGTGTTTCTGAAACAGCGCAGTTTGTGAACTGTTTGTGTGCTGCTGTGGTGAAGGTGTATCGTGACTGGACAAATGGCACCATTGTGAATAACCGGCGTGGAAACTGCGGAGCACCATGTGCCATTGATGTGAGAGGTGAAAGTCAGTTACGAAGGTGCATGAAGGCCGACCGGCACGCCACAGTTGATCATCTCACCGTCAAAATGAACCTGGGCGCCACCAAACGTGTGTATAAAATGACAGTTCAGCAAACTCTGCTGCGTATGGGGCTCCAAAGCAAACGGATGGTCACTACACCTATGCTAATGAAGGCTTACATTTTCACGCCTGTATTGAAATTGGACCTCCACTGATTGGGGTTGCCTTCTCCGGTGAGTCACGTTTTCTGCTTCATCGAACGGATGGACGTTGGCGTGTCAGGAGAGAAACATTAGAGAACAAACACCCTGCAACCCTTGCGGGAAGAAAACAAGCTGTTGGTGGCAACGTTATGGTCTAGGGAATGTTTTCATGGCATTCTTTGGGCCCATTCATCCATATGGAAGGCACCCTCAACTGATTTGGTTATGAATCCATCCTTGCAGAGCACATACCCCCATACATGCTGTTTGTCTTCCCTGAGGTGAATGGGATCTTCCAGCTAGACAATGTTACATCTCACACAGCTGAAATGTCCGACAGCGGTTGGACGAGCACAACTAAGACTTCCAAGTACTTCCCTGGCCCCTAATTCCCCGGACTTGAACCCAATTGAGCATCTGTGAGACTACCTCGATTGTTGTGTTGACTCTATGGATACTCCACCACGTACCCTCCAGCAGCTGTGGGATGCACTGCAGTCAGCATGGCTCCAGATACCTGTGCCAACCTACCAGCACCTTATTGAGTTACTCCCAGCCCATCTAGCTGCTGTCCGTGCTGCACATAGTCTATTAGCTGGTGGTCATAATAATGTGACTCGACTGTGTATGATAAATATGCTATTTACTTTTATGTGGAAATAAAATAACCAAATGTACCCTTTAATAGCGCTAAACAGCTCTCCATACTTAGTTCACATTAATTAATCATTTTCATTTTTTAGATTTATTATAATAGCTGAGTCATTCCTACTAAATGATTTTAGCACTTACGTAATCATCAAATTAATATTTTACATTAAGTGCATTTATTAAATTAAGCATGATTTAATTGCATAATGAAACTAGAATACTGATTATGTTTGGAAGTTTCCAAGGTAATCTACACTGTAATTATCAGCTTTCCACTCCACATAAACAAAACACTGTTAGTATGATGTGTTTTATCTTTATGCAGCTACAGATCAAGGAGGAGATTTCCGAAAGGGTGGTGCTCTCAAACCAACTTTTTGGGGTATTTTTTTATGAGGTAGTCTGAAAACCACCAGATTTACAAAATGTTTGACCACAGTTAAACCACCATTTACATATTTTTTTTCTTCATAAAAATACAAACCACTAAAATAATGAATTGGCTATTTCAAAAACCACGTAAAATCTGCAGAAAAAAAGAGGTGGTTGTGACAAGGAAGATAGCTCCAACAGATGGCAGTTTGAGCTTTTACCTTTACAAAATGTTCTTCAATAGAAAAGAAAATGTAAAAAAAAACCACTTTCTCCCCACTTCCCCTATATAATATTAAGATAAATTTTGTTGCCCCAGAATTATAAAATGTCATATTGTTTCCCTCTTTATATGTATAATAGCTCAATATACTTTAGTTCCACTTTAATATATAATAAATCAATAGTTTTTAGATTTATTATAGTAGCTGAGACATTCATACTTATTGAGTTCAGCAATTCTGTAACCACCAAATTAACCCTTTTGCTGCTGAGGAGTTTTTCAACCCTGTCCAGAGCTCAATTTTCGACATTAGTGCTTGTCACATTCCCACATCAATATCACTGTTTTTATACTGTACCCACACACATTAAACTTTTTTTTCTGAAGACTTTGAATTTTCAAAAAATACCACTAGTCATTTTTCTTATTCTAACACAACAAAAAAAATGTAAACTAAGTGGCCAAAAAATAAAGTAAACCAATAACATTTTTTTTGCATAAACACCACCTTTATAAAAAAAATTGCAAGCATCAGGCTTTTACATGTAAGTTTTGTAATAGAAGCACTGGTAAAGTGGTCAATGGCAGGTACGTTTGTCCTAGCTTTTGGCCTATGTGTTCTAAAAACCCCCAGGAGAAGTCTGTTTTGTAAACAGACCAGAGTGTCGGTTTTTGGAAAAGCTGGTTTGGGTCCTGGGGGTGTGGATGTGAGGAGAGGGAGGGCTCCATCCACAGGCCACTCCAGGTTTTGGTCCTTTCAGCCTGGTAGCAGGCTCATTAGAGCTTCCACCTGGAACTGGCTGATTTAAGCTGGGTTTGTTTGTGGCTGAGTGTCTCATACCTGGGGGAGCTGGCAGTCTAGCTTGTTCAGAGACACTTGGTTAAATCCCTGTAAGTACTGTGCACGTGTTTTGTTGATGGTGAGGGCAATAGGCCCTACCATTGTGATAGCAAGGGAATCTGCTGTGTATTTAGTGCCCACCAATTTTTTATGGTGGATATAATGTTGAAGTCCATGGAGGTGGCACCTGCAGATGCTTAGAGAAGCCAGATTTTGCTTCCAGCCCACACCTAAAAGCATCATGGAGGACGTTGTAAAAACCTTGCTCCAAGCTACGGCGGCTCAGTAGGAAGCTACCAGAGCTCAGCAGGAATCCACCCAGGTGCAACTGTTGGCCTTGGAGGTGGCCAAGAGGCAGCAACAGGTTACCATTGAGGAAACCCACCAGGCCTTAGAGTAAAACAGCCAGGCCTTAAAGGAGTTGGTACAACACCTAGTAGCCCAGTCTGGTGATGCTACCACTGGTCCTCCCACCACTGCTTGCTCCATACGCACCAGTCACTTCCTACAGAAGATGACCGGGTGATGATGTGGAAGCGTATCTCACCGCATTTGAGAGAACAGCAGAGAGGGAGAGTTGGCCAAAGGAACAATGGGCAAGTCTGGTGGCACCTTTCCTGTCTGGAGAGCCACAAAAGGCCTACTATGACTTATGCCTAGCTGCTGCCAAAGACTATGAGAAATTGAAACAAGAGATCCTAACTCATTTAGGAGTCACCCTATTCGTTCGTGCCCAACGAGTACACTGCTGGGAGTTCCAAATGGAAAAACCTCCATGCTTACAGATGCATGACCTCGTCCATCTTACCACAAAATGGCTGCAACCCGAGATGCTAATAGGACCACAGATTGTGGATAGAGTTGTGATGGACCAGTATCTACGATCGCTACCTGCATTTCTGCACAAGTGGGTGACCCATGCAGACCCTAAGTCCACAGACCAGTTAGTAGAACTGGTGGAGAGGTATGTGGTGGCTGAGGAACTGTTGAGTGTGTCCCACCGGGCCCCAATTCCACAACGGCGATCTTCCATGACTACTGGTTAGACTGTTCCAGTGGAGATGGGTGCTGGGCGGTGGAATGAACTTAAGACTGTGGGTTTGGAACCTGGGGATAGGCCAGCCAGGCCAGGAAGGTTCTTACCCATAATAGACTTGATAATAATATGATACAATGTTTCCGAAGTAGTGAATTGGGCCATATTGTTGCTAATTGTCCACTCACGTCTGAACCTATGTAATGTGATGCTGCTTATGCCAAGGACTATGCAAAGCTAAAACGGGAGATCCTAACTCGCTTGGGAGTCACCTCATTTGTTCGGGCCCAACGAGTCCACCGCTGGGAGTTCCAAATGGAAAAGTCTCCACGCTCACAGATGCATGACCTCGTCCATCTAACCACAAAATGGCTACAGCCCGAGACGCTGACAGGACCGCAGATCGTGGAAAGAGTCATGATGGACTGCTATCTGTGATCGCTACCTGCATCTCTGTGCAAGTGGGTGAGCCATGCAGAGACCCTAAATCCACAGACCAGTTAGTCAAACTAGTAGAGAGGTACGTGGTGGCTGAGGAGCTGTTGAGTCTGCCCCACCGAGCCCCGATGATGCACCGGTGAACTCCCATCGACACTGGTAAGATTGTTCCAGGGGAGACGGGTGCTGGGTGATGGAATGTATCTAAAACTGAGGGTGAGGAACCTGGAGACAGGCCAGCCAGGTCAGGAAGGTTCCTAACCCATAAAAGACTAGGTTATAATGTGATTCAGTGTTTCCGATGTGGTGGTTTCGGCCATATTGCGGCTAATTGTTCACTTACCTCTGAACCTATGCAATGTGATACTGCTCATATTAACCGCAGGATGTCTCTCTTTGCACAGCCAGCCTGCACTGCTGACCGGCAGGCTAAGACAGATAAGCACATGTGTGTACTCACTGTAGAAGGCAACCGAGTAGAGGCTCTGTTAGATATTGGTAGCCTGGTTACACTTATGAAAGCTGAACTGGTGAACCCCTTGAAGAGTAAAGGGAAAACTGTTGGTGTGACCAGCATACATGGGGATACTAGGTATTATATTACTGCAGAAGTGAACATCGAGACACCATGTGGTTCCACGATAGTCTTTGTGGGTTTGGTACATGGCTTAATGTATGATGCGATATTGGCAGAGAGACTTTTCCCACTTCTAGAAGTTGTGGGAAAGCCAATTTGTTCCAGAAGTAAATAACCCTGACCCATTTGAGAGGGTTACTGATGCATGAGAAGGGGGAGTTTCTTCAAAGTCTGTGATGTTCCCTTTTTCTAGCATGGTTGGCTAACCTGAGAGTGATGGTGGCTCACCATGCAGTGTGCCTCCCACTGAGGTGGGGAGTGCTGTTGAGCCCGTGGATCACCTGCCTGATCTTGAGGTCAGGAGGGAGGTCTTTGCCATGGAGCAGTTGAATGACCCTATTCTAGTAAAAGCCAGGGAAAATGTAAAAGTAATTGATGGCAAACCCATAGACCCTGATAGTCCGTTGTCGTACCCTCACATGGCGGTGTGCCAGGATTTTCTGTATCAAGTGACTAATAGAGGGGGAGACATTGTGGAACAATTAATAGTTCCCAAGGCATACAGAAGAACAGTGTTAGACCTGGCTCATAGTTATATAATGGCAGGTCACCTAGGGGTAGAAAAAAACACTGAGTGGATCTTGCAGAATTTTTTCTGGCCCGGGGTCCATAAAGAGGTGTCTGACTATTGTGCATCCTGTACTGAATGTCAATATCATGCTCCAAGGCCGCATTTTAAAAGTCCACTTGTCCCTTTGCCTATTATTGAGGTTCCCTTCAAAAGAATACCTATGGACTTGGTTGGACCATTAATGAAGTCTACCCGGGGCAATCAATATATTCTAGTGATAATGGATTATGCTACCCGGTACCCGGAAGCGATACCATTGCGGAATACGTCAACAAAACCATTGCTAGGGAATTATTCCATGTCTTTAGCAGGCTGGGAATACCTAAAGAAATCCTGACTGACCAAGGTACCCCATTTATGTCAAAAATCATGAAAGAGTTGTGTGGTGCCAATAGTAAGAGAGCACTTGGAACAGGCCCAACAGGCACAGCAGAAGGTGTACAACTGCAATGCTCGCTTATGCAACTTTACTCCTGGGGACAGAGTATTGGTATTGATTCCCACAGTAGAAAGTAAACTTTTAGCTAAGTGGCAAGGACCCTTTGAAATTCTAGAAAAAGTGTGGGAAGTTAATTACAAAGTTTACCAGCCCTGGGAAAAGAAAGCCAGAACAGATATACCATGTAAATCTTATAAAACCCTGGAAGGATAGAGCAGCTCTGTCAGCCGTCCGAGCCCGTCCAGTAAACCCAGGGCCCTTGGTTCCCGAAGTGACAGTAGCAAAAGCCCTGTCAGCCGTTCAACAGCAGGAAGTTAAAGCATTTCTTATCAGAAATAGGGTCTTGTTTTCAGACATACCAGGGAAAACCACGGTCATTAAAATGATATAATCACTGACCCAGGGGTTAAGGTTAACCTAAAGCCCTATAGGTTACCAGAAGCCCAAAGGGAGTCAGTATCTAAAGAAATTTAAAAAATGTTAGAATTAGGTGTCATTGAAGAATCGCATAGTGAGTGGTCAAGCCCCATTGTGCTTATTCCAAAGCCCGACAGGAGTGTGCATTTCTGCAATGATTTCTGGAAATTGAACAGTGTGTCAAAATTCGAAACCTACCCAATGCCTAGGGTGGATGAATCAATTGAAAGGCTAGGAACAGCCAGATATTTAACCACCCTTGACTTAACCAAAGGGTATTGGCAAGTCCTGTTAACTGAGAATGCCAGAGAAAATACAGCTTTTTCAGCACCAGAAGGGTTGTTTCAATACAAGATGTTGCCCTTTGGGTTACATGGGGCACCTGCGACCTTTAAAAGAATGATGGATAGGATTCTAAGGCCCCATAGACAGTATGCTGCTGCTTATCTGGATGATGTAGTCATTCACAGCCCTGATTGGCAGTCTCACTTGCCCAGAGTACAAGCAGTGTTGGACTCCATCTATAAGGCAGGTTTGACAGCCAACCCAAAAAAGTGTTGTCTGGGGATGGAGGAAGTAAAATATCTTGGGTACACCTTTGGCAGAGGTTTGATAAAGCCACAGCTCAATAAGATTGAGGTAATCCAAAACTTGCCACAACCCCTGAATAAGAAGCAGGTGAGAGCCTTCTTAGGGATCACTGGGTATTATAGGAGGTTTATACCCAATTTTGCCACCATTGCAGTCTCACTGACTGACCTTACCAAGGGCAAACAAAAAGTCATGGTGGAATGGAGTCCTGAAGCAGAGAAGGCTCTTCAGGCCTTAAAATCAGCATTGTGTACCCAACCCATTCTGGTGACTCCTAATTTTGACAGGAAGTTTGTGGTGCAAACTGATGCATCAGAAGTAGGTATAGGAGCGGTCCTGTCCCAGAGCAAGGAAGGTGAGGAACACCCTATTTTTTGACCTAAGCAGGAAATTAAATGTACATGAGAGAAACTATGCTACAGTTGAGAAGGAAGCATTGGCCATGAAATGGGCCTTAGAAACTCTAGGCACTATTTGGTGGGAAGGAAGTTCAGATTGATCACTGACCATGCCCCTTTGAAGTGGATGTCAGACAACAAAGACAGTAATGCAAGAATAACAAGGTGGTTCTTGGCATTACAGACCTTTAAGTTCATGGTAGAACATAGGCCAGGAAGCTGGCCAATGCAGATGCTTTGTCACACCTTCACTGTTTGGGGGCTGCAGTTGTTCTGGCCCACAGGTCAAAACAAATGGGGGGATATGTGATAGAAGCACTGGTAAAGTGGTCAATGGCAGGTACATTTGTCCTAGGTTTTTGGTCTATGTGTTTTAAAACACCCAGGAGAAGTCCTGGGGGTGTGGATGTGAGGAGAGGGAGGGCCCCATCCACAGGCCACTCCAGGTTTTGGTCCTTTCAACCTGGTAGCAGGCTCATTAGGGCTTCCACCTGGAACTGGCTGATTTAAGCTGGGTTTGTGGTTGAGTATCTCATACCTGGGGGAGCTGGCAGTCTAGCCTGTTCAGAGACACTTGGTTAAATCCCTGAAGTACTGTACACATGTTTGGTTGATTGTGAGGGCAATAGGCCCTACCATTGTGATAGCAAGGGAATCTGCTGTGTAGTTAGTGCCCAGCCAGGCTAGGATTTATGTTTATGCTTTTGTTTACATTTTTGTGTGTGGCACATAAAAACTGGTGCCGACCAGTTTGTACGAGAATCCCAGACTTGTTTCCTATTTCTACGGCTGCTGTGTGTAAAGAGGGAGTCCATCTACCCCCTGAGAGGGACCCCTATCCCGACTGTGTCACAGTTTACATAAAAAAAGGCTGCCCTTGAAAAGGTTTATGTATATTTAATTTTGTTTCACAAATTTTACCGTTCTCAATTTAAACTCTTAATAATAATATAGCCTAACAAGGCCTTCCATTTTTCAATATAGACATCCTACCACAGTAAGGCTCTCATTCAGAGGCGGTCGCTAGAAGCGAGCGCTCTCTCTGAATGAGTACGGCCGTTTCACTTTTCAAGTGCGGTCTCCTGGTCGCCAGTTAATCTGTGGGTTACCACCCACAGCTTTAGCGACCAACCAGGTTGATGGTCGCAATGGGTCATCGGCAACCGCAAGCCCCAGGGAGCTTCCTGCTCTGATCGAGCAGGAAGCTCCCCACTGACATCACTGCTGATGTCAGTGTGACCGCCCACAAAATGGCAGGCATTCCGTCAGGAATGCCTCCGTTTGTGTAGCCACCCCCCTGCCCCACCTACAAAACGGGGCGAGCTGTCGATCAACATCGACAGCCGCCACCTTTTGTAGTGAGCTCTGGAGTGAGAGAAATTATCTCTTGCTCCGGGGCTTGCGCACGTGCAGTGCGGTCGCTGCGCGTGTGCAGGGCCTTAACCTTGACCCGGTTGCAAGCGCTCAGCGCTTGCGACCGGGTCTGAATGAGACCCTAAATGAGGGAAACATTTTTTTATTTGACACAAGATGGGGGAGATATGGACTTCAGATCCCTTGATTTGTAGCAAATTTTATTTTTTTGAGGACTATTTTAGTTATTGTTTGGTGATGACTGGACAATAACTACTAAAATGACACATAGGGCCATATTCAATTTGGAGCAAAAAGCCAAGATCGCCAGTCGGAAACTTATCTCCATATTCAGTTGCAAATACTTTTCGCGTACGCATATACGCAATGCAATGTAATAGGCAAAAAAGATTTACCTCTGAATTAAGGATTCTGCCTTTGAACCTCTATATACCCCTGCCTATACCTTCTAATATCCTTCCTATAAACCTCTAAGGATGACGCTAATTTGCATACGCAGTCATCCAGTAAATAAAGACTCCAGACCTAGAACATGTGGTTCCAAAGCAAAGTATGCGGGGTGTGATGTAAAGATGCTAGTTAACTTGGGGCAGATGCGTGTGCATGAAGCTAATAAACAGCGTTTTCATACAGGATCTTATGCATTCGCTAATATGTGACTAGTTAACAGCGCAATTTTGTGTATTAATGTGTGTATGAGAAATGGTGCACTTAAATCTCACTTAAACTAAGTGAACACCTAACAGTGTGGAATGCTGAGCCTTATAGTTCCACACACCCCCCTCTTTCAGCAGCCCCCACCCTTCCCAGGCTCAAAAGTACAGTTCTTTGTTCTCCCAGGTTCTTGTGTAAATGCAAATTAGCACAGCTACAAGACCCAAACCTCAGATAACACTCTTGGCTTTGAAGGTATTTTATTGTAGGAAGCCTGCTAATGTAAGGTGCTACAAACGACCCTCTTGCTTTATTCGAGCAGGGCCACCTGGAGTGAGAGCAGACGTTATGTCCATGAAGCTTGTCTTCACAGACTAGTTGTCACATGGCCATTTGCTCTGTTTAGCTAATGCAATCCAATTTTGACATACTGTACAGCCATTTCTGAAATATATCCTTTAGGGGAATTATAATAATATACACTTTATCCAGAGCACCCAAACTATGTAAAGTCATGTAATGGGCTTTTGGTGAATCGGCGTAACTTATGGTGATGGTCACAGATGCAATCGCATGATGCTAATAGTAATATCACCACATGTACTAAAGTGTGAGTTTATCTAAAATGGCGCTTAGGCGGCCATTCGCAAAATGGCATCTTGCGATCTCATTTTCAAGATGGCGTCTTGCGGCCAGTCGCAAGATGGTGTCGCTGCGATTCAATTTTAAACTGATCTTGTCTCAGTCAATAATCCAGCTTCGACAGTCCACCCTTTGATAGCGTACAACATGCTATCACAATCTGATTTTAAAATATAATTTAGGCTTACATTTATATACTATTTAGTGTTATTATGGGATGGCACAAGGTGGTTCTTAATCAATCAATAATGTGTCTCTGAGTGGGGACATAAAACTACTATTATACGCACACCGCGGATCTTGGAAGATCATGTGAAAGGTGTGGGGATACACCAGTCCTATAAAGGCAGTCTTGAAGGGGAATTGAGACTTTACATTATCTGAGGTGTTTTTAAAAATAACATTTCAATAATACATTCTATGCATGTCTAAATATAATACAATAAATGATGGTATTTCCTAGTTCAGGGTTGTAATGCAGTTCTGTATTTACCTTGGTATTCATACTGACCACCATCATGATTTCGTTCTTTCGTTTTACTCTATTTTTAAATTTTCCACACTTCAACACAATAGGAACACACCAGACACATATGCCAATTATTATGATGACAATCAGTATAAGGATTAAGAATTTGCCTATACTGGCGATCATTTCCTGGACCCATTCCCCTAGACCAGAGAACCATTTCACTGGGTTCAGCCATGAAACCCATCCTTCTATCTTCTCCCTTACTTCAGCCACTGAAGTGTTATGGTTCTTACGAAACTCCCATTTTTGCTGCAGAATTTCATCCATCTTCCGTTCTATCACCTCCTTGGGGTCGCTGGTATCATTGGTGACATAGGTGCAACATTTTACTCCAAATTGGGTGGCCAACGTTATGCAATACCCTCCAGTAACAGCAGTTAAATAATTTAACACTAGCCTGTGTTGCACCAGTTCCTTCTTGTACACTTGCAATTCTCTCCCTGTATACCTGAATGTATCATAGTACATATCGGTGATATTATCTATCAATTTAGCAAGTTCCTGAATATATCTAAAGTTTAATGTACCCCGAGCGATCCTGGTGGGATCCAATGCGACTAAAACTTGAAAGCCATTTGTCTCACTAATTAACTGAGTGGCTTTGTGCACGTCACCAGGTATCATATTTCGTTTGCCTCTGTGTTCATATTGTGTGTGAAGATATGGCGACGGTGTGTTTTTATGTATACCAAGCATTTCAACATGTGTGAGGGTCATAACTTCTGGGACTACTCTTCCCAGGTAACACCAACCTTCGGAACTCGGGGAGAGCCACTTATACGCTTTTCTTCCAGATATAAAATATACATTATCAGGGAGAACATAAGGAATGGTATGCATCATTATCATTAAGCACATTTCCCTTGCAAACAATCCTATTTCTGGGTCTTCCATCTGGTACATGCAAGTTTCTGGTTGTATTATTTTAGCACAATAACCATCTGGCACCTTACCAATAATTTCTTTGGTGGAACTCAATGTATACCGATGCCTAAAATGTTTCCCACTAGATTTAATTGAGCGTAACAGATCATGGTTTATGGACTCATTATCAGCTCTTTGTGAGAAGGTCATCGTCTGATTATTCCCTGTCACTTCCCAACTCCCGGGTTTATTGGAGTTGGTTATGTTTAAACACAAAAGTGATCTATCTACTTGGAATTGATATAGTTTGAAATGAGGTGGTTTGGATGAGAGAAATTTTCCATCCAATGTTTTCCCTTTTTGTAATTCTAAAATTTCCGTGATATTCAGCGGAAATGGCACCAACCCTACATTATGCTGTCCCTGTGGCACATGTGAACACACCCAGCAATCAGTTTGATTTAACACTTTGCCTACCATGCTATGATAATCCTCTAAAGGATACCCACCCCAGTAAGGGTTATATTTAGGTTGGCACCATTGGATACAGTTCTCATCAACTAGGGACCCACAAAGCTCACAAATACAGGAATCTTCAGACGATAAACCTCCACACCGTCCCCGAGTATCCGGAATGACAGCTCTCTTAACAATAACAGTACTAAGATTGGTCAGATACTCCCCTAATTGGCATTGCACTCCTCCTGACTCCACTCCATCAGCACTGCCATCAGCTCCCATTTCCTCAATCGGTCTCCCATCACAGAAACTGGATATTCCCGAACTGACCAGGATGGTGAACACTCTAAAAGAGAATATGAAAATGAACACAGCAGGCCCGTCCATTGTCACAAAAAGACCTGCAAATTTCTCTTAGTTCAGGTATCTCAGTACGACCTTTTCAATCCTCCCGGAACAAGCTCGCGAGCGACAGGTCCACGCTATCAGCCTTGTCTCCGACTTGTTTCTCCACCAGTTGATTGACCTTTTTGCAGTGAGTGGAATGGACCCAGGTATCTCTCTCAGCCACCTTCAAAGATGTAGTACTTGTCAACAGCACCTGGTACGGACCTTCCCACCGATCAGTCAAACAACCTGAACGCAAGAAATTTCTGATCATAACATATTCTCCTCGTTCAACATCATGACAGTTACTTTCAGGCATATCATGGGACAACAATTTCAGTTTCTGCTGCTGTTGCTTTAACTGCTTACTCATTGATATAAGATACTTTACAGTTACCTCGTTGTTACCCTTCAAGTCTTCCTGTGAACTTATAATCAAATGAGGTTGTCTACCGAACAGTATTTCAAATGGGGACAGATTTAGAGGGGGTCTAGGAGTGGTCCTTATGCTATGTAGGACCAAAGGTAACGCTTCTGGCCATCCTAGTCCAGTCTCTGCCATGATTTTACTTAACTTATTTTTAATAGTCCCGTTCATCCTCTCTACCTTGACACTGGCTTGCAGTCGGTAGGGGTTGTGAAGTCGGCTATTAATGCCCATCAGCTTACACATATTTAGAAAAACATCACCTGTGAAATGAGTACCCCTGTCACTCTCAATGATTTTAGGGATACCGTACATGCATACAAATTCCTGAACTATTTTCTTGGCAGTAAATGCAGCAGTATTAGTGGCCACTGGGTAAGCCTCAACCCAATTAGAAAATACATCAGTGCACACTAATATATACTTAAGATTCCTGCAGGGTGGTACTTGGATGAAATCAATTTGTATCACCTGGAAAGGTCCATCAGTCGGTGGAACGTGGGACGGTTCGGTAGGGATCGCTTTCCCTATGTTCTTCCTCAAACAGGTCAGACAGGACATTGCTATCTTTTCTGCTTGTGAAGAAAAACCTGGTGCGCACCAGTATGCTCTCACTAACTTGCACATACCTTGTTTTCCCAGATGAGTCAGACTGTGTGCTGCCTCAGCCAGGCTGGGGTAATATGCCTTGGGGGCTACTGGTTTACCTTGTCCATCCCTCCAGAGCCCGGAGGACTCTTGCCCACATCCCTTGGACTTCCAAATGGACTTTTCCTGAATTGAACACAAATTTTGCATCTCAATTAATTTCAGCATATCAATTGTTTGGAAAGACATAATTTTTTCAGTGGGAGAAAACATTTTTAACTCTGCTGTCCATTTTGCAGCTTCATCGGCTCTGTTGTTGCCCAGTGACACCGGATCATCCTCACATGTATGGGCTTTACATTTAATTACTGCCACCGCTTTGGGCAGTTGGATTGCTTCTAAAAGATGTTTTATGTGTCAGGAATGTGCAACTGGTGTGCCTGCTGCTGTCATAAAATTTCTCAGACGCCATAGAGCCCCAAAATCGTGCACCACCCCGAACGCGTACCTCGAGTCAGTGTAAATGTTAGATTTGCCTGCTGCCAGTTCACACGCTCTAGTTAGTGCTACTAACTCTGCCACCTGGGCTGAATGAGGAGGACCAAGAGGTTTAGCTTCTATGATGTCTGTGTCATTTACAACAGCATAACCTGTACATAATTCACCTGTGTCTGTTTGTCTATGACAACTCCCATCCGTATAAAAAGTTTCCACATTCTCTAAAGGTGTGTTGTGTATGTCAGGTCTAGCAGTAAAGGTCTGATTCAGATATTCCATACAATCGTGCGTATCATTATGTCCGCTGAACTCACCTCCCGCCAGCTCGCCTCCTTCCACCCTTTGTACATCATGTTGTACATATGGTAAATACGTTGCTGGATTCAGCGTGCTGCAACGTTTAACAGTAATGTTTGCGGGTGCGATTAGAGCTTGGTCCCATTTGGTAAACCTAGCCGAAGAGACGTGTCTGGTTTGAGCTGAGTTCAACAGAGCAGATACAGCATGGGGAGTGTAGACAATCATATCATGACCCAATACTACGTCCTCACTTTTACTCACCAATAAAGCAGTAGCTGCTACACTTCTCAAACAAGTGGGGAGTGATCTTGCCACAGTGTCCAATTGGGCACTGTAGTATGCTACGGGCCTACTGGCATCACCATGTTTTTGTGTAAGGACACCTGCAGCACAACCATCGGCTTCCGTACAATACAAATCAAAAGGTTTTTCATAATCAGGTATTCCCAATGCAGGAGCTATTGTCAGACTATCCTTAAGATTAAGAAAAGCCTGCTCTGTTTCCTCTGTGTGTATGACATGATCGGGCTTTGAGGAAGAGACTACTTCCTGTAAAGGCAAGGCCAAAATAGAAAAACCTGGGATCCACATTATACAGTATCCACACATTCCCAAGAAGGTACGAATTTGCTGTTGATTCTGCAGCAGTGTCATGTTCTGTATGGCCTGGATTCTATCATTTGAAAGATGTCGTAACCCCTGGGTTAGGCAGTGTCCCAAATATTTTACTCTGGATTGGCATGGCTGTAGTTTGTCCTTAGCCACCTTGTGTCCTGTATGTGAGAGATGAAGCAACAAAAGTTTAGTATCATTCAAACATGACATAAACGAGTCAGAACATAGCAATAAATCGTCCACATATTGAATTAGAACAGATCCATTGGCAGGTTGAAAAGATTGTAAACAGTCGTGCAATGCCTGAGAGAAGATACTGTGGCTGTCTACGAAACCTTGGGGTAACCGTGTCCATGTGTATTGTACACCTCTGTATGTAAATGCAAATAGATACTGACAGTCAGGGTGGAGAGGCACAGAGAAGAAAGCAGAACAGAGGTCAATGACAGTGAAATGGGTTGCATTTGGTGTGATCTGCATCAGGATGACAGCTGGATCAATATATAACACATCCCATCTTACATAACAAGTCTCTACTCAGCAGGTTAGTAGGAGTCGCAGCAGCCAGAAGGAAAGAATGCCTGGTATGCAACGGCCCAATAGTAACCTCTGTGGACTTTGTTAAAGGATAATGGACCTCATTCAGAGCCGGACGCTATTTGCACTCGCTCGTTCAGAAAAAAGGGGTGGCTATTCAAATGAACCATTCACTCTTTGCGGTCTGTTCACGCCTCTGAACGAGCGAACCAAACATGCGGTCGTTTTTTGGAAAACTACGCCCCCTGGCCGCTCGCATCCTACGTCATGTCCGCTATTTATTAGATTAATCGAGTACATCGACCAGCGTATGAACTGCTCGCTATTCTTGTGGTTGGTTTTTCCTACCGCAATCTTGCGAGCAGTTCTGACTATAAAATAACCCAGTGACGTGGACAATGACGCTGCTGTATTAATTATGCACACCCATAAAACGCCCGTTTTGACCTTTAAGCATGCCTGCGTTCGGATCTCCACTCCCCGTTTTCAAGCACCTTCCCCTGTTACCACCCACATACGCTTCCTCCTGTCACTCAAAATAGCAGGCATTTGCTATTTAGCGAATAAATGATTTTCGGCCGCACTGACTGGTTCGCGCATGCGTATTACGATCCGTATGCATGCGCAGTTGTGCAAACATCGCTCGGAATGAACGAGCGGCCGCTTACGAGCGGCTCTGAATCAGGCCCAATGTTCCACTTTACCTGTTACACCCATTGTTGGTACTGTCTCGTTGGTCACCTGTAAATTGACGGGAGATTTTATCACTGACCTGGTCGCCCCTGTGTCTACAAGAAAAGGATATTCGGTACCAGCTACATCAACCATCATGACCGGTTCTTCCCTAGTACCCGTTAACCTGACTATCTGTAGACTACAGGTATGACCTGACCCCTAGCGTTGGCTACCATTCTCCAATAAAGCATTTACAGCCACAATTAGAGCTGGTGCCTGCTGGACATTTGCTGGTCTCTGTGCATATCCCTTATGGGGATGTCCAGGTCTTCCCCGATTTGGGGTTCCAACTCTTTTTACTGTACAGTTTCTACTTAAGTGTCCTGTTTGTTTACAATTTAAACATGTTCGTGGATCGGGTGAAGACATGTGTTGTTGTGAGGTTTGAGCAGAGGGTAAAGGTGGTGGATATGGGTATGGATAGGGAGGGTAAGGGTATTGTGGGGGATATGAGGTTTGTAAGTAGTATAGGACCTGTGGTTGTATAGGGTTTGTGGAATAGAGCTGTGTTTGTTGTTGCGTGGGGTTAGTGAGGGCATATAACTGTTCAGGTGTAAGTGTGTGTGCAGATGCGAGTGTGTCTGTTGGCTGTGATGTTACTGTCATTCCCTCCAGAGCTTGTATACTGACAGCCATTAGTTTTTTGCTCTGGGTCTCTCTCTTCTTTGAGATGTTTTTATCATGTTCTATGGCAGATTCTATGAGGGTATCTATTGTGACTCCTCTCCAGCCAGGTTGTGAGGTCTGAACCCGAGTCTTTAAATTCTCTTTCAGACCGTCCATGAGTACCGTGACTATCATTCCCCTGTGGTGAGTGCTATCTTTAATATCTTCTAACCCAGTGTACTGGGTGATAGCCTGCAGAGCCCGGTCGCAATAATCTTCTGCAGATTGACTCTCCTTTTGCTTAATGGTGAAAATTTTGTTCCAGTTAACTACTCCCGGAAAATATATACCCAATTGAGTTGCAATATGGGAAATGTTACCTTGGTTTACTTGGTCTGTTAAGGGAACGTCACCATCCAATACACAATCCGTGATAAATTTTGTCATGTCGGTATTGCGTGGTAGACAGGCCCTTAACACCACATGCCAATCTTTATTAGTTGGCTCATGAGAACTACCCAAATTTCTCAAAAATCTTTGACATTTGGCTAGTTCCTTTTTTGGATCGGGGAAATAATTTATGATGGAATTTAGTTCTGCTCTTGTCCAAGGACAATGCATTACTACTTCCCTCGTGGGCACTACACCGTTCGCATCTGCATTTCCATTCGGAACGGTTATTGTCCGAATGGGATGCAGACCGGCACGCTGCTACCTTTTGACCTTCTTACTTGGCTGGGGGTTTAATCTGCTGCTGCTACGTATAGTATTAACAACTTCCTCTACGGGTGCAGAGGGTGTTAGCACTTCCCTTGCTGTAACTAATGAAGATGGCGGCACCACTCATGATTGTGGTGATGCAGCATCATTTGCACAGCATGGGAAATGGCAGACATTACAATAGGCTCATCATCCACATCATAAACATTTTCTTCATGGTTGTTTAGGAGAGGGTACAAATTGCTTGTTACATTTTTATGGGTATTTTTGGTAACTGTACTTGCACCTCCATCCACATAAGGTGGGGGTGGTGAGCGTGAACTGCTGGCAATACTCTCCGCAATGCTTACCTTGCCATACGCATGCGCCATTTTGCGGCTCATCCGTATTGCAATTTAGCGTTGCGGATGTATTCTCTGGCAATGTGCTCGCAACGCTAGTTTGCGTCGCTTGCACATTTTTAAGCCACGCATCCCCTTCATACTGCCACAACTTTAAACATTCATAATATTTTACCTTTTTCTCTCGGGAGCGCATCGGACTGATGTGATCCCGGACATTATCTAGTACATTTTTATCAAAACTACCAATTCTGGGAAACGGTCTAACACTCTTCATCGTCATTTTAAACCATACATCACAATACCTTATCGCATAAGTACCATACTTAGTATGCATAATACGACTGGCCGATCCAAACGGCGCTTCCATTAGCAGCACATCATTGTCTAACATCTCTATTGTTTGCATGGCCCCCATTCTGAGACAACTCCTATGCTCTTCAATAAAGATTTAAACTGGTGAAAGACAATCAAGATACTTTCACTTACCTGTGGACGATTTAAACGGCAGCACCCACACACCTGGATAAGATTTGAAAAAGGCAACTTCCACACCCGGATAAGATTTAGTAAGGCAACTTCCACACCTATGGAAGTTTAAGTAGGCTACTTCCACGCACCTCTCTACAACAAAGACAACATGTACACCTGCTACTGTGTATAGAACGGTAAGCTGCTTACCGAGCGACTAGCACTTAGCCCTTAAAGGTCATACGGTACCTCTAACTGTAGGGAACAAGTTACCCCTACCAACAAATACTCACTGTTACACACTTTTTCCTGCGCAGAAAAATACATGTTAACCCAGATATTGATAACAATTGAAAAATGTAAACCTCAACGGCTTTATTTAAACACGTGGCAGCACAACCGGAAGTACATATATACGCTATTGTGCGACCAGTCACATACAGAATAATGCGACTACCGCACAACCGTATGACAATTTTTTAGCTGCGTACGCAAAAGTGCGTCTTTACTGTGCGCAAAACTGCGACTCAGCCGCGTGCTCAATACTGCGGCACCCCTTTAAACGTTAGGTTCTATCAACAAAGGAAAACAAACTTTTTCCTCTCTTGTCCCTGGATTCTAGTCAGCTTCCTTGGCTCACACGAAAATGGATAGCGATCTTTCAGCACAAAGCGGTTGCAGGTGAACCCTGCATGTGGCCACTCCACCCTTTGCTGAGATATCGATAACCGTATGTGCCATGTGAGTAGGTAAGTGACTTCATGATGAGCCCCCAACTAAGGATTTTGCCTTTGATCCTCTATATACCCCTGCCTATACCTTCTAATATCCTTCCTATAAACCTCTAAGGATGACGCTAATTTGCGTACGCAGTCATCCAGTAAATAAAGACTCCAGACCTAGAACATGTGGTTCCAAAGCACAAAGTATTATTCAAGTAAAAGTACAGCAGTTACACCCTATGATCCTCATATAATCTTAGCGCAAAGAGATTATATAGACCCAAGTACAATTATACATATGCAGCACTCTCTGGTCCAGATGTTAGGCATCAGCAAGAAACCCCTCGTCAATCAGTATTCAGCACAAAGACTAGGAACCCAGGGTCAGCACACATATTTATACCCCCCAGAAATAAACAACACAATAGAGAAGTTTGTTGCTAATACCATTGGTCCTAAAGGAGAGGGCATATGTTACAAGGCATTTAACAGGTTGATTCAAATAGACACAACCCAGCCTCTAACAACTGGGGGTCTCTGGTTCCTGCCTCATGCAACATCCTAACAGTTGTTCATATTATGTACATTTTGTTGCTTGAAGTCTCTGTGGTCCATAAGTTGAGAATGCATGATGCGATCTCCACACCGATGGTACCGGAATACTGTTGAAAGAGTACGCATCAGTACAATACCAATCATGGCTTACTTATGATGTATAAAACCTTAGTTACCAAATAATCTTTATTTCATAGCAATTATAGTAAATGTGCATACTTGAATCTTATACCTTAAAGCTTATTAAACCTTTTATGTGAATATGTAATGTGTAAGTATGCGGGGTGTGATGTAAAGACGCTAGTTAACTTGTGGCAGATGCGTGCACATGAAGCTACTAAACAGCGTTTTCATACAGGATCTTATGCATTCGCTAATATGTGACTAGTTAACAGCGCAATTGTGCGTATTAATGTGTGTATGAGAAATGGTGCACTTAAATCTCACTTAAACTAAGTGAACACCTAACAGTGTGGAATGCTGAGCCTTATAGTTCCCCCCCTCTCTCAGCAGCCCCCACCCTTCCCAGGCTCAAAAGTACAGTCCTTTGTTCTCCCAGGTTCTTGTATAAATGCAAATTAGCACAGCTACAAGACCCAAACCTTAGATAACACTCTTGGCTTTGAAGGTATTTTATTGTAGGAAGCCTGCTAATGTAAGGTGCTACAAACGACCCTCTTGCTGTATTCGAGCAGGGCCACCTGGAGTGAGAGCAGACGTTATGTCCATGAAGCTTGTCTTCACAGACTAGTTGTCACGTGGCCATTTGCTCTGTTTAGCTAATGCAATCCAATTTTGACATACTGCACAGCCATTTCTGAAATATATCCTTTAGGGGAATTATAATAATATACACTTTATCCAGAGCACCCAAACTATGTAAAGTCATGAAATGGGCTTTTGGTGAATCGTCGTAACTTATGGCGATGGTCACAGATGCAATCGCATGATGCTAATAGCATGATGCTAGTAGTAATATCGCCACATGTACTAAAGTGTGAGTTTATCTAAAATGGCGCTTAGGCGGCCATTCGCAAAATGGCGTCTTGCGATCTCATTTCCAAGATGGCGGCTTGCAGCCAGTCGCAAGATGGTGTTGCTGCAATTCAATTTTAAACTGATCTTGTCTCAGCCAATAATCCAGCTTCGACAGAATAGTGGGAGAAAAAAAGTGCAAAATCATTGTTTTGGAGTGCAAAGGTGGGGAAAGCACTCAGAACCCTTGGGACAGCGCCCCAAAGGATAACTACCTAAAAAAAAAAAACTAAAAAAGTGAGGAACACTCCAAAAAAGCACTTTGAAAAAGTGGGCGAAAAAGTGCAAAGTGGGGGTACAAACATAAAAATTAGCAAAATAGACTTTTGGGGGGTCTGCAAGTATGGGCGAGGTGTTTTTTTTAATTGCAGGTGTTTGCTGAAGGTGCGTTTTTTAAGTTTCTTATGACTTCACTGCAGCAACTTTTAAATATGCTTGCACCCATTTTCAAGTAACCCAAATTTGACAGGACTACTTATTTTCTCCAAAACAAACTGCTTAATGCTATTCTTCACCACTTGTGCAAAGACGCTAATTAGAGGCAATTGTACCAACTTAATTACCCAAACAGTTTCCTTAGGGCTAATCAGGCACTACTACATTGATCCCCAAAGTTTCCGCATCTTTTTTGGGGGTTCAGGCTGATTTCCTTGATTCAGACACCACCTTTCGCCTGTTCTGACTTCGCGTGTCTCTGTTTTCGCATCTTTTGGAATTGAATAGGGTGAATTGCGGGTACGCGCCCAATAAGTTACCTTGGCTAAAAGACGCGATGTAGGCGAAAACTCTGGCAAGCGAAACTTTATCGCGTACGCAAAACTATTTGAATACAGGCTATAGTTTTGTGCATGCAAGCCAGTATTGGGGTGAGAGGACACAATTTGCCCTTCCCCATCTATTGAAAACATTTTTTTTTTTTGTAGCACTGGGCGATATTGTCTTGTGATCACAGGTAATCACCAGACAATAGCTGCTAATGGGGCACATAGTTTGAAAAAAGGCTTCCCTCTTTCATAAGTGAGTGACTTTATGTTTACAGATGTAAGTTTGGGTGAGATAAGGCATGTAGTACCCTGACGCAAATATAGAGAAAACATTTATTTTCTGTACCACAGAGTAAAATTGACTGGTGATTATAGGTGGACCACATAATTTTAAAGTGGGGTCTTCCCGCTTTCAAATATGGGTGCCCACACAGTTGCAGGTGTCATTATATATATATATATATATATATATATATATATATATATACACAGTCAGGTCCATAAATATTGGGACATTGACAGAATTTTCATATTTTGGCCTCTATTCACCACCATAATGGCTTTGAATGAAACAACAAGAAGTGCTTTAACTGCAGACTTTCAGATTTAATTTGAGGGTAACTACATCCAAATCAAGTGAACGGTGTAGGAATTACAACGGTTTCTATATGTGCCTCCTTCTTTTTAAGGGGCCAAAAGTAATGGGACTATCAACTCAAAAGCTATTTCATGGACAGGTGTGGGCTATTCCCTCGTTATTTCATTATCAATTAAGCAAGTAAAAGGTCTGGAGTTGATTCTAGGTGTGACATTTGCATTTGGAATCTGTTGCTGCCGACTCTCAATATGAGATCCAAAGAGTTGTCACTATCAGTGAAGCAAGCCATCATTAGGCTGAAAAATAAAAACAAACCCATCGGAGAGATAGCAAAAACATTAGGTGTGGCCAAATCAACTGTTTGGAACATTCTTAAAAAGAAAGAATGCACCGGAGAGCTCAGCAACACCAAAAGACCCGGAAGACCATGGAAAACAACTGTGGTGGATGACAGAAGAATTATTTCCCTGGTGAAGAAAAACCCCTTCACAACAGTTGGCCAAATCAAGAACACTCTCCAGGAGGTAGGTGTATATGTGTCAAAGTCAACAATCAAGAGAAGACTTCACAAGAGTGAATATAGAGGGTTCACCACAAGATGTAAACCATTGGTGAGCCACAAGAACAGGAAGACCAGATTAGAGTTTGCCAAACAACAGCTAAAAAAGCCATTACAGTTGTGGAACAACATCCTATGGACAGATGAGACAAAGATCAACTTGTACCAGAGTGATGGGAAGAGAAGAGTATGGAGAAGGAAAGGAACTGGTCATGATCCAAAACATACCACCTCATCAGTGAAGTCATGGCGTGGGCATGTATGGCTGCCAATGGAACTGGTTCCCTTGTATTTATTGATGATGTGACTACTGACAAAAGCAGCAGAATGAATTCTGAAGTGTTTCAGGCAATATAATATGCTCATATTCAGTCAAATGCTTCAGAACTCATTGGACGGTGCTTCACAGTGCAGATGGACAATGACCCGAAGCACACTGCAAAAGCTACCAAAGAGTTTTTTAAGGCTAAAAGTGGAATGTTATGCAATGGCCAAGTCAATCCCTTGACCTGAATCTGATTGAGCATGCATTTCACTTGATGAAGACAAAACTGAAGGGAAAATGCCCCAAGAACAAGCAGGAACTGAAGACATTTGCAATAGAGGCCTGGCAGAGCATCACCAGGGATGAAACCCAGCGTCTGGTGATGTCTATGCATTCCAGACTTCATGCTGTAATTGCCTGCAAAGGTTTTGCAACAAAGTATTAAAAAGTGAAAGTTAGATTTAGGATTGTTTAGTTTGTCCCATTACTTTTGGCCCCTTAAAAAGTGGGAGGCACATATAGAAACTGTTGTAATTCCTACACCGTTCACCTGATTTGGATGTAATTACCCTCAAATTAAATCTGAAAGTCTGCAGTTAAAGCACAGCATGTTTGTTTCATTTCAAAGCCATTGTGGTGGTGAATAGAGGCCAAAATATGAAAATTCTGTCAATGTCCCAATATTTATGGACCTGACTGTATATATATATATATATATATATATATATGGAAAACATATTTTTCTATAGCATGAGGTAACATTTCCTGGGGATCACAAGCAGAGCCGTTACTAGACTTTTTGGTGCCCTGTGCGAGAAAGAGCTTTGGCACCCCCCTCAGTTTTCAAAGGGACATAATGCACCTAAAAAAGGGCCATGGCTTCAAGGGGAAGGACCAGGGAAGAGATGGGAGAGGCCAGGAAATGCTGGGGATGAAATAAGAGGAAGCTACAAGCAAGAATGATAATACACAGAAATTTGAAGACCCAAACAGCGCCCCCTGCCCTGTGGTGCCCTGTGTGATGGCACCGGCCGCACTACCCTAGTTACGGCCCTGATCACAAGGGTTCACCAGACAATAAGTACTAAGAGCCCCCAAAATTTCATAGAGGGAACCCCTTCTCTATAAAATTAGTGCCCCTTAATTACTTGTAGCCAGGCTGCAGGAGACCTTCACCTATGCCACAACTACATTAGTTTTCTGTAGTGTTGGGGGTTAACGTCTGGTGATCAATGGCACCTCTGACTTTGGTGCTGGCAGCTGCAGGGAGTTCCAACCAGACTTATAGGTGCACGCAGCTCTACCTTTACGAGCAAAACAGTGTGAAGCAGGAAATACCTCCCTACGATAGGGGTGATGTCCTAACTGGGTAGGGCACTCAACAAAAATCGGGACTGCCTCACCAGAATCAGGACAGTGGTCAGGCTATCCTGCTCTCTCCTATTTGTTCTTGTAGATTTCTCTACCTGCTGATGTTTCCGGTGAAGTAAACTCAATTGCTACTTATTTAGATACTGCAATGCTGGGGCAATGTCTGATATAAGGATAGGTACAAGAAATATAGAAAGGCTAGCAATGAGTAAATCCTTTGGGTCCCTCTTCCACTAAACAGTTAAAAAAAAAATCAATAGCCCCCATATTTAATAAATTCTCCCACTCTGAACCAGCACTGATATTAAAAATGAATAGTGTTCATATATAATTATCATATCTATTTCCCCCAGCCTCAAATTTAAATTAGTAATATGCAGCAGTGGCTCCTATCTGTAACCTCTGGGGAAACTGCTGCTCAGCTCTCTGCCACTCTTTCAGAGCCCGTGTCCCTGCATGTCCCGGGTGATACATCTGGCCAAAGAGATTGCTTTTTGCAAAGTGATCAGGGGCTTTACTGGCATGCCCTGATCACTTTGCAAAAGCGATCCGTGATAAATGGGCCCCTTAATGTCTTATGCCCTACTATATTGCAGACTTCATTGTCAATCATTTTCCAAAAACAACACCAATGACAGCCAGACTGCACTTCTTTGTCATTTAGTTTTTCTGCCACCCCTTTCTACCCAACTATCTTTATCTGGCCAGCAATCTCCTTGACATCTCCACCATACAAGAGGTCATGGGTTGATCCAAAGCTAGTACTGAACTACCATCTGTCATCTCCTACACTGCATGGAACATGCACATGGGCTCCTCCTTTTCTTAAACCATCTCTGCCTCACACCCATAGGGTCCCAGGCTTCTGCTTAATCTGCCCAAAGAGTAATCTGACCATGCCTGGGATCCCTCTGTCTGCTGAATCTAGTATAGTTCCTGAAATGCATTGCTAGAATTGTTTTATATACTGTATATGCAAAACTTCCAAGTGCAGTGTAGATATCCTTATGCAGCACATACTGCCATGCATTCTTTAAAAGCATACAGGAATGAAAGAGACCTATTTGCAATGTTTCACTGTGCAGCCAGGATAGTTATTTTGTAATGTTACTATATAAAAGCATCTATATCAGTGATTACGTAATTTAGAGTAACACATTTCTTTACACATGCTTCTGTACACAGTATTTAGAAGGCCTTTACAAGACTTTTGGCCTTTACACTGTTAAATACTTTATATACAGTTTTGTCTGTATAAATTAAAGGCCCCCATACATCAGCAAGTGATTGCAGCAATCGTGCAATTTGCAATCGATTGTGTATAAAAATCTTTTTCGATTGTAGATTGCAGAATTGCCACAATCGATTGAAAAAAGGAAAGATTTTTATACACAATCGACTGCAAATTGCACGATTGCTGCAATCAATTGCAGATGTATGGGGGCCTTTACTTATTAAAATGAATTTCCATGTGTCAAATCAACAACAAAAGAATATGAATATAATGGTAAATATAACTTACAGCCAGAAGAGGGCGCCACAGGCTTTGAAATATGTCAGCAAAGTTTAAAGCAATGAAAACAACTTCATTTTTTAAATAATTTAAGAATTATATAATAGGAGAACGTTAGAGGAGAGAGTGAATTGTACAAGATCTGCATAGCTTAAGTTACAATGACAATACACAGGAAATGAAAATACATAATCATTCTCCATAGTGGACAGAGATTACATCTATGTTTACATCTAAATATAATAGTCTCATAATCCTTGCTAACTGTATGCTTGCCACACATGTATAGGTATTGCCAGACAATATAGTCTAGTCTAGGGCTTAGTTCCGTGTTGGTTGCAGCCATGTTTGTGCCTGTCTTTTGTCAGTTTGATGTCTGCGACTTTATGTAAATGCCACTACAAAAGCCTTACTTGGTGTACATCCGTGCTTCCGAATGTGCAAGGACTGAGATCCGTAGATGCTGAAATACCCTTGGTGTGTCTTTAGGCACACCATTGGTTGCACCATCAAAACTTGTACCAGCCCTATGGCAGGTGAAGATTTTCTGTCTGAGTATTGCCTCCTATGTGAACTATTAAGAGCCTGTTTATGCAAACACTACAGTGTTATGCCTGCGACACTCCCATAACACACCCGCATACCTCCCAACTGTCCCAATTTCAGCGGGACAGTCCTGTTTTACAGGCACGATCCCGCTGTTTCACTTGCAGTATTCCTTGGGCGGGGTGGGAGTTGGGGAGGACCCACTCACACTGCTGCTCTGCATACTTGACACATTGCCGGCTCTTGAAGAGGCTGGGGGGCTGTCCAGCAGATTCCTGGAGCGCTCAGCTAGCCCCCACCATGAATGGGTGATTGGCTTGATGGGGTTGTCATTTCCCACAAGGCCATGCCCCATATTTTCGGACTCATGCCTACGTCGCGCACAGATGTCCCTCTTTCACATATTGAAAAATTGGGAGGTATATACCCATAAAACGAATCAGCTCTGTGCATATGAATAGCTACCTTTCAGTCTCACGGAGAGACTTCCTGATATAGCAGCAATCTCCCTGACTCCCTGGAGGGGTTAGGGGGTACATTTACTAAAGTGCAGGTTTTAGGAAGTGGAGATGTTGCCCATAGCAAGCAATCAGATTCTAGCTATTGTCTTCTAGAAGGTGTTAGATAAATGTAAAGTAGCATCTGATTGGATGCTATGGGCAACATCTCCGATCTTAAAAACCCAGACTTTAGTAAATATACCCCTAGCAATCTCCCTGATTGCACCTTGCCCCCATTATGAAGCTGTTATATATTAAAAATCAGATATATACATTCAAATGGGATTATTAGTATAACTTCCCTGCATTTTTATAAGGCAATGCATGTATGTTTCCCTATGGCTACATGCATTTTCCGCAAAGTATCGGTGTGTTTTCATCAATAAGTAAATCTTACTGACTGCTTTTAGGCTCGTTTACATTTGGATGTAAGTCAGGTTTATGACACGCCTCTCAGATTTATCAGTACACGCCCACTTTACCGCCTCGCTCATAGGTGTTACTTTCACAATCTCCCTGAAATACTTTTTCAAAAGTAGGCAGGTATGATTCTAAGTCTACCCAATACATTTCCAATACATTTCTCTGTTCATGTTTTTGAAATCGCAATTGCAGTGTGACTTAGATGCATGCACATAAAAAAAAAGTCACACAACTATGGGCCTGATTCAGATGTGGACATAGGGCCTAATTCAGAGCTGAACGCTCTGACCAGAGCGCTCGCTCTGAATCAGGGCCCTCCTACCTTTTTTTGGAGCGTCCTCATGCACAATCGCATAGCTGTGGGTTACCACCCACAGCTATAGCGAGCGTCCATGATGATGGTCGCGATGGTCGCCCCTTTGGTGCGAGACCCAGAGCGATGGGGAGCCCGTCGCTCGCCGGGTCTCGTGCATGCGCACGACGGAGCTCCCTCCGTCGTTCGCATGCGCAGTGGGGAACATCGACCCGCTTGTGAGCGTCCTGCTGCTCGCGAGCGGGTCTGAATGACCCCCTTATTGTACAGCTGCAAGGAAGCAGCTGTGCAATACTGTCCAGCAAATATTTAAATGCTGCAGGAGGCGTCTATGGGAAGCAGACAGCTTCTGGCAGCAATGGCGATCTGCAGTGTCCATAGATGCTGCATCGGATCACCATCGCAGTTGTCAGTCGTGATGGCGGCAGTACTGGCCAGTCTGAGTAAGCATTAGCTTACTCAGGCTGGCAGTATGTGAGGCCACGAAATCTGCAAGCCACCGATGCAGACTGGTTTTAGGGAACACAACCCAGGCACGCCCCCGTTCTGACCCCAAAAGCCACAGCATGTCAATCATGGTGTGGCTTGGGGGATCTGCAAGCCAGATTGCAGGACCCATTCTGTACATGCGCAGAACCCAAACAATCGGACTGCTATAAAAAAAACATCAGATTTACATACTAATCTGAATCAGGGAAGAAGAAGGTTTGTTGCTGCGCTAAGAAGTATATCTAATATAGAGATGTAACACAATATATGCCAGATAAGAAGTACATGTTCAAAGTAGCATAAGGTGTAAAAAATATATATATTTTAATAAAAGTGTATCACCATTCATAAAAACAATATTCAGAAATAGACACGTACTGTGTCAGTTCAGTGCATCAATATTGAAACAATGTTTCTCTTATTATTTTGAAATTCTTAAGTTAATCACAATTCAAGCTAAAATGTTGAAGAATTTTATGGATGTGTGTTCTTATAAAGCCAATCTCTTTTGATTTTTTCTTCCTATATACAAATAATCAATAGCGTCCAGCTATATAAAAACAACAGTAATTGTGTCCAAAGTACACAGCGGTTGCCAACCTGTGGCTCTTGAGCCATATACGGCTCTTCCGTTGTTCTCCTGCTGGCTCCGCTGACTGACACTGACTGCCTCCTCTGATAGGCACACAGCTGTTCAGAGGATGCTTGTCATTTGTTGCAGCAGTCTGCTCCACTCCAGAGGCATATATGGAAAATGTGGTAATGTCACGCCGCAAACAGGAGGCGGAGCTCAACTTGTGACTGAACCTGCAGCCACGAGGAGGACACAGTCGCAGATGACAGAACCTACCTACATGACAGACAGTCACAGCAGGGTAAGAGCCGTTTTTTTTAATTTGTGTCTTCATTTTATTTTTCACATGAGGGGGCTGGAATGGCCTGTGGAGTGGGAAGGAGTGTGGGGGAAGGTTGCTGAACTGGAGGGCCCTGGGGAGAGAGGGGGCTGAAATGGCACATGAGGTCTGCTGTTGTGACACATGAGGGTTACTGGAGTGACACAGGGGGTTCCTGGAGTGACACATGGAGGGGTTGCTGTTGTGACACATGAGGGGCTGCTGGAGTGACAAATGGGGGGCTGAAGTGACATGAGGGGGACTGGAGTGAGAGCTGTAGTGACACATGGAGGAGTTTCAAGGGTCTGGTTCCAGGGCCGTGCTGAGCTGTGGTTTCCTGGTTCACTAGGCAGGTACTGTTGGGGGTCTGGGGTATGCTAGCTCTCAGTCCAGAGTTCTGATTCCAATTCCAGGCTTATGCACTGGAGTGTGTGTTCCAGCATGATCTAGCCCCTGTGGTTACTTGATCTAAGTTCCCCATTCCTGACACTAGTTAACTTCTGAGAACTGAGTTTCTCAATTCCAAGTTTGGTATTATTCAGCTCTGAGTCTCTACAGTAGTGTTTGTTGAATTCCGAACAATCAGTTGCATGCTCTCATGTCTGAGATTCCAGTTCTGCATCCTGGTGCAGAGTCTAGTCCAAAGTTACTGTCTTGTACTGCCAAGCTTGCCAAGGATGCTAAAGCAACTTGGATTCTGCCCATTACTGCTCCAGCAGACAACTCACATCTTCCAGTTTCACCCACACTCCTGCTTTAGCAGATCCCAAGGATCCAATGACAGATCTTAAAGCATTGATTCCCATGACACACTAGGCAGATCTTCTGAATAACCCAGATTGATTGCACTGTGGAAATAATGCGGATAGATCTTATAAATAGCACAGATGCTTTTCATATTAAAGAGACACTGGGAAGATCTTCTGAATAACCCAGATTGACTGCATTGCGGAGAAATGCCGATAGATTTTCCAAATACCACAGATGCTTTTCACATTAAAGAGACACTGGGAAGATCTTCTGAATAACCCAGATTGATTGCACTGTTTAGAAATGCTGATAGATCTTCCAAATAGCAGAAATAAATAAACTCCACAAAGCAGTATAGAGCAGGTATCCAAGTAAACCATAGGACAGACCGGATCAGACTGATTACAACCCACAAATACTGTAAGTGTCAGAGAGAAATCTCTAAAAAGGCTAATCATTACAGGTCCAGGATCCTCCAAGGCTCTGAACTCAGTTGCAGCAGTCACGATACAGAACAAAGTCCAGCACAATGATTCCTGGTCTGCATACCTGACTGGTTTCCAGAAGATTTATTAAGGCCACTATGAGCAATTAGCGGGCCTGAGCTGTTGTAAAAATACACAACTCAGCATGCCCTGAAACATTTTTGCTATTTGACCATTCAAAAACTTTTGCAGGGCATTCTGGGATGTATAGTTCAACAACAACTGGAGGGCTGCTTATTGTCCACCCCTACACTAGACCTAATTTCAGCAGGACCTGATTCCAATAGTGATCCGCAGTACAACAGGATGGCAGATGTCATACTTGGTTCCTCTTGCAAAGGATTTATTGTCATTTGTTGTTTGAAAATACTAGTTTCTTTGTCCCCTTTTGAGATGAAGATTTGTGGACACCCTTAGACTCTCCACAGGAGTCTGTGAAGTTTGTGAACAAACAGGGCCTGATTCAGCAGTGCAGACTAGTGCACTGCTGAACGCAGATTCCCGATGTTCGGGAATCTGCGCAGGCACATTACCTGTTCTGTGCATGTGCAGAACGGGCAGGGGTGCCGAGAGGGGGGGGGGGGCGGGTACATATTAGTTGGGCCTAGGCTTGCTGGAGGGGCCCGGGGGGGCCCAGGTCTAGCACCGCCCCCCCTCCCTTCTACATCACAGCAGCCCACGCTGCTGTGTGCTGGGCTGCAGTGGGAGACTGCTCGCAGCTGCTAAGCAGCAGTTGGAGCAGTCTCCTATACCTGTGGGGGGAGCAATCACACTAATCATGTCCCCCATTGGCTGTGTGCCGGGCTGAGGGGCTCACAGCGCCCCCCTCCCAGAGCACAGCAGCGCTGCTAAAATGTTTTTTTCTCTGTGTTTTTTCCTAAGGGGGTGTGGCCATGCCTCCCGTGATTAGACCACACCCCCTGTCACCCGGGCCTGGCACGGCTCTTGGCGGCCCTGTGAAAACAGGTATGTGATCCAGCTCGCAGACTGGCAGCAGACTGTCAGTGATTGACAGTCTGCTGCCATTTGTGGGTGGGGAGGGGGCGGCGATGGCCTCCGTTTCTTGAAACAGAGGTGTGTTGCTGCCGTTGGGGGGAGGGAAGATGGCTGATGGAGGTTTCCTGGCCTCCTCCTTTCAACTGCGGCAGGCGGCTGCTTGACCCCATGGGTCACCTTAGCCGGCCGATGTTACCCAGATTATCCATTGCTGCATTGGACAATGCAGCTCAGATAAGTAATGTACAGGAGGCGTGATGCCTCCTGCTGCATTACCATATCTGCAAGGCAGATATCTGCGTGCAGCTTTGCAATTGCGATTCTTGCTAAATCAGGCCCACAGTACCTTATTTAGGTCTGGATGGTATTGCACAGCCCCAAGGAAGTAGCTGTGTAATAGCGTCCAACAAATATTAACGGCAGAAGGCATTTATAGGAAGCTGACGCCTCCTGACAGAAATAGCGATTTGAGTGCAGCAACTGTATATGCTGCCTCAGATCACCATCGCAACCAGTAGTCTCAATGGCATCAGCACTGGCCAGTCTAAATAAGCTTCAGCTTACTCAGGCTGGCAACCTACAAGGCCAGGATATCTGCATCCACCAATGCAGACCCTGGCCTAAGCACTCCCGGAAAATGGGGGTGACGCGCCTTCATTTTCATGAATGCTAGCCAGGCATGCCCCTGTTCATCTCCCTAAACGCCACAGCATGTCAATCATGCTGCAACTTGGAGGATCTACATGCGAGACTGCAGGACCCGGTCTGCACATTTGCAGTTTTCGGATAATCGGAACACTGCATGAGGTCCCAGAACAGCATCTGGACCAGAATCAGAGACTCAGAGTAAGAAGGTGGTGCATGCAAAATTACAGAAGATGCCTGACTGTGTTTGGCTATGGCATTCTTGTGCATGAAAGAGTAGTAGCAGGACCACCATTCACAAAGAAAGGTCATGGTCTTTGCCTTTCTCTGCCACTATGAGGGGTATTCAATATGAAAGGTTAACTTCCCAGGCGAAGTTAACGTTTCATATCGGAGTTTTTTTCTGTGTAAAGGTATGGTGCGCGCTCCCGCTTATCCCCGTATTCAAAATAAAATTACCGAAAACGGGAAACTCCGAAGTTGGATTTGCGTAAAGTTACGAATTTTTCCTTAAAATAATTGTAAGACCCCCCTAAAGTTGTAAAAACATGGGGGAACACTATGGATACCCCCGTTTTAGCCTTTAATTGAAAGTCGGGGATTTAAATAGCCGCAGCAGGTGCTTTTTTCCCGACATTGAAGAAGTGATGCAGAAGAGCACTTAGGTTATTTTTTTCGTTTTTTTAAGTGGTCCCATCAAATTTGGGGTACATGAAAATGGGTACTAGCATATTTTTAATTCCCTAAAGTCAGTTTTTAAAAATTCTGCATTTGTGCACCTGCCGCTATAATTCTATTCTAGAAAACATCTGGCGCATACTTGCAGAATAGCCCTGAACCTATTTCCCTATTGTTTAACAATTTTTTCCCATTTTTTTTTTTGCACCCCAATTTTTAAATACATTTTTTGGGGTGTCCCTATTTTTTTTAAAACTTTTTTTGACACAGTTCTTTTTTAAATGTCAATCTCAGGGGTGCAGGCTATTTTTTTAAGCCTGCACCCCTAAACCCCAATTCTGCACTTTTTTTCGACACCTATTCAATGGTGAAAAGTTATCACTGTTTTTTATCAAAGACTTTTCAAAACTGCGATAAGTCTTTGAAATTGAATACGGTGTAAAACTAAAACAAGTGATATTAATGCAAAAACGTTAAAAAGTGCGATATTAACGCAAAAAACGATGTTATCGCACTCATATTGAATACCCCTAAATGTGTGTTATATGGCATGTTGGCAATTTTTATTTTTTGGCAGTAATTTTTGGCTTCATAATTTATGCTGTCTTTAATTATCTGAAATAGTTTTTAGATTTTAGATGCCTTTTCTTACACCTTCTTTACCCTTGACTTCCATTAACATTAGTTGTTGAAGTACTATGACTGCCAACACTAGTACTGACTTGCTCTTCTATTTACTAATCCATTGTTAATTTTACTTTTTTACATCAGTAAAGCGAGCTAGTTTAGTTGACCTTAAATGTGACCAAATCTAGTGAATGTACAATGAGATTGGGAAATGAGGTACTGTTACCTTTACTATGCAGCTTTATTAAAAGACTCCAGATTTTTTGACACCAAATAAAAAAAAAATTATTTTTATTTTTACATTTTTTTTCTCCAGCTAACAGGGACATGACTACACACAGCAAGTACAGTAATATATGCTGCCTTTCCAATACACACACTCTAGAAATACTATTTAAATTGTATTATAAAAAAACTGAAGATTTTCTTGGACACCAAATAAAATTGTCTTTTTTCCAATTTAATACATCTTTTGGGGAGCAGTTAACAGGGACATGACAACATCTAGACTAAGTAGAGTACTATATGCTTTATCTCTAAAACATACACTCTTGTAATACTATTTAAATTGAATTATAAAATAATGCAGTTTCTTAAAAGTATGTTTTCCAATTCAATGTTTTGGGGTGTAGCTAAAATGACATGACAATACCCAGAGTAAGTACAGTAACATGTGTTGTCTTTCCAAGACACACACTCTCAATATACTATTTAAATTAATATTTAAAAGACTACAGATTTTTTTGACACCAGATATAAAATAAAAGTATACTTTACATTTTAATTATTTTTTTGGGGTGCAGCTAATAGGGATGCGACAACACCCAGAGTAAGTACAATAATATTTGCTGCCTCACTAGGGGGGTCTATTCATGATGGTAAATGCCGAGGTTCGGAACGGACCCCGATAATTAACATTCTAACTCACCGAAGCAATTCATCATTGCTACAGCTCGAGCAATTCATCATTGCTACAGCGCGGAGACAGCTGATCTGAAAATCAGCTGTCTCCATGAGTGGCTTCTTTGCTCCTTTCAGAGCAGTAAATCTTTTCACTGCTCCTAATGGAGCAGTGACACTGATGCGCATGTGTGACCTGCAGGTCACACATGCACACAAGAGCCCCGATGTCCGGCGGAAAGAGCTGGACACCTGCGGAGGGGATAGAAAGGAACCCCTTTCAGAACCCAGGACTCCTTCCTGTAGGTAAGGAGTGGGTTGCAAGCTCAGAGCTGGGGCAAACAACATCTGAAGATGGTGAATGTTCCCGCACTCAAGCTCTGAAAATATTGTATTTTCGGAGCTTGATGAATTCTGTCCCCATACTAGTGTATGGGGACAGCGGGCCATTCCGCGAGAGGAAGGTAAGCAAGAGATATCTGTGATATCTGTCATCAACTATACAAAGAACTGTCATAGTTATTTTACTCATTCACTGGTACAATTCAAAGTGCTTGTATGTTCATCCCTTTATATTTGTAAGCTTGGCTTTGTTAGCTTCTAATGCTACTACCAGGAAGTCAAATTCAGACATTATACTAGATTAATTCTTCTCATCAGACCCCATCCTCATATGCTTCCTGCAGTGCGGTCCACGTCTTTAGCTGACACTTTCCCATGTATATAGAATACACATGTGGTTCAACACTTTAGCCACTTGTTCCAATGGCTCTTTCTATATCATCTGGGTTTAGAATGTCATCAGGGTCAACTGTAGCCTTCCATAGTTTTTAATGTTGCAATTGCATTTCCATTACAAATTTCCACATGGCATAATTATCTGCACCTCTCAATTTAATAAACCCCATCATGACTCCCATACAGTGTGCATGTTGTGTACTGACATTTGTTCAATTTCAGTGTACTGACATGCTGTGCTGGAATACACTCTGCTGAACAGACTATACTGTAGACAGTCTGTTTTGAAAAACAATCTGTGCCTTTCACTCTGTGCTTGCACATGCCTAATGGCATATGTGTGCTGCTCTGCATTTCAGGTGCTTTGCGCCTGTATGTTCTGCACTTGTGTGCCTGGGTTCATAACCTGTTGAAATATGTGTGTACTATTGGCAATGGTATGACAGAGTAATAGTACAGTATACACCAGTGGGATTCCGAGTCATGAAACAGCCCAGTACTTAACCAGTAGGATGGTTTGTTTAGCAATAATGTGTTTTGTACAGCCATACTCCCAGTTATGCATTTATAGACTCTTAGCATGGAGGGGAGCCTGTGTGGAGCATACAGGCCACCAGCAAGTGACTGTATCTGGGTAGCGGTGCTTGATAAGCAGTAGGCTTATGCTGTGGGTGCGGGTATATCTCAGTATGTAGCAGGGTGTCACAGAGCTAAGTGGGACACATGTTTGTTCCACTGTGGCACTCATACTCAGCAACAAGATGGCTCAGCGCATGCACAGAAGTACAGAAGGTGGTCACCTTGGTAAAGGTGGTTGCTTCACCTTATGGGCAAAGATGGAGACAGCCAGGGGATAAAGTGGGCCGGAAAGGGTCGGAACTGCATTCCGTCACTTCTATTTGGAGACGGAACCAGTTCCACCTCCTCTGACCCACCTTAGCCTAGTGCTGCAGGGAGGGTCCATTTGCCGGGCGCCCGCTTAGATTTTGTTTCCAGTGGGCTCCTGCCTCCCTCCCCGCAGCGCCGAGGCTGGAGCTCACTCTTGTGCTCCAGCTTCCGGCTCTGCTCCCCCCACGGGCACTATGGGAGAGACGTCATATGGAGAGAAGTAATTTGAATCAGGGGTGAATCAAGATTGTGCTACTGTGTGGTGTAATTTGAATTGGGAATACTATTTCTTTTGAGACCATGCCTCTTTCTTTTGAGACTACACCACTTGTTCAGCGTGCGCCTGCGATGCGCGCTGTCCCTTTTTTTTCAAAAAGCACCGGGGGGGGGAAGAGTTCCACCACTTATCCAGGACCACTTTAAGCACTGGAGACAGCACAGTAGTGTCCAGCATATTCCAACAGAGTTAACATGTCAGAACCTCTGTATCTGTTCACCGTGTCAGAACTCTGTGCTAGTTCTCAGTGTCTGGAAGTCCTGTCAGATCTTTAAGTTATTCTGCCTCGGCTCAGATCTGCTCTCCTGTTTCTGATTTGTTATTGTATATGCTCCTGTATTTAACTGGCAAGTGCAGTCCTGCTAAGTTGCATACAGTGGTGGCCAAAATTGCGGACACTTTTTGAAATTTGAATGTTTTTCAACTTTGAATGCTTATAAAAACTGTTACACTTCATGCAGTACAATGATTCATATATCAAATGAAAGGAAATTTAATGCTGAATTCTAAAACAATAAACAGATATCAAATATTTGCATTACAAGGGAAGCTATGCAGTGAAATCAACACTTGGGGTGAAAATCCCTGTGTACTTATTATGTTACTGTCCTATCAGTATTTCGTTGGGTATCCTTTATTTTTCAAGACAGCAGCACAGCGATGTGTCATTGAGCCAACCAATGTTTAGAGCTCTTCCTTCTTTTTTATGTGGTGCCATAAGACAATTATAGCCTCAATGAATTGTCTTTTATTGGATGGACGCCTCAGATGTACCAGTTTTTTCAAACAGACCCACAAATGTTCTATGGGGTTTAGGTCTGGGCTGTTTCCTGGCCATCCCAGCACCTGTATGTCATTCTCTGTGAACCCCTTTTTGCATGTCCGTGCAGTGTGACAGGGAGCTGAATCCTGCTGGCAAAAAAATGGGGCATTATCTGGAAAAAGATCCCTGATAGAAGGTAGAAGTTTTGATTGTAGGATGGTGTCAATGTACTTTCTGCTGTTCAGTGTGCCATCTATGACATAAAGGCGGCCTACAGCACCTGATGTCATACATGGCCAGATCGTAACACTTGTATGATCCTTTGTTGTCTCTTGAATAAAATCTGGATGTACCTCTTCCTCGATGCGACGTCTGACACATTTTCTCCCATCACTGCCTAATATCGATATCTTAGTTTCGTCACTCGTTATCACTTGTTTCCACTGACCTTCTGTCCATGCAATGTGTTCTTTTGCCCATTGTATTCGTTTCTGCCGCTGCTTTTTATTCAGCAATGGCTTTTTTCGGGGAATCCTACCTTTTAGGCCAACCTCCGTTAGTCTTCTCTGTTCCGTTCCTGCACTGACAAACACACCAGTTGCACTCAGTTTACTGCTGATGGCCGTAGATGACATCCATCTGTTTCTGATGCAAATTAGTTTTATTCTCCTATCATCAGCAGCTGTTGTGCACTTTTTCCGGCCTTTTCCTTCTTTGTTTTCTATAGATTGTGTTTCCTGATAGCGTAAACAAAACTTTCGTACTCCTGATGTTGTCACATTCCCACTAATTTCTATCGCAATTGCTGCATACGAAAGACCATTTTCACTTAACACCACAATCCTGGATCACGTTGCTGTGCTGCTGTCTTGAAAAATAAAGGATACCCAACGAAATACTGATAGGACAGTAACATCATAAGTACACAGGGATTTTCAACCTAAGTTTGGTTTTCACTGCATAACTTCCCTTGTAATGCAAATATTTTACCTCTGTTTATTGTGTTGAATTCAGCATTAAGTTTCCTTTCATTTGATATATGAATTATTGCACTGCGTGAAGTGAAACAGTTTTTATAAGCATTCGAAGTTGATAAACATTCAAATTTCAAAAAGTGTCCACAATTTTGGCCACCAGTGTACATGCAAACTTGTATCTGTTTACTTGGACTAAAACTCTGCTGCTTGAGAATCACACCTGCTGCATACTGCAATCGGTTCTCTGTTTTTCAGCTGAAGTTTCCAAGACTACTTCTAGCATTTTTACTGCTGGTTCTGAGTTCTTTTCCCTACACTGCCATTCAGTCTGGTTATCCTGACACATCTTGGTAAGGCCTAATCTAACCTCCTCAGTTATTACCTACAGTCTTCACTATCTGTGTGCAAGCTACAGTCTGCCATCAGTGTTGCTGATTTTATAGCATTATCTTAGTTATATTGGGACTGTTTGTCTGTTAGTGCTTCTGCTATTTCTGGGATTTTTTGAATTAGCAATTCTCCACTGATTTACTGCCTCTGACCCAGCTCAGTGTTTTCATGCTGTATCAATTAAGTGCTTCTGAATCTGCTTACTGTGGGGTCCATTCATCATGATAATTACCGGGGGCCGGGGGTCCCTCAATGGAAGCAGCTAGATGCTATTCCGTAGATTGACCCTGACATCATCAACCAGTGTCCAACGTCATTCCCTACATCCAAGTGGGCATAGAGGGGGAATATAATCATGTGGCGAGCGTAGCGAGCCACCGAGCCTGAAGCGTGGTCGAGAGAAGCGAGCCCACGAGGGGCCAACCTTCTTTTTTTGCTGGAATGTGTGGGCAGGAGTCTGTACTTCTGCCCTCAGTTCACGTCACTTACAGATACACTATCTGAAGGGGAACTAGTCTTTTGCGAGTAGCATCTGTCGATACAAATGCATCGGACCAATTCAACATTGCTCTCGTGCGGAGACAGCTGATCCAAAAATCAGTGATATCTCTTGCATTACCTTTGTAATAAATAGCCCCAATCCTTAATTTCTACAAAAGTAGGTAAAAATGTTAATTTCTATAAAAGCAGGTGAAAATTAAGTGATGACCTCTGTGTCTTCAACCTGATACAATCTTTATTGCTTCAAGGACTGCAGGAGATATCACTGATATCTCCTGCATAAGGGATACCACTGATTTACCTGTGTCTTTAACTGTGTCAGTGATATAGGACTACAGGGGACAGTTGCATTATTTTGTGGGATCTGAATTTATTTAAATTGGAAGAATTCACATTTCTATTGGTAATGTGAAGTGGATTGTATAAATCACCTGTAAACGGGACATTATATAGGTTGTTGACCTTCTATTATTATAAAAAGATATAAAGTGGACTGCACCTGCATTTTATTCTTTTTTCACTTAGGTGCTATTGGGATATTATACAAAGCTACATGTTAATGAGGGATGTGCTTGAGGTCTCATATGCATATTTTTTTCTTATAATTATAATTTTAGCACCTTATCCTCAAGTAGCATTAAAACAACTAGTAATTTTCCAGAGTGGCTGGTATGCTGTAAGCTATAGTGTTATTATCTTTTTTTCGTATGGCATTACAAAACTTCTGCAGCACTGTGCGTCAGGGTGCATGGTGTTCACAATTGGTGCTTTTCTCTATCAAGATAAGTGGAATATGATTTGTATCACAGAAGTAGACATCAACAAAGCTTTATTAAATTCATACACCATACTTAAAGAACTTTCAAGAACTATACATTATTATTTGATTCACTAAAACTTGTAAGCAAATCTCTCATTGATTCCAAAGGTATTTAGAGTCCTGATATCAAAAATAGCTACAATTTTCCTATAAAGATTTTTCACAAAATCGATGCAAAAATAGTCTACTCATGTGTATTATAGTAAAATTTTAATTTTATTGCCAAAACTTAACAATATTCTAATGTACAAAAAAGAAACAAAGAATCATTATACAATGTTACTTACATTTACAAGTCTTTATACTACTTTTCTCTATTCCCTTTAAAGCTTTGTTTAGTACTTTTTTATTCTATACATTGATTGTGGGTCTTCTCTGTGCAGCATCTAACAGGTGTCTCCCATCATGTTGGCATGCCATGTAATCTAATATCATCACTCAATCTCCTTTATGTTTTGGTGGAATTATTCTCTTTGCTCCTCACTAACGGATTCAAGGTTTTCAAGAAGGCATTCCAAGTGATCGTTCAGAAAGTACACTTTCAAGCTCATGGAATAACCTTATGCTTTGTATTTTTCTAGCATGTTTTCCACCATTTGCTTCAATTGGGATCTTTGAAATTCCCCAAGATTGTCTTTACAACTTCCTTAAAAGCATTCCAAGCCTCTTTTTCAATAGTTTCCTTTTTTCAAACTCATTGAGCCTGATTCAGAGTTGTACGCTAATGCCGCTGCTGCAATGCGATAATATGCAAATGTCACATATATTGAGACACCCACCTGTGGCTTTGCAAATCCAAGCATCTGCATGAAATGTTGCAACATACAAAGGGCCTGATTCCGAGGCTTACGCTAATTAAATCGCAACTGCAATCTCTTACGGATTTGCAATAGCAAAAACAAGCTAATGTCTCCAAAGCTTACCTGAGCATGGAGAGCCCAACTGCTGCCTTTTCATATCCATCCAGCAATGTGCATCAGAGTAAACATCAGGAACATCAACACATATCGGGCAGCCACAAAGCTTCTATGTGAAGTCTGACCAGCCTTAAACACTGTGGCTCTCCTGACATGCTAAGAGCTGTGATGCTGTGAAAAAGATTGCAATGGCTTATTTAGGCATGTCCATGAAACAGAGTTTAAACTGTCCAGACATGCCTGCAGTTGCCTAGCCATCCCCCATTACCATCCCCAAACATTGACTACATGTCACTCACTTTGCAAGTGAATCCTTTGTGCGAGCATAATCATAAGCCAATCGCTGTTTGTGCACAGTACAGCTTTCAAGTATGCACAATGGCTAAAAATGTCTCAAACTCTCTAAATATCGACATTACATACAGTAAAGCTCTGAAACAGGCTTAAATATGCAGCATCGATTGCAGATTATTTGAGGTTCACAGTCCAGAGTAAGCCTATGGTCATGCAAAATGGCTGTGGGAACTGAGATGTCAGAGCCATATTTATTGAATATGGGATTGTAGTCGCAGGATGTTATATTCAACATGCCTGCATTCTTTGCCACCAGTCCCTGTTACCTCCCCCAAACACTCCATAACTGTCAATCATAGTGCGAATGAATAGTTGCTGAGAGCAACTATGGCAATGTAACTTTGCGCGTGCACAGGTCGATTTAGATGCATGCACAGATTGCTGATAATCACCCAACTGCAAAAACATCGGCATAGCATACAGCTCTTAATCAGGTCCAATGTTTGTTAGGCGTTTTTAAATGTCTAGTCCAACAAAAATGCCTCATTGTCTGCAGAGGCCAGGAAGAGTACTGAGTCACCTCAGTCCATCCACTTATCCACCCCCTGCTCTGCACTCTGTTCCATTATGCCTCCCATCCTTCCCTGCGCAGAGCGGAGAAGTACTCTGGCTAAGGTCTGTCCCATCATGCTACATTGGGAGCCATTGGAGGGGCAGTGCATGCCATGGCTCTCACCGTGCATGCATATGGGATACAGGACCAAACAGATTATTATATAAACATATATGGGTACTTTCCATTGGTACTTTCCTTATTTGTCTGCTTGAGTATGCGTGTCTTCCATTCTAGTTTGTCCTACATGTCTACATTAAAAATTCCCACGTTCCCATGTGTCAGTATCAGTATGTAATCCAAAACCTCAGCACCAGTTTTCAACATCTACAACATTCTCATTAAGCATTACACAATCCACAGTCTGCAAGTCGGTGCTTACTTTATCCACTTCTCATCTCCAATTGGTTGAGAGACAGGAGAGTAAATATTTGCCATTGAAGAAAAAAAATGAATACAATGTGTAGCCTCTATTACTAAAGTTGTTTATGATTGGGTAGAGTTTCTGCACAGTCCCTTTAAATTCATATCTAACCTGTGAAAGGGATGTAGTTAAAATCCCGGCTATCCAGATGCCAGTGCTCAGACTGCTGGTGCGGGAATCCCGACACCAGTCAGAATCCCGGCACCAGCATCTGACCGCAGCCATCCCAAGGGTTAGTAGTGGGGTTAGGGTTTAGGCACTAGAGGGAAGGGTTAGATTTAGGGTGCGGGGAGGGTTAGGGTAAGAGGTAGGGGTTGGATACTTACAGACAGGTGTTGGCATCCTAACCCTGTCGGGACCGGTGTTGGAATTCTGACTGCCCGTGGTCCATACCCGAACCTCCGTGTGAGCCAAAAAACAGTTTTATACACTTTCATTGCGTTTAACCTCTTGCATCACGGAGCTCATTGTATGAACTCAATGGTGCAAATGCTGCACTATATGCATATGAATTTGTGTTATGGCTGATGATAACTACTGTACAGTAGGTGAAGATGTAGATCATTTAACACCCACATGCTTGTTTATGTGCTTATTCCATATTTTGAAATCCTCAGGTCAATTTCAAAACTTGGACAGTCCATACTATTACATTCCCACACACATTGCTGTCAGTGGTGGCTTAAGGGGAAGAAGAGGAGTCCCGACTGCAGGCTCCATGCGGGTCCCCTTCTCTCTCATTGGTACATGCGCTGAGTAGACTCTGACACTGTGCTAGATTACAGAGGTGTCAGTGGAGAGTATTTGGTTATGTACCCCTTATACAGTATATAAATATATATATATCAATGTGTTGGACCGGCACTCGGTCTATTGGTCCTGCTGCCTGTGTGCCTTTGCAAGAAAATGCATAAAGTAGAAGATGTGTTTACCCTCCGGGGTAAAAAACACAGCACGGCACTACAGGACTTAAACAAAATGCTATTTATTACACTTATTGTGTAATAAATAGCATTTTGTTTAAGTCCTGTAGTGTCGTGCTGTGTTTTTTACCCCGGAGGGTAAACACATCTTCTACTTTATATATATATATATATATATATATTAGGGATGTGCAGGCTCGGATAGGTTCGAGTTTGCACGTGGATTTCGGATTTTTCCCTCCAAAAAAACGGAACTCAGAACGAGGCAAAACGTCATCTTACATGGACGAACATCATCATTCCTGGTCTTTTGTCCAGGAATGATGATGTTCGTCCATGTAAGATGACGTTTTGCCTCGTTCTGAGTTCCGTTTTTTTGGAGGGAAAAATCCGAACTCCACGTGCAAACTCGAACCTATCCGAGCCTGCACATCCCTAATATATATATATATATATATATATATATATATATATATATATATATATATATGCCGTGATTGCAGTCTTGATCTAACCAATCCATGTTTCTCCCTGTAAAACCAGGTGCAATTGCAGGGGGTAGGTGCATAATATCAATAGAGAACATTTCTGCTACTCATTTCCACCTTTCATGAATGAGCCTTAGGGGCCCATTTATTAATGATCGCATTTTGCAATGCGATCAGGGCATGCAGTACCGCCCATCATTGTATTGCAAAATGCGATCATAGTGGCCGGATGTATTAACCGGCACATGCAGGGGGACGGGCTCTGTTCCTGCGACGTGGCTGGAGTGCATTCGGGGCTGCTGCACATGCACAGTCCCGCGGACTGTACATGAGTGGCGCCCATTGCCAGTGGAGGGATCTGGGAGAATCCTCCGCTGGCTGATTTGCGATAAGTGCCTATAGACTACAGCGGCTAACGCTATCTTCAGATGGCGTTAGCTGCTGGGGCCAATATCGGGAATGTTTTGCATTCCCTAATATTGATACATTTGGCAGCATTGCATCCTTCATAGACACCTATGGGGGAGGTGGCTGCCAGCAGCAATGGAGGGATCGCAGCAGGTATCGGAGATACCTGCTGCGATCCCTCCTTCATACATCCGGGGGATACTTAGTATTTGAGGTAAACCCCCGAATACGTGTGTTTTCTGAGATTTTACCTCAAATATTGAATGATAATTGGGCCCCTTTGTCCCAGATAACCAAGCCCTATGGACACATGCCACTCCTCCCATTCTTCCACTGCCCTGCACCTAGTCATTTACATGGTGATTTCTTTAAATTGCCCTTTACTAGCTCCTCCCTACATTTTGAGCCTCCTTCCCAGAAACAAACTTGGAATAAAAGAGACCATATTATTATGTGCTGATTTTGATTCTGTTTACTGAGCATCATTGAAATGATCCTATGAAATACTGGAGTCATTACTGTTCTTAGAATGTGTCTTCAAGGATGGAAAAAAATCACAATATCAGTAGTCTGCTTTGGTGCATGTTTGCTAACATCAACAAGATAAAGGCAACCTAGTGGATTGTTTCTACTACAGTGATTAATGATATACATAAACAAGCAAAAGTGAATGTGTTACTTTGAGATAACTTGGTTCCCTTATCGAGCACAGGATGGCATGACTCATAGTGACATACACTATGGTGTTTACATAAAAAGAAAAAATATTCCCTGCTTGGGAAATTACAAAATTTGCAAATTTGCAAATACTAAACTCCACAAAATAAGTATCTGTAGCCGAGTCTGTGTTCACTGGATTTCATTAAGCGACATGGTTATGAGAACATATAGCTATATTTAAATTGCAATGGTTGAATGCAAACATTAAATCCTGACTTTGTTTAATTTGGCAAATCTAGACTTCATGATCCATTAAAAACACGGCTATAAAATTAAATTTTATATAAATGCAATGGTTTAGGAAAAGTTTAGCTTACTCTAGGACCAAGTTGCTTTAGTGGCTAATTTAGCATTGCATGCAAGTGCAATGCTGAACGTAGATGCCTAATTAGCGGGAATCTTAGCGTACGCAGGATCCGTTCTGCGTATGTGCAGAACAAATCCTGCGTTCGTTTTCGTTCCCGTATTCGTTCGTTGCTTAACAGGCAGAGGCGGGGGCGTGGTCAGCTGACGTTCCCGGAAACTGGGGCATGTCCGCCCCATTTTACAGGAGTGGCAAGACCAGGGACTACATCCACGTAGAAGTTTCCTGGCCTCGCAAGCAGGCCAGTCTGAGTAAGCTGAGGCTTACTCAGCCAGCTGGCAGCCCAGCGCTGTCCACCTCGGTCACAGTGCTGGCAGGGCTGCCATCAGAAATTGTGGGGCCCGGTACTGACAAAATAGGCAGGGCCCCCTGGGGTATAGGGCAGACTTGGGTGGAGCTGTGGAGCTACTTCGGCGGTGGTGCATTAATTTGTGCATAAATCAGAGATGCTAGACTTAGTGGGGGGGGTAAAAGGGCAGGGAAGGATGGACATTACTGGGGAACAAAGGGCAGGGAAGGCTGGACAAGTGGGGGCACTGGGATGGCAAGAGTGAATTGGAGCAGGGAAGACAGGCTAGCTGGCTGGACTAGGAGAGGGTAGGGGCGCAGGGAAGGCTGGCTGGATTGAGGGAGGGGCAGGGAAGGTAGGCTGGCTAAACTAGAGGGCTGGCTGGACTGGGGTGCAGTGGGCAGGGAATTAAGGCTGGCTGGACTGGGGAGGGGGCTTAGGACGGCTGGCTAGACAGGGGGGGCAGAGAAAGTAGGCAGGCTGGCTGGAATAGGGGTTGGGAAGGGAATGCAGGCTGGCTGGACTGGGGATGTTGGAGCGGACAGGGAAGGCTGGCTGCAATGGGGGGCTGCAGGGAAGTCTGGCTAGACTGGGGGGGGACAGTGCAGAGAAGGCAGGATGGCTGGCTGGACTAGGGGGTGTTGCAGGCTGGCTGGACTAGGAGGCAGTGCAGGGAAGGCTGGCTAGACTGGGGGGACAGTGAAGGGAAGGCAGAATGGCTGGCTGGACTAGGGGGTGGGCAGGCTGCCTGGACTAAGGGGGCAATGCAGGTAAGGCTGGCTGGACTCGCGGGGGCACAAGGCAGGAACAACCTACCTGTTCTTTTCATGGCACTTCCTGTCCTGAGAGAGATGAGCGAAGAATGCACTCGGTGGCAGACAGACAGAGAGACCATCAGTGTGCCGCTGCGGCATGTGAGCTATGGAGCTGGCCGTGAGCCAATCATAGCTCAGAGAACGGCAGCCAATCAGAGCAGCCGCTTCTGATTGCCTTCCGTTCCGTGAGCTGTAATTGGAGCCGGAACAGCAGCCAATCAGGAGAGGCTGCTCTGATTGCTTGCCGTTCTGCGAGCTATGATTGGCTCACGGCCTGCTCCAGTGTTTACATGGCACAGCGCTGATGACTTTACTTGCCGCTGCCACCCGGGCCCCCTCTCTCTCCGGGCCCGGGACTGGAGGCCCGGCAGTCCCCCCCTGATGGCGGCCCTGAGTGCTGGGATCGCAAATGCAGCAGGGGCAGAGCCGGCCCTAGCCAATTTGGTGCCCTAGGCAAAATTTTGATTGGTGCCCCCTAGCAGATAATCCCACCAGCAATCCGTGTTTATACGTGTATGTAGCTATATTACCGTTGGATGGGATGCCGCCATCCGTCCATATACCAGCGCCAGAATCCCGCCACCCGCAATAATGCTGACACCGATATCCCGAAGGAGATCAGGATACTGGCATCGGCATCCCAAACACCAGACTCCCGAAGGTCCAGACCCAGGCAAGTATGTTGGTTTCCCCGGGATGGGGGGGTTAGGTTTAGGCACTCCCGGGGGGAGATTAGGTTTAGACTACGAAGAGGGCGGTTAGGATTAGGCACCACTGGGGGGAGGTTATGGTTAGGCACCACCAGGGGAGAGGTTATGGTTAGGCACCACCAGGGGAGAGGTTATGGTTAGGCACCACTAAGAGAGGGTTGGGGGGGAGAGGGGGAGGGTTAGGGTACTTACTTCCCCCGTCGGGATCTTTAGTGATCGGGCTTCTATCTATTCAGCTGCCAACATATCACACTGCTCATACATACATATACACACACACACACATATATATATATATATATATATATATACACACACATATATTTATATATATATATATAGATGTGTTTGTGTATATACATGTATGTATATATACATTGTGATAGAAGCACTGGAGAAGTGAGAGATGGCATGTATATGTGTCCCAAATTCCTGTAATATGTGTTTTACCCCCCAGGAAGAGTCTGTTTTACAAACAGATCTGAGTGTCAGCTTTTGTTAAAAGCCGAAGAATGGGTCCTGGGGGTGTGGATGTGAGAGAGAAGAGAGGGCTCCATCCAGAGGGCGTTTCAGGTATTAGGCTAATTAGGGATTACACCTGGAAGTGGCTCAATATAGCTGTGTAAGAGTTTTGATGCAGTGCCTCATACCTGGGAGAGCAGGCCCACAGGTTAGCTTGCTCTGAGACACTGTTTTCTACAATCCAGAAGGTACTGTGGAGGTGAGTTTATTTAGTGTTCAGTTAGTGAGGGAATTTACTGTCTAGTTAGAGCCCAGAGATGGATTAGGATTTATTTTATGTTTTGTTGATTTGATTGTTGGTGTTGCACAATAAAAACTGGCGCCGAATAGTTTGCACGAAAACCCATGACTGGAGTGCTGTTTCCTGGCTGCTGTGTGTAAGGAGGTGTCCATCTACCCCAGAAGAGGGATCCCCACCCCGATCATATCACAATTGGTGGAGAATGCGGGAAAATTCACTCTGGAAAGTGCAACAAGAGGAAAAATTCTACATTTAAAATTTAAAGTGACAGACACCAACTTGTTGTGTTGGATATCAACTTGTGTTCTGTGAAGTCCATGAAGGTGGCGTTGACAGATGCTTAGAGAAGCCAGGTTTTGCTACAAACCTACACCTAAAGACAACATGGAGGCCATTTTTAAGGCCTTGCTCCAATCTAACAAAACTCTGCAAGAAGCTATCAGAGCTCAGCAGGAAACTAACAAAGCTCAGCAAGAAGCTACTAGGACTCAGCAAGTTGCCATAGAGGAAACCCGCCAGGCCTTAAAAGACGTGGTACAACAGCTAGTAGTCCGGTCTGGAGATGCTTCCACTGGACTTCCAAACAACATTCGCTCCATACGGGCCAGTCACTTCCTGCAAAAGATGACCGAGAGTGATGATGTAGAAGCGTATCTTATGGCCTTTGAGAGAACTGCAAAAAGGGAGAGTTGGCCCAAGGAATAGTGGGCAACTCTTGTGGCACCCTTCCTGTCTGGAGAACCACAAAGGGCCTACTATGACTTGTGCCTGGCTGATGCCAAGGACTATGCAAAGCTAAAATGGGAGATCCTAACTCGCTTTGGAGTCACCTCATTTGTTCGGGCCCAACGAGTCCACCGCTGGGAGTTCCAAATGGAAAAGCCTCCACGCTCACAGATGCATGACCTCGTCCATCTAACCACAAAATGGCTACAGCCCGAGACGCTGACAGGACCGCAGATCGTGGAAGAGTCATGATGGACCGCTATCTGTGATCGCTACCTGCATCTCTGCTCAAGTGGGTGAGCCATGCAGACCCTAAGTCCACAGACCAGTTAGTAGAACTGGTGGAGAGGTATGTGGTGGCTGAGGAACTGTTGGGTGTGTCCCACCGAGCCCCAATTCCACAACGGCAATCTTCCGTGACTACTGGTAAGACTGTTCTAGGGAAGATGGGTGCTGGGCGGTGGAATGAACTTAAGACTGTGGGTTTGGAACCTGGGGATAGGCCATCCAGGCAAGGAAGGTTCTTACCCCATAATAGACTTGATAATAATATGATACAATGTTTCTGAAGTAGTGAATTGGGCCATATTGCTGCTAATTGTCCACTCACCTCTGAACCTATGCAATGTGATACTGCTTATGGCCGTCGCAGAATATATTTCTTTGCACAGCCTGCCTGTACTGCTGACCGACAGACTGAGACAGATAAGCAAATGTGTAAGGTTACTGTAGAAGGCAATCAAGTAGCGGCTCTGTTAGATTCTGGCAGCCTGGTTACACTTATGAGAGCTGAACTGGTGAACCCCTTAAAGCACAAGGGAAAAGCTGTTGGTGTTACCTGCATACAAGGGGATACTCTGTATTATGTTACTGTGGAAGTGAACATAGAAACACAGTGTTGTTCCACTATAGTCTCTGTGGGTATGGTGCATGGCTTGAGGTATGAAATAATGTTGGGGAGAGACTTCGCTCACTTCTGGAAGTTGTGGGAAACCCGATTTGTTACCGAAGTAAATAACCCCGACCCATTTGAAAAGGTTGCTGATGCAGTAGCAGGGAAAGTTTCTTCCGAGTTTGAGAAGTTCCCTTTTTCTAGCATAATTGGTGAACCAGAGAATACTGAAGTGGGAAGTATTGTTAAGCCAGTTGATTGTCTGTCTGATCTTGAGATCAGAAAAGAGATCTTTGCAGTGGAGCAGTTAAATGACCCTACTCTGGTAAAAGCCAGGGAAAAGGTCAATGTAATTGGTGGTAAATCCATAGAACCTGATAGTCTATTGTCATGTCCTCACATGGCAGTATGCCAGGATTTTTTTGTACGGGAAACATCCAAGCGGATTACCGGACATTGCCAAGGAGACATTTGAGGGGCAGTCCAGTCCCTATAAAACTGTCATTGAGTCTAGGAAAAGAAAGCCAGAACAGTTATACCATGAAAATCTTATTAAACCTTGGAAGGATAGAGCAACTTTGTCAGCCATCCCAGCCCCTCCAGTAAATCTAGGGCCTTTGGTTCGTGAAGTGACAATAGCCCTGTCGACTGTTCAACAGCAGGAAGTTAAGGAATTTCTTATCAGAAATAGGGTTTTGTTCTTAGATGTACTGGGCAAAACCACAGTCATTAAACATGACATAATCACTGACCCAGGGGTTAAGATTAACCTAAAGCCCTATAGGTTACCAGAAGCCCAAAGAGAATCAGTGTCTAAAGAAATATAAAAAATATGTTGGAACTGGGTGTAAATGAAAAATTGCATAGTCAGTGGTCAAGTCCCATTGTGCTTATTCCAAAGCCTGACGGGAGTGTACGTTTCGGCAACGATTTCTGAAAATTGAACAGTGTGTCAAAGTTCAATGCCTACCCAATGCCAAGGGTGGATGAACTAATTGAAAGGCTAGGAACAGTCAGGTATTTAACCACTCTAGACTTAACCAAAGAGTATTGGCAAGTGCCGTTAACTGAGAGTGCCAAAGAAAAGACAGCTTTTTCGACACCAGAAGGGTTGTTACAATACAAGATGTTGCCCTTTGGGTTACGTGGGGCACCAGCTACCTTCCAAAGGATGATGGACAGAATTCTAAGACCCCCATAGACAGTATGCTGCTGCTTGTCTAGATGATGTAGTCATTCATAGTCCTGATTGGCAGTCTCATTTGCCCAGAGTACAAGCAGTGTTGGACTCCATCTATAGAGCAGGATTGACAGCCAACCCAAAGAAATGTTGCCTAGGGATGGAAGAAGTAAAGTATCTTGGTTACACCATTGGCAGAGGTTTAATAAAGCCACATCTTGATAACAAGGTGGTTCTTGGCAATACAAAATTTCAAGTTCACAGTAGAACACAGGCCAGGAAGCCAGCTGGCCAATGCAGATGCTTTGGCAGGTTTCCATTGTGTGGGGGCTGCAGTTGTTCCACCAACAGGTCAAAACAAAGGGGGGGATATATGATAGAAGCACTGGAGAAGTGAGAGATGGCATGTATATGTGTCCCAAATTCCTGTAATATGTGTTTTACCCCCCAGGAAGAGTCTGTTTTACAAACAGATCTGAGTGTCAGCTTTTGTTAAAAGCCGAAGAATGGGTCCTGGGGGTGTGGATGTGAGAGAGAAGAGAGGGCTCCATCCAGAGGGCATTTCAGGTATTAGGCTAATTAGGGATTACACCTGGAAGTGGCTCAATATAGCTGTGTAAGAGTTTTGATGCAGTGCCTCATACCTGGGAGAGCAGGCCCACAGGTTAGCTTGCTCTGAGACACTGTTTTCTACAATCCAGAAGGTACTGTGGAGGTGAGTTTATTTAGTGTTCAGTTAGTGAGGGAATTTACTGTCTAGTTAGAGCCCAGAGATGGATTAGGATTTATTTTATGTTTTGTTGATTTGATTGTTGGTGTTGCACAATAAAAACTGGCGCCGAATAGTTTGCACGAAAACCCATGACTGGAGTGCTGTTTCCTGGCTGCTGTGTGTAAGGAGGTGTCCATCTACCCCAGAAGAGGGATCCCCACCCCGATCATATCACAATTGGTGGAGAATGCGGGAAAATTCTCTCTGGAAAGTGCAACAAGAGGAAAAATTCTACATTTAAAATTTAAAGTGACAGACACCAACTTGTTGTGTTGGATATCAACTTGTGTTCTGTGAAGTCCATGAAGGTGGCGTTGACAGATGCTTAGAGAAGCCAGGTTTTGCTACAAACCTACACCTAAAGACAACATGGAGGCCATTTTTAAGGCCTTGCTCCAATCTAACAAAACTCTGCAAGAAGCTATCAGAGCTCAGCAGGAAACTAACAAAGCTCAGCAAGAAGCTACTAGGACTCAGCAAGTTGCCATAGAGGAAACCCGCCAGGCCTTAAAAGACGTGGTACAACAGCTAGTAGTCCGGTCTGGAGATGCTTCCACTGGACTTCCAAACAACATTCGCTCCATACGGGCCAGTCACTTCCTGCAAAAGATGACCGAGAGTGATGATGTAGAAGCGTATCTTATGGCCTTTGAGAGAACTGCAAAAAGGGAGAGTTGGCCCAAGGAATAGTGGGCAACTCTTGTGGCACCCTTCCTGTCTGGAGAACCACAAAGGGCCTACTATGACTTGTGCCTGGCTGATGCCAAGGACTATGCAAAGCTAAAATGGGAGATCCTAACTCGCTTTGGAGTCACCTCATTTGTTCGGGCCCAACGAGTCCACCGCTGGGAGTTCCAAATGGAAAAGCCTCCACGCTCACAGATGCATGACCTCGTCCATCTAACCACAAAATGGCTACAGCCCGAGACGCTGACAGGACCGCAGATCGTGGAAGAGTCATGATGGACCGCTATCTGTGATTGCTACCTGCATCTCTGCTCAAGTGGGTGAGCCATGCAGACCCTAAGTCCACAGACCAGTTAGTAGAACTGGTGGAGAGGTATGTGGTGGCTGAGGAACTGTTGGGTGTGTCCCACCGAGCCCCAATTCCACAACGGCAATCTTCCGTGACTACTGGTAAGACTGTTCTAGGGAAGATGGGTGCTGGGCGGTGGAATGAACTTAAGACTGTGGGTTTGGAACCTGGGGATAGGCCATCCAGGCAAGGAAGGTTCTTACCCCATAATAGACTTGATAATAATATGATACAATGTTTCTGAAGTAGTGAATTGGGCCATATTGCTGCTAATTGTCCACTCACCTCTGAACCTATGCAATGTGATACTGCTTATGGCCGTCGCAGAATATATTTCTTTGCACAGCCTGCCTGTACTGCTGACCGACAGACTGAGACAGATAAGCAAATGTGTAAGGTTACTGTAGAAGGCAATCAAGTAGCGGCTCTGTTAGATTCTGGCAGCCTGGTTACACTTATGAGAGCTGAACTGGTGAACCCCTTAAAGCACAAGGGAAAAGCTGTTGGTGTTACCTGCATACAAGGGGATACTCTGTATTATGTTACTGTGGAAGTGAACATAGAAACACAGTGTTGTTCCACTATAGTCTCTGTGGGTATGGTGCATGGCTTGAGGTATGAAATAATGTTGGGGAGAGACTTCGCTCACTTCTGGAAGTTGTGGGAAACCCGATTTGTTACCGAAGTAAATAACCCCGACCCATTTGAAAAGGTTGCTGATGCAGTAGCAGGGAAAGTTTCTTCCGAGTTTGAGAAGTTCCCTTTTTCTAGCATAATTGGTGAACCAGAGAATACTGAAGTGGGAAGTATTGTTAAGCCAGTTGATTGTCTGTCTGATCTTGAGATCAGAAAAGAGATCTTTGCAGTGGAGCAGTTAAATGACCCTACTCTGGTAAAAGCCAGGGAAAAGGTCAATGTAATTGGTGGTAAATCCATAGAACCTGATAGTCTATTGTCATGTCCTCACATGGCAGTATGCCAGGATTTTTTTGTACGGGAAACATCCAAGCGGATTACCGGACATTGCCAAGGAGACATTTGAGGGGCAGTCCAGTCCCTATAAAACTGTCATTGAGTCTAGGAAAAGAAAGCCAGAACAGTTATACCATGAAAATCTTATTAAACCTTGGAAGGATAGAGCAACTTTGTCAGCCATCCCAGCCCCTCCAGTAAATCTAGGGCCTTTGGTTCGTGAAGTGACAATAGCCCTGTCGACTGTTCAACAGCAGGAAGTTAAGGAATTTCTTATCAGAAATAGGGTTTTGTTCTTAGATGTACTGGGCAAAACCACAGTCATTAAACATGACATAATCACTGACCCAGGGGTTAAGATTAACCTAAAGCCCTATAGGTTACCAGAAGCCCAAAGAGAATCAGTGTCTAAAGAAATATAAAAAATATGTTGGAACTGGGTGTAAATGAAAAATTGCATAGTCAGTGGTCAAGTCCCATTGTGCTTATTCCAAAGCCTGACGGGAGTGTACGTTTCGGCAACGATTTCTGAAAATTGAACAGTGTGTCAAAGTTCAATGCCTACCCAATGCCAAGGGTGGATGAACTAATTGAAAGGCTAGGAACAGTCAGGTATTTAACCACTCTAGACTTAACCAAAGAGTATTGGCAAGTGCCGTTAACTGAGAGTGCCAAAGAAAAGACAGCTTTTTCGACACCAGAAGGGTTGTTACAATACAAGATGTTGCCCTTTGGGTTACGTGGGGCACCAGCTACCTTCCAAAGGATGATGGACAGAATTCTAAGACCCCCATAGACAGTATGCTGCTGCTTGTCTAGATGATGTAGTCATTCATAGTCCTGATTGGCAGTCTCATTTGCCCAGAGTACAAGCAGTGTTGGACTCCATCTATAGAGCAGGATTGACAGCCAACCCAAAGAAATGTTGCCTAGGGATGGAAGAAGTAAAGTATCTTGGTTACACCATTGGCAGAGGTTTAATAAAGCCACATCTTGATAACAAGGTGGTTCTTGGCAATACAAAATTTCAAGTTCACAGTAGAACACAGGCCAGGAAGCCAGCTGGCCAATGCAGATGCTTTGGCAGGTTTCCATTGTGTGGGGGCTGCAGTTGTTCCACCAACAGGTCAAAACAAAGGGGGGGATATATGATAGAAGCACTGGAGAAGTTAGGGATGGCATGTATATGTGTCCCAGATTCCTGTAATATGTGTTTTAACCCCCAGGAAGAGTGTGTTTTACAAACAGATCTGAGTGTCGGCTTTTGGTAAAATCCGGAGAATGGGTCCTGGGGGTGTGGATGTGAGAGAGAAGGGAGGGCTCCATCCACAGGGCCATTTCAGGTGTTAGGCCTTTCAGCCTGTGAGCAGGCTAATTAGGGATTACACCTGGAAGTGGCTCAATATAGCTGTGTAAGAGTTTTGATGCAGTATCTCATTCTTGGGAGAGCAGGCCCACAGGTTAGCTTGCTCTGAGACTCTGTCTGCTACAATCCAGAAGGTACTGTGGACGTGAGTTTATTTAGTGTTCAGTTAGTGAGGGAATTTACTGTCTAGTTAGAGCCCAGATGGGTTAGGATTTACTTAATATTTTGTTGATTTGATTGTTGGTGTTGCACAATAAAAACTGCCGCCGACCAGTTTGCACGAAAACCCATGACTGGAGTGCTGTCTCCTGGCTGCTGTGTGTAAGGAGGTGTCAATCTACCCAGGAGAGGGACCCCCTACCACGATCATATCACAACATATTTAAACATATATATATATATATAATATATACATATCTATTTTGTACGCATAACACATACATACATATACGTCCAATAAATATACATAGAAATATACACATATACATATATAGTCTGTATTCCCTCATCTGCACCAATGTTTTTCTCCAGCTGCACTGCCCTGCATCTGTGCCTTCTCCACAGCCACGTTGAATATTTTGTCCCCTGTATTTAGCACAACCAATACTGGGGCTCCAAAGCACGGGGCTGGTTGTTTTCTGGGGGGTGGGGACACACCATTTCTTATTTTTAAACACAGGCAGCCAGTCATGGCTGTGCTTAAATGCAGGGAACAAATAACATAGGGTTCTCCAATATTTAAGCAAAACCAGCACTGGGCTAGTCAGAACCAGCCCTGGTTGCCAAAATACGGGGGAAAAATGAAGTAGGGGTCCCCCGTAAGTTATGCAACCAGCACTGGGCTCTGATCCGGTCCTGGTTCTGGTAATACAGGGGAAAAAAATTAGTAGGGTCCCCCTGTATTCTCCAGTAGCAGACTATTTCTAACGGGGGCCTGATGCCATTGCCCTTTAACTGGGCCCCCCAGCTGCAGCATCAACCCTGACTGCTAGTCAGTCCAGGCCGGGGATCCCTGAGGAGCTGGGGACCCCCCAAATAAAGGGGTCCCCCTCCTCAGGGCACCCCAGGCCCAGGCTGATAGCCCGGGGCTATCCCCAGCACCCCTGGGCAGTGGGTGCTGGGTTGATTGTGTTGTGTGGTGCATTTTAAAGAATATTTTCTTTTGCAGGTGAACTATAGGTCCCAGCATGTCTCCCTGCATGCTGGAACTTGGAAAACTGTAGTCCACCTGTAAAAAAAATATTTAAAAAAAATATTAAAATAACACAACACACCAGGGCTTTGGCCTCTTCACCTAGTGGGCGTCGGCCTGTGTCAGCTCTTTTGCATGGCTGCCGCCCTCTAGGACTTTCTGTATCTTCGCCCGGCAGGTGCCAACCTGCCAGGGCTTCGACGTCTTCACCTGGCAGGGGCTCGCCAGAGCTTCGGAGTCTTCGCCTGGTGGGCGCCCACCCGCCAGGGCTTCTTGCATCTTCACCTAGTGGGCAGCAGCCTGTGTCAGCTCTTTTGCATGGATGCTACCTTCTAGGACATCCGGTGTCTTTGCCCGATGGGCATCAACCCGCCAGGGCTTCTGGTGTCTTCACCTGGGGGGTGGCTGCCACCTCCCCATGGCTTCTATGGTCCTCTGCAGGTGCCGCCGCCTCCAATGATGTCACAAGTCATGATTGGCTCGCGGCAGCCATTTTTAAAAATCAAAGATGGCCGCAGTGAGCCAATCATGGCTAGCGACATCATCGCCGGCGGCAGCTGCGGGACCAGCACCTGTTTGGGTATCGGCAGCGGGCCTGGATCTAAGGGGATCTAGTCTCCACCAGCCATTCTGCTGAGTATGGCAGCGGCGCCCATTTTAAAATTCAAAGATGGCTGCCGTGAGCTATGATTGGCTAGCGGTGGCCATCTTTGAATTTCAAAAATAGCATTGAGGTGCCATTTTTTAAATGGGCGCCCCTGCCGTATTCGGCATAATGGCTGGCGGGGTCTGAATCCTCTCCGGTCCAGGCCCGCCACCAACGCCCTGACCACCACTGGACCCTGTGCCACCGCCGGACCCTCTGCCAACACCAGCATCCCCCGCCTCAACCGCGACCCGCTGCCTGCGCCCGCCACCGCCGCTGAGTTCCCCACCACCGCATCTGTGTCCCTGCCGCTGCTTTGCCCCCTACCACCCGCAAACGATGGCCATCTTGCTGCACCCAAGTGAAGCCACTATGACTACACCTGCTGGAAGCTCCTACTGCGGCTGCGCAACAAGTTGAAAAGTCCTACTTTATAATGGCATATTCTTGAGGTAATAGTTTAAAAACTGTCACTTTCCAATTTACCTGAATCCCAAAAGTACGTACCCTGGCACAATAGCTACCACATAAAACAAACCCCAAGTCTAAATTCCACCCCTACCCTCAGTTTTGCCTTCCCAAAAAAAACCCATAGACTATAGCAGAAAAGTTGTCCTAATTGAGAATGTCAGAAAAAAGTAACAGTTGGAGCTTTAGATTACTCCCAAATCCTCATTTTTTATGTTTATGCCCTGAAATTTGGCATGCATCACCCAGTGACCGTACTTTCTCTATGGGGACCTCAACAAAATGGCCGCCATTGAAGTCCGTTGAATTCATTACCATATGAAACCCGGAACCTGATGTTCATATAAAAGTGATCCGGGGACTGTATACTGGGAGGGACCAAACAACGCACTTTCGTATGCGCCGGATATGACATAAACACGCGACAACGGCAAACACGTGGAAGTGATGCACTTCTGGGTCAGCCGGAAATGGCAGACACGTGGCAGACGTGGTTCATTTACCTGCCGGCGGGACTTCACAGCGGAATGAGGGCACCATAAGAAGAAACGGAGTGGCATTAAATGGACTGGAATATTTATGTGATGTTGTTAGGTTGGTAATGGTTAGATGATCTATGTCTGGTATTAGGTATAACTTTGTAATGTACAAAGGGGGTATAAAACCCTGTGTATTAAGGTTTCTCAATTATGCCTTGAGAAAGACATACGGGCAAGTATCGAAACACGTTGGCCGTCTTTGGAAAACCTTACTGGGGAATTTATGTGGACTTTATGGACGGACGGATAGACATATTTGGGACGCGTGAAGCTTATCCTGATTTCCGCTCATTTGTCTACTTGAGTCATCTGGTAGACCATACCATCTGGTGAGAGGCCACTACTCCCCATATTTATTTTTTATTCTTTCTGTGTTACTTTTTGGTTGTGAAATAAATGCAGTATTACGCTATGGGATTTCCCTAGGTTTGAATTTTTTCTATATACATTGGATGGAAAGAAGGGGAGAAATAGGAAGAAGTGAAATAACATCGATGGAATGAAATCGTTGTCCCCTTTTTGTATATGCCTGATTGTCTACTCATTTATGTAGACCACACCATCTGTTATAGATTTCCTATTGAAGGAGTTGAAACACTGAGATCTTGTGAAATTATCCCAGCGGCGCCGGTTCCATTTGGTGATATTACATTGTTTGTATATTTTGTTTGGGAGTGGAAGGTGAACACTACTACACCGATAAGGATCCACTGGCAGCTACATAAGGAGCGCACTAAATAGGGACACCATTTTGTATTAGGCAAAGCTATAGTTGTCAACGTTTCAGAGGGGGTACCTCTTTTATCAAGACATCACATATGTCTTAATAAAAGAGGCACCCCCTCTGAAACGTTGACTACTACAGCTTTGCCTATGTCTCCTTGTTTGGATAAATCCCGGTGAGTGCCGTCCATCATTGTGTGTATATATATATATATATATATATATATAGGACACCCCCTGATGAAGTCATCAACAAAACCGGTTGGGCGTGGTCTAAACTGATGTGAGACGGTGAAGTCATCTTCTATCTCCAAAAGCAGTGCTGATCCGGAGGCTCCTATAGCGGTGGCGACAAAGATCTGCCAGCTGAGAAGAGCTGATTACTGGGCTATGTACAAAGTTATTAACCTTGATGTATGTGAGCATTATTACAAGTAAAATTATACTTTTTATACTATTCTCACGAGTGCGCAATTCCTACTATCTGCATCTTTTAGAAATCTGGGATCCTCCTGGCAAGAGGAAATTTAAGGATAAAGCAGCAAATACATCTTGACATTTTATCTGGAGATCTATAGGATAACCTGCGCAGAAGTGCATTGCTGTCTATGTGAGATATATATATATATATTTGTATATATGTATATATATCTATATATATATATATATCTTCGTATAAAAATCCAAAGGCCGGGGTGCAAATCCTAAAGACTTGGTCAAATGCCAAGCCACCCCATAGAATGAATTACAGGCAGCACTCCTCGGATTAAAATTCCAGGATATTTGCTTAATCCAGGTTTGTATAACAAAAAAAGTAAAACAAACCTTCGGCACTACAAAAAATATATAAAAATATATGCAGATTCTCCTTAATTAGGTATACCATTATATATAGCTGCAGAGGATTCACAATTTGAGTTTGTGAAGACTTAAAGAATCTTAAAACTAACAATAAAATAGAAACATCCCTGCGCTTATCTAGTTCTATTGTGAGATGGCAGAAATCAGGACTCAAAGCTATGCAAAATGTATATTATTTAATGATAATTATACATATCACAATAATTGCACATCATTTGCATAGAAATTTGTGTATAAAAAAAATCTCCTGAATTCATAAGTACTTCAATGGTGATTATTCCCTGACTTACAATGTCAGTGGTGCTTAGTAATAATAGTATCATATAGATTAGTCCTGCTTAGAAAGTCAGGTTTGTGCAACATTTCAGATGCTTTATTTTATCATTTCGTCAAGGTCTTGAATGCAAAAATGTTAGTGAATATGTTTAACCACCTCATCCTGATCTGGTTAATTTATATCAAGGGTATGTTCTCGGCAGACAATCTCTTGAAAACACAGGTAGAGCATTGAACATCATGGAATTACACATTTTGTTTTTGTCTGGGATCCCACTTCATATGCTCTCCCTTGACGCTGAAAAGCCTTCAATAAGCTTCTTTGGGGATACATGAGGGCTATGTTTGGGTTCTATGACAGTTTCTAGAAGCAATGTTAGCTCTATATTCTGCGTACTCAGCCAGGATTTTTCTTAACGGCTTCCTTTCCACTAGTTTCTCCATCAGCAATGGAACAAGGCAGGAATTACACCTTTCTTCATTAATATTTGTACAAGCTATTAAGCCACTGGCAGAGTAGATTCGTACTTCTACTGACATAGAGGGCACCACCATATAGTGGTGTCACAAGGTGGATGGTGGGCGCACACGGGTGTCACCTGCCGAGGGGTGACACCAAAGTGGCGATTCCTCCTCAGTGACAGGAGCCAGGTGCTGCACTGTAGCATTACATGCAGCACTTGGTTCCTGACACAGTGAGGGAGCCGGCACTGCACACAGGCTGGTTCCCGGGGGAAGTCCGCATCTCCGGGACCACTGAATTAACTAAAGCGGGGGTTCTGGCCACGAGACCACTTTTGCCGCTGCACAGCTTCTCCGCATGCACTACAATCTTATCTGCACCGGGTGTCACCACGGGGAGGGATGCCACTGCCACCATAGGGAGTTCAACCCATAAGGTTTGTCTTTTCGCAGACGACATTTCCCTTTTTGTTACTCACCCCAAGTCCTCATTACCAGACATTCATTCTTTGCTACATTCCTATTCCTTAGCATCTTATTATAAATTAAACATCTCTAAAATAGGCGCTCTTTCCCTTACTGTGTTTTTGGCTTTGTTCTCCATGCTAAAAACCTCTTACAAATACACTTGGCAGCCTAAATTTTTACAGTATATTTGCATTCTTATTCCAGCTAAAGAGGAAGACCTTATTCACTGTAATTATCATTACATATTATTATTATTTTAATTATTATTATAAATTAGAGATGAGCGCTTTAGTTTTGGCACAGATCTTCCCGTCAAGTTGGCATCTCAGAACGAGGCAAAACATCATCTTTCTGCCATAGCTGTAGGCTCAGTGTTGCCATTTTTGGGTTCTCCTGTCCCATGCTCCTTGCCTATAGGAGCAAGGGAAGTGTTCTGTGGTGCTCGGGTTGGGTGAGTGAATGCAGCCTTGCAGTCTTCTTCTGGTTCTGTGAGTTTTTTCCACGTTCTGGATTTTAACATGTATAGCAGTTAACAGTTACAACAATTTATAAGAACACTCCCAACCAACAACTGTATGTCAAATCAAGCATAGGAATACCTCCCTGCCAAAAAAATAAACTATATATATATATACAGATTAGTCATGAGCGGTTCGGATTCTGAGGAATCCGAACCGCTCCGAACAGGTGGAATCCGAGTCCACCCGAACGCAAGTTCGGGTGTTCCCGCCTGACTCGGATTCCACCTCGAGGCCGAACGTCACCCGTCCGGCGTCGGATTCTCGCGAGAGCCGAGTGACGTTCGGCCTCAATAAAAAGGCAGTCGGCGCCATTTCTCGCGTGACGCGTAGTTAGGTAGTTAGCTAGTGCGCTGTCTGTTCTAGTGTTAGATAGATTAGAGTAGGCAGTGCTCTGTGACTTTACTGGGCATAAGCCCTTGTGTGTGCTCCGTGACTGGGCATAATAAGCCCACTGTGTGTATGTGTACTCTACTACTCACTGTATTATACAAGCTCCGTGACAACTGACAGGGCATAGCCCACTGAGTGTATTATACAAGCTCCGTGACAGGGCATAGCCCACTGAGTATTATACAAGCTCCTTGACAGGGCATAGCCCACTGTGTCTATTATACAAGCTCTGTGACAGGGCATAGCCCACTGTGTCTATTATACAAGCTCCGTGACAGGGCATAAGCCCACTGAGTGTATTATACAAGCTCCGTGACAGGGCATAAGCCCACTGAGTATTATACAAGCTCCGTGACAGGGCATAGCCCACTGAGTGTATTATACAAGCTCCGTGACAGGGTATAGCCCACTGAGTATTATACAAGCTCCTTGACAGGGCATAGCCCACTGTGTCTATTATACAAGCTCTGTGACAGGGCATAGCCCACTGTGTCTATTATACAAGCTCCGTGACAGGGCATAGCCCACTGAGTGTATTATACAAGCTCCGTGACAGGGCATAAGCCCACTGAGTATTATACAAGCTCCGTGACAGGGCATAAGCCCACTGTGTCTATTATACAAGCTCTGTGACAGGGCATAAGCCCACTGTGTCTATTATACAAGCTCCGTGACAGGGCATAGCCCACTGAGTCTATTATACAAGCTCCGTGACAGGGCATAAGCCCACTGAGTATTATACAAGCTTCGTGACAGGGCATAGCCCACTGAGTGTATTATACAAGCTCCGTGACAGGGCATAGCCCACTGTGTCTATTATACAAGCTCCGTGACAGGGCATAAGCCCACTGAGTATTATACAAGCTCCGTGACAGGGCATAGCCCACTGAGTGTATTATACAAGCTCTGTGACAGGGCATAGCCCACTGTGTCTATTATACAAGCTCCGTGACAGGGCATAAGCCCACTGAGTATTATACAAGCTCCGTGACAGGGCATAGCCCACTGTGTCTATTATACAAGCTCCTTGACAGGGCATAGCCCACTGTGTCTATTATACAAGCTCCGTGACAGGGCATAAGCCCACTGAGTATTATACAAGCTCCGTGACAGGGCATAAGCCCACTGTGTCTATTATACAAGCTCTGTGACAGGGCATAAGCCCACTGTGTCTATTATACAAGCTCCGTGACAGGGCATAGCCCACTGAGTCTATTATACAAGCTCCGTGACAGGGCATAGCCCACTGAGTGTATTATACAAGCTCCGTGACAGGGCATAAGCCCACTGAGTATTATACAAGCTTCGTGACAGGGCATAGCCCACTGAGTGTATTATACAAGCTCCGTGACAGGGCATAGCCCACTGTGTCTATTATACAAGCTCCGTGACAGGGCATAAGCCCACTGAGTATTATACAAGCTCCGTGACAGGGCATAGCCCACTGAGTGTATTATACAAGCTCCGTGACAGGGCATAGCCCACTGTGTCTATTATACAAGCTCCGTGAAAGGGCATAGCCCACTGTGTGTATACAAGCTCTGTGACTCCAGTTCATAGTGATAAAGTAATATGGATCACGAGAATGAACTGAGAGGAGAGCAGAAACAACATGTAAATGCTAGCATTGCAGCGGCTGGAAGTCCATCACTTTTATCTAAAGCTGATGCTCAAGGGCGTAGAGGCTTTAAAACCTTAGGGAACCTGAAATCAAAAAATTTAGATTTTACAGGGGTAAAGACAAAAAAAAAACCTCTAAAGACTACTACTTTTGCAGAGAAACAGAAAATTGGCAACATACCATTCACCACACGTAGCGGCAAGGAAAGACTCAGGCTTTGCCCTTTATTTCTGAGTGGTGGTTCTGCAGCTGTCAGTGAGGCATCTTGTGCCTCTCGTGATGATAAAAGACCTTTTCAATCAGACTATAGAAGTGTGAAAAAATTTAAAACCAATAAGGCAGTCGAACAAACTGTGTTTTTTGAAACACAAATGTCAGAAATCCCTGAGGAGAGTCTAAGTGGGTCCACAAGTGACATTTCTATGTGTAAGCCTGCCTTTCAGAGAAGCCGCCCTCCACAGTTTCTTTTCCATCTGTAGTTGTGGGGATGAGCAGTATTGCCGAGGACATAGAAATTGAGGATGCCACCGTGGAATTGCAAGAGGATGAGAGGAATATATGTGCAGCTGATGCTGGCACTAATGAGGATGTTGAGGATGAGGATATTATTTGTATAAGTCAGGCACCAGTGGAAGCAGCTCTTGGCCAAGATAAGAAGGCCATTGCCATGCCTGGGCATAGAACCAAGAAATCCACATCTTTTGTGTGGAATTACTTTTACCCAAACCCTGACAACGTTTGTCAAGCCATTTGTAGCCTCTGTGAGACCACAGTTAGTAGAGGTAGGGACGTTAAACATCTAGGAACCTCTACGCTATTACGTCATCTGCAGCGAGCTCATGACAGGTGTTTGATAACAGAAACTACTGCAAAAAAAATAACAACAAGCAGTCCAGCATTAGCTAGATGCCTTCTCTCTACTAAATCCCAGCACCTGCAATCTCCGCCGACAACACCTTCCTCCTCAATATCCTCAGGAATGATCAGTGGTAGTACAACATCCAATTTATTAGTGCTAAGTCACGGTGACTCCTCCAATTTCCAGGACACCTCAGAAGAAACTGAATCTTTGAGCGCTAGGCCTGCTGCTGCTGCTGCTGCTGGTGGATCTTCATCCCAGAAGTGGACAAAGAAGACTACTAGTAGTATACCAAAAAAACAATTGACTGTTAAAGAATCTCTTGCAAGGGGAAGCAAGTATGACAGCTCTCACCCTGTCGCACAGCGGATCACTGACGCCATGACAGCTATGCTAATATTAGATCTGCGTCCAATATCCTCAATTAATGCAGTGGGATTTACACAGCTAGTTGAGGTCATGTGTCCCCGGTACCAAATTCCATCTCGGTTTCATTTTACCCGAAAAGCCATTCCTCGGCTGTACCAGGACGTTAAACAGAACCTAATTATTGGTCTGGAAAATGCTATTGTACCAACTGTCCACTTAACCACAGATATGTGGACAAGCGGTAGTGGACAAACTAAAGATTACATGACTGTGACAGCCCACTGGGTGGGTGAATCGCCTTCAGCAGCAGCAGTATCTAACAAACAACACCAGCTCATTCAGAGGCAGGCAACTCTGTGCATCACCGGATTCAATAAGAGGCATACCGCTGACAACCTCTTAGAAAAACTAAGAGATGTCATAGAAACATGGCTTACCCCACTTGGACTCTCCTCAGGATTTGTGATTTCTGACAATGCTACAAATATAGTGAAAGCATTACAGCTGGGTGAATTCCAACACATCCCCTGTTTTGCTCACACAATAAACTTAGTGGTGCAGGGTTTTTTAAAAAACGACAGGGGCGTTCAGGAGATGCTGTCTGTGGCCCGAAAAATTTCGGGACATTTTCGGCATTCAGCAACAGCGTGCAGGAGATTGCAGCACCTGCAAGAGCAGTTTAATTTGCCCTGCCATCAACTGAAGCAAGAAGTGGTAACGAGGTGGAACTCAACCCTGTATATGCTTCAGCGGATGGAGGAGCAGCAAAAAGCCATCCATAGCTATACGACAAGCCATGACATTGGGAGAGGAGGGGGAATGTACCTTACCCCAGCACAGTGGAGAGTACTTTCTGTCTTGTGCAAGGTGCTCAAACCATTTGAAGTTGCCACTTGTGAAGTGAGTGCTGACACTGCTAGCTTGAGTAAGGTGATTCCCCTGATTTCGCTTTTGGAAAAGCAGCTGGAGAAATTGAAGGATGATATTAAACAAAGTGATTCCGCAAAGTATGCTGGACTGATAGATCAAGTCCTTTGTTCGCTTCGCCAGGATCCACGGGTGGCCAAGATCTTGAAATCTGATCATTATATTTTAGCAACCATTCTTGATCCTAGGTTCAAGTCATATGCTGTGTCTTTCTTTACAACTGACCCAGATCTTAAAAGAACCAAAGCGCTCCTGGTGAGCAAGTTGGCAGCTGAAGTGACACATGGCACTACGATGACGTCTCCTCCTTCGGTTTCTGCAGCAGCAGCCAGAAAAAAATGCACCTTTTCCAAAAGACCCAGTGGTGATGCAGATAAGTCAAGTCAACATTTTGACATCTGGTCGGGTCTAAAAGATTTGCCCAACACCAGTGACACCTCTACCGCAACTCCATCTAATACGATTACCATCCAAAGAATGGTGGAGGATTATTTTCAGGACACCATACACGTAGACATGTCACAGAGTCCCTTCGAATATTGGAAGAAAAAAAAGGCAATTTGGAGACCCTTGTATAAACTGGCTTTGCATTATTTAAGCTGCCCACCCTCCAGTGTGTACTCGGAGAGAGTTTCCAGTACAGCCGGGAACCTTGTGAGTGAACGACGAAGGAGGCTACTTCCACAAAATGTAGAAAAAATGATGTTCATTAAAATGAACTGGAAATTTCACGAGGAAAACCTTTCCCACCAATCACGTCACAGTACAGATACTTCTGTAATGGTAGATTCCAGCGGGGATGAACTGATATTGTGTGAGGAATCGGATGATGTACACACTGATGAGGGTGAGGATGGCAATGATGGTGACATCATGCCACTGTAGACCTGTTGCCTTTAGTAGATTGGAAGATTTTTTTGTGGGGGCCCAAACAAACCAAGCACTTCAGCCACAAAGTGGCAGTACCTGTCGCTGAAATGCTTTGTTTGTTAAAGTGTGCATGTCCTTTTTAAGATCCAACATAAAGGGTGGGTGGGAGGGCCCAAGGACAATTCCATCTAGCACTACCTTTCATTTCTGCCACTGCTGTGTGGCATAGTTTCATAGATGTGCTTTAAACTGTGGTGTCTGTGCCACTGCGCCGCTGCTCTGACGCTTGGTCACCAGTCAGCTCACTGCAACCTTTGGCCAATAATGGTGAAACCAATAATTTAAGCTGTGAGGTGGTCTAAATTGACTGTAAATGACTGGAAATTAATGTTATTGAGGTAAATAACACTCTAGGAAGAAAAAAAAGCCCAATTTATGTAATTTTAGCTTTTTTTGCCAATTTTGGCAAAAAATCCAAATCCAAATCCAAATCCAAATCCAAAGCCAGTCACCGCAGTTTGGCAAATCCAAATCCAAATCCAAAGCCGCATGACGAATTAGAACCAAATCCAAATCCAAATCCGGCAAAAATGGTCCGGCGCACATCCCTAATACAGATGTGACCTCTCCTCATACACCTTTCCTTTTTTTCATCATTTGGCGCAAGATGCCGTCATGGCTAAGATGCACCACGAGTAGCAATAAGATAGATCCCAATTTTTTTCCCCTGCAAAAGTATTCATATAAAGTATCAGATTAAAGTAGCAAATTTTAAGAGAAATCACAAGGTGTGGATAATACACAGATTCAAAGGCATGGCGAATTTGGTGACACGGCTCGATTTTAGGAAAGGTGTATGTGGACACATCTGTATCTATACAGTATATATATATGTATATATATATATATATATATATTCAAGTACAAGTTGAATGTGAGTGTGTGTAACAAAGCGTTACAACATTCAGTGTGTGAATCCTGTGGTCTTTGGAATATTATCTTTACAGTGGAACTATAGGTGCCAGCGAGCCCTTAATGTCCGGGCATACTGGCACTCGTGGTTCTCCAAGTGCCAACATGTGGAGGTAGGCTAGCTGGGACCTGGGGCGTAGAGAGCCACGCCGGGTCCCGGTAAAGAGGGGGCGTGGCCTAATCTCAGAAGGCCTGGCCACGCCCCCTTGAAAAAAAAGGTGTTTTGCAGCGCTGCGAAGCGACGCTGTGCGCCGGGGAGGGGGCGCTGTGAGCCCCTCAGCCCGGCGCAAAGGCATAGGAGATTGCTGTGGCTGCTACTTAGCAGCCACAAGCAATCTCCCGCTGCAGCCCAGCACACGCTGTGTGCTGGACTGCTGCAGAGGGAGGGAGGGAGGAAGTGAGGGAGGCGGCACCAGACACGGGCCCCCGTCGGGCCCCTCTGGAAGCCCGGGCCCGGGTAAACTGTACCCCCTCGGCGCCCCTGGCTGGGACCTGTAGTTTAAACTGTAAAGAAACATATGAAATCTATATTTTTCAACCATTGCCCCCGCACCCAGCAACTCCAGGTGTGTGGGGAAGAGCCCTGGGCTTTCATCCCAGTATTGGTGGATCCTTAAGAAGAGAAGTCACATTTATTTTTGGGGTCCCCACTTTCTGAAGATTTCCAGCTCTGACCTGACCAGTTTGGGGCTGGTTTTAAATTATGGCAGTAGAACCCCATGCTTTGTGTCCCCTTGCTATAGTGTAAGTCCCTCAGCTGGTTCAGCCCGGTGCTGGTTACTTGAAAATAGGGTGGAGCCCCATACTGATTTTTCCCCTGATTTTACAGTACCAGATTGGGTTCAGGGGTCCGGGGCAGATTATGCTTTTTTTGGGGTGGAGGGGTTATGCACTTTTTTAAAAATAAAAACATTAACCCTTTATTTAATATTTTAAACACCAAAGTCTGCTCCAATCATACTGATCTGTGCAGTGCTTTAAATCTGCTGCCGACTGTCAGCAGATTCATGTTTTGATTTGTCAACATAGTCTATTGTAAACGGGGCAAGTTGACTAATCTCACACATGACAGAAATCGCTGAGTATCACCATCAAATGTGAATGGACAGTCAAATACACTTAGTAAATTAGTAAATTTGGGTTTTGGTCGTAAAACGTTCCTGCAATGTCCAGCGATTATCTTTAAAAGTCAAGCACGAATCTTAGTAAATTTACCGCTAGAACTCTTTTACTAACTTTGTACATATGTTTGTATGTAGCATTTAGAATACAACATTCATTTTTTATTTGGCATGTCTTCATTTTTAACATATTTCATTCATGTTTTTCTCTTTAGTAGTCAGTCATTCATCACATTGTGATCTTTTGTTTAGATATTCATTTTTGGTTTTTGATTGCTTAAGCATTGTGCCAAATTAGCTGTGAGGTAGCTTTGCCAAAACCTAATGCATGCACCCTAGTTTAGGAAAGCAATAAAGGACTTTAAAAAGTTTAGTGCTTGAGTCTTTGGGCAGCTTCCAAACTGAGGAAGTTTTTCTGTAAACTATTAGGGGTCCTTGGTGTCAGATTGTTTACTCTGGACCTACCATAAGAGTCTAATCAGTGCCAAACCTAAAGTATCATGCAGGTTTATTGTCAAACATCATTGATTGACCCGGCAAGTGTGGTCTTAATACTACATAAATTCTTAATCTATTTCTTATGTATAATTTCTTTGTCTGGGATCTATTTCAAAACTGTAATTTATAAGATCAAAAATGCTAAAGACAGAATGAACATCTGCGTTTTGAGTCTGGACCTTTTAATGTCATGGACCGCATCTGGAAAAAAACACTCTTGGTGTTACAGTATTTTCAAAGTTCTTTGACATTCAGTTTAAACTTTAGTTTTAATAATTGCACTTTTTTTTGGAGCATAGACACAATGGTCTGCACTTGTATCTGTAGTTTAGCAGAGAGGTTTGCACTGCTTTTCTGCAGAATAATTTAAGATGGAATTTAGCTACAGAAATGATAAATTAAATATTTGTTTGTATATCCCCGGTATATAAATATACTTTTATTGTAGTAAATATAATTTAGTAATATTAAAACTAGAGATGAGCGGGTTCGGTTTCCAGAGATCTGAACACACCCGAATTTAGCAGAACCGAGTCGGATCCAAGCAGGCTCGGATGTTCCCGCCTTATTCAGATCTCTCAAATCGAGGCAAAACCATAGAGACAAAATCTCGCGGTTCACGAGCTTTCGTCTCTATGATCAATGTAGTATATAAGGGACCACGCGACGGATGCCATTTCACTCCGGCTGTGGAGACTGAACAGGGAGGGTGGGTAGTGTAGGGCTGGGAGAGGTGCTGGTGCTGGCTGCTGTGTCCTGGGCTGGTGACTGCTGATCCATTCTGGGCTGGTGCCTGTGACAGCTGTCACTGTGCTGTCTGCTGTGTCCATCTGGGCTGTTGCTGATCCATCTGGGCTGTCTGCTGTGTCCTGGGCTGGTGTTTTTTATGTCTGCTGTGTACATCTGGGCTGGTGCTGTGTCCATCTGGGCCCAAGTTCTGGACTCAAAAATAGTAAAAAAAAATTGATCAAAGTGTCTTTTATATTTTTCTGTGTGTGTGCATGCATTGTTAGGCTTAACCGCAGTAGCGTACAAGATCCAGCCAGCAACTCAAGTTGCAAGCTAGTGCTACCTGACTCCAGTCGTGATCAATCTGTGCTCTGGGCCCAAGTTCTGGAGCATAAAAAAAATAAAAATCAATTGTCTTTTTTTCTAATAATTGTCTGTGTGTCTGTGCATGTTAGGCTTAGCCACACAAGATCTAGCAAGTCGGCAACGCAATTTAGTGCTGCCCGACTCCAGTCGTCATCAATCTGTGCTCTGGGCCCAAGTTGTGGACCGGAAACCCCCCCCAAAAAAATAGTGTCTTTTGTCTATTTATTTTTAATGTGTGTGTGCATGTTTTGCTTAGCCACACAAGATACAGCAAGTCGGCAATGCAACTTAGTGCTGCCCGACTCCAGTCGTCACCAATCTTTGCTCTGGGCCCAAGTTCTGGACCCAAAAAAAAAAATTTGTGTCTTTTGTATATTTTTTTTCTGTGTGCGCACAACTGCACGTGTGTGAATTTTGTAACTGCACCTTGGCTACACTATTGGTGCTTGTGACACTGCTTCAAGACCACAGAAAATACGGAGGGCTGTCACATGACAGGAGAGCAAGGCCAAGAACCACATGTTGTAGCTGCCGCCAGCAGTCATCATGATAATGCAAGGTCGTCAAATTCCTTGTCCTCTATGAAGGCCCATGCCTTCAATCCTCAAGGGTATCCCAACCATCATCTTTGCACAGTCCTCCACTCTATTAATAATTATAGCAATCAATTTTGAGCCAGCAAGCTGGATGCAACCTTTTGGCCCTTTAACTAGATGAAAAAAAATCAATATTGTGAGCTGTGATGTAACCAAAATTGACTGGAAACGAGTAGAAATAAATGTTATTGAGGTTATTAATACTGTAGGAACAAAAAAAGGCACATTTTTGTGATTTTAGCTGTTTCTTTGATTTTTTAAGCAAAAATGCAGATCCAAAACCAAAACACGAAAACAAAACACCAAGGAAAAAAATCCAAAACCAGATTCAGATCCAAAACCAGGGGAGATCCAGATCCAAAACACAAGGGTCGGCAAACATCTCTAATTAAAACATAGATAAAGTTGCTCTGCAGAAAAAGCATTCCTGAAGAGCCACTTTTGCACATTTATTTTAACTAGAGGACATAGGAGAGATGGGAGCTGTCCACTATAGAGGAGCTCAGTTATATATTTCCCCATTTGGAGAATTTGGGGCGCTGTCCCTGGGGCATTTGTCTGAAACCAGGAGCTGAGCTGCATAGTCTATAAGAGCAGGGCCACAGTGGCTCATGTTATAGGAGAACTTTTTTTGTACATACAATCAGATGCTTTGGAGCATGGGAAGAGATCCCTTATTGGCAATATGATGTGGGGTGCAACATAATTGGGTGGATTTTGAGTCTTAGGGCTCTATTTACTACAATCCGCATTGGTAAAGCAGATTGTAGTGTGATATTACCGACTTAATTCGCATTGCGAATTCAGGCAATATCACAGGGATTTACTACAAATCCCTTGCATGCGCTGACCGGCTGCAGCTGCTAACCCCTGGCGCTAAGCCCCGCCCCCGTCGCCAAGCACCGCCACCCACGATCGCGGACCCCCCACAACCCCCCCTCTCCCTAAATTACACTTACCTGCATGATCCGGGCTCCGGAGATGTCCTCCATGTCCTCCGGTCAGCTGAAATCCCATACTGCACTGGGACCCTGTCAGGTGACGACCGGGCGTCAGTGCAGCATGGGAGACCAGCTGACTGGAGAGAGGACATCACCAAAGCCCCAAACTCCGATCCCTGGAGTCAAGTAAGTTTGGGGGTTTTTACTTTTTTTTCATACTTTTTGTTTTACAGTGTATCAGCGTGTGGTTTGTTTAGACCACACAGCTGATCGCTGATCACTGGGGCCGGCTCCGGGCTCTGCTCTCCCCGTCAGAGTGGGGCAGGAGTCCGGTAACCGGGGGAGACCCTGGATAACACCACCTCCAGGTGGCGTTATTATCACAGGACTTTCCCAAGTATTTTTTCACATTTTAACTTTGGCCAGATCACATTTCCCATTACAGTTATGGGAAATGCGATCTGCTTACTAAAAATAAGTGATACTTAGGGGTTGGAGTAGAATTTTTACGAATTCTACTCCAATTGCCGTTTGGTAACTGTAGGTGATACTAAAATAATGTGAAAAGGGTGTGAAAACACCCTTTTTCACATTATTTTAGTAAAAATAGTGTTAATAAATATAGCCCTTAATGTAGCAAGAATGAACTTGATTTCCTTTTCTATTTTTCAACTATCTTGGGAGTCATATTCACTAGATTGCTGGAGGAGTATCCTGTAGTTGTCTCAGTCATGTTTTGTTGGATTAGTATCACTCCTTTTCATTTTGGCCACCATTTTGTTATTTATCTCTCCCTGAATTTTAACAATGGTATTTCTGTCCATAGGAAGTAATGTTATAGCTCAAACACTGTTCTTCAGTTGCCTGTTTATACCTACTCTTAGTTCTTTGTGGAATCAAATTACAGATTACAGATTTTGTACACCTGTCTTCCCTGTGTGGTCATTCAACGAAGTTCCCTGCCTATTTAAATCCCTTGATTTCATACTTCATTTGTATAAATAAAGAGATACAGCTAAATTATAACAAGTGAAACAGGTTGAAGAACTCTTTTTCCAGGCAAAAAGAGTCCCCCAGTGACTCTAAATGCATCGGAGGGTTCCAGCAGGATTTGCAGCATTCCACCTACATCTGGGGGAAGCCAGAGTGGATTCGGAGCCACATGAACTTTAAAAAAATAGCTTGTTTTATTCTGCTACCCGTTACGATCCCATCATCATAGTTTTTAGTGTCTTACATTCTATTTATGTTTTGGATTACAATTTTGTTTTAAAATATAATGTGCTACAGTACAGTATGTTTGGTGTGTTATTTTGTTGTATGAACTTCTGAATTGGACTTCAATGGAAGAAAAAAAAGAATCTCTATTGAAAGACCTGGGGCCAAATGTAATAGAGTGAGAGTTTAGAAAATGTGAGCGTTTAGCAGTAAACTCTCACTTTGTGAGAGTTTGAAATCACCCAGCTAAAATGCTCTCACAATATTTGTGGTGTTGCCAGAAATCACAAATCCAGAGGAGAGTCCAAGTGGGTTTAGCCATTTTGCAATGACTTCCCTGAGTTTTTCTAAGAGGTTAACACCGATATGCCTTTTAGTAAAGCGGGTAATACAGAAATTAGCCTGCCTCTGAATGAGCTGGTCTTTGTTAGATGCTGCTGCTGCTGAAGGAGCCAATACACCCACCCAGTGGGATATCACAATCATGTAATCTTTAGTTTGCCCTGTTCCGCTTGTCCACTTATCTGTGGTTAAGTGGACAGTGGGTACAACGGCATTTTGGAGGGCACTAATTAAGTTTTTTTAGCATACATGTACAAGCGAGGAATTGCTTTTCTATTGAAGAGGAATCTAGATGGGAATTGGTAGCAGGGATGCAGGGCTTTATTTAACTGTCTAAAACCCACTGCATTAATGGCGGATATTGGATGCAAATCTAATACCAGCATAATTGTTATCATGTCAGTGGTCCGCTGTGCTGTCATACTTGTTTCCTCTATTAAAGGATTGTTTTACAGTAAATTGTTTTTTAACTGGTAGTAGTCTTCTTGGTCCCCTCCTGGAATGAAGATCCCCCCTAACAGCAGAAGCAGCAGACCTAGCGCTCAAGGATTCTTCTGAGGAATCCTGGATAGAGGAGAACTCACTTAGCCTTATCAAATTAGATACAGGACTAGTTACAATCATGATAGAGGATATTGATGATGAAGGTGATAGTGGTGGAGATTGCAGAAAAAGAGAGGACGGAGCTAGCTGATGCTGGACTGCTTGTTGTTACCTTTTTAGCACAAGTCTCTGATTATGCCAAAAACTTTTCATGCATGAGCTGCAAATTATGTAACAGGGAAGAGGTTCCTAGATGGTTAAGTCCCTACATCTGCTTACTGTGGCTTTACAAATGTCACAGATGGTTGTAATTTGACATATAAGAGGTGGATTTTATCATCTCATGCCCAGGCATGACAATGGCCTTCTTTTTATCACAGGCAAGAACTGCTTCCACTGGTGCTTTACTTATACAAAGAACATCCTCATTATCGCCTGTGTTAGCTACACAAATATCCCCCTCATCCTGTTGCACGTCTACCATAGCATCCTCAATGTCTAGGTCAGCAACTTCTGTGCTTGTGCTGCTCATCCCAACATTGGCAGAGGGTGCAGGTATGGAGGAAGGATGCTTCTCTATGAGTTCATTTATGTCAGGCTTAAACATAATACTCACGGACACACTTGGGGGTACATTTACTAAGATTTGAGTTTGGTCAAGTTAGCATTCTCTGTGGAGTTTGGTCATTTTTTGCAACTTGTAAATTTACTAACATCAAACTTGGTAGAGAATTCTCGTTTGCTACAGGACAACTCTGGAGAGTTAGCAAAGATGCTTCATTTCAAAATAGGCCAAACTCGTGAACCTTTTCCCTAGTAAAGATAGGATTCAGGAATTTACCAATAATCAAGTTTTATAACACTCACGAGAAAAGACAAAACTTGTGTCCAAATTCGGGAAACCAATTCACCTGCCTGTGAGCTGCAAGTACTTCAGAAACATACACTGATTAGTATGATCCTTAGTTTCTGCCTGTAAATAACCCAAAAAGAGTAAATGTGAAAATAAAATTAAATGGGATCCCCCCAAAAGCATAATTAGCCCGAGCTCCTGAGCTATATCTGGTTCTAAAAATGTGGGGGACAAATTGTGTAGGGGTCCCCCATATTGTATGAACCAGCACTGGGCTATGTGAGCCGATCAGAGTTTTAAAAATATGGGGAAAAAATTATGTGGAGGCTCCCGTATTTTTAAAACCAACACCAGGCTCAAACCAAAAATTATGTGGTGGTCCCCGTATTTTTAAAACCATACCCAGGCTCAAACTAGCCAGTGTGTAATACCAAAGCATTAACACATCAAACTTTTCAGCCAAGGCCAGGGATCCCAGGGGAGGTGGAGCCCCCCAATCAAGGGTTCCCCCTTGTCCTAAACACCCCAAGCCTGGGCTGGAGCCCAAGGCTCTTCTCTGAACCCCTGGCCGGTGGGTGCAGGGGTAATAGTGTTAATAATAGACTATACTATTTTTTACATTGGGACTACTGGTGCCAGCATGCATGCCCTTTGGCACTTTTGGTACTACAAGTGCCAGCAGGCAGCTGACACCGGTAACCCCACTGTAAAAAAAAAAAATTGTAAAAAAAGACAGTACACAAACACCATAGAAAGTACAATTGTATTACTCACTAAACACAAACATACTATACTCACCTTCTCTCCCGGGGATCAGTCCATTAGAAATCCAAGGTTATCCTTAAAAAAATAAATACTCAACTACCTCCTGGCACAGGTCCGTCCTCCAATCCTGGCCTGACAAAACAAGGAAATAAATAACGAGACCCACCGACATTGAAGAGATGTATATGTTTTCACATACATCTCTTCCCCGGCAAATGACAGTGACTTACTCTGATTGACAACCATGCAGCTCACAGCCAATCAGTGTGGCATAACACTCCAGTTAGTTTAAGCCTAATGCTTTTTTTTAAAAATATGGGGACCCCCACGCATTTTTTACCAGTATTTTTAAAACCAGGACCAGCTCACAGAGCCCAGTGCAGGTTCATAAAATACAGGAGACCCCTAAACATGTTCTCCCCTATATTTTTAGAACCAGGCCTTGCTTAGGACCCGGGGCTGGTTATGCTTTTGGGGGGGAAGCCCATGTAATTTTATTTCTAATTTTTAACATTCATTTTACACAAAATACACACATGCAGTCTGCACATATCTCACTGATACTGTATGTTCCGGCTGCATGTTCGGTTGTGTTTGACTGCGGTCAAACACAGGGAACTCACCAGAGAAAACTTGATCTCATTCACCATCAAAAAACTTGTTTCAGCCAAACTCGATTCTGAGTACAGATTTGCGTTCACGTTTCTATAGGACTGAATGGGGACGCACTCCCATGATCGGGGACGCGCAGTGGCAAACGCAGGATTTTGAAAGGGGGGTTTCCAATACTTGGTTACAAAATCAATGGCAAAAAAATCTAACCACATACAGGCAGCACTGCTCGAGTACTCAGTAATCAATAATCAATAATCCAAGCTTGTTAATCTATTACTGTGCAAAGTTTCAGATGAATTTATTACATATTTCGTCAATGCCTTGATGAAATATGTAATAATTGTATCTGAAACGTTGCACAGTAATGGATTAAGAAGCTTGGATTATTGAGTACCTGAGGAGCGCTGCCTGTATGTGATTGTATGTTCTAGACTGAGCGGCCTGCTTAATCTTAGGATCTGCACCCCGCGTGTTGAACTTCTTTATTTGGAGTCTACTTGTCTATATTTATATGGAGCTTTTCAGCTCCTTGAAGAAATAAAAAGGCGGCACCGCAAACATACACAGTGACATATACACGCACACAGACGCACACACTGACACAGACACACTAACACACAGACTGCACTGACAAAGTCTATACACACACTGCACTGACAAAGCCTATACACACACTGCACTGACAAAGCATATACACACACTGAAACACACATACACTGACAAAGCCTAGACACACACACACACTGACAGACACTGCACTGACAAAGCCTATACACACACACACGCACTGACAGACAGAGACACTGCACTGACAAAGCCTACACATACACCCAATATGACAAAGCCTATACACACACACAGAGACTGACACACACACACTGACAAAGCCTATACACACTAGGGGTGAGCGGGTTCGGATTTCTGAAATCCGAACCCCCCTGAGCCCCCCCGATCCGAGGCCGATCCAAGTCAGGCTCGACTTTTACCGCCTGACTCGGATCTGAAATTGAGGCAAAATGTCATCATCCCGCCTTCCGTGTCTCGCGGGTTTTGGATTCTATATAACGTACCCGCGTCGGCGCCATGTTGTCACTCGGCTGTGGACAGTGAAGAGGGAGGGTGGGAATTAGGGCTGGCTGGGCTGTGTAGTGTAGTGTTGTGCTGTGCTGTGCTGCTGTTGTCCATAAGGGCGGTGTCCACTCCTCCAAAGTCCATAGGGGCTGGCTGTGTTGTGCTGTGCTGCTGTTGTCCATAGGGGCTGTGTCCATTCCTCCAAAGTCCATAGGGGCTGGCTGTGTTGTGCTGTGCTGCTGTTGTCCATAGGGGCTGTGTCCACTCCTCCAAAGTCCATAGGGGCTGCCTGGACTGTGTTGTGCAGTCAGTTGTCCATAGGGGCTGTGTCCACTCCAAAGTCCTGTGCAGTGTCTCAGTCCTAAAGGGGTGCTGTAGTGTTGTCCAGGGGTTGCTCTGTCCATCAGGGGTGCTCCCCCCAAGTGCAAAAAAAATAAATATTTTTTCTGTGTTTGTGAATTGTGTGCGCAGTAGCAGCACGTGCATCAACAAAGTAGTGCCAAGTGTGCGCCTGTGTCATAAGTAAAGCGCCGGCTGGCTTTACCATTAAAGGGTGCTGTAACCCCCAAAGTGCAGTCCAAACAAAATAAAAAAATATTTTCTGTGTTTGTGAATTGTGTGCACTGTGGCTGCACGTGTATCAACAAAGGAGCACTGCCAAGTGTGCGCCTGTGTCCCATAAGTAAAGGGCCGGCTGGCTTGTCCGTTAAAGGGTGCTGTAACCCCCAAAGTGCGCTCCACAAAAATTTAAAAAATTCTACTTCTTTTTTCTGTCTTTGTGAATTGTGTGGGCTGTAGCTGCACCTGCATCCTCAAAGTAGCAGCGACAAGCGTGCATCTGTCTGTTAAAGGGTGGTGGAACCCCCAAAGTGCACTCCAACAAAAATAAAACATTTTCTTCTCTGTTTGTGAATTGTCTGCACTGTACGTGCATCCTCAAAGCAGCAGCGCCAAGTGTGCGTCTGTCTGTAAAAGGGTGGTGTAACCCTCAAAGTGCGCACCACAAAGAATAAAAAATTCTTCTTTTTTTTCTGTCTTTGTGAATTGTGTGGGCTATAGCCACACCTGCATCCTCAAAGCAGCAGCGACAAGCTTAGCCGCACGTAAATATCAATATAACATAAATGGAGGACCAAACTTTCTCCAATAAAAATAAAATAGGGAGAGATCAAGAACCACTTCCTCCTAGTGCTGAAGCTGCTGCCACTAGTCATGACATAGACGATAACATGCCATCAACGTCGTCTGCCAAGGCCGATGCCCAATGTCATAATAGAGGGCATATACAATCCCAAATGACAAACTTCAGGAAAATGACCTTAAAAAAAATTTCAAATCATCTGAAGAGAAATGTAAACTTGCCAATATGCCATTTATGACACGGAGTGGCAAGGAACGGCTAAGGTCTATCCCTATGTTCATGACTAGTGGTTCAGCTTCACATGACGATGGAAGCCCACAACCCGCTAAAAAAATCAAATGAGTTAAGCTGGCAAAAGCACAGCGAAGAACTGTGTGTTCTAAGAAGATATCACAAATCCCCAAGGAGAGTCCAAGTGTGGTGGAGGTTGCGATGCCTGACCTTCCCAGCACTGGACGGGAAGAGGTGGCTCTTTCCACCATTTGCACGCCCTCTGCAAGTGCTGAAAGGAGCACCCACAGTCCACTTGCTGATATGCAAATTGAAGATGTCACTGTTGAAGTACAACAGGATGAGGATACTGGTGTAGCTGGCGCTGAGGAGAAAGATGGCGAGGAGGATTCTGATGGTGATGTGGTTTGTTTAAATCAGGCTCCGGGGGAGACAGTTGTTGTCCGTGGGATGAAAAAGCCCATCACGGTCATGCCTGGGCAGAAGACCAAAAATTCCACCTCTTTGGTCTGGCAATATTTCTATCCAAATCCGGACAACAACTGTCTTGCCATATGTACCATATGTAAAGGTGAAATAAGCAGGGGTAGGGACGTTAACCACCTAGGAACATCCACCCTTATACGTCACCTGCAGCGCATTCATAAAAATTTACTGTCAAGTTCAGAAACTTTGGCTAAGACCGTAAGCAGTCCAGGGACACCTAAATCCCTTTGTCCTGTTGAATCCAAGCGCCTGCAAACCACACCGTCAACTCCCTCATCGTCAGTTTCCTCCTTAGTCAGGATCAGAAGTAGTCCTGCAGGCCATGTCACTAGCATGACTGACTCTCCTATCCGGGATTCCTCCGGAGGATCCTGCATTGCTACGCCTACTGCTGCCGCTGCTGCTGTTGCTGCTGGGAGTCGTTCATCATCCCAGAGAGGAAGTAGGAATACCACTACTTTTACTAAACAATTGACCCTCCAACAGTCCTTAGCGAGGAGGATGAAGTACGACAGCAGTCATCCTGAAGCAAAATGTATAACTGAGGCCTTGACTGCTATGTTGGTGTTATACTTGTGTACGGTATCCGCCATTAGTGCAGTGGGATTTAGAAAATTGACGGAGGTAGTGTGTCCCCGGTTGAAGATTCCACTTCACTAGGCAGGCGATACCGAGACTGTACAGAAACGTCAGAAAAAGTGTCCTCAGTGTCCTGAAAAATGCGGTTGTATCCAATGTCCACTTAACCATGGACATGTGGACAAGTGGAATAGGGCAAACTAAGGACTGTATGACTGTGACAGCCCACTGGGTAGATATATCACCTTACGCAGCAACAACAGCAGCGTCACCAGTAGCAGCATCTCAGAAACGCCAGCTCGTTCCAAGACAGGCTACGCTGTGTATCACCAGTTTCAGTAAGAGGCACACCACCGACAACCTCTTAGAGAAACTGAGGGAAATCATCGCCCAGTGGCTTACCCCACTTAGACTCTCCTGGGGATTTGTGATATCTGACAATGCCACCAATATTGTGCGGGCATTACATCTGGGCAAATACCAGCATGTCCCATGTTTTGCTCACACAATAAACTTGGTGGTGCAGAATTTTCTGAAAAGCGACAGGGGCGTGCAGGAGACACTTTGGGTGGCCCGAAAAATTTATGGCCACTTTTGCCATTCAGCGACTGCGTGCCGAAGACTGGAGCACCAGCAAACACTCTTGAACCTGCCCCGCCATCACCTGAAGCAAGAGGTTGTGATGCGGTGGAACTCAACTCTCTATATGCTTCAGAGGATGGAGGAGCAGCAAAAGGCCAATCAAGCCTATACATCCACCTATGACATAGGCAAAGGAGGTGGTATGCACCTGACTCAAGCACAGTGGAGAATGATTTCCGTGTTGTGCAAGGTTCTCCAGCCCTTCGAACTTGCCACACATGAAGTCAGTTCAGACACTGCCAGCTTGAGTCAGGTCATTCCCCTCATCAGGCTTTTGCAGAAGCAGCTGGAGAAAGTGAAGGAGGAGCTAAGACGGAGCGATTCCGCTTGGCATGTGGGACTTGTGGATGAAGCCCTTCATTCGCTTTGCCAGGATTCCAGGGTGGTCAATCTGTTGAAATCAGACCACTACATTTTGGCCACCGTGCTCAATCCTAGGTTTAAAGCCTATGTGGTATTTCTCTTTCCGGCTGACACAAGCCTGCAGAGGTGCAAAGACCTGCTGGTGAAAACACTGTCAGCTGAAGTGGAACGTGACATGTCAACAGCTCCTTCTTCATTTTCTCCCGCAACTGGGGCTGCCAGGAAAAAACTTAGGTATCCTAAGCAACCCGCTGGCGGTGATGCATGGCAGGCAGGACCAAGTTTGGACATCTGGTCCGGACTGTAGGACCTGGCAACAATTTCTGACATGTCTACTGTCACTGCATATGATATTGTCACCATTGACAGAATGGTGGAGGATTACATCGGTGACAGCATCCAAGTAGGCATATCAGACAGTCCGTACCTGTACTGGCAGGAAAAAGAGGCAATTTGGAGGCCCCTGTACAAACTGGCTCTATTTTACCTGAGTTGCCCCCCCTCCAGTGTGTACTCCGAAAGAGTGTTTAGTGCAGCCGCGAACCTTGTCAGCGAAAGGCGTAGGAGGTTGCTTCCACAAAATGTGGAGAGGATGATGTTCATAAAAATTAATGATCAACTCTTCCAGGGAGACCAGCCTCCAGAACGTACAGAGGGACCTGTGGTGGTGGATTCCAGCGGGGACAAATTAATACTCTGTGAGGATGAGGATGTACACAACACTGAAGAGGATGAGGAATTGGTGGATGAGGAGGATGAGGATGACATCTTGCCTCCGTAGAGCCAGTTTGTGCAGGGACAGATTAATTGCCAGCTTGTTTTGTGGGGGCCCAAACGAACCAATCATTTCAGCCACAGTCGTGTGGCAGACCCTGGCACTGAAATGATTGGTTTGTTAAAGTGTGCATGTCCTGTTTATACAACATAAGGGTGGGTGGGAGGGCCCAAGGACAATTCCATCTTGCACCACTTTTTTTTCTTTTCATTATGTACTGTTTGGGGCCTAGTTTTTCAAACTGCCATCCTGTCTGCCACTGCAGTGTCACTCCTAGATGGGCCACGTGTTTGTGCCGCCCACTCGTATCGCTTAGCATAGTCATCCAGCTACCTCGGTGCAACCTTTTGGACATAAAAACACTATTGAGAGGTGTGAGGTGTTCAGAATAGACTGGAAATGAGTGGAAATTAAGGTTATTGAGGTTAATATAGCATAGCAGCAGAAAAACCCACAAATTCTGTGATTTTAGCTGTTTCTATGCTTTTTTTAAAAAAAAATACAGATCCAAAACAAAAACCCAGAACCCAAAACAAGGAAGGGTGGTTTTGGCAAAACCAATCCAGATCCAAAACACGGAGAAAGATCCAGTTCCAAAACCAAAACACAAAACACGAAAAGTGGCCAGTGCACACCCTTAATACACACACACAGGTAGTGCAGCCGGTGACATCGCACAGGGTACCACAGGTCAGGGGACGCTGTTTGGGCCTGTCAAAATTTTTTTTATTAGCATTCTTGCTTGTAGCTTCCTCTTATTTCATCCCCAGCATCTCCTGCCCTCCCTTATCTCTTCCCTGGCCCTTTCCCATGAAGCCATGGCCCTTTTTTGGGTGCATTATGTCCCTTTGAAAAATGAGGGGAGCGCCAATGCTCTTTCTGACACAGGGCACCAAAAAGTCTAGTTACGGCTCTGTACACACACTACAAAGAAACAAGCAACAGTGATCTGCAGAAAAGAATAATGATTTTGCCTTAAATTGAACTGACACAGCATACACACACACACACACACACAGAAACTGACACACAGAGAGAGACTGACACACACACACATACAGAGACTGACACACACACACACACACTGACAAAACCTATACACACAGAGACTGACACACACACACATACAGAGACTGACACACACACACATACACACAGAGACTGACACGCACACACACAGACACTGACAAAGCCTATACACACATAGAGACTGACACACACACTGACAAAGCCTATACACACACAGACTGGCACACTGACAAAGCCTACTCACTCATACACAGATCACCCTCCCCCAACCACCACCACCACCACTGTCTCACCCCACATGTAAAACATTACACCCACCTGCGGTGCGGCTCTGGGAGAGAGCGCCGGTCACTGTCATGCAGCAGGATCTGATGTCTCAGCCTCCCACAATGCCAGTGCCCTATGGGAACTGCCCGGGAGGAGCTGTGCGTAAGCGCTGCAGCTCCCCCTACAGGCAGCTCAGCCAGGGACAGTTGCCGGCTCACATCTTCACACACACGAAAAAATATTGTTCAGCTGTGCTGCGATGGAGTGGCGGGAAGGGGGGGTTTCTAGGTCCTCTGGTAATGTTCCATAGCATAGCGTGGCGCATAGCATGATTGTGCCGCGATTAGCCACAATGAACGTGGGCGCATCTCTAAATTTGAGAATTTGTTTTACAAAACTCTCCATAGTCCCAGCAAAGCTTAGTGTTTGTTCTCGACCAAACTTGGGCAAAACTCAGGGTCGAATCAGACCCGGATGCTAAGCTGCGCTCTCTCGCTGCCAAAAGGAGCCGGGTATGCAATTTCTGCGATTGCACTGTCTGGTGTAAGGACGCTCTCTATATCTTAGAGAGTGACAGCAGAGTGAGCGCACGCCGGTATAAAGACGCCCACTTTTCTTTCTTAACACACGTCATCTCCAGGAAGTGTATGATTAATCAGAACCATCGAGAACCATCGGAGTTGCACGCAGCGCTTGAGGTAGACCCTACACCACAAGCACTGCGATCACTGCAGGCTGAAATGCAACCAAGTGATGTATATAATGACACTTCCATGCTAATTATGCACACCCATAAAACTCAGTTTTGACGCCCACACACGCTTGCATTCGCAAGCACCTTCCCCTGTTACCACCCACAAATGGCACTATCTGTCACTCAAAGTAGCACTCAGTCTTGTGCTAAGAGTGCAAAATTCAAAATTCCCGATCGCAATGATTGGTTCGCGCACGTGCACTGCGATACATACGCAGATGGGCGACAATCGCCCATAGCCTGTGTCCGCGGCTTAGTCTCTGGGTCTGAATTGGGCCCTCAATTCTTAGTAAATTTACCCTTAGACTCTCCTCAGACATTTGTGATGTTTCTGAACACACAGTTTGTTATATTGGCTTAGTGGTTTGACTTTACTTTTGCACTGATTTTCCGGTTTTCACTTTTTTGACACCTTTTCTACATTCTGAGGAGTATATTTATTGATGTGCAGGTTTTTGGAAGTGTAGATGTTGCTTATATCAATCAATCAGATTCTAGCTATTATCTTCTAGAAGGTGCTAAATAAATGTTACGTAGAATCTGATTGGTTGCTATGGGCAACATCTCCATTTCTAAAAACCCACACTTTCATTTTCATAAGAGACAGAAGAAGATGCCTCACTGATAGCTGCTGCAGAACCACCGCTCATAAATAAAGGCCAAGGCCTGAGCCTTTTATTGCTACTGCAGGTGGTGAATGGCATGTTGGCAATTTTATATTTTCTGCAATAAACTTTCTCTTTATTAGAGGTGTTTTTTTCTTTACCACTGTAACATATTGATTTTTGGATTTCAGATGCCCTGACATTTTAGTAGATAATGTTGAAGGACTAGTATTGGGTTCATCATGATGACTGGTGGCAGCTGCTGCAGCACTAGCATTTTCTAGCTTCTGCTCTTCTCTCAAATGATTATTATCCATATTATTGGGTTATCAAAGAATAATACACAGAAATAAATATTATTTTTCCACTTTTTTAAATGTGCAGCTCAGCTGACACTGCATGCAGTTACAGCAATTACATGTATGTGAACAAACCACACTGGGGGACAGCACACAGACGTAGTACAAGAAACGATAGAATTATTTTTTTCCACTTTTTTAAGTGCTCAGCTCAGCTGACCTGACACTGTGTCCATTCACAGCGCTTATTTTTACATGAAGAAAATGTACTGGGGAACAGCGCACAGATGTGGTGAAAACAACAATATAATAAATTATTTTTTTTACTTTTTAAATGCGCAACTCAGCGGACACTGTGTGAATTCACAGCACTTATATGTATGTGAACAAAAATGCACTGGGGGACAGCGTACACAGATTGCATAAACAAAATTTGTTTAAATTTTTTTACGCAAATGACAATTGCTTATATCGCAGTGGGGTTTGGACTATGGAGTCACAGTGCAGCACCACTATGTGACTATTATAATAATTCCTGCACTCTAAAAATAAAAAAACAATGATTTGCTATCTACCTGTACTGTAAATCTAGCTTGACCAATATTAACACTACAGTCTGTGTTCAACACTGAGGGGACTGGATTGGACACAGCACAGCAGCAGCCACTGGAGGTAGAGAAGCTGGACATAGCAACCACTGGACAGAGGGAGTGGATAAAAACAGCAGCAGCCTCTAGACACAGTGACCCAGCACATCAGCCTCTGGACACAGTGGACACAGCACAGCAGCAGCCACTAGTGGTGGAGAGCCACATAGCAGCACAGCAGATATTGGACACTGGGAGTGGGTGAACACAGCAGCAGCCACAGGACACAGGGACTAGAGTGGACACAGCACAGCAGCAGCCATTGGAGATGGAAAGGATGAACACATCACAGCAGCTACTGGACATGTCAGTCTAGACTGGAGTTAGTGTGTAATGGTGCCCAAATCACTGTGGGAGAGACTTATAAAGAATCCAAAACTTGAGAGAATCCGACTCTGGGATAATTAAATTTTTCCTTGATTTGAAATCCGAGTATGGCAGGAACACCCAAGCTGCGTGTGGATTCACTTGGATCGGGTAAGTTTGGGTGGGCTCGGTGTTCAGAAAACATCTCCACACATCTCTAAAAGAAATGCGCTGACTGAATAACACTACAAACTGGCACCACTGACAAACCAGTTGCTAAACATTTCCTTGACAATAGTCATCAAGTTGCCAGTCTACAATGCAGACTTATTGACTTGATACCCCAACCGAAATTAGGTGGTGACCGAGCCTTACTCCTTACTCCTACAGAAGAGGGAGTGTTGGTGGATACACAGACTAGACACTGTCGCATCATGGGGAGCCATTTGATTGATGTTAGTGCAGAATACTGTGTGTGTGCATTCACCTTCGGATAAATGCATGCATTGCTGTGCGTTCAACCATCCAAGGCGTGCTTATATCAACATAGTTCTAATCCTTCCTCAGGGTCAGGGCTGGCATGTCTGCACACTGTTTACTGTGGTGGACAGGCCCGGCAACAGGGAAGGTCTAAGGAGACACCTGTACCAGCTCCCAAGATCCAGAGGGGCCCCGACGTCTAGAGGGACACAAAAATAAGTCTGTGGACTCACTGATTCAGTTGGTGCAGTGAGGCCACTGCTGGGATCCATACTCACTGCTGCGCATCTCCCTTGTAGCCTGACCTGGGCAGTGCTGGGCTCTGCCAGGTTGGTCAGATGCAATCCAGGCCAGGCATTAACTTGCAGTTGGCGAGGGATGTGTGGGTGGGTCTGGGGTGGTGGTGAGGAGGTGGGGGACCCAGAGACATCAGTATACCAGGCTCCAAGATTTCTGTTGCTGGCCCTGGTGGTTGATTCTGTAGTGACTGCTCAGGTAAGACCTGTTCAAGTTCTTTGGTGAGGACTAATGTTAGAACCACTGAGTCATGAAGTAATTTGGACATTTCTTGAAATTTATTTCTGTCAGAAATATGTATGTCAAAGAGGCAGTGATGTGCACTGCCTTGAGAGATATTATTGTTTGAGAAATAGACCAAGCCTGGGAAATAATGTATTGTCATGAGAACTAGTGTGTCCAATCATGATGGTTTTATCTCCCTCAATAAAACACAACAATTTATGCATGTTGTGGTACATTCTCTGTAAAGCGCTGTGTTAAACAACACAGGAGACCAGCGTACACCAACGTTTCAAAGTTTATGTAAACTTTTTCCTCAGGGTATAGGAACATGTTTACATAAACTTTGAAAAGTCAGTGTACACTGGTCTCCTGTATTGTTTTGCAATGAGTGCCGCCTGTCCACTCTACGTTTTATATATATATATATATATATATATATATATTTATATATATATATACTGTATATATTGTGACAAGAATCACATAGACTGGGTAATATTTTCTTCAGTGGACTCACAGGTCCAGGATCCCTAACACTAGTCACCCCCAGGCCTATAAGATGGGTGACTACAGTATCTCACCATCAGGCTCAGTTTCCCCAGTGTCTCTGCAGTTCTTAAACCAGCCTCACACAGGTGTCTGTAATAAGCCGCCTTCTAGATTCTAATTGAGGCAACACCTGAACTGGACATTACACATTCCTAATGCCTTTCCTTTGCCAAACCTGGGAGATCTGGATATTCCACATTTACCTCATCTAGAATTATGCTGACCCCGTCACACTCTTCCCCCATTCAACCATCCTGGTGAAGCTACATCACTTTCAGATGGGCTACCTGTCTCACCCACATCTACAGTATTTGTGCCATCCATCCAGTACACAGCTCTCCACCATTTTCCACCATTCGCCATCCTCACCCTCTTCCTCCTCCTCCTCTAGCTTGACCATAGGGTTGCTTGGAGGGTCAGGCCCAACAAACCTTCTGGAAAGGGCATCAGCATTGAGGTGCTGTTTCCCCGGAAGATGCTGCACCTCAAACTTAAATGGCTGCAAAGACAAAAACCAGCGGGATACATGAGCATTCACTTCTTTGTTCATGTGCATCCACTGTAAAGGGGTATGATCTGTAACCAACAAAACTCCCGCCCCAACAAATAATATTATAACGAGTCTACTGCCCACTTGATTGCCAAGCACTCTTGCTCCACAATTAAGTACTTGCGCTCCTTGGGCAGCAATTTCCGGCTAAGGTAGAGGATGGGTTTCTCTTCGCCTTCTACCACTTGGGAAAGGACTGCTCCCAATTCTATACCTGAGGCATCTGTCTGCAATATAAACTGCTTTTTAAAGTTAGGGGCCTGCAGAACAGGTTCTGCACACAAGACGTGCCTTAAATCCTGTCATGCAGCTTCTGCTGCTCTAGACCATACTATCTTGTCTGGGGACTGTTTTTTAAGACACTCAGTTAATGATGCTGCCCTAGTGGCAAAATCATGAATGAATCTGCGGTAGTAAACCACTAGGCCAAGGAATGTTCTAAGCTGGGATTTACATTTGGATTTAGGCTATGTGAGGACCGCCTCCACCTTACTTGGGTGGGATTTTACCTGCCCTCTGACTACAATATATCCCAAATATTTTGCCTCCACCATTCCAATGGCACACTTCTCAGGATTAGCAGTAAACCCATGTGTCCATAAAGATTGCAACTCTGCTTCTACTCTTGGTAGGTGTGACTCCCAGTCAGGGCTAAAGGAGACTATGTCATCTAGATATGCAGCTGCATATTCCTTGTGAGGCCGCAGCAACCTGCTCATATACCTCTGAGAAGGTTGCCAGAGCCCCATGCAAATCAAATGGCAGCATTTTATACTGGCACAAACCTTCTGGGGTAGAGAAGGCTGCTTTGGCCTTAGCAGTCTCAGTTAAAGGAATCTGCCAATACCCTTTTGTCAAATCTAGGGTGGTGAGATACTGGCTGTTTGCTAAATTCTCCACCAGCTCGTCCACCCGGGGCATCAGATAGGAATCAAGCTGTGACATCTTATTTAATTTGCAAAAATCATTGCAGAATCTTAAATCTGAAAACTATGGGATTATTCCATTCGCTATTTGAATCCTCTGTGACCCCTAGGCACAGCATCTCTTCTACTTCCTGTTTAACTGCTGCCCGCTTTGCCTCTGGTATATGGTATGGTCTCTGTTTTATTACCACCCCAGGAGGAGTAACAATATCATGCTGGATAATTTGGGTTTTTCCGGGAATGGCAGAGAACACATGTTAGTGCCGTGCTACTAAATTTACTGCCACCTGTTTCTGGCGGGGATAAAGGGTATCTTCAATGGGTACCTGACATTCCGGGGTTTTCTTGGCAATCAAAGAGGTCTGATCAGCGCTTTCTTTCCAGGGTTTTAACAGGTTTACATGGTAGATTTGCACTTCTTTCCTTCTACCCTCCTGTCGAACCTTATAATTAACAGGTCCCACTGCCTCTATAACTTCATAAGGGCCTCGCCACAGGGCATACATTTTTCATTCAGTGGTGGGTACCAGAACCAGTACCTTATATCCCAGTTTAAAAGACTGATTAACCGCGGTACGTCATATCGACGTTTTTGCCGTTTTTGCACATGCGCATGCTTCATTCAGCACATGCGCAAATTAATCTGTGCGATCGCAGCCCGCCCTCTCGCCCAGCAAAGACAGCCCAGTGAAATGAGTGACAGGAGAGGCCGTTTGTGGGTGGTAACAGGGGCAGGACACTAATAACGGAGGAGTGCAGGTGCGAATTCAGGCATACCTCAGCGTTTTAAGGCATGCATAATTAACAGGCAGCGTCATAGTACATGTCACATGCCTGTTTTTTACACGGAAGTCCTCGCAAGTGCTTGCGGCAGGGTAAGGCAACCACAAGCGCTGCGTTTGCTACCGATGGTGCTCGATGTACCAATGTTTTAATACACTTCCTGGAGATGACGTGCGCTAGTGGGCGTCTCAACATACACTTATGGGTGTCTGCATACACAGAGCGATCACTCGCACAGCCAAAGTGGGTGTGCTTTTGCCTTGGCGAGCGATCGCTTCCCATGTCGTCACTTTGAAAAATTTGCATACGCTGGATGCGAGGAATCGCATCTAGCGAGTGACTCGGAATCAGGGCCTAAATCCCGTAGAGGATTGGGGTACCTCTTGCACTGCAAACATTAAATAGGGTAGGAGTAAGGGCCTGATTCAGAGCCGCTCGTTAGCGGCCGCTCGTTCGCTCTGAGCGATGTTTGCCCAACTGCGCATGCGTACGGATCGTTATACGCATACGCGAACCAGTCAGTGCGGCCGAAATTCATGTGCTCGCAAAATAGCGAATGCCTGATAATTTGAGTGACAGAAAGAGGCGTATGTGGGTGGTAACAGGGGAAGATGCTTGAAAACGGGGAGTGGAGATCCGAACGCAGGCGTGCTTAAAGGTCAAAATGGGTGTTTTATGGGTGTGCATAATTAAAACAGCAGCGTCATTGACCACGTCACTGGGTTATTTTATAGCCAGAACTGCTTGCAAAATTGTGGTAGGAAAAACAAACCACAAGAATAGCGAGCAGTTCATACCCTGGTCGATGTACTCGATTAATCTAATAAATAGCGGACATGACGTAGGATGCGAGCGGCCAGGGGGCGTATTTTTTAAAAAAACGACCGCAAGTTTGGTTCGCTCGTTCAGACCTAGAGGCGTGAACAGACCGCAAAGAGCGAACGGTTGAGTTGAATAGCCACCCCTATTTTCTGGACGAGTGAGCGCTAATTGCGTCCGGCTCTGAATCAGGCCCTAAGTCCCAATCTCACTTTTCCTTAGACACCACCCTTTTTGTCATTTGTTTAAGGGTCTGGTTAAAGCATTCAACAAGCCCCTCTGTTTGCGGGTGGTAAACTGAGGTAGTAATCCTATTCACCTTTAACAGTCAGCACATATTTTTCATTAATTTAGAGACAAAAGGGGCATCTTGGTCTGTTAAGACCACCTTTGGTATTCACAAGCGGGTAAATAGCATCAATAATTCCAGGGCAATAGTGCTAGATTTCATGTTACGTAGCGGGATGGCCTCCGGGTACCTTGTGGCATAATCTACCACCACAAATATGTATTGATGCCCACGAGCAGATTTTTCCACCGGCCCTATCAGATCCATACCAATTCTATCAAAGGGTATGGAAATGACAGTGAGGGGAACCAAATGGTGCCCGAAACCCTGGCCGGGTTGCTATATTCTGACAGATTGGACATTCCTGACAATACTTTTTTACTGCTGTATGAATGCAGAGCCAGAAGAATCTTAACTGAATACGATGGAGAGTTTCTCCTCCCCCAAATGGCCACCCACAGGTGTGTATGAGCCGCCCTTAACAGCAACTGCTCGTGTTTCCAGGGAACCACCAACAATTGGTCTACTCTCTCACCCTGCAAATAGATATAACACGATTTAGCAAATCACTTTTCAGTGCAAAGTATGGTACACCTTCTGCTGGTATAGCCGTGATTACTCTACCACATTTTCAAATGCATTTATCAAGTTCCCATCATTTTATTGATCCTGGTCAAAGTCCTGCAAAGACACTATCTTGCCAATGGGAACCCACTGTGTCTCGGTCTCACTCCCCTCCTGTTGCACACTGGCCAAGGAGGGCGTTACAACCATCAAACTTTGGGAAACAGCAGAGCTTGGCTCCTGGGACACCTCTGATGTGGACCTTCTGCTGTCATCATGCCACGTAACCATCTCTTGTAACAACGGAAAGTCCCAACCTAGGACCAATGGGTAGGGTGGCCTGGTGGCTACTGCAGTTATCACTTTCAGGGATCGCCCTTAGATCACTATTGGGAAGTGCACTCCGGGGGCAGTCTTCTACATCCACATGTACACATACTGTATAATCTTCACTGGGGGTAGCACCTGATCAGCCCCAGGTGGAACCAGGTTGGCAGAGATGATGGTTAACTTGCTGCCAGTATCCACTAAGGCCCAGACCTCCCGGCCCTCCACTCGCACCATCAAACGAAACAAGGTGGTTTGCGCCAGAGAAGTGCTTCCAGCAGCCATGCTGACCACTGGTCGAGTTGTTTTTCCAGCACTACAGTCCATCGGTTTGCCCTGCTTTGGGCAGTGCTGGCTCAAATTACCAGGCTTGCCGCAGTCAAAACACACAACTGGAGGTGGGTTGTTGGCTTTAACAACTGGTACCTGGGTTCTAGGTGTCACGACCAGGGCTGTGTGTGTCCAGGGCCAGCGAGCCTTACCTGATCAGATGCTGTGGTGGGGTCCCTCTGGCGGGGCGTGTTCATCTGGAGGTCAGCACTGCATACTTTGGGGTCACACAGACTCAGAGTTCCGAATGCAGGTGTCAGTTTGGGTCACTTGGATTTCATCAAGTGACTCATTTCAGCCAATCCAGTCAAAGCATATTCAGGAATCCTAGCAACCATGCACTTCCTTTGGTATTTAAAAGCTGCTGAGCAGTCCGTTCTTTGCCAGTGCAACGTTAATCCCAGTGCAAGCTGGGTACTAGTTATCTGTGCTCCCTTACTGCTACCTGTTCTTAGCTACTATCCACAGACCCTGCTTGCTCCAGACTCCAGCTACTCTTGTCAGACCTTGTGAGACAACAGTGCTTCTCCAGGCTACCACCTCTAGGGGTACTCCTGCTAACATCTGAACAGTCTGCGCTTCTCCCCAGTCAGCCAGTTACCAGTCGGCAATACTCAGCATATCTGTTGGGTTACCTCCGTCTGGGCTACCACCTGCCAGCGGGCCACTCATGAATCATACCCCTCTGAAACCTGCACCCTTCCAGTACCAGCAATCTGCCCTGAAGACCTCTCCTAGCTCCACTCCCAGTCCAAGTCCTAATCCTCCCGTGACACTAGGCTTGGGAACTGGCTGGAATCCCTGTTTGGCTTTGTTTAACTTCCCAAGAGTCAGGTACCATTCAATCACCACTGCTAGCTCCTCAAACATTTGAGGATCAGCCTGAAGAGCCCACTGTTGCACCACATGATCTAGTACCCACACAGCATGGTCCAAGGCCACCATCTCTACTATACACTGAGCAGAGTTCTTATCTGGCTGCAACTCACGCCTTACCAAGGGTCCAGCTGGCTAATTTGGCCAGCTGGACCCTTGGAGCTTCAGACGGGTTTAGTCCCCATTCCTGAAACTCCTGAGCTTTGCTAGGTCCAGTTACTCCAACTCTGCTTAATATGGCCTTTTTCAAGTGCAGATAGGAGTTTGCCTCAGTCACGTTTAAATCAACATATGCTCTCTGAGGTTCCCTTGTGAGACAGGGAGCAAGTCTGGCAGCCCACTCCTCCTCAGGCCATTTTAAATGTGAGGCAGTACGCTCAAAGGTTCAATTAAAAGCTTCAATATCATCATGGAATAAGCGTCTGTAACACCTCTCGCTCATGCCCACCTTTCCTCACTTCAGTTAACTCTGCATGTAATAGCTGATTTTCAGTTTGTTGTCCAGCAGCCAAAGCTTACTGCCCTACAGCCAATTCAGCAAACAGTTTCATCAATTCCTCCATATTACACTGCTTTATCCTTTTATGGACAAATTTAGCAGGCTTTATAAATTCTCTTTAGCAAGCCAGATTCAGCAATCTATAACAGCTGGCTTTAAAACTGCACTAATTCCCTAGGTATTCAACCGCATACATGGGAATACAGCAGTTTTTATATTGTGCACAATTTGTATATACACGGACAATTATTACTGTGAACAACTACTGCTTTTTGGCTGGCCTGCCTCACTCACCTACCCAGCAGCTAGTAAAGCGGCTCAGACTCACCAAGCCGATGTGCAGTGGGTAGCATCCTGCAATGCATCTCACTGCCACTGTGGGTGGATCTGGTCACTGTATCTGGGCTCTTGCTGCATAGTAATTTTCCAGCAAGTCCCTGTTCGGGTGCCAAATGTGACAAGAATCATATAGACCGGGTAAAATCCATCAGTAGCTTTATTGCTCACCACAGGCAGGTACACAGGCAAGATGTTACACAGTCTTACAAACAGCAATATTTTCTTCAGTGGACTAACAGGTCCAGGATCCCTAACCTGGGAGATCTGGATAATCCACATTTACCGCATGTGGAATTATGCTGACCCCGTCACAATATATATATATATATATATATATATATTATTACTAGCTATTTATATAGTGCACACATATTCCACAGCGCTTTACAGAGAATATTTGTCCATTCACATCAGTCCCTGCCCCAGTGGAGCTTACAATCTATGGGCCTGATTCAGACCTGGTCGCAAGCACTGAGCGCCCGCAACCGAGTCGGTTTGCCCACTGGGCATGCTCACGATGGAGCCGGCTCCATTGTGCGCATGCGCGAGACCTGGCTAGCGATGGGTGCTCCGTCGCTCCGGGTCTCACACCAAAGGGGGTGAGCTGTCGATGGTGATTGACAGCTCGCCCCGTTTGGTGGGCGTGGCCAGGGGGTGGCTTCACAAATGGAGGCGTACCCAAGCGAATGCCTGCCATTTGTGGGTGGCCCCACTGACATCACCAGTGATGTCAGTGGGAGAGCTTCCGGCTCCATTAGAGCCAGAAGGTGTCTGGGGCTTGCGGTCATGAGGTCCTACCACAAGGGTCTCGTCGCAAGCCTGATGGTCGCGATGGTCTTGACATCACGACCATCAACCTGGCCGCTCGCTATAGCTGTGGGTGGTCACCCACAGCTATGCGAGCGGCCAGGTGGCCACTCCAAAAAAAAACAAAAACGCCCTGATTCAGAGCGAGCACTCTTTCAGAGCGTCCGTCTCTGAATCAGGCCCTATGTTCCCTACCACATGTACATATGTTCCCTAGCACATGTACATAAAGACACACACATACACACTAGGGTTAATTCTTGTTGGGATCCAATTAAACTACTACTATCTTGCTGTCCGTAATCCTATGGTTATGTTAATATTATTTATTCATAAGGTAGTCTTTTGATGTGAGACAAAATTTACTATCTTAAGCTTTTTTCGGGGGGGGGTGGGCATTTTGAATGTTTGCACTGGGAGCTCCAGCCTCTAGAAACAGCCCTGGGAGGATGCTCTCTGGGCCAGTCCGATGTCCGGTCTGGACTGCTACTGTTGTGTTGTGCGGCTATGATGTCATCATCTCGTAAGCCCCTCTCTCTCTCTGCTCCTAGCCATGACTGGGAGACAAGGGACAGGCAGCAGGTCATGTAGGCGGGTATATCCTTTCCTGGGTGGTGGCCACGACAGTAGTTTGCTGGATGACAAGTAAGTTAGCGAGTAACACTGGGGTTATAGATATTGTAACAAAACATTTTATTAGTCATTGCTCTCCAGCAGTGTATTTTGGGTTTCAAGTGGTGTGTGTGTGTGTGTATGACATAGATGATAGATGGATAAATAAAGATATTAATATGTATATCAGCGTTCTCCCTACTCTTAATTTCTCGTGTGCTTGCCCAGCAATATCCCCCTCCCATCTGGCACTTTGATGTGGCCGAGAAATGGGCACTGGGAAAAAATGCAAGGCTTATTGTCAGAGTGCCAGGTGGCGTCAAACTGGAGGGCAGAGCAGATCCCTCCCCCAGTATAAAAGGAAGGGCGCGTTGTTACCGGCAGGAACAGATACCAGTGAATAGCGGGATGCCTGCGACCAGCCTCTGCGTTTCAGGAGCCGTGTGGTGTGTTAATGGGTCTTCTGCGTCCAAAAAAAACAAACAAGTATGGCAGTTTCTGGGCACTGTTAAAAAATCTACTTGTTTCCAAAAAGAAAGTGGGCAGTATATGGTCAACTCTTAAAAAATGCTGAACTGTCATGTTCCTATGAGTGGGTGCTTCTCACATGGTAGACACAATCCCAAAAAAGTACAGCCATTCTCCTAACATGCTAGGACCACTCCCTCTCCAGGGGATCCCCAGGAGATTGCTGTACCAGGGCCCAAGATTTCTCTTGGCAGCCCTGCATTCTCACACCCCGCCACATGCGCCGTGACCACCACACTCCTGCCCGCACCCACCAGTCTGCTCTCCACTACCACCACCGCCACGCAGGTGGGAATGTGTGGACGGACTGGTGGTGGCAGTATTTTGGTCCATTCTGTTAGACCGTCCTCCTTTCTTCTCTACTCAGAATGCAGGGCGTCATGTCACCACGCCTGCCAGGTGCGCTCGGCATTCTGGGAGCAGCACTGCATTGTGAATGGTATACTGGTAAGGGGGGAGAGAGCACGGAGCTGCGCACCTTGGTCCTGATTTTTATTTTTGGTGGAGATGGGGGTTGGAGTGTCACCATGAGTTATAGCACCGGGTGACACCAACCCTAGTCACACCTCTAATGTGAACATCAGCGGATTCAACCCAAGACCATTCCCTTCCAGTACATCAGGTACTGCATGCCTATCCTGGATCTATGGAAGTCAATGATTGAGTGGATGAATGATTGATTATGTATCTCTGATGGCTGTGTACCTCTGCGAAAGTAGGAGGAAACATCTTTCTCCTTGGAAACAGTTTCTCCACTAATATTTGTAGTAAGGAGGCTTGAAGCACTGAGTGACTCTGGGGGGAAAACAGTAGCTACCAAATTTTTTTTCTATGTGTTTCGGTATGGGCTGTACCTAGGTCCCAGTTTGAATAAGACCATTATCAAGGCAATGTTGCATGTGGAAAGCTAAACTTTATCACCCACTGAGGATCCTGACCCATTCCATGTACTCTGGTCCTCAAAGCCTTTTTGGTTAGTGTTGTGACACAAAGTCCATTAAAAAAACTAAACTACACTAAAACCGGTTCTAGACCAAGCGTAACCCAGGGTGAAAATTTCCTTTGACGCTCCTCGACCCATACAAAAAAAATAACAAATCTCAGTTTAAGCATAAGGATATGTGGTGCAAGGCGTGGAGCGGGTCGCTTGTATCGGACTTCTGACCTTTTCCTTTTTTTACACAGATTGCATACTTTTTCCTGCACTTTGCTTCTTAGTTTAATTATAGTGTACTAAAGGGCCTGATTTGGTAAGGATCGCTAATGTGATTTCAGCTGCGATTTCAAATGGAACGCAGTAGCGAAAATATGCTAATGCCTGCCAAAGCACAGCCAGCATAAAGACGCCCCTTGCTGCCTTATCACATGCGTATGATGTTGCTTACCTACATAAACATCGGTACCATCGATGTACATCGGCCAGTCACACACATTTACAGTAGGTCTGACCTGCTGCAGAAACTGCAAGTCTCGTTGCATGCAGAGAGTACTCCAGTTGCATATGCAATCGCAGTTGCTAATTTATGCACATCCATGCAACCGCGCTCAGACAGCCATGCCTGCATTTTTATGATCACTTCCCCATCACCACCCTCAAACACTCATAGCCTGTCACTCTGCGATGGATTCCTCTGTGCATTCGTAATCACAGTGCGTTCGCAGCGCACGCACCCTGCGGCTAATGCATAATGGCTAACAATCACTTGATCTGCATATGCAGTTGCATTACTGAATCAGGCCCTAAGTACAATTAGTATTTTTACTGACACCTGTATACCCCACACTACTGTACATCACTGCCCCTCAATACCCTACATTACTGACCCCTCTATATTCTGCACTACATTACTTAACCCGGTAAACCCACTACTGCATTACAGACTCCCCTATACCTTACATTACTGCCCCCTCTATATCCTACACTACATTACCCTTCTATACCCTACATTACTGACCCCTCAATACCCTACACTACATTACTGACCCCTTTATAACCTACACTACCACCGCTATACCCTACACTGCATTGCTGACCCCTCTATACTATACACTGCATTACATACCCATCTATACACTACACGGAACCGAGTAGAACCGAGCCTGCACATCCCTACACTACATTACTGACCCCTCTATACCCTGTCACGACCAGGGCTGTGAGGGGTCAGGGTCAGCGACACTTGCCTGTCCGGATGCTCTGGTGGGGTCCCTCTGGTGGTTGCGCGGGCAGTGATCATGGTGAGTGGCAAAATATGTAGGTCCTAGGGACCTTCCACTTTAAAAAAAATGGGGTCCTTCCTGACCGTTTCTGGGTCCCATCATAATTTATGCTTTAGAGCTCCCTATATAACATTATGCCACACAGCCATGCCCGATCTTTATACATTAGGCCGCACATTAATGCCACGCAGTAATGCCCATTACAAATGATGCCACACAGCCATACCCGGCCTTTACATATTATGCTGCACATTAATGCCCTTTAGTCCCCCTATGCATTGCCCCCAGTAGATGACCCCATATGCATTGCCACTAGCAGTACTCCGCCTATGCATTGCCCCAGTAGTAACCCCCCCTATGAATTGCCCCCAGTAGTCATCCCTCCTGTGCAGTGCCCCCAGTAGTCATCCCCCTCTGCAGTGCCCCCAGCAGTCATCCCCCCCTGCAGTGCCCCCCGTAGTCATCTCCCCTCTGCAGTGCCCCCAGTAGTCATTCCCCCTCTGCAGTGCCCCCAGTAGTCATCCCCTCTCTGCAGTGCCCTCAGTAGTAATCCCCCCCTATGCAGTGCCCCCAATAGTTGACCCCCTATGCATTGCCCCACCTTTTTGACCTTTAGTGACCTCCTATATAGCAACAGGCATATTGCCTGTATTTATGCCACGGGCCTAGTGCCCGACAACCCTGGTGGTCTAGGGAGGAGCAAATAATGGTGGCCAAAGGCCGCCTACCCACATGGTGTAAGAGGCTGCAGGGGGGGGGGATCTTCGATAGCTCTTTTTCTTCCCACCCCCACCCCCGCAGTCTGCTTTGGTCCTCAGCTTCATACTTCTGCCTCTGGCCCATCCTGGCCAGCGGTGCCGCCTTTTCCTTTCTTCCCTCTTGATCACGCCATCTTCTGGCCTCTTGCCCGGCCGCCAGAACTGTTGCCACGCTTCTCTGCTCTTCAGGAGGTCTTCTCTCCTCCTCTCCACCGTCGGTACTGAAGTTTCCTGCATAGCCGCGTCTAATTCAAGATGCCGTGAGTGGGCGGGGCTATGATGCAGCGAGCCACGATTGGCTCGTCGCGTCTGCCTCCTATTGGCTACTGGACTGCGAGCCGTGTTTGGCTAGCGGCCAGTGGCAAACAACCGCTGCCGACCGCCGCTACTTGGCTTCTGGGCAGCGAGCTCCGCTTAGCTTGCATCCGGAGCCAAGCTACTCCCGCCGCCACTGGTGGAAGGGACCAGGCGGTCCCTTCACCAGGTACCCGCCACACTGGCTTACCCGGCCGCTGGGAACAAACACACTATCCCAGCGCCGGACATGGATGCTGTGCCAATATAGACAGCTACCACTGACACCGCGCATATGGACCCGATTACACAGCAGTGCCCTGATTTTGCAACATAACTGTTATATTGCATCTAGTGTCTATTAGCAGAGTATCGCAGAGTAGGACATTGAGGTCTATAACCTATTAGTGGAATACAGTGGATGATGTGACTGGGAAGTACATTGGTGTTATTATATTTGTCCAGTTGGAATACAATACAATACACTAGGCCACAGTGTATAATGGTGTTAAGTGCATTTCACAGTATAATGGTTCAGGTGGCAGTTAGTTCACACGTGGTACAGCTTAACCAGTTCTAAGATTTATTTAACCAGGTAGAACAGGTAGCATAGAGATACATTGGTGAACAGGTATAGTAACTGTATGGAGCAGCCTGGAGTGCAAGAGTATTGCTGGGTGATGTAGTGCACCAGGTGGTAAGATGACAAACACCCTGTTGGTCAGTGGCATTATTAACTCCTGTATAAGTGGTGCCGGTATGTAGTACTGGCGGTGTCTGTAGATATATGTAACGCTATTTATCTGTGGGAGTCTTAGAGGACACGTCCGTCTATGTGGAACGCTGGGGAGGAAACACGTGTCAATAGGGCTGAGCGCTCCTTATCCAAAAATGTCAACCTTGACACACAAAATAAAGGTATGTATAGCATAAAGAGAGGGAACAGAATAGTTAGAATGATATATACAGAATAGTTAGAATGATACAGTATATAATGGTTATTGGAGTTTGAGACTTCCTAGAGTAGTTCATAGAATTGTAATGAAAGAATAATCCCTGCAAAATAGGTATTATTGCAAAGTTATGTCTTTAGATCTCAATTATAAAAATAAATAGAGAGATATTTTTTCTTGACTCTTAAAAAGCAATTTTTAAATGTTTTGCTTTTCTTTCTCAATGTTTTATTATGGTATAAAGATTCATAACAGTATCAAAAAGCCTAACTCTCTTACAGTATGCCATGTGTTACTCTTAGGGTCTTAATGTAACCAAAAGGTTTTTTTTGGCCTTGTTGAAAAATGAGCTGGCAACCTCAATGAACTCTACTTTAGTGGGTTCTATATTTAATAGTGATCTCTGCAGCATGTGCCAAAGTGACCTGAATTATTTCATGTTTCTAACATTCAGTATGCTTTGGTTGGTACCTTTGCATATACAAATATTCATTTTGTTCTGTGGTTTCTATAAGTTTTAATGTTTTAATATAATAGTTTCATTTTTTTTGTTAAATATTATGGATATATATTACCCTTTTATAGTAGTTTAATGAAATGTTAGTGTTATGAACATTTGTTATATATAGGTAGAGATGTAGCAAACCCTGGAGAAAGATAAAGTGGAAATAAAGTACTAACCAATCAGCTTCTAACTGATATTTTACAGGATGTGTTTAAAAAATGACAGAAGCTGGTTGGTACGTTATCTCTCCCCAAGGTTTGATACACCTCCCCCATAGTATTGTAACAATTATTACTAAAGGACAGCATAAGCATTATTATCAAATGTAGTAGAAATAGTTGTCACAACACAAGACAAATGTAATCCCTGTTATAGTAGTTAGAACTCAAGAGTACAATCCAGGGGTTAAAGTTGATTAAAACAAATTCACTGATAGCAAACTTTTAATATTCAGAAGGCATTACAACTTACAATGGTAGGCATACCTCCCAACATATAGGAGTCTAAATTCGGGACACCTTGAAAAAGGAGTACAGCCTTGCAGGATGGGGGAGGGACCTCATGGTACGCCCCCATTTCTATAACTCTGGGTGTGTGCCCACTATACACACTGCATCTATTCACACGCTGGAGAGAGAGTGTTCTCCCCAACTTTTCCCCACTGTGGGATACTGTCACCCACGGGTGGGACAGTACCCGAAAAGCAGGTCTGTCCTGCCCAAAGTGGAATGGTTGGGGGGTATGATGGTAGGGTTCAGAGTAGAACATAATTAATAAATGACATGTTTCATACATCTGTGGTAAATTATAGGTATAAAGAAAGTCAGTCCTCATCCATCTGAAAACCCTCATAACTGATAAATGAACACTTCACATTGGAGTAGGGAGATCTATTGTTACCAATTCGGAGTTGAACACAAACCGACTGCAATTTAATTTACATTGCATACACTGATTTAAATGCAGATATTCAGAGATCTACACATCTAAGCAACCTAATCCATTCATCATTACTAGGGCCCGATATTATTAGGAGCCTAATATACAGCAAACTCTAAAAAAAAAAACTGAAAGTATTCGTAGTTAGCATGTGGGAACTTATATCATTCGTTTCCCAGAGCCCCACTACTTCCGATGGAAAGGAGTGTCATGTTGCAAACATGGATCCGATCAGATCCCTCCACCCATGCCATCCTGCTCCATGCTCATGAATGAACTGTGACCATGCATGTGCACTAACACTTCCCAGCAACTAAAAGTTACACCGCTACTAATTAATGGCATAACAGCAGGTGTTAGGGATCATGGGGACAGCTGCTTCAGAAGTTAAGTATCCATCAACAAATTATTTGCTGGCATCGTTATAATGTATGAAGTATAATTTGCATTTCCATCCAACAAATGCATTCAAGTCACATAGTGATGATGACAGCATCATTATTAAATTTGCTTACAGGGGTAATGCTGTCATTGTACCTGAACAAATATTTTTCTTGTTTTTTTTTTTTGTTGTGAATGAGGGAGGCTTGCTAGTAATGCATTTTCAGGTAATCACACAATCTTGAATGCGTTTTTGCTGAAAAATGGAGAGAACAATTGATCTCAATAAAAAAAACTAATTAGGGGCGTGGCCTGGAGGTCCGGAGCAGGAGACGTGCCGCTGGCGAGCTCCGGCAATTAACTGTTCTAAACACAGTTTTGGGTGACTCTAGCTTGTGCCCTTGTGGTCACGCCAGGTGGGGAAGCTTCCCTACACTTACTTGGCTCTCCCTAACAACCGCGGTGACTGTCATCTGGTGATCACGGCTGGGGCCCAGTTTATTAATAGTTTATTAATAGAAGCTGTGGCCTGTATTTGGCAATGGGTCCTGGTCGGGAACTGCCGAGCCCCGCGCATGGAATTAGATCAGCGTCTGTGTTTCCAGGAGGGTACCCCTACCTGACTGAAGTCCAGGGAGCAGGTGTTGAGCCACTATAGTCTGAGGGGACCTTGTGGAGAGTGGGGCAGTTTTGTGTCTGCCTCACTGCAGTGCTGCTTCAGCGGCCATCTTTTAAGCTAACCCACTGAGAATAACTCCTGTGGCTGACAATATATCAAGCTTTGGCAAAGTGTGGACACTTTATATGTAATTTTACTACTGGAACCTTTATTGTGGAAACAAAGAAGGGTCTCCTTCATAAGTGACTGCACCATTATTCAAGTGTTTTCTACTTAAACGACCAGTGCTGTTTCCTGCAGCCATTGTTGATATGTAGTTGATTGTTCTATATATGTCTCCAGCTGTCTAACCAATGGCCGAAATTATGATTGGGAATTGGAGCCATTGTGTGATTGTAGTATTTTACTGCTGTTGCTCCAGCTTAGCATATTAGTGCATTGTGTGTTATGGCTCCTAAGTGGCATAAGATAGCTAAACCTGTATCCAGGGTAGCTTTTTTCAAACCATCACCATAATCTGTCAAGTCTGGGAGTTCCGATGTCTCAGCCACCAAGTCGGGGTCCACCACATCTCATAATACTGCTGTTACTTAATTTCCTCCTTCTGGATCTTCTCAGCTGCTAGTTAGTAATAGTGAAGCTCTGACAGTGGGCACTATGAAAGCGCTTCTGTCTCAGTTTAAGGAAGATGACGCAGCTGAGTTATAGCACCACCCTTCAGGCTTGTCAGCAATCTATAGATGACCTTGGGGGTCGGACTGATCACCTAGAGATGAAGATGGGTGAGGTGGTGGGCTCACACAATGACCTAATTACTATGCATGATGCCTTGCAGACTGAATTGGCAGCTCTTAAGGATAAAATCAGTGATCTGGAGGATAGATCCCGCTGAAACAACCTTAAACTACGAGGCGTGTCTGGGAATATTTCAAACAGTAGTCTCAAATGACTTTGCGGTTGCTCGTTTTAGAAAACTCCTACCTACAGTACAGTCTTTGGACATCCTTATTGATCACATACATAGACTCCCCAAAGCCAAAAGGGCTCCGGAGGGCGTACCTAGAGATGTGTTAATGATATTACATTATTTTCATATAAAGGAGACTGAGGCTCTACTAAAAGCTGCTCATCCGTATGAGGGGTCTGCGGAGATATTAGTACATCTCTTTAGCTATCTGGTGATCTCTCTCAGGCTACATTTGCTGATAGATGCTTCAACCTATCACTTCTGCATTAAGGAAAGCTGGCATCCTATACTGCTGGGGTTTCCCTACAAAGTTACTGATATCACGCAATGGCTCCAAGGTAACTATCACCACTTTGGAGGAGGGTGAAAAGATCCTCTCCGAGTGTAATGTCAGTGGGACTTCTCCGAGATCTTCGCCTGATCGTGGAATTCAGCAGGACTGGTCCACGATTGGTTAATAATTATTTGTTCTTCCCTTTTTGCCTGTGTTCTGGTTAATCTAGAGCGCTAGCTCACATGCATATATATTATACCTTACTTTAGTACAAGTCCTGTATTATATGTATGTGTATGCTAATTGTTCAGAATAGAATAATGAGCTCTTTTATGAGCATTACTTTGCTCTTATGTTCATAGGACAAGGGTTATTTTCTTATGTAAAAGATAGTTAGTGTACATTACTTTGCTCTCTTTCTATGATTGAGGGTCGAATAGATTGACATTAGGTCCCCCTTTCTATATATAGTGTGTGTTTTCATACTATGCATATGGTGACGGAACACCGTGCTCCTTCCTGCGTACCCCACTGTGCTGCCATGGTCGGGCAGCCCCTATTGGCTTCAAATGTGGCCATTTCAGTTTTCTTTTATGTAGGTTTCGTTTTTTCCTTTTTTTCTTTTATCTTCTCTGATGTTTGGGTGTCACAATTATATGTATTGTAATCTCTTTATTATAACATGGTAAATATAGTCTCCATAAATGCAAAGGCTCTTAATATACCTCATAAGAGGAGACTTGCTTTGAATTATTTTCCTAAATTGAAGGCCCACATTGTTGCAGTACAAAAAACGCATTTTCAGAATTCGGCTTCCCCTGTCTTCTCCAATGATAAATTTCCCTATTGTTACACTTCCGCTAAAAAAGCTAGAGTTGCTATTCTTATTTCTAGACAGTGCCATTTTGATATTTTAGAGCAACATTCAGAAGCCAGTGGTAGATACCTGATTTTAGTAGGCCGTTTAGAAGGGGTTGTTGTAACTTTAGTTTCTATATATGCCCCCAATTCTTGACAACTGTAATTTTGTAGGAAATTTTGTTCATCTCTCCAGAAACACAGTAAGGGGGCTGTGATGATAATGGGCGATTTCAACATGGTTCCCGACCCTTTGCCCCTCCTCGTTTATGTCAACATGCAGAGTTTGTTAGGGGCTTTTGCCATTTACTTGCAGAATATGAATTGTATGATGTATGGAGAGTTAACATCCAAATGAAAGAGATTATTCTTTCTTCTCACATGTGCATAATTCATATTCTAGAATCAATTTAGTCTTGTCTGAATTTTAGTTTATCGTCCATTAGTAAAATAGATATTCTGCCTATGTTTTGGTCAGATCACTCCCCTATTTTTGTTACTTGGATTGTCACAAATAGATGTGTAACTCCTGGCCCTTGGATACTTGGTAGATACACATTTTCTCAGCTTGAGGCTCATCAGAGAGACCTCTGTATTTAACTTCTGGTGCTCTCTGAATGTTGTGGCCCGCGGCTCAGCCATACAGGTAGCTGCTAGGCTTAAAAAGGCTAAGGTGGACGGAATTGGAAGATGCTGCGAACAAACTGGAAGCAACTCACAAATATGATCCGAATAATAAGGCTCTATATAAAGAATTACTTTTAGCTCATTAAAAGATAAACGTAGTCTCTTTGCAGGAAGTCCATATATAGCCCGTCTTAATCAAAAGTTTTACGTTTATGGGAATCGTGCCTCTAGATTATTAGCCCACAAATTGAGAGGGAGTAGGGCATGCGAACGTTTACAGAATATTTATAACACAAAAGGGGTCAAAACTACAGACCCATATGATATAGCAAACACATTTGCAGACTATTATGCCAGACTATATAACCTCGGGGCAGATCCACATACTTCTCAACCTACAGTTGAGAGTATTAATGAATTTTCGAAGGATGTTAATTTGCCTACCCTCACCTTAGATTATTGTTTGGCCCTGGGGGCTCTATGTTCAGTTGAAGAGGTTGGAAAAGCTATTGATGCTATGCCTATGGATGATGCTCCTGGGTCTGATGGCTACCCATCAGACTTTTATAAACCTTTCAAGTAGGATCTTGTGCCAGTATTGGCATCGGTGTTCAACAAAGCTACTGAGAAGGGGTTACTTCATAAAGAAATGCTGGAGGCGCAAATTACTGCCCTTCCCAAACCAGGCAGGCCCCCTACTGAGGTCCAGAACTATCGCCCTATCGCTTTACAGAACACAGGCGTCAAGTGGTTTGCTAAATTGGTTGCTCTTATGCTCGGCCCTTTACTACCTTCTCCGATTAATTTAGATCAGGTGGGGTTTGTTATGGGGCATCAGTCACCACACAACACCCGTCGAGTTATTAACATCATGGTGCTATGTGAACGCACTAAAGTTCCTCTGCTAATTCTCTCCTTAGATGCGGAGAAGGCCTTTGTCAGGCAACACTGGGGCTACCTTCAGGCCATTCTTAGTCGTTTTGGGTTTCATGGTAAGATTTTGGATTCTATTTTGGCTTTGAACTCAGCTCCGTCTGCCAAATTATTAATTAACGGATGTCTTTCCTCATGTTTCAATATTACCAGTGGAACCAGGCAGGGGTGTACCCTCTCCCCATTAATTTTTGCATTGGTGATTGAACCTCTAGCTGAGAAGGTAAGGGCTGCGGAATCTATTCGGGGTCCAAAAGTGGGTCACACTACCCATAAGATATGTTTGTTTGAGGATGATATTTTGCTATGTTTGCTGCACCCACTAGATTCTCTTCCTTCTCTTCAATTTATTTTAGAGGTCTATTCCAAGGTTTCCTTTTATAAACTCAACACCAATAAAACTGAAGCCTTCCATTAAATATTTATAATGATACCTTGAAGTCACTTATGGTGTCCTATAAATATGGTTGGCAATCTTGTTTCCTTAAATTTTTGGGGGTTCATTTTGCCAGGGAAAAAGATTTAATTGAATGTTATTACAATGTTCTCCTTAAGGTTTTCGAAAGTTTTATAAAAGACTAGATGTCCTATGAAATCTCTTGGCTGGGTAGGATAGCCGTCTTTAAAATGGTACTATTACAAAACTTTTATATTTATTCTGTACAGTCCCTAGATTGATACCTAAGTCCCTATGCAACAGATTTTATAAGGTTGTTGTTAATTATGTTTGGAAGGAAGGCAAACCAAGAATTACGAGGGGTACTTTGTCATTGCCTAAACTGGATGGTGGGGTAGCCTTTCCTGATTTAGAGAAATATCAATATTCTTGTCTTTTGAGCCAGGTAAGAGATTGGTTTGCGAAAGACATCCCTAAATCATTGTGTATCATTGGAGGCAGACATGGCGAAACCATTTGCCCTCTCTGATTTATTGTGGTATTGTCTCGATCAGCCCAATCCACCATTTTAGCATGGCATAATTATGTGTCAGCTGGTAAGGATGTTACTCTATCAGCACCAGCCCTGTCACTATTATATATAGCCTCTTTAATTGGAAATATTCAGCTAAAATCGTCGTCTGGAAGTGGAATCAGTTCTTCAGGGGATGTTGTGTCGGATACTGGAGTAGTTTCCTTTTCTGACCTTCAGTGTAAGTACAATATCCCCAGGAATTATTTTTATAAGTATTTACAGGTGCGTCATTGAATTCAAAGTTTCTTCCTTTCCTCAACATCACATCAGACTCTAACAAGCAAATGTAAATAAGTGTAGTGGTTGCACAAAAAAATTAGCTGCTCAATAAATGGTAACTGGTAAAATAAACAAAAAACGAGCGCTTTTGTATATATATATATATATATATATATATATATATATATATATATATGTAAACCACAATATAATTGTTACAAATTTAATAGAATGATATTCCTATTGACATATCTCCTCATATACCATGTGTAGTTTATAGCTCTTTTATGAACAAGTCGTGTGGAGTGGAGATATCAGTAGGTAGCCGGGTGATTGCGGGAACTCGGCAAATACTATCCCTAATCTTACCCTAGAAACCGCCCCTCCAGTGTCTGTAATCAGCTGTTCGGACGAGTAGTCTTGTGGTGCTGCGGCGGCGTTCTCACTCTATTCCTTCGACTTGAGTGCTCTGTGCCTCTCCTTTCAGGGGTCAGTAGCATCCTGCTTTTTCAGGGGGAGAGTGGATCGGGGGGCACACAGCTCCGTCACCAACGCGATTCGTAGAGTATGTACTTTTTCAAGGATAATGTCACTTATCATGGGCAGTCCTTTTATTCCTGTCTCCGTGATTCATTTAAAAAAAAAACTTTATTAGTGTAACAATTAAAATTGACACAGTGTGTCAAGTGCTGTTATATTGTAACAATTAGTAATCAATAAAACTATACTAGAAGTATGTTAAAATTGTATGTTTTCTTATAAATAAAAATAAAAATATATAAAAAGAAAAAATATAGATAGATAGATAAAATATGATTCAATATCAATATTGAGACCTTGTTGTTTAAGAGTTTTTAATAAGAAAATCCATTTGCTTTCTTGTTTTTTTTTAGCTCCTTCACTATATCGCCCCCCCTCCAGTTTGCTGTGACTTTTTGAATTCCTATAAATTTAAGCCCTGAGGGTTTTTTATGTGCTTCTAAAAAGTGCTTGGAAACACTATGCATGGTAAGGCCTTTTTTTATATTATTTATATGTTCCGCGATGCAAGTTTTTATTTTTATTTTAGTTTGATCTATATATTTTAGTCTACATGGGTATATTAAAAGGTAAATAGCAACTTCGGTGTTGCAAGTAATATGATCAGAAATATAAAATTCCCTTTAATTTGATGAGAATGATGTAATTGATGATGTGGAGCGGTCTTCTTTTTTTTAGATTCCTGCACCCTTTACAGTCTAGGCATCTGTGAAAACCCTTATTTAATAATTTCTCGTTATTAATTTTTCCTACTGGGATATAACTGGATGTTAGTTTTTGCCTCAGGTTACTTGCTTTCTTATAAATAACCTTAGGTTTTTTTGGGATCATGGTTTTCAGATCTTTGTCCAATGCAATGCTTATGTAACATTTCTTCAATAAGTTTATTGTTATAATTATATTGTGTGAGAAATGCCAGTTCAAAGTTGTTTTTTCTCTATTTCTGATTATTGAAGAAATGTTACATAAGCATTGGCATTTATTGGAATTGGTCGAAGATCTGAAAACCATGATCCCAAAAAAAACCATATTTCTGATCATATTACTTGCAACGCCGAAGGTGCTATTTACCTTTTAATATGGCCATGTGGACTAAAATATATAGGTCAAACTAAAAGAAAAATAAAATCTTGCATCACGGAACATATAAATAATATAAAATGGCCTTACCATGCATAGTGTTTCCCAGCACTTTTTAGAAGCACATTTAAAAAACACCACAGGGCTTAAATTTATAGGAATTCAAAAAGTCACAGCAAACTGGAGGGGGGGGGGGCGATATAGTGAAGGAGCTAAAAAAAGCAAGAAAGCAAATGGATTTTCTTATTAAAAACTCTTAAACCACAAGGTCTCAATATCGATATCGAATTGAGTGTATTTTTAGAATAGTATTTTATCTATATTTTTTCTATTTATATACTTTTATTTTAATTTATATGAATGCATACAATTTTAACATACTTCTAGTATACAGTAGTATTATTGATTACCACGATTACTAATTGTTACAATATAACAGTACTTGACACACTGTGTCAATTTTAATTGTTACACTACTAAAGATAAAAAAAAAAAATCATGGAGACAGGAATAAAATGACTGCCCATGATAAGTGATGTCATCCTTGAAAAAGTACATAAAAGTACTAAAGTAAAAAGTACATACTGTACGAAACGCGTTGGTGACGGAGCTGTGTGCCCCATGATCCATTCTCCCCCTAAAAAAGCAGGACGCTACTGACCCCTGAAAGGCGAGGCACAGAGACCCCTAGTTGAAGGGATAGAGTGAGAATGCCACCGCAGCACCACAAGACTACTCGTCCAAACAGCTGATTACAGACACCGGAGGGGAGGCTTCTAGGATAAGACTAGGGAATAGCATTTGCTGACTTCCCACAATCACCAGGCTACCTACAGACCACACCACTTGTTCATAAAAGAGCTATAAACTACACATGAGGAGATACGTCAATAGGAATATCATTCTATTACATTTGTAACAATTATAATGTGGTTTACACACACACATATATATATATATATATATATATATATATATACAAAAGTGCTCTTTCTTTGTTTATTATCACATCAGACTCTGCCTGCATATATTTTAGAGCAGTTTCCATCTTCTAATCATAAGGGGGACATTACATGGTGGTATAATTCCAAAATAAAGGAAGGCAAGTCTTGTAAATTAACTTGAGTGGTTCACTCAAGTGGTTCAAGTGGAATGAGTATAGGAGAGAGCAGGGCCGCTTCTCCATGCAGAGCAGGAATTTTGACATAAACCTTACTCTTCTTCAATCCCATTTCTGATGCTTAATCTACTGTAGTCTATTGTAAACTCAGTTATATGCTGTATTAGTTTGTATTACTGTATGTGAGATGTATTTCATTGAAGGACTTTGTCTTATATATTTGTACACCCATTTCCCCTTTTATATTTCTCTGGCCTCCTTTTTTTTATTTCTGTACCCCTTTGTATATATATATTTTTTTTTTAAATTCAATAAAAATTTATTGGGGAAAAAAAAACCTAATTGAGTACATATGCAAAGTTTTACTAATATTTAAAAGTTGTGTATAGCTCTATACCAGTAGCATATGCCAGAGGTTTACGCCATCAGATATGTTTCTATCCAATTTTTTTAAAACTTTTGTTTTGATAGCAAAATATGCATTTGCTGTTCTGTTTTACATTAAAAAAAACTCAGATAAAAATTGATACAAAAAAATTGATAAAATATGCCCACGAGATCATATAATATATGCAAAATCGTGTAAGGTGCTTGTGTTTCACTAAAGATAAAAAAAAAAATATGCTAAACTTCAACCAAATATAATAAAAAAATATATCTTTACTAAATAAAATAAATATAACCATGCAACATAAACAACACAAATTTGTATTAAAAAATACCCATGGATGCTGACTCTTTCAAATATAGAGATATATGTCTGTCAGTATAGATCATTAATTTTCTTTTTGAGTTTATAAAATATATGCACAATCAATGAAAAAAGAACATATAGGGCCTGATTCTTAGGGGGAGATGTACTAAGCTCTGGAAAGTGATACATAGTAGAGTGATAAAGTACCAGCCACTCAGCTCCTAACTGTCATGTTACAGGCTGTTTGAAAAATGACCATTAAGAGCTGATTGGCTGGTAGTTTATCACTCTAGACTTTATCAATTTAGAGATTAGCACATCTGCCCCTTAGTCAGAGACAGCCTGCTTATTAGTGCAAGAATCCACTTTTGTATAGTATAAATCCATGCAATCACTATCTGCAGCCACAGCCATAATCATTAGTATGGGCACTTAAACCAGCCCCAATGTGGGTGGAAATATTCATCTGAATTAGATGTCCCATTTCTGTCTGCATGGTATGATCAAGCAAAGGTGTTGGCTTACAAGCCCACGACACTCCCACAAACCAGAAGAGTATGTCGAGTAGGGATGAGTGGGTTCAGTTCCCAGAGAACCGAACCCACCCGAACTTAATGGATTCGAGTCAGATCCGAGTCGGCTTGAGTTTTCCCGCCTGACTCGGATCTGAAATTGAGGCAAAACATCATCATCCCGCTGTCTGATTCTTGTGGGTTTTGGATTCTATAAAGGTCCTGCGATCGCTACCATTTTTCATTCTGGCTGTCGAGAGTGAAGAGGGATGGAGCTGGGAGCTGTGCTGCTGTGCATACTAGGGCTGGCTACAGTTGTGTTGCTTAATGTCCATAAGGGCTGGCTGTTGTCCATATAGGGGCTGGCTGTTGTTGTGGCTAAGGTTGTCCTGTCCATCCATAGGGGCTCGCTGTCTGTTGTCCATATATAGGGGCTGGCTGCAGGGGCAGATCTATACTCCTGCTTTAGGGGGGGCAGTGTGTGTGTATATGCAGTGGTGGCAAGGATGTGCTTGCTACTGCATCGGCGATCCGTCCATCATCTTGGATCCCGAATTGGGGCACAGGGAGTGAGGTACGTTTCGCCTGGGTCCTCAGACTCTTCATTAATCCAGTTTTAGTCACCTGTAGGAGGAGGACCTTGTGTGTCATATCAGGGACAGGATAGACCAAGTAGAGCCCAGGGCAAAATGTCCTTTTGGTGCCCCACTTAAAAGGACAAAAAAATCAATACTGTATTTGTGTGTACTAAATAAAAACTCACCTTACCTATATGGTGGTTTCTCGGCAATGGGGAACATCTGAAGAAATTGATCCTCCATAGGCAGACAATGTCCTCAATCAGTAATCACTATTCATGTTGAAGATCACATGGTCTGGAAGATGCCTGTTCGTGTAGGAATATAACCAATGTCATCATTGTACAACAGAAGTTCAACCAGAAATGTGCCCCCTGTGTCCCCTCCAGCCCCCTGCCCCATGTTCCATCCAGCTTCCACCCTTCTATGTCCCCTCCAGTCCCCTGTCATTCCACCCTCCAGTCCTCTGTGTACCCCACAGCCCCCATCATTCCAACCTCCAACCACTTTTCATTCTAGCCTTAAGCCCTGTGTCCCCTCCAGCCACCTGTCATTCCAGCCTCCTTTTGCCTCCAGCCCATCATCATTCCAGCCTTAAGCCCTCTGTGTCCCCTCCAGCTACCTGTAACTCCAGCCTCCAGTCCCCTCCAACCCCTCATCATTTTAGCCATTCAGCCCTCTGTGTCCCATCCAGCCACCTGTCATTCCAGCCTCCTGTCCACTACAGCCCCTCATCATTCCAGCCTTCAGCCCTCTGTGTCCCCTCCAGCCACATGTCATTCCAGCCTCCTGTCCCCTACAGCCCCTCATCATTCCAGCCTTCAGCCCTCTGTGTCCCCTCCAGCCACATGTCATTCTAGCCTCCTGTCCCCTCATCATTCCAGCCTTCAGTCCTCTGTGTCCCATTCAGCCCCCTGTCATTCAGCTTTCAGCCAGTGGTGTCCCCTCCAGCCAGCTGTCATTCCAGCCTCCAGCCCCGTGTCCCTTCCAACCACACAACATTCCGGCCTCCTGTCTCCCCTATAGGCCTCTGTCATCCTGTCCACCCTCCAGGCCCCTGTCACTCCAACCTCCAGCTCCGAGTGACCTCAACAACCAATCAGCTCCCCAGCCCCCTCCAACTTACCTTCATTTCAGCAGCTGGACTGCTTCTTTTTTTTTTGAGCTTGGAGTCCTGCTGCTCCAACCATGGCAGCCAGGGTAGTGTGCACTGCCTGCTCCTCAGGCATTTCCTCTTCCTGAGTACTTGTCCCTGCATAGAGCCAGCTGGATCAAGGGGGCATGGCCTAATCGTGGGTCCGTGGCCACATCCACTTATGGGGAAAAATTATTTTTTCAGTTGTTTTACTGGATCCACCACTGGCTGGCTGGCTGTTATCCTGTCCATAGGGGCTGGCTGTAGACCTTAGGGGCTGGCTGTTGTCCATAGGGGCTGGCTGTTCTGCTGTGTTGTCCAGAGGGTGCTCTGTCCATAAGGGGTGCTCTTCACCCCCAGTGTGAAAAAAAAACAAAAACTATTTCTTTGTGTGCATGTTAGCCACACCTGTCATCAACGTAGGTGCGCAGGGGTGCTGTGCTGCTGTTTATCAAGGGGCTGCTGCCTCTTTCAGTGGTGCTCTTCACCCAACCCCAGTGTGAAAAAAAAATTTTCTATGCATTTTAGCCACACTTGTCAACAACATAGGTGTGCAGGGGTGCTGTGCTGTGTCGTTCATCAAGAGACTGCTGCCTCATTCAGGTGCTCTCACTCCCAAGTGCCAAAAAAAATTAATTAAATTAATCAATCAATCTTTTTTTGTGTGTGTCAAGGGTGCTGCCTGTGTCGTTTATCAAGAGGCTGCTGCCTCTTTCGGGTGCTCTCCATCCCAAGTGAAAAAAAAAAAATAATTCAATCAATCAGTCAATCAATCTTTTTTTTGTGTGCGTCAAGGGTGCTACCTGTGTTGTTTATCAAGAGGCTGCTGCCTCATTCAGGTGCTTTCCCTCCAAAGTGCCCAAAAAATTAATTCAATCAGTCAATCAATGTGTTTTTTTTTTCTGTGTGTGTGTGTGTGCGCGCGCGTTTTTCTCGTAGAATTTGTATTTCATTTTGATGGACATCATCTTTTCAACATATTGGGGAAGTAGTCTCAGGCCTAAGGATACTGGATTTCAATTCTGCGACACCCCTTTTAAACGCAAAATATTATCAAAGGAACACAAACTTCTTCCTCTCTTGTCCCTGGATCCTAGTCAGCGTCTCTTGGTCACACGATAACGGGTAGCAATCTCTCAGCATCGAAGGCTTGCAGGCAAGACTGCTTGTGGCCACTATCCACCCTTTGCTGAGATATAGATATCCGTGTATATATTGTGTGATTAGGTACGTGACTTCACTATGAGCCCCCAACTAAGGATACTGGATTTCAACCTGTATATGCACCTACCTATACCTTCTAAACCCTGCCTATAAACCTCTAAAATTGACGCTATTTGCGTACGCAGTCACACAGTAAAATAAAGACTTTAGACCTTGAACATGTGTTCCAAAGCACAAAGTATTATTCAAGTAAAGTACAGTCAGTTACACGCTGTTATCTAAGTACAATTTAGTGCAAAGAATTATACAGACCTAAGATACAGTCATACATACGCACGCGCTCTGGACCAGATACCGGCATCAGCAGAGAAACCTCCGTCAATCAGCAAGAAGACTAGAAACCCAGGGTCAGAGCACACATATTTATACCCCCCAGAAATAGGCAACACAATAGAGGAGTTTGTTGCTGATCCCATTGGTTCCCAGTGCGGGTGCATTTGTGACAGGGCATTTAACAGGTTGGTTCAAATGGACACAGAACAGCCTCTAACAGCTTGTTGCCTCCTCTATATCCCCTGCATGCAAATCTAGGCTGTTGGTTTCACAAAATACATTTTGGTGCTTTATATCTCTACGGTCCATAAGTTGAGAATGCATGTTGCGATCTTCACACCGATGATACCGGGAAGCTGTTGAGAAAGTGCAGATCAGTATAATATCAAACACGGCTTACTTATCATGTAATAAACCTTAGATACCAAAATAGTCTTTATTTCACAGCATTTGTAATAAATGAATAAAACTTGGATCTTTTACTTTATAGCTATGGAAGCTTTTGTGCAAGTGTGCATTATGTAAGTATTAGGGATATGGGAAAAGATGCTAGTTAGGCTTATCTGATTTGGGGCAGATGTGCATGCATGCAGCTAATAAACAGCGTTCGCGTGCAGGATAGTGTGCATTTGCTACTGAGCGTCATGTTAGCAGTGCAACTGTGTGTAATGTGCGGTGTTTATGCATGAGATTCTATCTATGATGGACTTAACATATATATATATATATACACACACACACACGCACACACATATCTCATTCCTTACTAACAGTTTCAAACTGCAATGCAAATGTTTCAAATAAAAATGAGACAACACCTCCGCGCAACCCAGCAGTACCCTTCAACAGGACCCGGAGCGTCACCTAACACTCACAATACACAATGAGAAACCATACAAAAGGGAACCCAGAGGGGAGCGATGCACACTAAATTTGATGGATGGAGAACTAGAACATACAATGAGAGCAAACAAAAACACACAAAATCAAAATAATATATCGAAAAAATATACAAAAAATGAAAAAAATTCCACTGTACTGTTTGAAAAGGTTATACAGTCCTTAGTCCTCAGTTCCTCTGAAGTTCCGTCAGAATCCCTCCGTGACGAGGAACATATAGGAGAAAAAAAGATAAAAACAACCAATGTGTAAACCCGTATGGTGTATAGAAATGTTGTATCCACATGTGTCACCCTCCAAGTTCATAAGAGGGTGGCCAGGTCTATCCAATATGTGTGGTGGGTATCTTCTATGTATATCTCATTCTTTAACCTCCCCTCAATAGTAAATAATGGGGAGCGTACCCCACTTACTCCGTGATCAATGTGTGGAAGTACATCAAGGTTTCTTTTAACTTGTAACAATATTAGAAATGAACCTCTATATACCCCTGCCTATACCTTCTGAAAACCTTCCTATAAACCTCTAAACACAATGCTAATTGCGCATGCAGTATGACCGCAAATAAAGACAGGAGTGGAATCTGTGGTTCCAACGCACAAGTATTATTCAGGTAAAAGTACAGTCAGTTACACGCAATCTATACATACATAATTTAGGCATAAAAAGGAAATAATACAGACCCAAGTACAGTATACATACGCTTGCACCTCCGGACCCAGAGATAGACCTCAGACTAGAGACCCCTAGTACATACAACCTTCAGCATGGACTCCTAAACCAGTATATGGGCACATGTATTTATTCCCCCCAGACTAAAGCAGGACAAAGGGGAAATTTCCTGCTGATATCATTGGTTCCCAGAGGAGAAGCATATGTCACAGCACATTTAACAGGTTGTTTCAAATAGACTTTCCCTGCCTCTAACATCCGGAGTCTTTCTGGTAACGCCTCCTGTAACATTTCATCAGCTAAACATTTTGTTTCCTGTAAGTTCTGCGATCCGTAACTTGAGTTTGCATGATGCGATCTCTCCAACGATAACACCGGGATGCTGTAAAAAGCGTATGCATCAGAACGAGACCAAACACACCTTGCTTATCATGTATAATACCTTAGTTATCAAAAACCTTTATTTCTTAGCATTTAAACTAACTTAACCAACTTGAATCATACATTTTGATGCTTATGGAACCTTATGTGTGAATATGAAATGTGTGAGTATTCGGGGTTTGATATAAAGACATATTTAATGTGTGTGTGAGGATAAGTGCCATGTCTCTAACATTTTAGCATGCTGGGCCAGATAGTTCTACATCTCCTGTCAGCAGGCCCTCCCACCTTTCCTGTGTCATTGCAGGAAGCTTGCTTATTTATTCTAGCCAGACCACCCGTAGTGAACAAACACTATGCAGGAAACTTATCTACCCAAGCCAGTTGTCACCTGGCCACTTGCTTCATATGATAATGGTCACAGATGCCTTCGCATGATGCTAATGGTATTATCACCACATGTACTAAAATGTGAGTTTATCTAAAATGGCGCTTAGGCGGCCATTCGCAAAATGGCGTCTTGCGATCACATTTCTAAAATGGAGTCTTGTGGCCAGTCGCAAGATGGCATCGCTGTGATTGAATTTTAAACTGAACTTGTCTTACTCAATTATTCAGCTTCGACAGTCCACCCTTTGATAGCAAACAACATGCTATCACAATCTGTTATATAAATTTATTTTAGGCTTACATTTACATATTATTTAGTGTTATTCTGGGATGGCACAAGGTGTTCCTTAATCCATCAATAATGTGTCTCTGGGTGGGGACATAAAACTACTATTATACGCACACCGCAGATCTTGGGAGATCATGTGACAGGTGTGGGAATGCTCCAGTCTTATAACTGCTGTCTTGAAGGGGAATTTGAGACTTTACATTATCTGAGGTGTTCTATAAATAACATTTCAATAATATCTTCTATGCATGTCTAAATATTATACATTTAAATGATGGTGCTTCCTAGTTCAGGGTTGTAATGCAGTTCTGTATCTACATCGGTATACATATTATCATTTCTGACCACCATCATAATTTCATTCTTTTGTTTTACTCTATTTTTACATTTTCCACACTTCAACACAATAGGAACACACCGGACGCATATGCCAATTATTATGATGACAACCAGTATAAGGATCAAGAAATTGCCTATGCTGGCGATCACTTCCTGGACCCATATGGTGACGGTGTGTTTTTATGTATTCCCAACATTTCAACATGTGTGAGGGTCATACTTTCTGGGACTACTCTTCCCAGATAACACAAACCTTCGGAACTCGGGGGGAGCCATTTATATGCTTTTCTTCCACATATAAAATATACATTATCAGGGAGAACATAAGGAATGGTATGCATCATTATCATTAAACACATTTCCCTTTCAAACAATCCTATCTCAGGCTCTTCCATCTGGTATATGCAAGTTTCTGGTTGTATTATTTTAGCACAATAACCATCTGGTACTTTACCAATCATTTCTTTGGTGGAACTCAATGTATACTGGTACCTAAAATGTTTTCCACTTGATTTAATTGAGCGTAACAGATCATAGTTTATGGACTCATTATCAGCTCTTTGTGAGAAGGTTTTCATCTGATTATTCCCTGTCACTTCCCAACCTCCGGATTTATTGGGGTTGGTTATGTTCAAATATAAAAGTGATCTATCTACTTGGAATTGATAGAGTTTGAAATGAGGTGGTTGGGATGAGAGGAATTTTCCATCCAAAGTTTTCCCTTTTTGTAAATCTAAAATTTCCCTGATATTCAGCGGAAATGGCACCAACCCTACATTATGCTGTCCCTGTGGCACATGTGAATACACCCAGCAATCAGTTTGATTTAACACTTTGCCTACCATGCTGTGATAATCCTCTAAAGGATACCCTCCCCAGTACGGGTTATATTTAGGTTGGCACCGTTGGATACAGTTCTCATCAACTAGGCACCCACAAAACTCACAAATACAGGAATCTTCAGACGATAAACCTCCACACCTTCCCCAAGTATCCGGAATGACAGCTCTCTTAACAATAACAGTACTAAAATTGGTCAGACACTCCCCTGATTGGCATTGCACTCCTCCTTTCTCCACTCCATCAGCACTGCCATCAGCTCCTGTTTCCTCAATTGGTCCCCCATCACAGACACTGGATATTCCCGAACTGACCAGGATGGTGAACACTCTAAAAGAGAATATGAGAATGAACACAGCAGGCCTGTCCATGTTAACAACAAGTCCTGCAAAATTTCTCTCGGTTCAGGTATCTCACTACAACCTTTTTCAATCCTCCCGGAACAAGTTCACGAGTGACAGGTCCACACTATCAGCCTTGTCTCCACCTTGTTTCTCCACCGGTTGATTGACCTTTTTGCAGTGAGTGGAATGGACCCAGGCATCTCTCTCGGCCACCTTCAAAGATGTAGTACTCATCAGCAGCACCTGGTATGGACCTTCCCACCGATCAGTCAAGCAACCTGAACGCAAGAAATTTCTGATCATTACATATTCTCCTGGTTCAACATCATGACAGTTAGTTTCTGGCATATCATTAGACAACAATTAAAATTTCTGCTGCTGTAGCTTTAACTGCCTACTCATTGATATAAGATACTTTACAGTTACCTCGTTGTTACCCTTCAAGTCTTCCTGGGGACTTATAATCAAATGAGGTTGTCTGCCGAATAGTATTTCAAATGAGGACAGATTCAGAGGAAACCTAGGAGTGGTCCTTATGCTATGTATGACCAAAGGTAACGCTTCTGGCCATCCTAGTCCAGTCTCTGCCATGATTTTACTTTGCTTATTTTTAATAGTTCCGTTCATCCTCTCTACCTTGGCACTGGCCTGCGGTCGGTAGGGGGTGTGAAGTTGGCTATTAATACCCATCAGCTTACACATATTTTGAAAAACACGACCTGTGAAATGGGTACCCCTATCACTCTCAATGATTCTAGGGATACCGTACCTGCATACAAATTCCTGAACTATTTTCTTGGCAGTAAACGCAGCAGTATTAGTGGCCGCTGGGTATGCCTCAACCCAGTTAGAAAATACATCTGTGCACACTAGTACATACTTAAGGTTCCTGCAGGGTGGTAATTGGATTAAATCAATTTGTATCACCTGGAAAGGTCCATCAGTCGGTGGAATGTGTTGGACGGTTCGGTAGGGATCGCTTTCCCTATGTTCTTTCTCAAGCAGGTCAGACAGGACATTGCTATCTTCTCTGCTTGTGAAGAAAAACCTAGTGCGCACCAGTATGCCCTCACCAACTTGCACATACCCTGTTTGCCCAGGTGAGTCACACCGTGTGCTGCCTCAGCCAGGCTGGGGTAATATGCCTTGGGAGCTACTGGCTTACCATGTCCGTCCCTCCAGAGCCCAGAGGACTCTTGCCCACACCCCTTGGACTTCCATATGGATTTTTCCTGAATTGAACACAAATTTTGCATCTCAATTAATTTCAGCATATCAATGGTTTGGAATGACATAATTGTTTCAATCGGGGAAGACATTTTTAACCCTGCTGCCCATTTTGCGGCTTCATCAGCTCTGTTGTTGCCCAGTGACACCGGGTCATCCTCACATGTGTGGGCTTTGCATTTAATTACTGCCACTGCCTTGGGCAGTTGGATTGCATCTAAGAGATGTTTTATGTGTCGGGAGTGTGCAACTGGTGTGCCTGCTGCTGTCATAAAATTTCTCAGACGCCATAGAGCCGCAAAATCGTGCACCACCCCGAACGCGTACCTCGAGTCGGTGTAAATGTTAGCAGATTTGCCTGCTGCCAGTTCACATGCTCTAGTCAGTGCTACTAATTCTGCCACCTGGGCTGAGTGAGGAGGACCGAGAGGTTTAGCTTCCATGATGTCTGTGTCATTTACAACAGCATAACCTGTACATAATTCACCTGTGTCTGTTTGTCTATGACAACTCCCATCCGTATAGAAAGTCACATCCACATTCTCTAAAGGTGTGTCATGTATGTCAGGTCTAGCAGTAAAGGTCTGATTCAGATATGTCATACACCTCCCGCCAGCAACTCCTCTCCTTCCACCCTTTGTACATCATGTTGTACATATGGTAGGTATGTTACTGGATTCAGCGTACTGCAACATTTAACAGTAATATTTGCAGGAGCGATTACGGCTAGTTCCCATTTGGTGAACCTAGCCGAGGAGACGTGTCTGGTTTGAGCTGAGTTCAACAGAGCAGATACAGCATGGGGAGTGTAGACAATCATATCATGGCCCAATACTACGTCCTCACTTTTACTCACCAATAAAGCGGTAGCTGCTACACTTCTCAAACAGGTGGGGAGTGATCTTGCTACCGTGTCCAATTGGGCACTGTTGTATGCTACGGGCCTACTGGCATCACCATGTTTTTGTGTAAGGACACCTGCAGCACAACCATCGGCTTCCGTACAATATAAATCAAAAGGTTTTTCATAATCGGGTATTCCCAATGCAGGAGCTTTTGTCAGGCTATCCTTAAGATTAAGAAAAGCCTGTTCTGATTCCTCAGTGTGTGTGACACGATCGGGCTTTGAGGAAGAGACTAGTTCCTGTAAAGGCAAGGCCAAAATAGAAAAACCTGGGATCCACATTCGGCAATATCCACACATTCCCAAGAAGGTACAAATTTGCTGTTGATTCTGCGGCAGTGTCATGTTTTGTATGGCCTGGATTCTATCATTTGTGAGATGTCGTAACCCCTGGGTTAGGCAGTGTCCCAAATATTTTACTCGGTGCTGGCATGGCTGTAACTTGTCCTTTGCCACTTTGTGTCCTGTATGAGAGAGATGAAGTAACAAAAGTTTAGTATCATTCACACATGACATAAAAGAGTCAGAACATAGCAATAAATCGTCCACATATTGAATTAGAACTGATCCATTGGCAGGTTGAAAAGCTTGTAAACAGTCATGCAATGCCTGGGAGAAAATACTGGGGCTGTCTATGAAACCTTGGGGCAATCATGTCCATGTATATTGCACACCTCTGTATGTGAATGCGAATAGGTACTGACAGTCAGGGTGGAGAGGCACAGAGAAGAAAGCAGAACAGAGGTCAATGACAGTGAAATGGGTTGCATTTGGTGGGATCTGCATCAGGATGACAGCTGGATTTGGCACTACAGGGAATTGGCTCTTATTAACACCTCTAAGGCCTTGCACCAGCCTATAACCCCTCCCACCACTCTTCTTTACTGGAAAGATGGGACTGTTGGCTACACTAGCTGTACGAACTAAAATTCCCTGTTGCCATAATCGCTCGATTATTGGAAACACCCCTAGTTCTACTTCCTGTTTTAGTGGGTACTGGGGAATTTTTGGAGCTTGCCTACCGCTTTTTAAGTTTACCATTACCGGGCTTATGTTTGCCATTAATCCAGTGTCCTGTCCATCTTTCGTCCAAAGGGAATCTGGAATTTGGGACAACATTTCATCTACTTGTGATGGATTTTCTTTTAAAACGGTAGAGTGATACATTATCCTTTGAGGAGTGTCTAACATATCCCGCACCTCGTATACCATTCTCTCTGGGATATCTAAATATACACCATCAGGGGTGCAATATATGACACATCCCATTTTACATAACAAGTCTCTGCCCAGCAGGTTAGTAGGAGCCGCGGCAGCCAGGAGAAAAGAATGTCTGGTATGCAACGGCCCAATACTAACCTCTGCGGACTTTGTTAAAGGATAATGTTCCACTCTACCTGTCACACCCATTGTTGGTATTGTCTCATTGGTCACCTGTAAATTAAGAAAAGATTTCATCACTGACTTGGTCACCCCTGTGTCTACAAGAAAAGGATATTCAGTACCAGCTACATCAACCATCAAGACCGGTTCTTCCCTAGTACTTCCCGTTAACCTGACTATCTGTAGACTACAGGTATGACCTGACCCCTAGCGTTGGCTACCATTCTCCAATAAAGCATTTACGGCTACAATTGGAGCTGGTGCTTGCTGAATATTTGCTGATCTCTGTGCATATCCCTTATGGGGATATTCAGGTTTTCCTTGGTGTGGGGTCCATACTCTTTTTACTGCGCAGTTTCTACTTAAGTGTCGTGTTTGTTTGCAATTAAAACATGTCCGTGATTCAGGTGAAAGCATGTGTTGTTGTGGAGTTTGAGCAGAGGGTAAAGGTGGTGGATATGGGTAAGGATAGGCAGGGTAAGGGTATTGTGGGGGATAAGAAGTAGGTGGATATCCTGGGACCTGTGGTTGCATTGGATTAGTGGGATAGAGTTGTGTTTGTTGTTGAGTGGGGTTAGTGAGAGCAACTTGTTCTGACATGAGTGTGTGTGCAAGTGCAAGCGTGTCTGTTGGCTGTGGTGTTACCGTCATTCCCTCCAGAGCTTGTATACTGACAGCCATTAATTTTTTGCTCTGGGTCTCCCTCTTTTTTGAGATGTTTTTGTCTTGTTCTATGGCAGACTCTATGAGGTTATCTATTGTAAGTCCCCTCCAGCCAGGCTGTGAGGTCTGAACTCGAGTTTTTAAATTCTCTTTTAAACCGTACATCAATATCGTGACTATCATTCCCCTGTGGTGAATGCTATCTTTAATATCTTCTATCCCAGTGTACTGGGTGATAGCCTGCAGAGCCCAATCGCAATAGTCTTCTGCAGTTTCACTCTCCTTTTGTTTGATTGTGAAGATTTTGTTCCAGTTAACTACTACTGGAAAATATATACCCAATTGAGTCACAATGCGGGAAATGTTACCTTGGTTTACTTGGTCTGTTAAGGGAACGTCGCCATCCAATACTCAATCCGTGATAAATTTTGTCACGTCGGTATTGCGTGGTAGACAGGCCCTTAACACTACACGCCAATCTTTATTAGTGGGCTCATGAGAACTACCCAAATTTCTCAAAAATCTTTGACATTTGGCTAATTCCTTTTTTGGATCAGGGAAATCATTTATGATGGAATTTAGTTCTGCCCTTGTCCATGGACAATGCATTACTACTTCCCTAGTGGGCACTACACCGTTTGCATCCGCATTTCCATTCGGAACAGTTATTGTCCGAATGGGATGCAGACCGGCAGCGTTGCTACCTCTGACCTGATTACCTGGCTGGGGGTTTAATCTGCTGCTGCTACGTATGGTATTAACAACTTCCTCAATGGGTGCAGAGTGTATTAACACTTCCCTTGCTGTTACCGATGGAGATGGCGGCACCACCCGTGATTGTGGTGATGCAGCATCTATCATTTGCACAGCATGGGAAATGGCAGACATTACAATAGGCTCATCATCTACGTCATAAACATTTTCTTTATGGTTACTTAAGAGGGGGTACAAATTACTTGTTACATTTTTGTTGGTATTTTTGGTAACTGTACTTGCACCTCCATCCACATAAGGTGGGGGAGGTGAGCGTGAACTGCTGGCAATACTCTCCATGACGCTACCTTGCCGCACGTGCAAGCCAATTTGCGGCTCACCCGTATTGCAATTCTGCGTCATGGATGTATTTTGTGGCAATGCGTTCGCAACGCTAGTTTGCGTCGTTTGCACATTTTTAAGCCAAGCATCCCCTTCATGCTGCCATAGTTTTAAACATTCAAAATACTTAATCTTTTTCTCTCGGGATCGCACCATACTGATGTGATCCTGGACATTATCTAACACATTTTTGTCAAAACTACCAATTCTGGGAAACGGTCTAACACTCTTCCTCATCATATTAAACCATATATCACAATACCTTATTGCATAAGTACCGTACTTGGTATGCATGATACGATGGGCCGATCCGATCGGCGCCTCCATTAGCAGCACATCATTGCTTAACATCTCTACTGTTTGCGTGGCTCCCATTCTGAGACAACTCCTACACTTTTCAATAAAAATTTAAACCGGTGAAAGACAATCAAGACACTTTCACTTACCTGTGGACGATTTAAGTCAGCGGCACCCACACACCTGGATAAGATTTAGTAAGGCAACTTCCACACCTGGATAAGATTTGAAGCAGGCCACTTCCACACCCGGATAAGCTTTAGTAAGGTAACTTCCAGACCTATGAGAGTTTATATGTCGGCCACTCTCACGCATCTCTATACAACAAAGACAACATGTACACCTGCTACTGTGTTTAGAATGGTAAAGCTGCTTACCGAGCGACTAGGCTAACCCTTGCACCTAGCCCTTAAGGATCATACGATTCCCTTAACTTTAGGGAATAAATTACCCCTACCAACAATACACTCACTGTTACACACTTTTTCCTGCACAGAAAAATACACGTTTAACCCAGATATTGGTAATAGAAAACAAAATGTAAACCTCAATGGCTTTGTTCAAACACGTGGCAGCAGAACCGGAAGTGCGTATACGCTATTGTGCGAACGGCCGCATACACAATTATGCGACTACCACACAACCATATAATGACTTTTTTAACTGCATACGCAAAAATGTGTTTTAGCCGCGTACACAATACTGCGGCACCCCTCTAAACACAAGGTTCTATCAACAGAGGAAAACAAACTTTTTCCTCTCTTGTCCCTGGATTCTAGTCAGCTTCCTTAATTCACACGGAGACGGATAGCGATCTTTCAGCACAAAGCAGTTGCAGGCAAACCCTGCATGTGGCCACTCCACCCTTTGCTGAAATATCGATGACCGTATGTACTGTGTGACCAGGTAAGTGACTTCTTCACGAGCCCCAACTAACAATATTAGAAATGAACCTCTATATACCCCTGCCTATACCTTCTGAAAACCTTCCTATAAACCTCTAAACACAACGCTAATTGCATACGCAGTATGACCGCAAATAAAGACAGGAGTGGAATCTGTGGTTCCAACGCACAAGTATTATTCAGGTAAAAGTACAGTCAGTTACACGCAATCTATACATACATAATTTAGGCGTAAAAAGGAAATAATACAGACCCAAGTACAGTATACATACGCTTGCACCTCCGGACCCAGAGATAGACCTCAGACTAGAGACCCCTTGTACATACAACCTTCAGCATGGACTCCTAAACCAGTATATGGGCACATGTATTTATTCCCCCCAGACTAAAGCAGGACAAAAGGGAAATTTCCTGCTGATATCATTGGTTCCCAGAGGAGAAGCATATGTCACGGCACATTTAACAGGTTGTTTCAAATAGACTTTCCCTGCCTCTAACAGCTGGAGTCTTTCTGGTAACGCCTCCTGTAACATTTCATCAGCTAAACATTTTGTTGCTTGTAAGTTCTGCGATCCGTAACTTGAGTTTGCATGATGCGATCTCTCCACCGATAACACCGGGATGCTGTAAAAAGCATATGCATCAGAACGAGACCAAACACACCTTGCTTATCATGTATAATACCTTAGTTATCAATAACCTTTATTTCTTAGCATTTAAACTAACTTAACCAACTTGAATCATACATTTTGATGCTTATGGAACCTTATGTGTGAATATGAAATGTGTGAGTATTCGGGGTTTGATATAAAGACATATTTAATGTGTGTGTGAGGATAAGTGCCTTGTCTCTAACATTTTAGCATGCTGGGCCAGATAGTTCTACATCTCCTGTCAGCAGGCCCTCCCACCTTTCCTGTGTCATTGCAGGAAGCTTGCTTATTTATTCTAGCCAGACCACCCGTAGTGAGCAAACACTATGCAGGAAACTTATCTACCCAAGCCAGTTGTCACCTGGCCACTTGCTTCATATGATAATGGTCACAGATGCCTTCGCATGATGCTAATGGTATTATCGCCACATGCACTAAAATGTGATTTATCTAAAATGGCGCTTAGGCGGCCATTCGCAAAATGGCGTCTTGCGATCGCATTTCTAAAATGGAGTCTTGCGGCCAGTTGCAAGATGGCGTCGCTGTGATTGAATTTTAAACTGGACTTGTCTTACTCAATTATTCAGCTTCGACACTTGAGGCGTACCGTACTCACGTGCAAGGACAATGAAGTAATCCTATCTGGGTTTCTTTTGTGCAAACGAACACGACCTCTGTGGCCCAATGATGAAGAAGATAAGTGTCCACCAAAATAAAATTATTTGTTAAAAATTATTTATTATAGGTGCAATAGGCTAAACAGGTCCAGACATGGGCAGGTTAACAGGTGGTATACATCCAATTTCCAACTCTCCGGATAAGTTCAAGGAAATATGTCAAAACTGCCAAAACTGGATCCCAATAAGCCAAATAAAATCAAAATGGAAATGAAAAATAGAGAAACAGCAACACACATCCGACGCGTTTCGACCCTATAGGTCCTTTTCAAGGTAGATGTTGTGTGTTGCTCCATCATCCTTTATATACCCACAGTACATAGTAATTGGAACAAAGGGGGTGGGGCATATCTAAGTTGCCCAATTTACCTTTAGAATGTATCATCTGCATAATCTGTCTTTAGATTTGAGCCCTTATCGGATCCGCTGGGGGTCGTTTAGCTGACCGATAGCTGCAACCTCTAATTCTGAGTCCCATGTGAACACTTTGTTCACACGAGCGGCACTGTTTTGCGTTCCACACAGTGGAACGCAAATACTTCCGGCGGAAGTACCCAGCACATCGCTAGGTGCGGGACACTCCGGCCTGTAGTGTTGTGAGTAAGATAGATCTGCATTCCACTCGCTGGAATGCAGACCCTAACAACAGCACCTCCACATGGATCCTGATCCACGTAAGGCTTGAATCATAGTAATCAAAAGCTAATAGGTGACATAAATAATTTAATCGTGAGACACTTCTGCCTAAAAATCTTAATACAAAAATATATAAATATAAAAATATATGAAACCCCTAAAAATGGAAAAATCCTCTGTAAAAGCCCATAGGAATACTAAATTTGTCCCATACACCCTGTATATCCTCATGTTTTATATCAATGAATCATAAAATCTACATACATAAATATAGATAAAAAATAGGCCTACACAGATTGATGAATATCCATATATCTACCGGGTCATACACTGTATTGATATGGACAATATATTATCTGAGACATCTAAAAATATTTTTAAAAAAACTCACATAATGTTAAAACTAAACTCATCTACCCAGGTCTAACAAAAGGACCAAATCTTTTATAGTAATTACTTGTATTCACTTAAAAACAAATTCATGGCTGAAACCATTTCATCTCAAAATCCAAGTTGAGCCCATTGGGATCAAGGGTCCCCAGCTCAAATATTGCCCTCATTTCTGCCCGTGCCAATCTTTCATCCTCATCATTTTTACTCCACACTGATGGGACAGATATAATGCCACAAAACTAGAAATCTGGGTGGGGTCCCTATTATGGTGGGTGTCAAAATGTGCTGAAACATTCTGAATGGGAAGATCCTTCCTAATGTTGCGTACATGTTCACCCATTCTTTCTTTTAATTTACGCAATGTTCTCACTATATATTGTTTTTTACAGATAAACCAGGTTCTTACTATTGCATGTGATGAAAGACTTAATCTCATGTTTTCTTCCATTAGATGTAGAGCAATATTCTGTAATCTTAGTACCATTCGTCTTGCAGGTTTTACACATAGAACATGCCCCACATCTAAAAAAACCTTTGGTTTTAATAGTGTTCCGTGTTATTCTAGTTGTCACATTTGAGACACTTTTTACCAGATAATTTTTCATATTATTGGCCCGGCGATAAACAAACTTGGGTTTATCCGATATATATTCCCTTATCTCCTCATCTCTTTTAAGGATCTTCCAGTGTTTGGCTATAACCTTCTCTACCTGCTGGTACTGACTGTTATATTTCGTAATAAAGGGGATCCCTATGTCCTCAGATTTTTTTCTTTTTTCTTGAATAAGTAGGGATCTATCACATTCTAAATATTTCACAAAATATTTCTCTATATTCTCCCTGTTATAGCCTTTCTGCATAAACTGCTCCTTCAAACAAATACCTTCTCTGGTGGTACAATTTCTCCTTATCCGGTGAAATTGACTTTTTGGGATGGAGCCTAACCAATTGTTGTGATGGTTACTCTGGAAGTCTATATATGAGTTACAATCTGTAGGTTTTATGTAGTTCTTTGTATGTATCCTCCCATCTTTAATGAAGATCGTTAAATCTAGGAAATTTACAGATTCAGGGATCCTATTAAACGTCAATTTAATTGGACTATTAAACTTATTAAGATAATCACAAAGTATGTCAAGGGATTCCTCACTTCCCCTCCATATAAATAAAATATCGTCAATGTACCTATTCCATGACACCAGACTTGCCCCCAGCTCATGGCCCTCATATACCTGAGTTTTCTCCCAGAAGGCCATGAATAAGTTGGCATAACTGGGGGCGAGTCTGGTGCCCATGGCCATACCATTCACTTGCATATAAAATGAATCCCCAAACCAAAAAAAAGTTATTTTTAAGGATGAATTCAATACTTTCAAGAATAAACTCCTTCTTTTCTGAGTTCAACTCTTCTAAATCCAAAAAATGTTTGGTGGCCTCAAGACCTTGCTGATGGTCTATAATGGTATATAAAGACGTAACTTCCGCCGTTATAAGGAACATATTTGGACCCCAGTCAATACTCTGAAGATTTTCTAATGACCTGTAAGGAATCCTTCAAATAAGAAGATGTTTTAACCACCACTGGTTGTAACAAGGAATCCACATACTGAGATAAATTAGAAGAGATGGACTCCATTCCTGCCACTATTGGTCTTCCTGGTGGATTGCGGCAGTCTTTGTGGATTTTTGGCAAAGTGTAAAGAACTGGGATAGATGGTTTATTTATCTTTATAAATTGGCACTCTTTTTCACTCAAAATACCCTTCTCCTTATAATTTCCAACCAGATTATCTAATTTCTTATTTATATTATCCGTGGGGTACCCCTCAATTTTTTATATGTACTGGAATCAGACAATTGTCTATATATCTCCTGATTATACTCAAATAAATTTTGAATAACAACCCCTCTGCTTTATGACAATAGTGTCTAGGGATTTCAAAGTTATAAGGGCTTCCCTTTCTGATTTGGTCATATTCCTCTTAATGGGTTTGAACATAGCCATTTCCAAATCTTCTTTAACCGATTTCTCAAATGATTCTATCCAGCAACCCTTTTTGTGTGCCGGATAGAATACAGACTTCAGTTTAAAGGTAGGCTAGATGTTACTTTCTACAAATTCCTGATCCTTAAAGAATTTTTTCAAAGTGAGTTTCCTCACAAACCTTTGTAAATCCACATAGGTTTGGAATTTATCAGCATGGCTCGATGGTGCAAACTTAAGACCCTTTTGTAATACCCGTGTCTCTGCATCTGTCAGTACATGATCACTAAGATTATATATCTTTGTTTGATGTAACCCTATCTCAGTGGTACTATTGCTTGCTTCTAACCCTAAACTGTTGGTGTTGTGACTCAAATTCTTTTCGTTATTTTTCTTATTCCTTGATCTCTTTTTCTTGTTATGAACCCCCGTCTTTTTCCTCTTTTACTCTTTTTAATATGGCGGATCATGCCCGCTGTTGGTCTAAAAATCTTCCTTAGCTTCCCAATTTTTCAGTTTTTGGAAGCGATTGGACAATGGTAAATAGGGTTTAGGGCTGTAAATGTAATTGGAACCTACAGGTGGATCCAAATCATATGTTTTCTGTCTCCAATTCCTCCTAGAGTCTATATTGGGTCTACGGTTGAAAGGGACTTGTGTCCATCTTCCATCATAGTCCACTCTCTGTTTGGGACAAAAGTTTCTCTCTTCCCTAAATTTCCATTCCTGTAGGTTGGGATTATGTAAAGGTGGTATATTCAGACCCTTAAAAGGTGTCTGATAAGTATTCATAGGGTTATGTGTATCAGGTTTCCTGAAAAATTGTCTCTCTTTTCTAGTAATCTGATGTTGCTTACCCTCTTTAAAATCCATCTTATCTCTATTACACTTTTTTGTTTTATAATTATTAAATCTCTTTCATTGTGATTTACTTTCTCAATAGTATCCTGCTCCATGTCCTTATAATCGGGAAGGTCTCTAAATGGTTCTATCGATGTTTTCAAATTTTCAATCTCAATCTCTTTTAACTCCTTCCCTCTCTCTCGTATTATTAGACGCATCAGGGACATGGAACATGAATCTAAGATGCGGAACCATTCTTTTTCAAACAAAGGGGAATTGGTAAAGGAAGGTACTTTATCAATCCTCAATCCTCTTGGAACTATTTCCTCTGTCAGATACCTCTCTAATGAAACCAATTCCCACCATATTTTTCCCTCCTTGATGAGTGCTTTTTCAAGTCTACCCATCACACTCTAAATCGTCGTCTTCAATGAGTACTGAATCATTACTTTGTCCAAAGATCTCTTCTAATATATGTTTTCTATTTTCTCTATGGGGAAACATATTGAAATGTGGCATGCAGCTGTGATGTATATCTAAGGTGATAATAACATTAGATCAAATAAAAATGAGACAACACCACCGTGCAACCCAGCAGCACCCTTCAACAGGACCCAGATCATTACCTAACACTCACAATACACAATGAGAAACCATACAAAAGGGAACCCAAAGGGGAGCGCTGCTCACTAAATTTGATGGATGGAGAACTAGAACATACAATGAGAGCAAACAATACACACACACACAAAATAATATATCGAAAAAATATACAAAAAAAGAAAAAATTCCACTGTACTGTTTGAAAAGGTATGCTGTCCTTAGTCCTCAGTTCCTCTGAAGTTCCGTCAGAATCCCTCCGTGACAAGGAACATATAGGAGAAAAAAAGATAAAAACAACCAATGTGTAAACCCGTATGGTGTATAGAAATGTTGTATCCACATGTGTCACCCTCCAAGTTCATAAGAGGGTGGCCAGGGCTATCCAATATGTGTGGTGGGTATCTTCTATGTATATCTCATTCTTTAACCTCCCCTCAATAGTAAACAATGGGGAGCGTACCCCACTTACTCCGTGATCAATGTGTGGAAGTACATCAAGGTTTCTTTTAACTTGAGGCGTACCGTACTCACATGCAAGGAAAACTAAGTAATCCTATCTGGGTTTCTTTAGTGCAAACCAACACGACCTCAGTGGCCCAAAATGGAAATAAAAAATAGAGAAACAGCAAAACGCGTTTTGACCCTATAGGTCCTTTTCAAGGTAGGTGTTGTGTGTTGCTCCATCATCCTTTATATACCCACAGTACATGGTAATCAGAACAAAGGGGGCGGGGCATATCTAATTAGCCCAATTTACCTTTAGACTGTATCATCTGCATAATCTGTCTTCAGATTTGAGCCCTTATCGGATCCACTGGGGGTCGTTTAGCTGACCGATAGCTGCAACCTCTAATTCTGATTCCAGTGTGAACACTTTGTTCACACGAGCAGCACTGTTTTGCGTTCCACACAGTGGAACGCAAATACTTCCGGCGGAAGTACCCGGCACGTCGCTAGGTGCGGGACACTCCGGCCTCTAGTGTTGAGAGTAAGATAGATCTGCGTTCCACTCGCTGGAATGCAGACCCTAACAACAGCGCCTCCACATGGATCCTGATCCATGGGAGGCTTGAATCATAGTAATCAAAAGCTAATATATATGATATGGGAAAACCACCCTTTGAGGTTGTGGTACTTTGTCAACAACGTCAGATACGGACCTTTCCACCGATCAGTCAGGCAACCTGAACATAAGAAATTATTGGATCATAACGGATTCTCCAGGTTTAACATCATGAGAGTTTGCTTCAGTCATGTTAGTTAATAACATTTTCAATTTCAGTTGTTCTTACTCATCTTCGTGAGACACTGCACAGTAACCTCATTATCATATTTTCACATGAGGCTGCCTGTTAAACAGTATCTCAAAGGGGGACAGGTAGACAGATGGTCTGGGATGATCTTGATATTAATATCCATCACCTTACACAGATTATAAAACACATTACTTGTCAAATGAGTATCCCTCCTATATTCAATTATTCTAGGGATACTGTATTTGTACACAAATTCCTGCAATTTAAATTCTGTTATCAATATCTACTGCTCTAAATTTTGCCTGGGCCCCTGGGTTGGACAGTATCCCGAGTATTTGACCTTAGCCTGGCATGGCTGCCATTTGTCCTTAGCGACCTTGTGTCCTGCGTGTGAGAGATAAAGCACAACAGTTTAATATCATTTAAAAATGACCTAAATACAACAATAAATCGTCCACATTTTACATTAGAACAGATAAATTGGCAGGTTGAAAGATACTGGGGTTGTCTATGTGGGAAAAGAAAAATACTGACAGTCATTGTTTTAGGGCACAGGGAAGAAAGCAGAACAGAGATTGGGTATCAGTTACATCAATTACCATTACCAGTTTTTCCCTAGTACTTCCCGCCAACCTGTCTATCTGCAAACCACAAGTATGACCCGACTCCTAGCGTTGGCTCCCACTCTCCAATAAAGCATTAACAGCCACATTTGGAGCTGGTGCCTGTTGGACATTTGCTTGTCTCTGTGCATATCCCTTATGGGGATATCCCGGTACTCCCTGGTTTGGGGGTCCTACCCTCTTTGCCGTACAGCTCTTACTTATGTGTCCTGGCTGGTTGCAATTAAAACACTTCCGTGGGAAGGATTGTTGTGTGGGTTGAACAGGAGAGAAAGGTGGTGGGTATGGGTAAGGATATTGAGGAAAAGGATATTGTGGATAGTATGGAGCTTGTGGGTAGTATGGGACTTGTGGTTGTGTAGGATAAGTGGGATAAGGCTGTGTTTGCTGTGGTGTAGGATTAGTGAGGGTGTATAACTGTTCAGGGGCAGGTGTGGGTGTGGGTGCAGGTGTGTCTGCTGGCTGTGATGTTACCGTCATTCCTTCCAGAGCTTGAATACTGACAGCCATTAGTTTCTCGCTTTGTGTCTCTCTCTTCTTTGAGATGTTTTTATCATGTTCTATGGCAGATTCTATGAGGGTATCTATTGTGACTCCCCTCCAGCCAGGCTGTGAAGTCTGAACCCGGGTTTTTAGGTTCCTTGAGTATGGTGACAATCATTCCCCTGTGGTGAATGCTATCTTTAATATCCTCTAACCCAGTGTACTGGATGATAGCCTGCAGATCTCGGTCGCAATAATTTTATGCAGATTCACTCTCCTTTTGCTTTATGGTGAAAATTTTGTTCCAGTTAACTACTACTGGAAAATATACACCCATCTGAGTTATAATACGGGTAATGTTACCTTGGTTTACTTGGTCTGTTAAGGGAACGTCACCATCCAATACACAATCCATGATAAATTTTGTCACGTCGATATTGCATGGTAGACAGGCCCTTAACACCACCCGCCAATCTTTATTGGTGGGCTCATGAGAACTACCCACATTTCTCAAAAATCTTTGACTTTTGGCTAATTCCTTTTTGGGATCGGGGAAATCATTTATGATGGAATTTAGTTCTGCTCTTGTCCAAGGACAATACATTACCACATCCCTTGTAGGTACAACTCCGTTCACATCCGCATTCCCATTCGGAACAGTGATTGTCCGAATGGGATGCAGACTGGCCGCAGTGCTACCTTTGATCTTATTACCTGGCTGGGGGTTTAGTCTGTTGCTACAACATATAGTATTAACAACTTCCTCCACGGGCGCAGAGGAGTTTAACACTTCCTGTGCTGTTACAGATGGAGATGGTGGCACCACTTGAGCTTGTCTTGGTGTCGCATCTAACATGTGCACAGCATGGGAAACGGCAGACATAACAATAGGCTCATCATCCACATCATAAACATTTTCTTTATGGTTACTTAAGAGAGGGTACAAGTTGCTTGTTACATTTTTATGATTTTTTTTTCATGACTGTATCTGCACCCCCATCCACATAAGGTGGCGGTGGTGCACGTGAACTACTGGCAATACCTTCCGCAACACTACCTTGCCGCACGTGCACGCCATTTTGCGGCTCACACTTATTGCAATCCAGTGCCGCGGGTGTATTTGCTGGCAATGCGCTCGCAATGCTAGTTTGTGTCGCCTGCACATTTTTAAGCCACGCATCCCCTTCATGCTGCCAAAATTTTAAACATTCATAATATTTTACTTTTTTCTCTCGAGAACGCATCAGACTGATGTGATCCCGGACATTTTCCAATACATCTTTATCAAAACTACCAATCCTGGGAAACGGTCTAACACTCTTCATCGTTATTTTAAACCAGACGTCACAATACCTTATTGCATAAGTACCTTACTTAGTATGCATAATACGACGGGCCGGTCCAAGCGGCGCCTCCATTAGCAGCACATCATTGTCTAACATTTCTATTGTTTGCGTGGCTCCCATCTTGGGACAACTCCTACGTTTTTCAATAAAAATTTAAACTGGTGAAAGACAAATTAAGACACTTTCACTTACCTGCGGACGCCTTTGAAAAAGGGTGCATCCACAAACCCTATGGAGGACTTCTAGACGCTTCCACTCACCTGCAGAAGTAAAGGCCGCTTCCGCTGAGCAATCCCTTTTTGACTACCTTTCAACTGCTAGGGGGCAGCAAAGTACCCTTTGTGTTCCAGTTGATTTCATCTACCCTCCCACCAGCTCACAATCATAATCTAACCAAAATTATGCGGTTCAATTATAGTGTTCAAATAAGCCTAACAGATCACACAAATTGATTACTGAACGCTACAATCACGCTGGGCGCCGAACCCTAACAAAATAACAACCCATACACCTGCTTTGTGTAAAGTAAATTGTAAGCTGCTACCGAGTCACTAGGCCAACTCCTGCCCCTAGCACTTAAGGGTCCTACGATACCCTTAACATTTAGGTCCCGTGTTACACCCTAAACAAATACTTACTGATACACACTTTTTTCCTGCGCAGAAAAACACACATTAACCCAGATATTAGCAACAATTGCCTTTGTAAACTCAATGGCTTTGTTTAAACACGTGGCAGCACAACCGGAAATGCGTATACGCTATTTTGCGACTAGTCACATACACAATAATGCGACCACCACACAACCATTTGACATACCCTTAGCTGCGTATGCAAAAGTGCGTCCCTATTGCGCGCAAAAATGCAACTTAGCCGTGTGCGCAATACTGCGACACCCCTTTTAAACGCAAAATACTATCAAAGGAACACAAACTTCTTCCTCTCTTGTCCCTGGATTCTAGTCAGCGTCTCTTGGTCACACGATAATGGGTAGTGATCTCTCAGCATCGAATGGTTGCAGGTAAGACTGCTTGTGGCCACTATCCACCCTTTGCTGAGATATAGATATCCGTGTATATATCGTGTGATTAGGTACGTGACTTCACTATGAGCCCCCAGCTAAGAATACTGGATTTCAACCTGTGTATGCACCTACCTATACCTTCTAATCCCTGCCTATAAACCTCTAAAATTGACGCTATTTGCGTACGCAGTCATACAGTAAAATAAAGACTATTCCAAAGTACAAAGTATTATTCAAGTAAAGTATAGTCAGTTACACGCTGTGATCTAAGTACAATTTTGCCCAAAGAATTATACAGACCTAAGATACAGTCATACATACGCACGCGCTCTGGACCAGATACCGGCATCAGCAAGAAACCTCCATCAATCAGCAATCAGCAAGAAGACTAGAAACCCAGGGTCAGAGCACACATATTTATACCCCCAGAAATAGGCAACACAATAGAGGAGTTTGTTGCTGATCCCATTGGTTCCCAGTGCGGGTGCATTTGTTACAGGGCATTTAACAGGTTGTTTCAAATGGACACAGAACAGCCTCTAACAGCATGTTGCCTCCTCTATTTCCCCTGCATGCAAATCTAGGCTGTTGGTTTCACAAAATACATTTTGGTGCTTTATATCTCTACGGTCCATAAGTTGAGAATGCATATTGCGATCTTCACACTGATGATACCGGGAAGCTGTTGAGAAAGTGCGGATCAGTATAATATCATAATATCAAACACGGCTTACTTATCACGTATTAAACCTTAGATACCAAAATAGTCTTTATTTCACAGCATTTGTAATAAATGAATAAAACTTGGATCTTTTACTTTATAGCTGTGGAAGCTTTTGTTTAAGTGTGCATTATGTAAGTATTAGGGATATGGGAAAAGATGCTAGTTAGGTTTATCTGATTTGGGGAAGATGTGCACGCATGCAGCTAATAAACAGCGTTCGCATGCAGGATATTGTGCATTCGCTACTGAGCATCATGTTAGCCGTGCAACTGTGCGTAATGTGCGGTGTTTATGCATGAGATTCTATCTATGATGGACTTATATATATATATATATATATATACACACACACACACATACACACACATCTCATTCCTTACTAATAGTTTCAAACTGCAATGCAAATGTGTTACCCCCAGCTGTGGGGCCATTCTGTCTGGGAGTGAGATTAAAACCTGTTTTTGATTCAGACAAATTCAGTCTGGGTTATATTACAATTGCCACAACTATACTTGTCTATATACAGGGATTCCCAATTTGTATGTAAAACACTCACAGTATTCTGGTGTATTGTCTATCTTATTTACTTTTCTCAGGAGGCTGTTTTTCTCTATGCAAAGTTGTCCCCAGACTGGGCATGTCATGGCTTCTAAAAAGATTATCAAAAACATTGCCATCTGTACTTAGCTCGTGAGTTGTAACTTAAAATGGCGCTGGTCTCAAAATAGCGTCTTGCAGATTCTTGTTTTTAAGATGGAGTCTAGCTGCCATTCGCAAGATGGCATCGCACACGCTAATTTTTATGCTGATTCCGTCTCAGCCAATAATCCAGCTTCGACAGGCCAATCACTGACAAGGTCCCCGGCTGTGCTGAAAACTCTTTCTGAGTACACACTGGAAGGTGGGCAGTAAAGCAAAGGCAGTTTTTTTGTATAAGGGCCTCAAAGGTGTAGATTTATTTACTAAAGTTTCTAAATATGAAAAGTGGTCATGTTACCCATAGCAACCAATCAGATCCTGTCTATCAGTTTGTAGAATGCAATAGAGAAATTATAACTATAATCTGATTGGTTGCTATGGGCAACATGAACACTTTATTTTTTGAAACTTTAGTAAAACTAAAATTACCCCCAAATTGCCTCTTTTTCCTGAAAGTAGTTATTTACATGTATCTCCTTCTCTTCAGATCTGTGTCCATTGGGAAGAAAAAACAACGTCTTCATCTCTTCTGGGATGAAAATCCACTCCCAGCAAGCAGGTATGGCACTCAAGAATTCCCAAGAAAGACACAACGTAAGACTTAAACCTTAAAGCTGAAATATTGCATTTAATGCTCTGTTCCGCTTGTTCACATATCTGATCTGGTAAAATGGACAGTGGGAACAACAGCAGTTTGAAGGCCACTAACTATGTTTTTTTTTAATGTCCCTGTTGGGAAATGCCTTTACGGAAGGTTTGGAAAGGATTATTTAAGTCAATTGTTTTTGGAAAGCACTCTTCCTGGTCCCCTTTTGGTATGAAAAGCCACTCCTAGCCACAAAAGCAGGTGCAGGATTCTCAAGAAAGATACAACGTAAGGCCTTAAATCAGGGGTAGCCAACCTCGGTTCTTGAGCGCTACTAACAGTTGATGTTTTCCAGACCACCTAGCTGGTGCACAGGTGTATTCATTACTCACTAACATATTCAGAAAGATCCACACGTGGTGTTAATTATTTATTACACTTGTGATTCTGTGAGGAGACCTGGAAAACATGCACTGTTGGTAGCTCTTGAGGACCAGGGTTGGCTACCCCTGCCTTAAATCATAGATCTTATGCTTGTCCACATATCTGTGCTGGTTAAGTGGCACTTTGAGACCACTAACTAACTATGGCCCTCATTCAGAGCCGTTCGCTATTTGCGGTCGTTCGTTTAAAAACAAGGGGTGGCTATTCAAATGATCCGTACGCACATTGCAGTCTGTCCACACCTCTAAGTCTGAACGAACGAGCAAAACATACGCTCGTTTTTTTTGTTAAAAACGCCCCCTGGCCGCTCGCACCATACGTCATGTCCGCTATTTATTAGATTAATCGAGTACATCGACCAGCGTATGAACTGCTCGCTATTCTTGTGGTTGGTTTTTGCTACCACAAATTTGCGAGCAGTTCTGGCTCTAAAATAACCCAGTGACGTGGTCAAAGACGCTGCTGTTTTAAATATACACACCCATAAAACGCCCGTTTTGACCTTTAAGCACGCCTGCGTTCGGATCTCCACTCCCCATTTTCAAGCACCTTCCCCTGTTACCACCCACATACGCCTCATTCTGTCACTCAAAATAGCAGGCACTCGCTATATAGCGTACAAACGATTTTCGGCCGCACTGACTGGTTCGCGCATGCGTACTAAAAACCGTACGCATGCGCAGATGTGCAAACATCGCTCGGAACGAGCGTACTGCCGCTAACGAGCGGCTCTGAATGAGGGCCTATGTTTTTTAATGTACCTGTACAAGTTGGGAAATGCTTTCTCATGTGGGAAACGCTACTAGAAGTCTTCCTGGTCCCCTTCTGGGATCAGAAAATCCACTCCCAGCAGCAGCAGGAATGGCCCTCAAGGATTCTTCTGGGGCAACGACTGATGTGAATGTGTCAAATATTTTTTTGTAAATGCCTCCTCCCCTCCCCTTTTCCTTTGGAATCAAACATTAGATTAAATTTGCTACCAATCAACCCTTCCTGTTCTTGCCCTGCCTTCAACTACATACATACTCCAACTCTCTCAGGCCTCTTTTGAATAATACAAACATTTGTTTCCTGATGTGCCATGTTGGAAGTTGAACTGCGACGTGTTTAGGCCGTCCACTGCTGCCGCTTAGCTTAGTCAGCCAGCTAGCTTGGTGCAAATGTAAGGCCTAAACTGGATGACAACAATATATGGAGCTGTGAGGTGGTCAAAATTGACTGAAAACAAGTGGAAATACATTTTATTGAGGTTAATAATAATATAGGAACAAAACAGGCCCATTTTATGTGATTTTAGCTGTTTTTATGATTTTTTTTAAGAAAAAAAATCCAGATCCAAAACCAAAACCAAAAACCAAAACACGGAGGTGAGGTTTTGGCAAAACCAATCCAGATCCAAAACCAGGGGAGATCCAGATCCAAAACCAAAACACGGGGGGGTCGGTGCACATCTTTAATGTCGAGATACTCCTATCTCTAACCGCTGTCCGTATATTTTGTCAAGTCAGCACTCACATGAACCTGCATGACATGGGTCTAATGCAGAGTTAATCAAAAACAACCACCTGATCTTATTACAGCAAAGACTGCACTCCTCAGTATCCCTCCCATACTCCCGTGTGTATCCCTACCACTCACTATGAAATTATTACATTTCTCTGCCATCACTTGATTCAGGAGTGACACACTCCAAATAGTAAGCCTTAAGTTTTCCCTACAATGATAATTAAATCCCAGTTATTGTTACCCAAATAATAACCAGCAACACACTTATGTAGCACACGTGCCGATTTCACAGGCACACTAGATTCAATAAGAATCACAGAGACCAATCTGATTAAATGACAACCTCATAAAATTACTCACAATGCTTAACATATATACAAAAACAATTAATAAAAATGACATACACATCTAGACTTAAGCAAAATAGTTTTCTATAAAATAAAAGGGGTTAATCAAAGAAAATGTCTCACTTAAAATATGGATATGAATCTGTTTTTGTGGGATGACATGGAATTTCAGGATCAATCCTCCATGTAAAATGGACTTCCAAAAATTGACATAATTGATAGTTTATCATGACATTGTATCTCTACAAGTGGGTTGTCACCCAGCCCCCTACTGAATTCCTTGGAAAAGGCCTCTGATCTTACTGGTCCCACACATTCCTTTGGTGGGGGTCAGACCCATCACAGATCTGCACAGGAAGGTTAGAAGGATATTAATATATCAGGGGGGCATCAATATGTTCTTGACAAGAAGCATCAAGCCCAAGTTTACGACCTTCCATAAACATCTGCCAAGACTTTCTGGCTCCAAGTAAAAAAATGTTTTGCCCTGCATCTGGAAATTCACATAACAGGTCCTCTGTAGATCACCGGGCTGGGAAATTGTGGGATATACATTTAATATACACATTGTCACATGGTAACCGCCCAGTTACTGCCCAGAAACTCCCATTTTATGGAATGCAATCTCTGTCCATGTGTGTATACCTGGACCGGAGCATGTGCAGAAGTTGATTTGTTTCTTTGGGGGATGCACAGTATGCTAAAATCCACAGGATCCATGTGCATTGAGGCTTGCATGCAACATAGAACCTGATCCATAAGATCATAATTTACAACCTTCCATTCCAGAATATTGGAATATCTCCTGTACTCTCAGTGCTGCCCATAACAGTGGCAGAGAAACTGATAATTGATTGTATTGCAAGGAGAGGAGTTAATCAGGAAGGAGCAATAAGAGTGACTGGGGGAAGTGGGGCAGAAATTCCTGCAGAAAGTGGTGGAAGAGCATTGAAGGCATCTGCAGTGATGGCCACTTAGTTGATGATACCATCAGTGCAGCTGCCCTGTGTGTGTTGCATCAGCTGGTCCCTGGTGGCTTCCCGCTGACTCCCGGGCAGCAATGTTGTGGCGGCCGGGCAGAGTTTGGGGGTTCAGTTGGTGTGGCTTCCCTCTTTTAGTTTTAGACTAGTCTGGAGCCCCAGATTGAGAACTGCCACTGCTCACCGCTAATCTTCTCACCTTGTTTACAGTTTGCCTTGTATGGAGACAAAAATGACCCTTACACAACAGCTAGTCACTAATTCTTATCAATGTGCCCACTCAACTAAGCAACCAACAACAACAACTGAACACAGTCCTAACAAACAATTTGTCTAGTGTGGATAGCATGTCCAACAGTAGTCTCAGGTGTGATGCACTTTCAAAATCTAAACACTAACACTATCTAGTATAATAAATGTCCTACATGCAAGAGCTAGCTGGCAACTTTTAGCTTGGGTGGCAAATGCAGTTAAATGGCCCTGACTTTTGTACCAGAGTACAGCAACAAAAAATGGGAGTGCCAAAGACGTGTAGGTATGGTTTGTATAATGTGGGTGTGGTTTAAATGTGTTATGTCACAAAGTCATAATCAAATATAACACCAACTAGCCACTTCTGACAAAGCAGAGATAATTCAAGTGACTCTATACAGTGCATCCGGAAATTATTCACAACTCTTTCACTTTTTCCACATTTTGTTATGTTACAGCCTTATTCCAAAATGGAATAAATTCATTTTTGTCCTCAAAATTCTACACACAATACCCCATAATGACAACGTGTAAAAAGTTTTTTTGAGATTTTTGCAAATTGAATAAAAAAAAACACTAAGAAATGACATGTACTTCATGCCTTTGCCATGATGCTCAAAATTGAGCTCAGATGCATCCTGTTTCCACTGATCATCCTTGAGATGTTCCTACAGCTTAATTGGAGTCTACCTGTGGTAAATTCAGTTGATTGGACATGATTTTGAAAGGCATACACATGTATATATAAGGTCCCACACTTGACAGTGCATGTCAGAGCACAAACCAAGCATGAAGTCCAAGGAATTGTCTGTAGACCTCCGAGACAGGATTGTCTCAAGGCACAAATCTGGGGAAGAGTACAGAAAATTATCTGCTGCTTTGAAGGTCCCAATGAGCACAGTGGCCTCCATCATCCATAAATGGAAGAAGTTCAGAACCACAAGGACTCTTCCTAGAGTTGGCCGGCCGTCTAAACTGAGCGATCGTGGGAGAAGGGCCCTTGGCAGAGAGGTGACCAAGAACCCGATGGTCACTCTGTCAGAGCTACAGCATTCCTCTGTGGATAGAGAAGAACCTTCCAGAAGGATAACCATCTCTGCAGCAATCCACCAATCAGGCCTGTATGGTAGAGTGGTCAGACAGAAACCACTCCTTAGTAAAAAGCACAGGAGCCATGAGCAGTCTCTCACTGCAGCTCAGCACACTGCAGCTCGGGCCCAGGTAAACAGTACCTGCTCCCCCCCTGTCGGCACCCCTGGCTAAGCTCTGCACATGAACTGACAAGCATGAATGCTTGACAGACAAAGACAGAGTTCCAGCTACCTGCAACAGCCAGAACTGGAAGCAAGGCAGGCATGATGCAGCATCCCAGTCGCCTAATACGGCTGGGACCTGCCATGAAGATGATGTGCTGGTGTGGATCATAACAATATAGTAACCAACATACAATACAAAGAGCATTCTAGTGATATACACAATACAGGGGCCTATTTATGATACATGGACATTTTTTAGTGATAAATATTCAATAAATGGACCAGACTAGTGATGTCTATACAATAGAAGGAGAAATATAGTGACTCATATACAACAAAGGAAGCATTCTAGTAACTAACATACAATACATAGATCATTCTTTTGAATTATATAAAATTAAGGTGATGTTCTAGTGATCAATATACAATACAGGGACCATTTTAGTGACAAATATACAATAGAGGAGCCAAACCTGAGATCTCTATACAATACAGGGAACATTATAGTGACTGATATACCACACAGGAAACAATATATTAACAACATACAATACACAGAGCATTTTAGTGATATACACAATACAGGGGCCTATTTATGATACATGGACATTTTTTAGTGATAAATATTCAATAAATGGACCAGACTAGTGATGTCTATACAATAGAAGGAGAAATATAGTGACTCATATACAACAAAGTAAGCATTCTAGTAACTAACATACAATACATAGATCATTCTTTTGAATTATATAAAATTAAGGTGATGTTCTAGTGATCAATATACAATACAGGGACCATTTTAGTGACAAATATACAATAGAGGAGCCAAACCTAAGATCTCTATACAATACAGGGAACATTATAGTGACTGATATACCACACAGGAAACAATATATTAACAACATACAATACACAGAGCATTTTAGTGACATATACAATACAGGAGCCACTTCAGTGATCAATCTACAATACAGGGACCCTTTTAGTGACCAATATACAATACAAAAAGCAATATATGTCCTTAGCTGTTCATTTGTAGAATATCAGGCTACTGTGTAAGCTAAAAGTAGTGTGCTGTACTATCTGATAAACCTTCGTCATTGCTCACAAAGGGCCTGCTGCTCAGTTGAAAATATAAAACGAAATAATGGTTATAACGCGCTGTCAAAACAGCAGCTGGGTAAAAGGGTTTGTCAGACCCAATAAGAATCAGAGAACAGAAAGAAAGTGTATAACCAGCACTAAATGTACAATAAGGGATGATGGACGGTTTTGTAATAAATGAATAAACAGATGTTTATTAGATAATCTAAAATCAATAGTCTGCAATTTCAGATAAAAATTGTTCTAATGTTAAGGTTGCATAACAATATAAACACAATAAAAAATAAATATATATAGTAATAAAAATAATAATAGACACTGTTTAAATCCGCTCCTTTACTGATTATTAGTGGTAGAAATGAAGATTCCCTCCTATTGTCCCAAATTTAAAAGTCATTAGCAGCAGAACAACTTTACCAAATCCATGACTGAAGTGTTTTTAAAAGGAAATCCTCTGGCATTCAGCAAGTCCATATATATTTTTTATATTATTATTTTTAGATTATTATTTAACGATATTATTCTTATAAGGATTTAATAATTGAGGACTCTTGGGACTTTTTAGATCAATAGTTCTCAATGAGCAGTGAAAAGAGAGGCAAATATAATTAGCCTACAACTGAACACTGACCCTTAGAACTAGCAACAGGTGAGAGGCAGGAAAACATTAATCTTCACAGAGGTGTAGCGTGGAGCCATGGCACCCGGAGCAAGTGCACTCTATTGTGCCCCCCTTACTGCAGTGTGCCAGAATAAATTATAAATGTTGGGCAGTGTTGGACTGAGGCATGAAGGGCCCACTGGGTGAATGCACTGGTTAGGGGACCACGATTATAAAGGAAATGAACATCCAAGCTTCAATTTACAAAAGTTGACACCTGCTCTGGTAACTAGAGTAAAGAGACACCTCCACAAAAGCCCATGCCTGTAGTGTAATGCTCTGGTGAAAGGCTTTGTTTTAGACATTTTCTAACTTGTCATTGCGCATGCGCAGGAGCAGCATGGAGAATATGGGCTGCCGCCTGCAGCCAATCACATCCCAGGATACATCACCTTAGCTGTATAGGTGTTGTACTGTGGGCCTGATTCAGCCCGGACGCTATCCGCAGTGCTCTCGCTATTGCCGATGGTTGCTAATTTGCGCATGCGTATGCATCACAGTGCGCGTGCGCAAACTACACAGTGTGTTCGCAGATCCCTCGCTCGTACAGCAAAGCCAGCCCAGCAGAGTGAGTGACAGGAGAGGCTGTTTGTGGGTGGTGACAGGGGCAATCCAGTAAAAACGGGGGAGTGGAGGTGCAAACGCAGGCATGCCCGAGTGTTTAAATGCCATTTTAGAGGTGTGCATAATTAACAGGCTGCATCATAGTACACGTCACCAGCTATTTTTTTATTCTGTTTTCCTCGCAGTGCTTGCAGTAGAAAAGAGCTACCACAAGCACTGCATTCACATCCGATAGTGGTCGATGTAGCAATTTTTTCACAAACTTCCAGGAGATGACATGGGGCAGTGGGCGTCTCAGCATTCGCTAAGGGGAGTCTGCATACACAGAACGAACGATCGTACAGGTAAGATGGGCATGCTTATGCCTTGGCGAGCGATCGCTCCCCGCCACGTCACTTTCAAATATTTGTATACGCATCGAGCAAGCGTACGCTCATAGCGACCGGGTCTGAAACAGGCGCTGTATCCACAGCACTTCTATTATTGTATCATATAGTCTTGTTAGTGATTTTATGTGACAAACTTATGTTTTGCACTCTGCTGGTTAAGTCTACAGCCATGACCAAAAGTTTTGAGAATGACACAAATATTGGTTGTTATTATTATTATTATTATCATTATTTAGATGGCACCACAAGTGTTCCGCAGTGCCTTACAAAGTACATAAACAAATTAGTTGACCAGTGACTTACAGTACAATACAATACAGGACAAGGAACATGGATAATATACATTGCTACTTCAGTGACCATAACACCCACTTAAGCAACAGAGCAAAGCAGCCAAGTGTTTGGTGCCCTAGTGGGGAGTAATAAGTAGATGAAAGTAGAGAAGGAGACGCACAAGAGGGTAGTAAGAGCTTACATTCTAAAGGGGAGGGGCAGACAAACAGGTGTGACACAGATGGGGTAGGCAGGGAGGAAGGGTATGTAGCAGCAAGCTAAGATGAGAGCTGGATGGCTTTGATGAAGTAGTGGGTCTTGATGGGAAGAGGGAGAGTGTTCCAAAGGTGGGGAGCAGCGTGGGCAAAATCTTGGAGGCAGGGGTGAGAGAAAATTATAATTGGCATGAGAGGCGGCGTGCATTTGTTGAACGACGAGGGCGGAAGGGAAATGAGGTCTGAGATGTAAATGAGAGAGGATTGGGTGAGGGCTTTGTAAGTGAGGGCGAGAACCTTAAATTGGGTTCTGAAAGGCAATGGGAGCCAGTGGAAAGCTTGAAGGAGAGGGGAGGCAGATGTAGAGCATTTGGAGAGGAAGATGAGCTGAGCAGCAGCATTGAGGACAGAATGGAGAGGGGAGAGAAGGGAGTTGGGGAAGCCAGATAGGATGAGGTTACAGTAGTCCAATCTGGAGATGACCAATGAGTGTATGAGGGTTTTAGTGGCATCCTGGGTGAGAAAGGGTTTAATCTTGGAAATATTTTTAGGATGAAAATGACAGGACTGCGAGAGATTCTGGATATGTGGTTTGAAGGAGAAGAAGGAGTCCAGGATAACGAGAAAGACAGCTCACTTTGGGGATAGAGGAGATAGCCATCAATTGATAAAGAAATGGTGGGAAGTATGGTTATTTTGGGGGGGTGGGAAAATTATCAGCTCAGTATTAGACATATTAAGTTTAAGAAATTGCAGGGACATCCAGGAAGAGATAGCAGAAAGACAGTTGGGGTTACGAATGAGGAGAGAGGGGGAGGGGTCAGGGAAGGTAAGGTAGATCTGAGTATCATCAGCATAGAGATGATGTTGAAGGTCAAAGAGCTGATGAGTTCACCTAGTGAAGACATATAGAGTGAGAATAGGAGAGGTCCAAGAACAGAACCTTGGGGAACACCTACTGTAAGAGGCTGAGGGGGGGAAGAGAAGTCATGAGAGGAGACAGAGAAGGATTGGGCAGAGAGGTAGGAGGATTGCCAGGAGAGGGCAGTGTCACGTAGACCAAGGGAGTGAAGGATTTGCAGAAGGAGAGGGTGTTCCACAGTGTCAAGAACAGCAGAGAGGTCAAGGAGAATGAGCAGAGAGTAGTGGCCCTTGGACTTAGCAGCAAGGAGGTCATTGCTGACTTTTGTGAGAACAGTTTCAGTGGAGTGGAGAGAACAGAAGCCAGGCTGAAAAGGGTCAAGGAGGGAGTGGGAGGAAAGAAAGGTGGTAAGACTGTTGTTAACAACATGCTCAATGAGTTTGGAGGCAAAAGGGAGGAGAGAGATGGGACGGTAGTTGGAGAGAGTGTTATGATCAAGGGTAGGTTTTTTAATAATGGGAGGACAAGGGCAAGTTTGAATGCAGCAGGGACAGTGTCTGATGATAGGGAGAGATTAAGGAAGTGGGCAAGATGGAAACAGGCAGAAGGAGAGAGGAAGCGGAGGAGATGTGAATAGATGGGGTCAAGGGGGGAGGTGGAAGGGGGGGGACCGGATGAGGGACATGACTTCCTCTCCAGATATAGGGGAGAAGGATGTCAGAGTCTGTAAAATGGATGGGGAGGAGATGGGGAGCTGAGGGCCTGGTGGGATATGATGTCCTGATGTATGGAGTCAATTTTAGATGTAAATTGGGTAGAAAAGTCAAGGGCAGAGCGCGAGGAGGGGGTGGGCGGAGGAGGGAGTTGAAGGTGGTGAAGAGACGCTGGGGATTTGAGGACTGAGAGGAGATGAGGTTCTTGAAATATGACTGTTTAGATAGGGAAAGGGCAGCACTGAAGGATGAGAGCACAAATTTGAAATAGAGAAAATCTGCCTTAGAGTGTGATCTTCTCCATTGTCGCTTGGCGGTTCATGAACACTTTTGCAGGTATCTGGTGCATTTGGAATGCCAGGGTTGAGGTGTGGATCTGTGAGGGTGAATAGTGATCGCCGCACAAACAGAGGCCCTGATTCAGAGCCGGTCGCTCTGACAGAGCGCTCGCTCTGAATCAGGGCCGGTCTTTTTTTTTTTAGAATGGCCTCCTGGCCATCATGACCATCGGGCTTGCAACAAGACCCTTGTGGTAGGGTCTCATTACCGCAAGCCCCAGAGAGATTTCGGCTCTAACAGAGCCGGAATCTCTCCACTGACATCACTTGTGATGTCAGTGGGGCCGGCCCCAAACAGTAGGCGTTCACATGGGAATGCCTCCGTTTGGGCAGCCACCCCCCCTGCCCGCCCACCAAAGGGGACGTGCTGTCACTCAACATCAACAGCACACCCCCTTTAGTGCGAGACCCGGAGCGAAGGTTTGCCCGTCGCTATCCGGGTCTCGCGAATGTGCACGACGGAGCCGGCTCCATCATGCGCATGCGCTCTGGTCCACCATCGACCCAGTTGAGAGCACTCAGCGCTTGCGACCGGGTCTCAATCAGGCCCAGAGTCCAGAGCAGAAGTAAGGGAGGAATTGTATAGGCATTGGTTTTCACAAAGTCTGCCGCTTCAGTGTTTTTAGACCTTTTTGTCAGATGTTAAGCATTTCATAAGTGTCAAAGGTCACCAAATTGTTTTTGGATGGTTGGGAGAAGTTGCTATTGGAGGATGTTTTGGTACCATTCTTTATTCATGGCTGTGTTCTTAGGCAAAATTGTGAGTGATCCCACTCCCTTGGCTAAGAAGCAATCCCACACATGAATGGTCTCAAGATGCTTTACTGTTGGCATGACATAGGACAAAGACTTTTGGAGGATGGCCTGGTGTCAAGAAGGGCAGAAAAGTAGCCACTTCTCTCCAGGAGAGACATCAGGGACAGACTGATATTCTGCAAAGGTACAGGGATTGGACTGCTGAGGACTGAGGTAAAGTTAGTTTCTCTGATGAATCCCCTTTCAGATTGTTTGAGGCATCTGCAAAAACGCTTGTCCGGAGAAGGAAAGTTGAGTGCTACCATCAATCCTTTCATGCCAACAGTAAAGCATCCTGAGACCATTCATGTGTGGAGTTGCTTCTCAGCCAAGGGAGTGGGCTCACTCACAATTTTGCCTAAGAACACAGCCATGAATAAATAATGGTTCCAAAACATCCTCCAAGAGAAACTTCTCCCAACCATCCAAGAACAGTTTGGTCATGAACAATGCCTTTTCCAGCATGATGGAGCCCCTTGCCAACTTATTGGCTCGGGGAACAAAAATTCTAAATTTTGGGTCCATGGCCAGAAAACTCCCCAGACCTTAATCCCATTGAGAACTTGTGGTCAATCCTCAAGAGGCAGATGGACAAACAAAAACCCACAAATTCTGACAAACTCCAAGCATTGATTAGGTAAGAATGGGCGGCCATCAGTCAGTATGTGGCCCAGAAGTTGATTGACATCATGCCAGGGCGAATTGCAGAGGTCTTGAAAAAGAAGGGCCAACACTGCAAATATTGACTCTTTGCATAAACTTAATGTAATTGTCAATAAAAGCCTTTGACACTTATGAAATGCTTGTAATTTTACTTCAGTATACCATAGTAACATCTGACAGAAAGGTCTAAAAACACTGAAACCGCACACTATGTGAAAACCAATACTTGTGTCATTCTCAAAACTTTTGGCCATGGCTGTACTCTGGGCCTGATTCAGAGCCGCTCGTAAGCGGCCGCTTGTTCGCTCTGAGCGATGTTCGCACAACTGCGCATGCGTATGGGTCGTAATGCGCATGACCAGTCATTGCGGTCGGAAATCGCGTGCTCGCAAAACAGCGAGGGGCTGCTAATTTGATTGACAGAATGTACCGTTTGTGGGTGTAACAGGGGAAGGTGCTTCAAAACGGGGGGGTGGAGATCCAAACGCAGTCATGCCAAACGGTAAAAAGGGCGCTTAATGGGAGTGCATAATTAGTAAAGGAGAGTCATCGACCACGTCACTTGGTTGTCTTTTAGCCTGAACTGCCCGCAATGATTGCGGTAGGAAAATCCTACTACAACCACTGCGAGCAGTTCTGATGCCTTTTGATGTTCCCGATTAATCTAATAAATACCGGAGATGACGTGTGTTGCGAACGGCAACGGGGTGTCTTTACAAAATAGCAAGCGCATTTTTCGTTCGCTCGCTCAGACATAGAGGCGTCAACAAACCGCAAAGAGCGAGCGCTCAATTTAAATAGCCAACCCCTTTTTTGGAACGACCGTCCGCAAATAGCGTCCGGTTCTGAATCAGGTCCTCTGTTCTGTGAAGATTAGCATTTGTTTGCTATGCCTAACTGCCTTTTTACCATGTGACAGGCCAAAGGGTTGAATCCTCCATTTTATTTTACTGCAGTTAATCTGTTTATGAGTTGCTGACAGGCTGTGTTTAAGTCTCCTCTGCCCTACAGGTTTATATCTTCTTACCACACACAGATTGGCCTTAGGGCTTAAATTGAAGATTTCCAGCAGGCCGACTTACCTGTTGGGCTGGTGACATTTTTTTATTTTTTGACATACTGGAGACAGGAATCAAAATCCTGCTACAGCAACATCTGGGTTTGCCTGTGTGAATATATACTGGTATATACTATAAATAATATCTCATGGTCATATCCTCCATCTTCTGTCCTGTGTGTGACAACCTGTCTCCCCATCTTTCTCAGCCTGTCCTCCCACCCCACTCTCATACAAGTGACAGAGTGCCTCCCCCTCTCTCCTCCATGTGCCAGCCTGTCATCCCCTTTCATAATTGATTGGCAGTCTGTTTCCCTACCCAGTGTGGGACAGTCTGTCACCCTCCCTCCTGTGTGTGACAGTCTGTCACCGTCCCTCCTGTGTGTGATAGTCTGTCACCCTCCCTCATGTGTGTGACAGTCTGTCACCCTCCCTCCTGTGTGTGACAATCTGTCACCCTCCCTCCTGTGTGTGACAATCTGTCACCCTCCCTCCTGTGTGTGACAGTCTGTCACCCTCCCTCATGTGTGTGACAGTCTGTCACCCTCCCTCCTGTGTGTGACAGTCTGTCATCCTCCCTCCTGTGGGTTAAACATTGGCAATTAGGATAGAGGTGGGGTGGAACTTAGGGTTTACAAAGGTGCAATTTACTGTGAGCCAGACTATCAATGCTGGACAAGATGGTTGATATAATAAAGAGGATCATTGTGTTAGATTAGCACAATGATTCACCAAGGGAAAACTGGGAGTGTGTTTAAAGTTAATTAACATCCTTTCACCAGCAATTCTGGTATTTCACCAGCAGAGCCGGCCATAGGCATAGGCATATTAAGCTAATGTCTAGGGGTGACTTGAATGCTTAGGGGCATTCAAGGCTCTGCCGCTGCCTCCCACACACCGCTGCCGCGATCGGAGCTCCGCTCCGACCTGGCAGCGCACCTGTCAGCCGGTCAGGTGACTTTGACCGGTCAGAATGAGCTTCTGCACAGAAGCTCAATCCGACCCGGTCACCATTATTTAAATGGTTGGAGTCGGAGCAGGCCCGCTTCGGCCGCTCCGGCTCCACCAACATAACAGTCAGCCATCTGCCGCTGCCCGGCCCCATGTTATGACAAGGCGCGCATGACGTCATGCGTGCCGTGTCATAACAAGGGGCCGGGCTGCTGGAAGGAGAGGATTGAGAGGAGCCGCGGAGAAGTAAGTGGCGGCTCTGGGGCGGGGAGGCTGAAACACGCACTGGGGCTGGGGGGAAGGCTGAGACACGCACTGGGGCTGGTGAGGGGGAGGCTGAGACACGCACTGGGGGGGAGGCTGAGACATGCACTGGGGCTGGGGGGGAAGGCTGAGACACGCACTGGGGCTGGGGGGGGAGGCTGAAACATGCACTGGGGCTGGGGGGGAAGGCTGAGACACGCATTGAGGCTGGGGGGAGAAGGCTGAGACACACTGGGGCTGGAGGGGGAAGGCAAGGCTGAGACACACTGGGGCTGGAGGGGTAAGGCAAGGCTGAGACACGCACTGGGGCTGGGGGGGAAGGCTGAGACATGCACTGGGGCTGGGGGGAGAAGGCTTAGACACACTGGGGCTGGAGGGGGAAGGCAAGGCTGAGACACACTCTGGGGCTTGGGGGGAGAAAGAGGCTGACACGCTGGGGGTGGGGGGAAAGAGGCTGACACACTGTGGCTGGGAAACATGCTGGAGGGGAGAATGATGCTGACACACCCTGGGGCTGGGCGGAGAATGAGGCTGACACAGTGGGGGAATGGTGCCAAGAGACACACTGGGTCTAAGGGAATGGGGCTGAGACACACACTAGGTCTGGGGGAATGGGGCTGAGACACTCACTAGGTCTGGGGGAATGGGGCTGGTGGAACTGCAAGGTGGGGTACTGGCCTTTTATTTTATATATATATATATATATATATATATATATTAATACATGCTAGGGGGCATCAGCCAAAATTTTGCCTAGGGCATCGAATTGGCTAGGGCCGGCTCTATTCACCAGGAATACATTGTGAGCATTTTTTTGGAGATCATTTACAGTATTTTAGTGGTTACAGTGCATCATGTGTTTAAAAAAATGCATACATTTGTTCATGTAACATACAATAGGGCTCAAGTCATCAATCTATCTTTTATAGATTTGCTCATCTAAATGCCTATGCAAATGGCCCTTTAAACAGTCCTGTATTGTGTGAGAGTTCCAGTGGCAAACGCAGGATTTCTAGAGTCAGTATGTGGCCCAGAAGTTGATTGACATCATGCCAGGGCGAATTGCAGAGGTCTTGAAAAAGAAGGGCCAACACTGCAAATATTGACTCTTTGCATAAACTTAATGTAATTGTCAATAAAAGCCTTTGACACTTATGAAATGCTTGTAATTTTACTTCAGTATACCATAGTAACATCTGACAGAAAGGTCTAAAAACACTGAAACCGCACACTATTTCTAGAGGGGGGTTTTCCAAATACCTGATTTTAGAGCGAGTGTAGCCAGTCCGTGAAGAGGGCAGAATTAGCACTTATCCAGCTTTAATAAGTGTCATACAAAGTGTATTGTGTGTCAGAATTCCAGCATATACAGGACCAGTGATCACAGTAAGCAAGCAAATGCGACAGTTGGGCCATTCTGCCTGACCTGAATGTTTTATTTCAGATGTGGGCACCATTCCAGAACAATGGAGCACATCCAGGAGTCTGGGTGAACAACAGAAGAACTTAGCACCAGCCCTGGACATATATGTACATATCGGTCTCCTTATGCACTGGATAGTCTATCATTATACAGTATTAATAATTAACCCTATTGATGGTCTATAGCAGTGCACCCCCAACAGTGCATGTTTTCTGACACATGTTAAAAGATCCACAGGTGGTGCTAATTATTTAACTTGTGATACTGAGAAGAACATGCAGCACTAGTAAAATTCTATTATATTACAATTTCTATTGTGGACATGGTATGGGCTGGTGAGGGGGGTTTCCAGGCAACTGGAACCCCCCCTCCCCCGCCCTGTGTTTGCCTATGCATTCACACAAGTGCATAAAGAAAGCAGATTATGGACCTAGGAGCTGATTCAGACCTGCTCGCTAGGATGCGAACGCTCGTAGCTGACCGATAGTTGCGATCTGTGCATGCGTATACATCGCAATGCGCGTGCGCAAACCACGAAAGATCAGAATGCGAACACTCATTGCACATAGACAGCCCAGCAGAGTGAGTGACAGGAAAGGCCGTTTGTGGGTAGTGATAGGGGCAGACCACTAGAAACAGGGGAGTGCAGGTGCGAAAGCAGGCGTGCCTGAGTGTTGCAACGCCGTTTCAGAGGTGTGCATAATTAAAAGGCAGCATCATAGTACACGTCACTTGGTGGGATTTCACACTGAAGTGATCGCAGTGCTTGCAGCAGGGTATAGTCAACCTCAAGTGGATGCGATCACATCCAATGGTGCTCGATGTACCAATGTTTTCATGTAATTCCAGGAGATGACGTGCGCAGGTGGGCGTCTTATGAATGGCTGTTGGGCGTCTACATACACTAAGCGATCGCACGCCAAGACATAGTGGGCGCGCTAATGCCTTGCCGTGCGATTGCCTGCCTTGCTGGGCGTGCGCTGGATTTGCATACGCAGGCTGCGAGCGAACGCATCTAGCGAGTGGGTCTGAATCAGCTCCCTAGGTCTATCAAAATAGAACACACAATAGTCATAGAGTATAAAAGACCACACATGGGGAAAACCATATGTGTGACTGATCTCTTATTCTTGCGCTTAGGAAGGGAGAAGCACATATCTTGACTTTTAATTAAGAAAATCAGAAAATAAATGAAAGTTAGAAGAAATAAAAATGCCTTCTCTAATGCTTTCCATTTAATGGTGGATAGACAGATGTGTTAGCTTCTTATAAGTATATTGCATAGACTTTTCATATTTATTTTATATGTTGCAACCCTAATGTGTAGGGTCTTATTACACAACTTCAAACAGAAGAGAAGGTTAAAGGGGTTTACGCCTGAAAACACCTAATCATACAAGTGAAAAAAAAATAGTAGCTAGATAGATTAAATCAAATCTTGTGTGTGTTCAAAGTCAGAGCTGTTAGTTTCTGGGGATACATGGGCTCAAACCTCAAAGCTCATCTCCCAAAAGTAAAAGCTCATAAACACATACTAAAGTTCTGTTAAAAAGCATTATCAATATAGTAAGCCGTTTTGGACATTGCAAATACGTGCAAGAAGAACAAACATTTTTCTTCATCGCAAAATGTGTTTTATTGCGTGGTGCAGCCATACAAGCATAATAAAAATATCCCTGCCATCAGGAGGTTTTACTTATTAGCAGACATAACTTCGTGTTGTGCACTCAATGCAGTGCCTTTACCAAGTCTGCAAAATGCAGATGAACAGTCCTTGAAAATGGTCTATGGGCCTGATTCAGCTTCAGACGGAATTGCTCAGCTGCTCGCAAGCAGCTTTGCAATTCCGCCTGTGCTGATATGGTAATGCAGCAGGAAGCATAATGCCTCCTGCTGCATTACTTATCCAAGCTGCCTTGTTCTTGCAGCATCGGATATTTTGCGGGACATTGGCCGGCTAAGGTGACCCATGGGGTTACACAGCCAGCCACCGCAGTTGAGATGAAGAAGCCAGGAAATCTTCATCAGCCGACAGAGATCCTGGCTTCTTCCCTCCCCCCCAACGACTGCAACATGCCTCCGTTTTGGGGACAGTCTGCTGCTAGTCTGCGAGTGGGATCGCATACCCGTTCTGCACATGCGCAGAAGGGTCATGCACCTGCGCAGATTCCTGAACATCGGGAATCTGCGTTCAAAAGTGCACTAGCTTGTACTGTTGAATCAGGCCCCATGTACAAACTGTAATTTAGGAATAAAGAGAAACTTTCTCAAACTTATAAAAGTCTTCAGTTTCAGTCCAGTCCTACACTAAAGGGAATCACATGACAAGTTTAATAATTCAAAAATAAGAACATTGAACAATCATAAAAAATATATTTTATAACATTGCACCTATACATAATAAATCTTATTCGCAAATTATTAACTACATATACCCAGAACAATACTTTTTAATAAAAAGGTTATTGTGATTTTTTATATAAAACAATGTAAATTTAAACATGACATTAGATTTAATTTAACCTGCACTAACAAATTTGTAATATATGTTTTGGTAAACCCCATGCAGCATGTGTTACGTCGGTAAAACCAAAAGGCAGTTTAAGGAGAGAATTGCAATTCCCAGATCTACTATTTGCGCTGCCAACCTCTCCAGAGACATTTTACCTCTATCTAGTGTGCATGCCTTAGCTAGTATACATTAGATCAGTGGTTCTCAAACTCGGTCCTCAGGACCCCACACAGGTCACGTTTTCCAGGTCACCCAGCAGGTGCACAGGTGTACTCATTACTTCTCAGACACATTTTAAAGATTCACAGGTGGATCTAATTATTTTACTTGTGATTCTGTGAGGAGACCTGGAAAACATGCACTGTTTGGGGTCCTGAGGACCGAGTTTGAGAACCTGTTGAATTAGATGATTGTGGATAATGTACCACCAAAAAAAGGGGATGGGATCGTGAAAATCTTTTGTTACAGCTAAAGTACAAATGGATTTTTAAATTGGACACAATCTTGCCTTGGGGCCTAAAGGAAAATATAGGTCTACAATGTTTTCTATAAATATTTGCAATAACCCATTTAATTAAAAAGTATTTTTCTGGGGTGGAGTGGCCTAGATAAGCATGGAGTAGGACGCATGCTGCTGCCGTCTCCAGGATGTGAACCCTGTCTCAATATTCTGTAGCCCCCTGCAGTCATTCTACTTACCTGTCTCGACTGGCCGCTGTCTGTCCCAGCCTGATAATGCCTCCACTGCTTCTGCTTGGCTTGTGGTGCCGCCGGTGACCTGATGTGGGGCTCTGGGCCTTGTGACCTTCTATGGCGTTGGCCTGCTCTGATTACTGGTGCAGCTCCGATGTGTCTTAAGGTTGGCTGCCCTGTCTACTTTCTGGGGGTATTACCAGGGAAACCAGGCGCTTTATCTACTTCTCTGCTGTTTTCTCCCTCCTCCGCTTGCCCTCGTGTGGTCTCCTCTGGAGAATCCGGCAGTTGCTGCCATCTTGGATCATCGTCTCCTACTAAAGGGGGGCCCAGGAGCGTGCAAGAGAGCAATTTGCTATTATTGTGCCTAGGTGCTCTAGAAATTCTCTCCTGGATCCAGAGCCGGCCCTAGGCATAGGCATTATAAGCAAATGCCTAGGGGCGACTGGAATCCCAGGTGGGCAAAGATAATCTAATAGGCGACATCCAACAAGTGTACCCCCCTCCCTGTCACCTGGTCTGGTCCGTGGCCATAGTATGAATGACATTGTGACGTCATTACGCATGATGCTGCTCCCCTCCATTCTGTCCCCATCTGGTCTGCCAGCTTTGAACGGATCCCCCTGGACCTTGTGACCGCAGATCTCTTTGGTGCAGTGTGCAGGCAGCTCCGGTGCCATAGGCAAAGGCAGGGGGGGTTTCAATCTGCCTGGAAGCCCCCCTCCCCATCCCATACCATGACCACAATAGAAATAGTAATATAATAGAATCTTACAAGTGCTGCATGTTAATCTCAGTATCACAAATGAAATAATTAGCACCACCTGTGGATCTTTTAACATGTATCAGACAGTAATAAATAACCTGTGCACCAACCAGGAGATCTGGAAAACATTCACTGTTAGGGATGTGCTGCTATAGAGCCCAATATGTATATATATGTCCAGGGCAGTGCTGGGTTCTTCTGCTGCTCCCAGACTCCTGGACTTGCTCTAATACTCTGGGATGGTGCCCACATCTAAAATAAAACCATTCAGCTCAGGCAGGATGGCCCTACGGCCGCATTTAATGGCTTACTTTGATCGCTGGTCCTGTATTTGCTGGAATTATGACACACAATACACTTTGTATGATGCTTATTAAAGCTGGTTAAGTGCTAATTTTACCCTCTTCATGGACTGGCCACACTCACTTTAGTATTAAGCATTTGGAAACCCCCCTTTAGAAATCCTGCGTTTGCCACTGGGTGCACATCCTTCGACTGGCCCCCGGCTGTGTAGCTACCCGGACACCCCTGCCGCATCACTCTGCTGGAGCCCCGGAGACTCTGTGGGTGGGGATGCGGCCGTCTCCACTTTACTATGCATCGGTGGAGACCGCTCCTTGTCCCTGGCAGGTCTCTCTCCTGGACCGCCTGGTTCACCGGCCGCGGATCTTTAAATCACAGAGCCTGGTGCCCTCCTTGTCTGGCCTCCTGCAGTGGATCCACGGAGCCAGCCTGCCTCTCCTTGCTCCCTGGGTGCCTTAAGTCCTCCAGCCACTCTAGCCTGCTGCAACTGTGTCATATTGTGTGAGTTTAATAGACTGGTCCCCCCCTTCCCCGCAGCCTAACCCTAAGTCTCCCGGGGTGTGCCTAACCCTAACCTCTCCCCGGGGGTGCCTAACCCTAACTCACCCTTCCCCTAACCTAACCCTCTCCCCCAGCGGCTGTCCGTGCCCTGCTTACCTTCGATTGGTAAGCCGGGTGTCGGGCTCACCGACATAGGTCTAATGACAGGCGTCGGGATCTCGACGCCTGTCATTTGACACTTGCCAGGATTAGACAGTCATTGCGTCTGCCGGCTTCCCGACTACTTCCAGACACAAGCAGTGAATTCCTATATAATATTAAATCACCGCCAGCATAAGGTTAACAATGTAGAATGTTGGTTTACAGTTGTGACTTGGACAAGGTTTTTTTCTAGTTACATTTTGATTGACATTATAATAACACCTCCACAGCCCAAACTCTGAGAATTTCGATTTTAAACTTGTTCACGTACGAATTGATACCCCACCCCCACTGTAGCTCCACCCACATCTGCAGCTCTGACTTCAGCAGCCTGCTAGTGCTACGGCTGACTGTAGGGGGAGCTGCAGCAAAAGCGCGCTGCCCCTCCAAGGCTGTCCTCTATCATCCTGCATGCTGCTGATCCTGAAGGCTTGCTGCCGGCGCCGGGTGACACCTGTCAGATAGTGAGTCCTTCTCCTTCCCCAGCGCTCTGGATCTGCACTGCAAGTGAGTACCAGTGTGTAGTGCCAGTGAGGGGTGGAAGGTGCCTGTGTTGGCGGGAGATGACTTTTGCATCTGTTGTATTTATTTGCCTCAGGCTGGCTTTATTTGAAAGAGGTGCATGTGTGTATCTGTGTAAACTTTGTCAGGGTGTGTGTATCTGTGTCAGCGTGTGTATATGTGTCTGTGTCCATCAAGTACACATGGTAGTGTATAGATCCCTTTCAGTATTTGTACCTGGGAGTGACGGTGGAAGTATAGTACCATGGCCATACAGTCCACAAAAAGAAGAAATTTGTTCGCTCGCCACAGGTTTTTATTCCCCCTCTGTGGCCATGTGGATATTAGGGAATGACGTTGAACAGTAATTGATGACGTCAGGCTACAAGAACTGAGAGATGACGTGGGGGGGGGGCAGATGATGGCGTGACTGAGAGACGATGGTGTGCTAACAGATGGCTCAGGGGGAGTTGGTGTGGCTGAGAGACACTTTGGGCAGGAAGATACACAAGGGGCACACATCTGGGTGAACCGCTGTTGTATGATGATGACCTAATTAACATTCCTACACAAACAGGCGTCTTCCGGATGATGTGACCTACATGAATAGTGAATACTGACTGAAGACGCCGTCTTCCCAGAGAAGATACATTTCCACAGTGTAAGAAACCACCATATAGGTAAGGTGCATATGGAAAGGAATGTTCCCAGAGTGACGAGAAATGGGTGGTATGTCATGTTTGCACGCCCCATTTAAAGTGACCATGCCCCTACTGTTATTTGACCGCGTCCATTTTTTTGAAGCGCGCCCCCGGCGCGCATATATTTTTCCCTTGTCTGTGTGTTTGTATGTTTCTAGGGTGGGGGTGCTGGAGGGGCGCCATTCTTCTTCTTGCCCTGGGCTCCGAAAACCCTAGTTACGCCACTGCTATGGGGGTATTACTACTATATATGGGCACTACTACAGGGGCATTACTGTGTACGTATATATATATTAGGGGTGAGCGGGTTCGGATTTCTGAAATCCGAACCCCCCGAGCCCCCCACGATCCGAGGCCGATCCAAGTCAGGCTCGACTTTTCCCGCCTGACTCGGATCTGAAATCGAGGCAAAACGTCATCATCCCGCCTTCCGGGTCTCGCGGGTTTTGGATCCTATATATGGTACCCGCGTCGGCGCCATTTTCTCACTCGGCTGTGGACAGTGAAGAGGGAGGGTGGGAGTTAGGGCTGGCTGGGCTATGTAGTGTAGTGTAGTAGTGTAGTGTAGTGCAGTGTAGTGTTGTGCTGTGCCGTGCTGCGCTGTGCTGCTGTTGTCCATAGGGGCTGTGTCCACTACTTCAAAGTCCATAGGGGCTGGCTGGACTGTGTTGTGCAGTCAGTTGTCCATAGGGGCTGTGTCCACTCCAAAGTCCTGTGCAGTGTCCCAGTCCTAAAGGGGTGCTGTAGTGGTGTCCAGGGGGTGCTCTGTCCGTCAGGGGTGCTCCCCCCAAGTGCTAAAAAAAAATATATTTTTTCTATGTTTGTGAATTGTGTGCACTGTGGCTGCACGTGCATCAACAAAGGAGCAGCGCCAAGCGTTCGCCTGTGTCCCATAAGTAAAAGGCCGGCTGGCTTGTCCGTTAAAGGGTGCTGTAACCCCCAAAGGGCACTCCAAACAAAATAAAAAAATATACTTTTTTGTGTTTGTGAATTGTGTGCGCAGTAGCCGCACGTGCATCAACAAAGTAGTGCCAAGCGTGCGCCTGTGTCCCATAAATAAAGGGCCGGCTGGATTGACCGCTAAAGGGTGCAGTAACCCCCAAAGGGCACTCCAAACAAAATAAAAAAATATATTTTTTTGTGTTTGTGAATTGTGTGCGCAGTAGCCGCACGTGCATCAACAAAGTAGTGCCAAGCGTGCGCCTGTGTCCCATAAGTAAAAGGCCAGCTGGCTTGTCCGTTAAAGGGTGCTGTAACCCCCAAAGGGCACTCCAAACAAAATAAAAAAATATATTTTTTTGTGTGTTTGTGAATTGTGTGCGCAGTAGCAGCACGTGCATCAACAAAGTAGTGCCAAGCGTGCGCCTGTGTCATAAGTAAAGGGCCGGCTGGCTTGACCGTTAAAGGGTGCTGTAACCCCCAAAGTACACTCCAAACAAAATAAAAAAATATTTTCTGTGTTTGTGAATTGTGTGCGCAGTAGCCGCACGTGCATCAACAAAGTAGTGCCAAGCGTGCGCCTGTGTCATAAGTAAAGGGCCGGCTGGCTTGTCTGTTAAAGGGTGCTGTAACCCCCAAAGTACACTCCAAACAAAATAAAAAAATATTTTCTGTGTTTGCGAATTGTGTGCGCAGTAGCCGCACGTGCATCAACAAAGTAGTGCCAAGCGTGCGCCTGTGTCATAAGTAAAGGGCCGGCTGGCTTGACCGTTAAAGGGTGCTGTAACCCCCAAACTACACTCCAAACCAAATAAAAAAATATTTTCTGTGTTTGTGAATTGTGTGCGCAGTAGCCGCACGTGCATCAAGAAAGTAGTGCCAAGCGTGCGCCTGTGTCCCATAAATAAAGGGCCGGCTGGCTTGACCGTTAAAGGGTGCTGTAACCCCCAAAGTACACTCCAAACAAAATAAAAAAAAAATTTCTGTGTTTGTGAATTGTGTGCACTGTGGCTGCACGTGCATCAACAAAGGAGCAGCGCCAATTGTGCGCCTGTGTCCCATAAGTAAAGGGCCGGCTGGCTCATTTCTTAAAGGGTGGTGTAACCCACAAAGTGCACTAGTCTCCAACAAAAATAAAAAAGTATTTTCTGTGTTTGTGTGCGCCTTAGCCGCACGTATATATCAATATAACATAAATGGAGGACCAAACTTTCTCCGATAAAAATAAAATAGGGAAAGATCAAGAACCACTTCCTCCTAGTGCTGAAGCTGCTGCCACTAGTCATGACATAGACGATAACATGCCATCAACGTCGTCTGCCAAGGCCGATGCCCAATGTCATAGTAGAGGGCACATACAATCCCAAATGGGAAAGTTAAGGAAAGTGACCTTGAAAAAAACATTTAAATCATCTGAAGAGAAATGTAAACCTGCCAATATGCCATTTACGACACGGAGTGGCAAGGAATGGCTAAGGTCTTTCCCTATGTTCATGACTAGTGGTTCAGCTTCACATGACGATGGAAGCCCTCCTCCCACTAAAAAAATCAAAAGAGTTAAGCTGGCAAAAGCACAGCGAAGAACTGTGCGTTCTAAGAAGATATCACAAATCCCCAAGGAGAGTCCAAGTGTGGTGGTGGTTGCGATGCCTGACCTCCCCAGCACTGGACGGGAAGAGGTGGCTCTTTCCACAATTTGCACGCCCCCTGCAAGTGCTGAAAGGAGCACCCACAGTCCACTTGCTGATATGCAAATTGAAGATGTCACTGTTGAAGTACAACAGGATGAGGATACTGGTGTAGCTGGCGCTGAGGAGGAAGTTGGCGAGGAGGATTCTGATGGTGATGTGGTTTGTTTAAATCAGGCTCCGGGGGAGACAGTTGTTGTCTGTGGGATGAAAAAGCCCATCACGGTCATGCCTGGGCAGAAGACCAAACATTCCACCTCTTTGGTCTGGCAATATTTCTATCCAAATCCGGACAACAACAGTCTTGCCATATGTACCATATGTAAAGATGAAATAAGTAGGGGTAGGGACATTAACCACCTAGGAACATCCTCCCTTATACGGCACCTGCAGCGCGTTCATAAAAAGTTACTGTCAAGTTCAGAAACTTTGGCTAAGACCGTAAGCAGTCCAGGGACACCTAAATCCCATTGTCCTGTTGTATCCAAGCACCTGCAAACCACACCGTCAACTCCCTCCTCATCAATTTCCTCCTTAGTCAGGATCGGAAGTAGTCCTGCAGGCGATGTCACTGGCATGACTGACTCTCCTATCCGGGATTCCTCCGGAGGATCCTGCATTGCTACGCCTCCTGCTGCCGCTACTGCTGTTGCTGCTGCTGGGAGTCGTTCATCATCCCAGAGAGGAAGTAGGAACACCACTACTTTTACTAAACAATTGACCCTCCAACAGTCCTTAGCGAGGAGGATGAAGTACGACAGCAGTCATCCTGAAGCAAAACGTATAACTGAGGCCTTGACTGCTATGTTGGTGTTAGACGTGCGTCCGGTATCCGCCATTAGTGCAGTGGGATTTAAACAATTGATGGAGGTAGTGTGTCCCCGGTTCCAAATCCCATCTAGATTCCACTTCACTAGGCAGGCGATACCGAGACTGTACAGAAACGTCAGAAAAAGTGTCCTCAGTGTCCTGAAAAATGCCATTGTACCCAATGTCCACTTAACCACGGACATGTGGACAAGTGGAACAGGGCAGACTAAGGACTATATGACTGTGACAGCCCACTGGGTAGATGTATCACCTTACGCAGCAACAGCAGCAGCGTCACCAGTAGCAGCATCTCAGAAACGCCAGCTCGTTCCAAGGCAGGCTATGCTGTGTATCACCGGTTTCAGTAAGAGGCACACCGCCGACAACCTCTTAGAGAAACTGAGGGAAATCATCGCCCAGTGGCTTACCCCACTTAGACTCTCCTGGGGATTTGTGATATCTGACAACGCCACCAATATTGTGCGGGCATTACATCTTGGCAAATTCCAGCACATCCCATGTTTTGCTCACACATTAAACTTGGTGGTGCAGAATTTTCTGAAAAGCGACAGGGGCGTGCAGGAGACGCTTTGGGTGGCCCGCAAAATTTCTGGCCACATTCGCCATTCAGCGACAGCGTGCCAAAAACTGGAGTGCCAGCAAACACTATTGAACCTGCCCGCCATCACCTGAAGCAAGAGGTTGTGACGCGGTGGAACTCAACCCTCTATATGCTTCAGAGGATGGAGGAGCAGCAAAAGGCCATTCAAGCCTATACATCCACCTATGACATAGGCAAAGGAGGGGGTATGCACCTGACTCAAGCGCAGTGGAGAATGATTTCCGTGTTGTGCAAGGTTCTCCAGCCCTTCGAACTTGTCACACGTGAAGTCAGTTCAGACACTGCCAGCTTGAGTCAGGTCATTCCCCTCATCAGGCTTTTGCAGAAGCAGCTGGAGAAAGTGAAGGAGGAGCTAAGATGGAGCGATTCCGCTCGGCATGTGGGACTTGTGGATGAAGCCCTTCATTCGCTTTGCCAGGATTCCAGGGTGGTCAATCTGTTGAAATCAGACCACTACATTTTGGCCACCGTGCTCGATCCTAGGTTTAAAGCCTATGTGGTGTCTCTCTTTCCGGCTGACACAAGCCTGCAGAGGTGCAAAGACCTGCTGGTGAAAACACTGTCAGCTGAAGCAGAACGTGACATGTCAACAGCTCCTTCTTCATTTTCTCCCGCAACTGGGGCTGCCAGGAAAAAACGTAGGTATCCTAAGCAACCCGCTGGTGGTGATGCAGGGCAGGCAGGACCAAGTTTGGACATCTGGTCCGGACTGAAGGACCTGGCAACAATTTCTGACATGTCTACTGTCACTACATAAGATACTGTCACCATTGACAGAATGGTGGAGGATTACATCGGTGACAGCATCCAAGTAGGCATGTCAGACAGTCCATACCTGTACTAGCAGGAAAAAGAGGCAATTTGGAGGCCCCTTTACAAACTGGCTCTATTTTACCTGAGTTGCCCCCCCTCCAGTGTGTACTCCAAAAGAGTGTTTAGCGCAGCCGGGAACCTTGTCAGCGAAAGGCGTAGGAGGTTGCTTCCACAAAATGTGGAGAAGATGATGTTCATAAAAATGAATTATCAACTCTTCCAGGGAGACCAGCCTCCAGAACGTACAGAGGGACCTGTGGTGGTGGATTCCAGTAAGGACGAGTTAATACTCTGTGAGGATGAGGATGTACACAACACTGAAGAGGGTGAGGAATCGGTGGATGAGGAGGATGAGGACATCTTGCCTCCGTAGAGCCAGTTTGTGCAGGGACAGATTAATTGCCAGCTTGTTTTGTGGGGGCCCAAACGAACCAATCATTTCAGCCACAGTTGTGTGGCAGACCCTGGCGCTGAAATGATTGGTTTGTTAAAGTGTGCATGTCCTGTTTATACAACATAAGGGTGGGTGGGAGGGCCCAAGGACAATTCCATCTTGCACCTCTTTTTTTTCTTTGCATTATGGACAGTTTGGGGCCTAGTTTTTCAAACTGCCATCCTGTCTGCCACTGCAATGTCACTCCTAGATGGGTCACGTGTTTGTGCCGCCCACTCGTGTCGCTTAGCATAGTCATCCAGCTACCTCGGTGCAACCTTTTGGACATAAAAACACTATTGTGAGGTGTGAGGTGTTCAGAATAGACTGTAAATTAGTGGAAATTAAGGTTATTGAGGTTAATAATAGCATAGGAGCAGAAAAACCAACACATTCTATGATTTTAGCTGTTTTTATGCTTTTTTTAAAAAAAATACAGATCCAAAACACAAAACCGAGAACCCAAAAAACAGAAGGGTGGTTTTGGCAAAACCAATCCAGATCCAAAACACGAAGAACGATCCAGATCCAAAACCAAAACACAAAACACGAAAAGTGACCGGTGCACACCCCTAATATATATATATGTCCCTCATGTGTAGATACTACTATTTTACTGAATGTCTGCCCTTCTTTTGACTTGCTGCCAGCCACCATTTTGCCTCCTCCACAGAGGCACCTCCACTTTCTCCCATCTTTTGATAGTGGATGCTTAGTGACATAACTATCCTGAGGTGCATTGCTACTCCTGATTTTCAGCCTCTTATCATACATTCTCCCAACTAATGTATACTGTGTGTATATCAAGTTAGTGTCCTACCCCAGTGCATTTGAAACACTCCCTTACGCTGTCAACCTTTAATTTCTTTTCCCAAGGGTATCCTCCTTTTGGAGATTCATTGGTAATTTTGTCCCCAAATTGTTGGGGACATTTAACACATTGTTTAAGGCTGGCTTTCTGCCTGCTTCAATAGCGGAGGTCCTGATAGGTTCCCGTTTAGCTGTACTCCTATCTTCCTATTTCTTTTTTATCTGAAGATGTTAAGATACTTGCACAAATTCTAGCTATACTGTACTTTTTAACAAAGTGATCTTGGAGATTGTTCATCCTCACCAAATTGACCACAACTAATCTCAGACACCTTTTTGCTTATTTACAACTACATCATGAGAATGAGAGGGATGCCTTGTTGGTGTCTCTTGATGTTATCAAGGCCTTTGGGGTTCTATTTATTAAGCCTTGGATGGAGATAAAGTGAACAGAGGTAAAGTACCAGCCAATCAGCTCCTAGCTGCCATGTCACAGGCTGTGTTTGAAAAATAACAGGAACTGGTTGGTTGGTACTTTATCTCCATTTACTTTATCTCCATCCAAGGCTTAGTAAATAGTCTCCTTGATTTGGTGAAATGGCCAATTCTTTGGGCTGTGCTTTCCAGGTTTGGAATGGGGAAGTGCTTAATTGACTGGATTCAGCTTCTATTTTCTTGTCCGACAGAGAGAGTTCATGAAAATGGATTTATTACCACTTTCTTTGCCCTGGGATGTGGTACTGGGCAGGGTTTCCCCCTGTCACCATCCTCTGTTCATCATTGCCATAGCGCTTCTTGTCTGTACAATTAATGCTTCTTCTGCTATCTCTGGGCCTGATTCAGCAAGGACTGCAATTGCAAAGCTGCACACAGGCAGCTTTGCAATTGCGATCCTTACAATTATGGTACTGCAGCAGGAGGCATCACGCCTCCTGCTGCATTATGTATCCAAGCTGCGTTGTCCAACGCAGCATCGGATACTCTGCAAACCATCAGCCGGCTGCGTGACCCATGGGGTCCCGCAGCCTGCCACCCCAACGGTGACGACACGCATCCGTTTCAGGAAATGGAGACCATCACCGCCCCGTCCCATCCCACAAAAGCCAGCAGACTGTCAATCACTGATAATCTTTTGGCAGTCTGCGTGCGGGAACCTGCGTTCAGCAGTGCACTTGCGTGCACTGCTGAATTAGGCCCTCTGTCGTTATAATCTCAGGTTATGAGGAGAAAATTGCCTTGTATGCAGATGATATTTTCTTTCTTTCTTTATACACTTAATTTCTGTTTTTCTTGGCAATAGTGAATGTATTTGATTCTTCTTCAGGTGTACGGATTAATTGGCGTAAGTCTGTAGTGTTACCTATACTTTCTACCCTATCCCAACTGTCCACGTACAATGTCCTGCTGTACGCAGTTCAAATATTTTGGTATTTTGATTACACATGAGGTGAGTACCTCTATTCCTTTGAAAGTTCAGCACCAGTTTGATTTCCTTAAAAATAAGGGCCTGATTCAGCAAGGATTGCAGTTGCTTATGCGCACGCAATCAGCCGATTATTGTGCTCTACACATACGTACGTATCGCAGTGCGTGAACCAGCCGATGGGATCAGAATTGCGATCACAGTGGAGACGCAGACCCATCTTAGAGTGATTGACAGGAGGTGTTGTTTATGGGTGGTGACGAACGCAGGCGTGCCAGTGCGTTTCAACGCCGTTGCATGGACATCCATAAATTATCCACTGTGATACTAGTCACAGCCTGAGGCCTCATAGCGTGGGCTGAAGTAAGCAATTCCTGAGTGAGGTCCTACCTCAGGGTCTCGTCGCAAGCCCGATGGTCGCGATGGTCTTGACCATCGCGACCATCTTTTTGGCCGCTCGCATATGCTGTGGGTGGTCATCCACAGCTATGCGAGCGGCCAGGAGGCCGCTCCATTTTTAGGTAGGAGGGCACTGATTCAGTGCGAGCGCTCTGGTCAGAGCGTCCGGCTCTGAATCAGACCCTCTGCTCATTATGCACAAGATTCCCCGTGAGACTAGTATTAAACATTTTATTAAAAAAGACTTATGTCCAACTCTACATAGTTCCTCAGTGCTTACTGAGGTGGGCGTAGCTTCGTGAAGTAATTTCCCTTTTTACAGAATGTCCTTGTTCACTTTGTAGTTTTACAAGAGAAATGTTATTAAATAATATTTCTTTATGGTGATTTCTATTTAATAAACCAAAGTAGCTATACATATACTGTATTTCATATATAGACATAAACAAAATATACTTTATATATGTCTGCTATTGCACCTTTAAATGGTTCTTATTTGTTCAATAAGACTTGACAAGTCTTGTTTCTGTTAAGGTCTGTAAATGGTAAAGAACATATAAGTACTGTGTCATTTGAGGTCTGTCTGAATGTCTGTCGATGTGAGAAATGCGCTGGTCAGCCTTCAGTTTTCAGCTCCCTTTGGTTTCCCTTTCCAGACACAGTTTCGCATTACCATTTCATTCCTGCTCAAGGAAATTGTTCTCTTAAATTCGTTATTCCTTTTTACAGTTTAGAGGCCCTTGTTAAAGTGAAGAATGTAACGCTGTCAAAAGAAAGTGAAAAATCATAACAGTGCAAAGTTATAGGAGTGACTAAAATTACAACGAACAAGGGATTAATTTAGATAGGCTGGTCTGTCTGCACTGCTGCTATTGTTTTTATTATTACACTCTTACCTAGTATTAATATAAACATAGCAGAGGCGTATTTAGTTGAAGTCTTGAAAACCAATGACTTGTGCCTTGACCACTAAATAGCATGTAACTAACATAATAACTCACTATAGACTCTGCCTAATCAGACAAAGTATATAATTCTATCTGTGAGAAGGGGACAATTGCCCTCTACTACTATCATACTAAGGATGCATTGCTTTTTTTTTCTTTTTCTCCATCCTGAGCACAAATTTAAAATCTGGTTGTTACATTTTATGGGAATGTATCACGGTAACTAATAACTATGATCCTATGGCTGTCAGACATTCACAAAGAAGCCAAGCAAAACTCATATCACTGCCATACCCTGTATTGCAGCCTCACAAGTCTCTAGGGGGTTTATTTACTAAAATGCGGGTTTTTAGAAGTGGAGATGTTGCCCATAACAACCAATCAGATTCTATTTAACATTTAACTAGCTCCTTCTAGAGAAGATAATAGCTAGAATGTGATTGGTTGCTATGGGCAACATCTTCTCCACTTCTGAAAACCTGCACTTTAGTAAATATACCCCTAGATCTGTAATCCTGATGCACACAGATGGTCTCATGCTGAGTTGAACAGAATTTGTGTCTAAGCTACAAATGCAAAATGCACTCCAAAAATTGTATATTGCTTAGCTTACAGAGATGCAGCCAGGTCAGCAAATGTATAGTATGTGACTGCTTTACTCCTGGAGTAAAGCACACCATTGCCTGGTTAATGCCAGAAGATGTGGCTTCACAGTTGGTATTGGAACTTAAAAAATATAGTATACAATTCATACTCAATTTAGTTCATAGCTGGATATTGTAATAAAAGTGCAATTACCATACCAAAGGAAAATAGGACAGTGCACAGGACAAAATGAAAGAATTATGTTCATATCAATTAGAGATGTGCGCCGACCCCTGTGTTTTGGTTTTGGATCTGGATCTCCCCTGGTTTTGGATCTGGATTTGTTTTGCCAAAACCTCACCTCCATGTTTTGTTTTCGTGTTTTGGTTTTGGATCTGGATTTTTTCTTCAAAAATAAAAAAAACAGCTAAAATCACATAAAATGGGCCTTTTTTGTTCCTACAGTATTAATAACCTCAATAACAACTATTTCCACTCATTTCCAGTCAATTTTGACCACCTCACAGCTCACAATATTGATTTGCACCAAGATAGCTGGTTGACTAAGCTAAGCTGCAGCAGTGGGCGGCACAAACACATGGCATTTCAGCTTCAAACATGGCACATCAGGAAACACTTTTATTATTCAAGAGAGCCCTGAGGGAGTTGGAGTATGTATGTAGTTGAAGGTAGGGCAGGGACAGGAAGGGTTGATTGGTAGTAAATTTGATTTTGTTTTTTGATTCCAAAGAAAATTTATGAGGGAGAAGGGGAGGGGAGGGGGCATTTACAAAAAAATGTGATACATTACATTTACATCAGTCCTTGCCGCAGAAGAATCCTTGAGCATGGCTGCTGCTGCTGGGAGTTGAATTTTTTCATCCAAGAAGGGGACCAGGAAGCGTGCTTTCCAAAAATAAATAAACAATTGACTTAAATAATGCTTTGCAAATCTTCTATAAAAGGCATTTCCCAACCTGTACAGGGACATAAAGAAACACATAGTTAGTGGCCTTCAAACTGCCGTTGTTCCCACTGCCCACTTAACCATATAAGATGTTGTGAACAAGCGGAACAGAGCAGCAAATGCAACATTTCAGACTTAAGGTTTAAGTATTACGTTGTGTCTTTCTTGGGAATTCTTTCTTGAGCGCCATGCCTGCTTGCTGGAAGTTGATTTTTTTCATCCCAGAAGGGGACCAGGAAGCGTGCATTCCAAAAATAAATAAACAATTGACTTAAATAATCCTTTGCAAACTTTCTGTTCTGTAACGGAATTTCCCAACCTGTACAGGGACATTATTATTTAGTGGCCTTCAAATTGCCATTGTTACCACTGTCCACTTCTTAGATATGTGAATTTTAGAATGAAGAAGCCCAAAAATTAGGTGGACCACACATGGCTGATTGATCCACCATGGCAACTGGATTAGTGTCATAAGGAAGAGGAGGATGCAAACTGGGTGTCATGTTATGAGTTGGCCATATGGGGTATGTTGCTATTTAGGGATCAGGCTGGTTATCATCAGTGGTCACATTATTATAGTTGTTGTTTTTTGTGTTGTCATCTCCTGAAGGGTGTTTACCAACATATAAAGACTACCCTACCTATCAGCTCAAGCATAGACACTTCCTGAGGAACAGAGCTCTGCTCTCTGGAGGAAAGCCAAATAGGTGGGAGCCCCTGTTCCAACATCTGAAGCTCTTCTCTCTCCACATCATCTATTATAGAAGCAAAAAAAAAGAAAGCCTAGCAACAGATGGGGATGGTCATTATCAAGACCTGGTCCCCCCAGTGGGTGGAGTCTGAGAGGTATTGGTTGGCATGCAGGCAGCAGAATAACAAAGGCCTCCATGTTGTCTGTGCTTACTTATATGTATTTCAGTTTGCAATTCAGGTAGGAATAAAGTCGGCTACAGAACACAGTGACAGAATCACTGGATGTCTTAGTGCATTCAGGCCAAATACGATCCATGAATTCCCAGAGAGATTCCGGACAGATGAATCCTTTGTTTGTAATAATCTTTGGTAATTCCTGGCAAAGGTGGGTATTATAGCCAGATACTTTGAAGGCTGTAGCTTTGAACTGCTTTATAGAAAACATTTCCACACAGCAGAACATGATGGAGAAATACCTTGAAGTTCAGTACCTAGAGCATCTCTTTTCATGTTCTCTGAGGCCTCTCTTGATTTTTGTTTACATTTTTGAATAGAACAGTTTTAGAATTTAGGATGTCTACTCTATATAGGTTTGTAAATAAATATAGCTTTAGTTTTTTAGAGCATATAACTTTAGAAACTGTTAGGATAACATTTCTGCTATGTTTAAGATTAAAATAAAAAAAACTATTTTTTGTAACCCAATAACTTAAAAAAAAAAGTTTTCATTGCAATATTCATGCTGCCCCTTGACAGACAGCAGCACAGCACCCCTGTGCAATGACGCCGATGACAGGTGTGGCTAATATGCACACAATGAAAATTGTTTATTTATTATTTTGGGTAGCAGCCCTTCGACAGACAGGAGCACAGCACCCCTGTGCACCTACACCAATGACAGCTGACACGCACACAAAATTTTTTTTACAAAAAAAAGACAATTTATTTTTATTTTTTTCAGCTCCAGAACTTGGGCCAAGAGCACAGATTAATCACGTCTGAGTCGGGCAGCACTAGGTTGCAAGTTGCGTTGCTGGCTGGATACACGCACACACACAGACAGTTAAATTTAAAGATTAAAAAAAATACAATTGATTTGAATTTTTTTATGACCCAGAACTTGGACCCAGAACTTGGACCCAGAGCACAGATTGATCACGACTGGAGTCGGGCAGCACTAGCTTGCGTTGCCAACTTGCTAGATTTTGTGCGGCTAAGCCTAACATGAACAGACACATAGACAATTATTAGAAAAAAAGACAATTGATTTGAATTTTTTTTATTCTCCAGAACTTGGGCCCAGAGCACAGATTAATCACGACTGGAGTCGGGCAGCACTAGTTTGCAACTTGCTTTGCTGGCTGGATCTTGTGCGGTACTTCGGTTAAGCCTAACATGCACGCACACACACACACACACAGAAAAATATAAAAGACACTTTGATTGAGGTTTTTTTTTACTATATGTTTTTTTTTTCTGTTTTTGAGTCCAGAACTTGGGCCCAGATGGACACAGCACCAGCCCAGATGTATCTACAGTTCTGCACCAGCCCAGATGGACACAGCAGACATGAAAAACACCAGCCCAGGACATAGCAGACAGCACAGACAGCCCAGATGGATCAGCAACAGCCCAGATGGACACAGCAGACAGCACAGTGACAGCTGTCACAGGCACCAGCCCAGAATGGATCAGCAGTCACCAGACCAAGACACAGCAGACAGCACCAGCACCTCTCCAAGTCCTACACTACCCACCCTCCCTGTTCAGTCTCCACAGCTGGAGTGAAATGGCGTCCATTACGTGGTCCCTTATATACTACATTGATCATAGAGACAAAAGCTCGTGAACTGCGAGATTTCAGACTCTATAATTTTGCCTCAGTTTCGATATCCGAGTCAGGCGGGAAACTCCGAGCCTGCTTGGATCCGACTCGGTTCTGCTAAATTCGGGTGGGTTCAGATCTCTGGAAACCAAACCCTCTCATCTCTAATATCAACACACAGATCCATCACATCACCCTTTAAAATATCAAATGGAAATATGATTTATTGCTGTGGGCTTGAGATTAACATCACTGTATTAATGTGAATAGATAGCAACAGCTACATTACTAGCATAATTGGGAGGATTTCAGATGCATTCGACTAATCAGAAGATTGTCATGATCTTCATGATTGTGATGATCTTCAGTTTGCATTTTGCACCGTTGGCAAGCTCAGTGCCGGACTAAGGATTGTGAGGGCCACAGGGCAACTATCTTATACAATTGTCAATATGATATGCTGGTGATGTTATTAAATAGTATACTGGTAAACACACTGTAGTGTACCATTCACATTATGCCATACAGGAACCATAGTTCACATACTGTATGCTACAGTGCCCCCAATGCTAGTTATGTAGCTACAGATGTGTCCTCATACACCAAGCTTCAATATGCCATGTGGCGTAAGATGACTGCTGCAAGCCAGCTGTGCCGAGTGGTATTGTGTAGCGGCTTCTTTATATTTTTCTATAAATTTGCATCTTATTCACACTGCAGACACAGCAAAACACCATTCAATCTGTACCAGAGATGCTGGGCTGATACTTTAACCGCGCAGAAATAAGTTTTAAATACGTGCAAAGTCGCAGATGAAGCACAATGGAACAATGCATGAAAAGAGTTGCGGCTGCTGCATCATAGCACTTAGTATACAGATTTAGACTTATTCACACACAGAAGTACAAGTATGGAATATCAAATTAATCAGTGCAATCTTAAGTGGTTTTATCACATCAGATTGTCACTGAGAAGGGCTGTTGGTCTCTGTCTGCCTTCACTCTTGGGCTCCAGTGATCGTGATGCTCAGTTTGATCTTGTCCAGCTGGGCAGTGAATCTGTTGCTTGACAGATTCTGTGATACCACCTTTGCTTATGTTACAGGACAGCTCCTAAAATACCTTATGCACACATTGGATCGGTCTATTTGCACAGAGAGGAGTGATGTGGACTCCCTACTCATCCTCTCTGGACACTGGATCACAGCCTCTCAATATACCAAACCCTGGACTTGGCATCTCAGGATGCCAGACTCCACATTCAGCCTCTTAGAACACTGGACTCCAGTGGTGGGGGATGTGGTATAAAAGCAGTGTGGAAGGGGATAGGAGTAGAGGGCCATAAGGAGCTCTGGACCAAGAACACATCACAGCTGTGCTATGTATGTTCCTGATACTCAGCCTGTATGTCAAGCTCGGTGCAACTTTTCTAGAGGTGTTGTCACTGGATTCCAATAATATCACTGCTAGCTGACCACAGAGCAGACACTATAGCTGGTCTTTTATCTCTAGATTGAAGAAGATTTTTGAATTGCTGGCAGTTGCATCTATCAGGGGGCGTATGCAGACAGATATCTTTGAGGATTATATTTAATAGATCCCTAAATTAGCTTGCTCAGTAAATGCAATTTAATACAAAATAATTATTACCATAAAATCTTAGAATATAAAATAACAATTCAAGTACATACATACCATCCTAAAACAAAAACAAACTTGCTGCTTCTTTTGAATTCTTGGTGCGCCTAGAAGCAAAGGAGAGATCATATATTCATTAGGTCAGATTGGTCTCTGACCAGGTGGAATTGTACTAGGGGGTTGAAAGGAGCTGGTCTTTGTGTGTCCTTGAGAATGACATGGAAACCCACAGGAGTGGAAGTCATCCAGGGTTCAGATGTGTGTATTAGTGAAAGCTCGGCACCTCTGTCCAAAAAGGCCAGAGCCAGTAACAAAGAGTGTAAAGGATAGTTGTGAGGAAATTTAAAAAAGGATTAATATCCCACCTGGAAGAGTAGCATGGGCACGATGGTCTCGACAGGAAAATGCTCTTCAGCAACCTAAATTAAAGTTTGCTTTCTGTAAGGCCTGGGATAAAGAGAGCTAAGGCAGAGCCATTGGAGCATATTGTGGCGGAAGCTAACCCTGCCTTAAACTTAGCAGGAAGGAAATCAATTGAGCTTGCCGAAGGGACCAGTGGGGTAAACTTGTGTGGCCCGCCAGGATGTAAACTCATCTAGAATGGACTGGTATCTAGACCTCATTCTGGGCCTTAGGGAAGAATTAATTAAGGCCGTGGAAGAAACTTACAGATTGGTGTTGGTCAGCAGCCAAGTAATGTCGCTATCCACATGCATTGTGGAAGCTCCTGTAGCAGGTCCAGAGATCCCTGGAAGCAGTCCTGGGACATCCCCAGCAGGAGTTTGGGTCTTTTGCAGAGCTGGGAGACCAATGGGAACTAAATTCTGGAAGGCCAGACGAGGTATATATGGATACCCCTTAATCGCTATACCTAAATAGCGCTATTTAGCGCTACTAGTTGCTTAAGAAAGAAGTGCTTTCCAATCCAATTGTGGTTCCATAGCACAAAAAGTTGTATTATGCAAGAAAAAGTATAACACGCTTTGATCTAAACAATTAGCGTAAAAAGAAAGTTTAAAAAAAGGTACAACCGTGAAGCCTGTGGTCATCTAAGAAGGGAAATGACCCCCTTATGGTGTCCAGAGCACTAGCCTATATACCTTACAGGTCACAGATAGAACAATAGAGACAAGCTGGCATAATTCCATTGGTCCTTGCTCCTGGTGATCCTGGTCATTGGTTAGTTCATACGGTGTCATCAGGGGTATGTCCTAGTTCTCCAACAGTTGCTTTGTGTAGTTTCCCGCTGAAGAACTGGTTAAACTGGCTACAGACACTACATACAAAATGATAACATGCTAACCAATAACTCCCTATAGTTCGTAACTTGCGGACGCATGATGTGATCTCCTTGCCGATAGAACAGGAGATCTGCAAATGAACAGTGATTTAATATAATGCCAAACATGACATGTCTACTATGTTCTAAACCTTAGATCTTATTAACATACATATTACATCATATTTACTTGTTAAAAAGACCTCTAATAACTCTTTATTAACTTATTGTAAATAGAAACCATTATATGCATATGCGTTCGCATGTGCATCTGTGCATTGATGTAGGAAATATTCGTATGTATGTGAGGACGCACGTGGTCATCTATGTGTATGCATGTGGATACACATATGAGCGTCTATGTGTAAGCATACAAGTCCATGTGTGTGCATTATGTGAATCTGTGTATGTGTGTGGTGGGTTCGCAGTTGTGCGCCTTGGATTGTGCCGACACAAAGTAGCGTTCGATTTACTCTTTATCAGACACCAGACAACTAGATCGTCAGATAATAATTGCAAACGATCATACTCAATTATTTGACTTTGACATATACTAGAATGAGCTGGGACACCTTGTCTGCCTTGATTTTGTAGGGGACCTTCAGAAGCAAAGCATAAGCAAGGGGAAGATCAGTCCAGGAAAATAAGATGGCATCCATGCAAGAAGCCCCCCTGAGTCCAGATCTTGGACATGAAGGTTGGAACCTGTGCATTTCATGGGGTTGCAAACAAATCTTTTTACAGGTGACCGAAGATCCTCACTATGTTGTGAAGGATCTCTGGGCTCGATTCAGATGCGCTCGTTAGATGCATTCGCATGCAGCCAAAGTATGCAAATCCCGCGATTATGTCTGGGCGTGTGATCGCGTTGCGTATTTAGATGCCCACCAGCCTGTCTTAAGATGCCCACTTTCCCACATCATCTCCAGGAAGTGTATGCAACAATCGGTAACATCGAGTACTATCGGAAGCGAATGCAGCCCTTGTGGTTGACTATACCTTACCGCAAGCACCAGTGCCAGATTAAGGTCCACATGGGCCTGGAGCTGAAATTTATGAATGGCCTATTGTGTGGCACTGCAGGGGAGTGTGATAACTTCTGTGGCAGTGTGACCAGTGATGTGGTCTACACAGGGGGCATGGCTATGTCCATGGGGGCAAAACTTGCGCCTACCTTTAACAAATTTATAGTGGAGCTATAACAAAAAAGTTTTGTTTCTTTTGTGAAAGTGCAAACACAGCTGCCATCCGCGGCCTGCGGCACCTCTGGAGGTTATGATTGACCATAATCACCCCTCATAGATGCAGCAGCTCCCTATATGCATACACACAGAGACATATATATATATATATATATATATGTATACACACTGTATATAAACACTAATATATATATCAATGGGTTGGGTACGGGTTTCCAGCGCCGGCATCCCGCCAGGATTAGGATAACAATACTTGCTGGTCAGTATCCTGACCCTCCCCCCGAGTGCCTAATCCTAACCTCTCCCCTCTGCACCCGTAAACCTAACCCTCTCTACTTTGTGTCCAACCCTCCCCTAATGCTTAACCGTAAGCCCAGTACTTACAGTCAGAATGCCGGCGGTCAGGATGCCGGGACCAGGATTCTGACAGGTGTCAGGATTCCAGCGCTGGCATTGTAAGTACCGTAATCCCGACTGTCGGCATAATGACCGCATCCAATACCAGTGAAGGCGACACTCTGACTGCGATTGTGGATCACACAAGACCCCCAAGATGCTTTCAATGTTACAGAATTCTTTACTTAGGTTCTTTTATCATGAAAGAACCTAAAGCCAGGTACACACTAGGTCGACGTTGGACTGACCCGCGACCTATCTGTCGATTTTTAAGTGTATACACACTTGCCAATCATCTGCCCGATGACCCGGCCTTGACAGCTGCACAGCAGATCGGATATGTCTGTGAACCATGTAGTTCACAGACATATACACTGTACACACACGGTGATGCACTATGGATATATCGCCTGTTCAGTGGAATGGGGGATATATCTATCAGTGTGTACCCAGCTTAAGTAAAGAGTTATTGTATTTTGAAAGCAATTGGATGTCCTGTGTGGTCCATAATCACCATCATGGTCGCATTTATTGGCATAATTGTGTGGATGCCAACCTATTGCAGAAGTTGGCAATTAAGGAGGACAGTGGCGCAAATTCTATTTACGAGCATGCAGGGGCGTTTTAAGAGAGGAGGGGGCCCGTGTGCACTCCTCGTGCGGGGCCCCCTCCTCTCTCCCTGGTGGCTGGCAGCCGACTGACGCGGCTGGCTAGCCACTGGAGCATTAGTCGACTCCGGGCACTAGAGTGTGCCCGGAGTCTACTACAAATGCGCAGAATGCCGGAAAATGGGCGGGGCAGCCATTTTTCCGGTGTTCTGAGCAGCAGTGACCCCCGACGCGGGACCTCGGAGAGGTAAGTTTAAAAAAAATATGGGTGCAGTGTGTGCGGTGCGGGGCCCTCCTGGACCCGAGGGCCCCGCACCGCACACACTGCACTCATTATAGATACAGGTTCAACAACTGATCTATCTGTATATATATATATATATATATATACAAAAACATATACATATATATTAGGGATGAGCGGGTTCGGTTCCCTGAGAACCGAACCCACCCGAACTTCGGGGATCCGGGGCGATCCGAGCCCAAGCTCGGATCTCCCTGTCTGCCCCGGATCCCTCTCCCGAGGCAAAACCTCGAGATCTGCTGTCGGATCTCGAGGTTTTGCCTCGAGCGGCCATTTAAAAAAAAATGCCTTTGCCTTTAATGGGCAAAGTGCTGATTGGCTGACAGAGCCGTCTGTCACGGCTCTCAGCCAATCAGCATTATGGTGCTCATTTGCATGTAGCACGGACTCGTGAGATCCGTGCTACATGCATCTGTGTGATTGACAGTGACACAGAGCACAGATGGGTCAGTGAGACCCGTCTGTGCTGCTGTGTATTTCAATGACACAGATGCACGCACGGACCAGGAGATCCGTGCTACTTGCATCTGTGTCATTGACACAGAGCACTAACGGGTCCGTGAGACCCGTCTGTGCTGCTGTGGTAAATAAAAAAAAAAAAACCTGTGTAAAAAGAGAAAAAAATGGCGTGCCCCCCCCCCAAAAAAAGAGCAACCAGCCCCGGGCATTAGTGACCCAGTGCTGGGTGTGCTTAAATACAGGGGACAAACGACATAGGGGTCCCCTGTACTTAAACACAACCAGCACCGGGCTAGTCAGAACCAGAGCTGGTTGCCAAAATACGGGGGACAAACGACGTAGGGGTCCCCCGTATTCTGCGCAACCAGCTCTGGGCTCTGATCCGGTCCTGGTTCTGGAAATACAGGGGAAAAAAATGAGTAGGGTTCCCCTGTATGTTCCAGAACCAGCACTGGACTTTTTCTAGCGGGGGGCTGATGCCACAGCCAGGGGAGCCCTTTCACCGGGCCCCCCAGCCGCAGCATCAGCCCTGACCGCTAGTCAGCCCAGGCCGGGGATCCCTGGAGAGCTGGGGACCCCCCCAATAAAGGGGTCACCCTCTCCAGGGCACCCCAGGCCCAGGCTGATAGCCCGGGGCTATCCCCGCCACCCCTGGTGGCGGTGGGTGGCGGGTTGATTGTGTGGTGTGGTGTAAATAAAGAATATCAAACATTGTCTTTACAAGTAGAACTGCAAGTCCCAGCAAGCCTGCCCCGCATGCTGGTACTTGGAGAACCACAAGTACCAGCATGCAGGGCATTAAGGGCCCACTAGTACCTGTAGTTCACCTGTAAAAAAATGTTTAAAAAAAACACAGGACACACACACCGTGACAGTATAAGTTTATTAAACATACATACACACACACACACACACACATGTACACATACTCACCTATGTAACCCTGTAGCATCGGTCCACTTGTCCGGTAAAGTATCCATAGGGGACCTGTGAAAAAAAACATACTCACCATCTCCTATGCGAGGTTCTGTCCTCTTCGTTCCAAAGTAGGCATCCCCGGACTTGGCAAAAAAAAAAAACGAAAACGCGATCCACGAACTTAGTACCGTTCTATAGAACGGTACTTCCCGAATGAGAGCTTAGCGGCGGGGTATCACCATGGAAACCCCGCTGCTAAGCGTTCATTGGCTGAGAGAGGCCATCTCCCGTCTCTCAGCCAATGAACGGCTCCCTCCATTGTAGTCAATGCTGGGAGCCGCAAGGTTATTAAAGTTTACCCTGCGGTTCCCAGCATTGACTACAATGGAGGGAGCCGTTCATTGGCTGAGAGACGGGAGATGACCTCTCTCAGCCAATGAACGCTTAGCAGCGGGGTTTCCATGGTGATACCCCGCCGCTAAGCTCTCATTCGGGAAGTACCGTTCTATAGAACGGTACTAAGTTCGTGGATCGCGTTTTCGTTTTTTTTTTTTGCCAAGTCCGGGGATGCCTACTTTGGAACGAAGAGGACAGAACCTCGCATAGGAGATGGTGAGTATGTTTTTTTTCACAGGTCCCCTAGGGATACTTTACCGGACAAGTGGACCGATGCTACAGGTTACATAGGTGAGTATGTGTACATGTGTGTGTGTGTATGTATGTTTAATAAACTTATACTGTCACGGTGTGTGTGTCCTGTGTTTTTTTAAACATTTTTTTTACAGGTGAACTACAGGTACTAGTGGGCCCTTAATGCCCTGCATGCTGGTACTTGTGGTTCTCCAAGTACCAGCATGCGGGGCAGGCTAGCTGGGACTTGCAGTTCTACTTGTAAAGACAATGTTTGATATTCTTTATTTACACCACACCACACAATCAACCCGCCACCCACCGCCACCAGGGGTGGCGGGGATAGCCCCGGGCTATCAGCCTGGGCCTGGGGTGCCCTGGAGAGGGTGACCCCTTTATTGGGGGGGTCCCCAGCTCTCCAGGGATCCCCGGCCTGGGCTGACTAGCGGTCAGGGTTGATGCTGCGGCTGGGGGGCCCGGTGAAAGGGCTCCCCTGGCTGTGGCATCAGCCCCCCGCTAGAAAAAGTCCAGTGCTGGTTCTGGAACATACAGGGGAACCCTACTCATTTTTTGTCCCCTATATTTCCAGAACCAGGACCGGATCAGAGCCCAGAGCTGGTTGCGCAGAATACAGGGGACCCCTACGTCGTTTGTCCCCCGTATTTTGGCAACCAGCGCTGGTTCTGACTAGCCCGGTGCTGGTTGTGCTTAAGTACAGGGGACCCCTACGTCGTTTGTCCCCTGTATTTAAGCACACCCAGCACTGGGTTACTAATGCCCGGGGCTGGTTGCTCTTTTTTGGGGGGGTGCACGCCATTTTTTTCTTTTTTTACACAGGTTTTTTTTTTTTTTTTTTACCACAGCAGCACAGACGGGTCTCACGGACCTGTCATTGCTCTGTGCCAATCACACAGATGCATGTAGCACGGATCTCCCGGGTTCGTGCTACATGCAAATGGGCACCATAACGCTGATTGGCTTCCTGTCTGCCACTGCAGTGCCACTCCTAGATGGGCCACGTGTTTGTGCCGCCCCCTTGTGTCGCTTAGCATAGTCATCCAGCTTCCTCGGTACAACCTTTTGGCCTAAAAACAATATTGTGAGGTGTGAGGTGTTCAGAATAGAGTGGAAATGAGTGGAAATTAATGTTATTGGGGTTATTAATAGCGTAGGAACAAAAAAAGGCCCATTTATGTGATTTTAGCGTTTTTTTTTTATTTTTTAAGAAAAAATCCAGATCCAAAACACAAAACCCAGAACCCAAAACACGGAAGGGTGGTTTTGGCAAAACCAATCCAGATCCAAAACACGAAGAAAGATCCAGATCCAAAACCAAAACACAAAACACGAAAAGTGTCCGGTGCACACCCCTAATATATATATATACATACATGTGCACACATATACAAAAACATATACATATATATATACATATACATACATATACAAAAACATGTATATATATATATATATATATATATATTATATACACACACATATATACACACAGTATATATATATACGCATATATACATACACATACATACATACATACATACACACACATGCACACAGTACATACACACACTTAATAGATGCCAGACATTACACTGACCTGTGGGAAGGAACGCTGGTTAAGCATGCTGGCTTCTTCTCACAGCAGCTCAGCCTCTGCACTCTGCTCAAAAGGCTAAAACCTTTTGAGCAGTTTAATTTCATTGCGCAGGGAGGAGGGGAGTAGTGGCCCCTTGGGTGAAAGGGCTGGGCTTCAGATGACCCAGGGAACCGGAGCCAATTTCACATGGCCAGGGAAGCTAGTACGACCTGGGGGGCGGAGCTTCGGGCGGCATGGGGGCGGAGCTTCGCGCATCATGGGGGCGTAGCCTCAGACTGCAGGGCCAGGGAGAGAAATTGGACAGTCAGTGACGGAGCTTCGGACTGCCGATGCACGGAGGGGGGTGAATGGACCAGACTTCGAATCCTCCATCACTGCAATACAGTGTTGTCGGATTCAAAGCAGTGCAGACAGTGTTCACAGGGATTTTTTTTCCTGTCTGCACTGCGTTGGGCCTATTTTAATGGTTGGCCTGGAGCTGGAGCTCCACCCGGCCCATTAGTAATCCGGCCCTGGCAAGCACTGCTTCAGTGTGTAATTCAACCATGTGACGTGTACTATGATGCTGCATATTAATTATGCATGCCACTGAAACAGCGATAAGATGCTCAGTCACGTTTGGACCACCACACCTCCATTTTCATCGACCATCCACTGTCACCTCCCATAAACGGCTTGTCCTGTCACTCATTCCAGCAAGCTGGCTATGTGCAGTGAGCGAATGCTTCCTCATTGCATGGAATGCATTGCATTCCTCATTCCTCACTGCGATGCATATGCATGTGCACATTTTGAAGCGTCAACAGCTACTTGCGAATGCAGCCTAGTGAGCGGGTCTGAATCGAGCCCTCTGGCAGAAGAGTTGTGCAATCCAGAATGAGACTCTGGCCCTGATTCAGACCCGCTCACAGCCACTGGCCGCTCTCTGGGTCTGTGGGCATTTTTTTATTTTTTTTCTCCGTCCCCTCACAAAGCTGTGGGAGACCACCCACAGCTTGTGCGAGCGGCCAGAAGACCATCGCAATAATTGTGACCATCGGCCTTGCAGGAAGTCCACTACTGACATCAGTAGTGATGTCAGTTTGCCCACCCAACAAACACCAGGCATTCCAAAGGGAACGCCTGCGTTTGTCCAGCCACCCCCCCCACCCGCCCCCACAAAACGGGGCGAGCTGTCACTCACCATCGACAGCCCCCCGTCTTGTTGCGAGTCCCATAGCAACTGAACTTCAGTTGCTCAGCGGGGCTCGCGCACGTGCACGCCGGACGCAGCGCATGCGCAGTGCGCATACATTGGGCCGCTTGCGAGCACACAGCTCTTGAGAGCGGCTCTGAATGAGCTCCTCTATCTGCATAGGGAGTCGGCCAGTTTGATCAGTTCCTCTGTGGTATGAATCAGTGTACCGCCCAATTCCAAATGTCTAATGCAGAGGGTGAGCGATCGGGTGCCTCCCGTTCTGTTGAGGTAAGAAACTGCAGCCCTATTGTTGAGGTATAACTGGATAGAAATTTCTCGGGCTTGTTCTAACCCACCAAGTTTATTGTGCGTGCAAAACATGGTACATGTTCAAATTCACCCAGTTGTAATGCTCATATGTTACTTGCGTTATTGGAAATTACAGATCCTGAGGAGAGTCTTAGTGGGGTTAGCCATTTTGCTATCACATCCCTGAGTTTATCCAACAGATTGACACCAGTATGCCTCTTTATGAAGCCAGGAATACAGACAGTAGAGTGTCTGTTAATGAGCTGGCATTATGTGTTATATACTGCTGCTGCTGTTGAAGATGATATACCCACCTTGTGGGATGTCACAGTCAAGTAATCTTTTATTTGACCACTATTGCTTGTCCATATATCTGTAGTTAGATGCATTCATTGGCACAATGGAATTTTCTAAGCCTAGAATTACATTTTTTTAACTTCCTTGTATAGGTGAGGAATTGCTGTCCTAGAAAAATGGAATCAATGGGATTTGGTAGCGGGGACACAGGACCTCAAATAACTGTCTAAAACTAGATGCAATGATGGTGTCTATTGTACACAGATCTACTGCTAGCATAGTCGTCATGGCTCCAGGGATCCACTGTGCAACTGGATGGCAGCTTTCATACTTGCTTCCTCTTGCAAATGATAGTTTCATAGTCAATTGTTGTTCGAAAGGGGAGTCAGTTTGCCTTAGCAAATTGGATGCAGGAGGACTACCTCCAATTATTAATGAGGAGATTGATGATGAAGGCGTTGGCAGTGGAGAATGCATGTGCTGGGATCTCTCCATGCTGCTGTTAGGTGATGCTGGACTGCTTGTTATTATTTCTAAATAATTTGCGTGACCTTGATGCAAATGACATAACAGGGATTAGGTTCCTAAATCGTTAATGTCCCTACCTCTATCTCACAAACTGTACAGTTGGCTTGACAAATGTTGGCAGGATTCAGGTAAAAATAATTCAACACAAAAGAGGTGTTATTTTGGTCTTATGTCCAGGCATGACAATGGCCTTCTTATCACTGGATAGAACTGCTGCCACTGGTGGCTGACTTACTTTGACACAAACAACATCCACCTCCTGAATTGTATTAACTTCTTCCCATCCAACACATTCATCACTAACATCCTTATTAGCATCAGATACACAAATATCCTCCAAACCTTTTTGCAATTCCACAGTAGCATCCTCATTTTCTATGTTACCATCTTTACCCTTATTGCTACTCATCCTCACATTTGTAGAGGGTGCAGAAATGGTGGAAGGAGGCTTCTCTAGGATTATAGTATCAGAAATGTCAGACTCACACTTAACTTGGGGCCTGATTCAGACCTGCTTGCAAGTGCACAGTGCTTGCAAGTGGGTCGATGGTCCCCCACGGCACATGTGCAGCCTTCGGCGTGCGTATGCATGAGACCCGTACAGCAACGGCATCTCCGACGCTACAGGTCTCGCCACAAGATGGGGCAGCTGTCGAAGTTGATTAACAGCTCACTCCGTTTTGTAGGCGGGGAGGGGTAGTAGCTGCACAAACGCAGGCATTCCCGTAGGAACGCCTGGCATTTGTGGGCGGCCCTACTGACATCACTCATGTCTATTAGAGCAGGAAGTCCACTCAGGCTTGCGGGAGCTGAGACCCTATCACAGGGTCTTATTGCAAGCACGATGGTCGCTATAATCATGACAGACTTCTGGCCGTTCACACAAGCTGTGGGTGGTCACCCACAGCTTTGCGAGCGGGCTGGAGCAAAAAAAAAATGCCTATCAGACCTGCTAGCTGCCTCCAGCAGCAAGCAGGTCTGAATCAGGCCCTTAGTTTTATTTGTGCACTGATCTCCCTGTTTTAAAAGTGACACCTCTAGCTTCAGAATGAGAAGGTGTTGCATGCAAGGTTACAGAAGATACCTGACTGTGTTTGGCCCCAGCTTACACAGTAGGCATTCTAGGGCATGAAAAAGCAGACCACCACTTGCAAAGAGAGGCTATGGTCTGTGCCTTATCTTGCCACTGCATGTAGTGTATGGCATGCTGGCAATTTTACATTTTTTTGGCAGTAAATTTTCCCCTTTTTGTTAGAGGTGTTTTTTTCTTTAATATTGAGGAATATAATTTAGATTTCAGGTGCCCTTACTTAAACCTGTGTATTCCTTGACCACCTTTAGTAGATGTTGAAATAATATCATAACTGGCAGCAGCCGCAGCACTAGTTCTGGGTTGCTGCTTATAGTGCATATTATTGTGCAGATTATGGGGGTACACCACTGCACACACCATCACTTACACTGGAAGAATTATACACTGTGTTAATTTTTTTTGCACTATTGTCTTTGTTTTTTAGACACAGATGTTTATAATTGTAAAGGGGCAATAATAATTAATCCTTAATTGGTGTTATAATATATGTGTGCCCACATCATAAAATGATAAATGTTGCCCCCTTCATAAATATTTTTTGCACTAATTGAAAATGTATTTTGTCCCTTTAATATATTTAATAAATAAATATTGTTCTCTTAACAAATTATACATTATTTTTGCACCCAATAATATGAATACAATAATATTGCCGTCCATAATAGTATTGTAAATATAATTTCACTCCTGGATCAATTCTTTCCAAGGATTGCCTTCATTATTAGCACATTGGGCGTCCTCATGTTCTGATAAGCCACACAGTCCCTGTGGCAGATTTTTGCAGGTAGTTTGGCCATTTTTAATTCCACCCAGCATTGCCGGGAATAGCAAATTTGGTGGTTGTGGAGGTGAAAACTGATGCGCTGAATGTCGGTTGAAACCGACACCAATCCTGCCCTTTAGTAAATTTACCCGAACATTTTAAATCTGCTCCACTTGCAGATTGGTTTGCAAAGGTGCAAATCACTCTTTGTTTGCTGTTTTGTGTTATTTGCTCCTAACTCTGCATAAGCGCCACATTACACAGCTGATGTAGTTTACTCTACAGCAGAATATGCAGCTATAACTTATTGTATGAAAAAAAGATTTAATTGTGCAGGCATTTGTGACAAATGACAGTTATATTTCACTTGGATTGTGAATAAAAACCATTTTAAATGATTTTGCTATTATATTAAAAGCTGATAGGCATAACACTGCCTAAAGACCACTTAATACAGCAGCTCTCTAGTCATTGAACATGTGTATTGCTGTACAGAATGTTTTTTGTCTTTTGATGTTACTTGTACAAACTGCAGTGCCTAATTCTGTGAAAGAGCAATTTACTAAATTGCTTCCTTATGAGTACAATATAAACACTTCACAACTGCTGACAAGGCAAAAACGCCTAGCAACAGTTGAGATCATTTGGGTTGGTGGAAAGAAAACTTGTTTTTCTTTTGATTTCCACAATATAATGGTTTGGATTGCTACTACTGAAGTCATTAAATGTAAAGCAGTTACTATCTGCAGACATTTTAAATACAGAATGAGAAAAAACAAACATTAAGAATCATATCCTGACAATACGCCAGGCATGATGGTTTCGTTTTATCCTTAGATCTAAGGATCCTTCATTTTCTGCAGGTGGTTTTACAATTATCAGAGATAGTTCTCCCAGAGTAGCTAATGCTTTGGTTAGTCCACATGTTCTCACATGGGAATTTGCATTTAAGTTAAATACATAGGGCTATATTTACTATACTAACCCACAGTTTGCCAAAGGTGCTGATGGTCGATGGATTTAAAGCAGCAACAGAAGTAAATGCTAAATCAGTTTGGTTTACCATTTATTTCTGTTGCTATTTTAAAACCATTGGACAAACCTGATGATCATTGGTGGTTTTGACAAACCGGTAGTTAATAAATCAAGTCCATGAACTTCAAAAGAACACCTGTATGGTATTTTATTTTTAATTCCATTCAGTTGCATATTATCAATGCTGTGTTTTGTGTATGGTGAATACAGCATGCATACATATAATTTAAAATAGGGGTTATTGATCCATAAGGAAGTACTGTCTCACCATTTCTGATGAGAAATATGACAGCAGTCTGGGGAACTACTTTCCACATCACAATATTTGGTGCAAAGTGCAAAACAGATTTATTCCTGCAGATATAAAGTGTAATGCTGTGGTATAACACCTGTGAGGACAATGATATACCATTTGTACAATTGGAGTGTTTCTACTTAACTAATACCCCTTTTACACCAAAATCCAGGGTCTTACCCTGGAATTTGAACACTGGTCAATCCCGGGTCATACTCGGCTTCAGACCCCGTTCACACTGCAATTCGACCCGGGTTATTCCCGGGTTTGCCCCGTTCACACTGAACCCGGGTAATCCCTGCTTTTCCCTGCTTTTCCCTATAGATGTCATTAAAAATGGACTTTTTTAAGGGCTGACAAAGATGAGGTCACAAAAGGCAACAAAAGAGAGGGGTGGGGACTGCTTACAGCATTGCTACAGGTTGCTGTTCTGGCTGTGGCAGGCTGTGTATTAGCCTGTGTTTGTGGCTGCTGGTCAGGCTGTGGTGCAGCCTGCAGTTCTGGCTGTGGCAGGCTGTGTGCCTGCCTGCTTTTGTGGCTGCTGGTCAGGCTGCTGTGGTGCAGGAGGTTAGGCAGGCAAGCGATGGCTTCATGTGTGTCTCTCTCTGCAGGGCACTGACAAATTACATCACCTGTCTGTGCCCCAGAAGCTCCAATCAGCATCTTTCAGAGCTAGCTGGGTCAAATAAGCAGGGTAGCACCCGTTCACACTGCCTCATGACCCGGGAACAACCCGTGTTCAACCCTGCTCTCAACCCGAGTAAGATTCCCGGGTAAATCAACCCGGGAATTTTTTCTGGGAGCCGTTCACACAGAGCATCGACCCGGGTCGACCCGGCAATAACCTGGGTTATTCAGTTGGTGTAAAAGGGGTATAAATGTGTCCATCAGTCTCTTTCAATCTTGTGCATCAGGTGTGACTACAGTAGATACAGAATAACTTGAAAGAACAAAAAATATATAAATTCTCTCTGTACTTTGGAATAGTAAAAATAAAAATTCAATTGTCCAATGTTCAACTTGTTATTCCTAGAAAAAGCTGCAATAGGCAGCACAGTGGTTAGCATTGCTACCTCATAGCACTAGCACTGTAGGTTAAATAGTGATAGGGGTTACTATCTGTGTGGAGTTTGTATGACATTATCTTATTGTACATCACCCAATTATTTGTATGGGTTTTACTTCCAATAACATGGCTTCATTTGCTGCTAACAAAAAGGACAATTTGTTAGATAATTTAGACTATAAGCTCCAATGATGTAGATACTGATGATGAGATCTTCTGCTGCGTAATACGGTTTCCATATATAAATTAATAATAATAAAAATTAATATTAATAATAACAATAATAACAAATGGAAAGAACTACCTCCCCAAAAAGAAACAAATGAAACCAACTAATAAAGCCGAAGGGGATGTAATTATGAGACCGGCGGCCGCAATGCCGCCGTTCTCGATACCGACATCCAAATCCCAACAAGGGATTTAAGATAGGCGTCAAAATATTGATGCCTATCTTAATTCCAATGCTGAAACAACGAAGGATGCCAGACTGAACGAGGTAAGTCCGAGGCGCCCTTAGCATTAGCCGCGGGAGGGGGGGGGGGATTGGTTTAGGGAACTAGTGGGGTTAGGTTTAGGTTTTGGGGGGGAGGTTAGGGTTAGTTACCTCGCCTAGAGGGTTAGGTTTAGGATACAGTAAGGGGGGTTAGGGATAGGCATCCCCGGGGGGGAGGTTAGGGTTAGGAACCACTAATGGAGGGGGAGTTTTAGTTGGGGGAGAGGGGTAGGGATAGGGTACTTACCTGCCCTGTTGGGATCTTCTCCCTTTGGGCTGCCGGCATCGGGATATGAAATGGCGGCTATTCAGCCCCCGGGACTTCATACCCATTCCAGCTGGAGCTATTGTGGTTATGAATTCAATAAAATTTATTAAAGAAGCTGCTGTTGGAAATGATGTGTGTGCAGGTGTTGATATTACATATTTATATATAGGCACACCGCAGCAGATGACTCAAACTATGAACAGCCCAGTTACTTAACCAGTGGTGTTAGTTTTTTAATAGATATAGTAGGTATAGTCGTACTCACTGTTACATATACACTGGTGATGGAACAGAGCTTGAGTGGAGCAGGGTTCCATACAGCTCACCAGCCAGTGAGTGTATGCTGCTTTTTGGTAGAGGTAGAGGTAGAGGATGCTTTATAGCAGGTTTTCACCAGATTCTGTATCTGAACTAATTAGGAGACTACTGTCTCCCACCATGTCACTCTTACACAGTAAATACAAGGTGGCCTTTGCACATTTTCAGTAGTAATCTAGGTGGCCTTCTTGGAACAGGGCATGAAGCCTCCTTGGAGGGACAGGAAGGCTGGACACTGCATAGTACTCTTTGAACAACCCCCGCTACAAGCTTCTCCATGTTACTCAAACATTCAATTTCAGCTTTTTTGTAGAAAACTGTAAAGTAATTGAAGCAGGCATCAACATCCCCGACCTGGGTATTTCAGCTCTATTGATAAATCATAGAGCAAATGTACCTCTCTTTGTTAATAACTGTAATTTAGGCAATATTGCCCCATGCTACTAATAAAATAAGAACACTAACATATGTATTCTACAGTATATACATAGCATGGCAAATGAAAAAAACACACTAACATTGAATCCACTTCAGTCCTCATGACTGGAGCCAAAGGCAGGAGGGGCTTGCCAGGACTGAAGAAGCTGATGTCTATGTATCATAGTAAAGTTAATCTTAGCTAAGTATGGCCCTGATTCAGACCCACTCGCAATTGGGCGTACGTACGTTCGGCGTACGTAAAAAAATATTTAAATTCAAGGCCTCGCTCGTATTTTTGAACGCATATAAAAATCCGCCCCAAACTCAGACGACCCCTCCTCTAACTAACGAGCGTGCCAAATAGCGAGCGTACATCCCCGAAATGGCTTGAAGGGAACGCACGCACAAGTACAAACCGGAAGTGGGCTTGTCAGATGTCGATTACCTGCTCCTTTATTCTGCCTACCTCCCTCAATCATATCATGCCAATCAATGTATCAATTAGCTTAATTGTTTTTTTTTTTTTCAACACAATGCAAGAAACTTTAATCTTGTCCGTGTTTGTGTTTACCCGCAGAATACGTACGGCTTAAACATTTGCTTTTATTGCTCAAAAAACATGTTAGCCCCAATTAAACAATTGTTCTATTTCTTTGGATCCCCGCATATTTCCCGGGGTTCATTTCTTTATTTAAATTTGCTTACGCATGTCACTGCATCAAGCCTATCATAACTCTCAAGAGATTTGTGGCCCTGTCGAACACATGACTCATACACTAACCAATAGAATTGCTCCTGTTAATTTCCCAAATACATTAGCCAATCAGAAAAATTTTTGGCACTTTATCAAAAATGTTTTTTAAGAAAAACACCATTGCCATCATGAGAGCCTCCGCATTCACCAGGCGCGAGCTCCTTGTGCTTACGGAGGTCATGGATAGGCGGATCACCAGCCAGCCTCCATCCATCACCAACCAGCAGAAGCGTTCCGCATATGCGGAGGCACGGGCCCGCCTGCGCTCCTTCGGCTCACGCCGCAACATCGGTCAGCTGGAGCGCAGGTGGTCGGACCTGCAACGGCAGACGCCCCGCTTGCTGGCATGCTTTCGCATGCAGATCGCAGAAAGTAAGTTTTATGTATTGTGGTTTTCATGTTTGTCTTTGTGGCCCTAACTGCGTGTGCATGTTTTCATGTCTGTCCTATTTATTAATTGTACTCATATCTGCGTGTGCATGTTTTCATGTCTGTCCTATTTATTCATTGTACTCATATCTGCGTGTGCATGTTTTCATGTCTGTCCTATTTATTCATTGTACTCATATCTGCGTGTGCATGTTTTCATGTCTGTCCTATTTATTCATTCTACTCATATCTGCGTGTGCATGTTTTCATGTCTGTCCTATTTATTCATTCTACTCATATCTGCATGGCCATGTTTTCCCTGTATTTCATATTTTTGCATTGTCCTCATATCTGCATGGTTTTTTTGGGGGGGGGGGATTTGAAATTGTTTTTTGGCCAGGATTTGTGTTGAAACTAACCACAATTTGTTTAACATCTTTTAGGGGGCCAGCCAAGACTACACCGTCAACGTCCGGCCAGACGGCGCTCCCGGCCACTCTCCCCAACCCCCAGCCAACACTCCACACCCAATAATTCCCCTATTCCCCACTCCTCCCCAGCCTTCCAAGACCCTCTCCCTGAAATGTCGGGCCTCCTTCCCCTCCGTCCCACTTCCCCCTCTCCTCCAACCACCCCTCTTCGAATTACCCCCTCCCCGGAGTCGGTAATTACCCCGCCCCGATCTTTGGGGAATGGAGGCACCTCCGAGGAGGACGATGGAGGGCCTTCCGGAGCTGGCGTTTTTTCTTCCGGTATGTTTTTCTTTAGGTTTTTTTTAAACACAAACTGTTTGTATGTAATCATGTGTCGTTCCTTTTTTCGTGGTTTTTGGGTAGACTTTTGGTGATTTTGCAGATTGCCTTTACCTGTCACTGCTGATTTCAACATACACATATCAAACCTGTGGGAATTTGTACATAGGCCTTGTATTTTTTCCAGCCCCCATTTCAGTTTGCTGTTTTTTTTTTTTTTATTTATTTATTTGGGTGGTTTCGTTGTGTTTTTTATTTTTTAATGTGGTTTCCCTATTGTTGTATTAATCCACACACTTTTCTCACCCACAGAGGAACACAGGCGTCGGGAAGATTTAGCTGACTGTGTGGTCCGGATGCGCCACAATATCATCGGGGTGCTCGTGACCCTTGACCGTATGTCGGTCCTCCTTCGTCAATAGTTTTTTTTTTTTGTGTTCATTTTATAAATAAATTGTATTTTTCTAAGTAACGTTCTGGCTCATTCGTTTTTTCAAAAACAAAGATTGTTTACCCTGACATAAGTAGACTGTTCCTGGAAGGATTTCCTTTTTTTACAGTAAGATTGTGTTTTGTATTTGTATGTAAAACAGCCACAAGAAACACATAACAGTAACAATGTCATTTCCCATTTTTGGTGTAGTGTCAATTAGATATTTCTACATTTTACAGGTTCCTAGTTGGTGTGCAAGCTGCTTAGGCCAATCTTACAAAGCCAAATGATTGTACAGGCTTCCTTTTGGTGTGGGTTTGGAACCTGAAAACAGATTACATTTTAGCTCAACTGGCGTCAGTACTGGATTACCCCTTAGTCAAATGTAACGTGTGTGAACCTGGTTACACTTGCTGGTAACGTCCAAAAAAGGAAGAACATTTCACTCTCCAAACATTTATTCACAACAGAACTGATAAATCAAAGTGGTCACTCACAAAAAAAACACACAGTGATAATCTCAAATACAACACATACCAAACAAACAAAAACAAAAAACAACAAATCAAGAACTGGTTGACGAAGGACCATGCCAACATGATTCCACAAACATGGCGTTGCAATATGGGTTCCCGAATATATTCCCAAAATGTCCACATCCAGGTTTTGTAAGGGTAGCAGGAAGTAGTGAGCGTTGGAGTGCCAAAGATTATGTGAAAAAACAGAAGATGGTGAAAAAAACATTAAATAATTAGATGTTCGCAAACAAACCCAAATACATTAGGTATAAACACTGTTGTTTTGTCAAAACTTACCTAAAAAATCTGGCCACCACATCATCGCGTATGGCCCCCACACATACTGACCTCCGACCAACCTCGGGGGGGCCATCCTCAGGTAAGGCATCCTCTGGCTGCATTGGGACACCACTCCTTATGGCGATGTTGTGAAATATCCCACACAGGACCACAATTTTCGACACCATATCCGGCAAATACATGAGCTCGCCACCAGAGCGGTGGAGGCATCTGAATCGGCCTTTTAAAAGGCCGATACAGCGCTCCACCACTTGCCTGGTGGCTGTAAGTGCGGAATTATACTCACTTTGTGGCCCTGGTGTGGGAGCCAAATAAGGAGTGAGCAGCCAGGACATGCAAGGGTATCCACTGTCTCCTGTGAAAAATAATAGACATCAGGAACACTGTGTATCAAGCTTAACATTGTTATGTACTAAAGGTCTCCACTTACCCAGAAGCCACGCATCACCAGCTTGTAGGTTGGTTAATTTGTGCCATATCCCTGATTGCCGGATGACGAAGGAGTCATGTGCACTTCCTGGTAATTTAGCATTCAGGGACAGGATCTGGAGGGAGGCATCACATACCACCATTACATTCAGGGAGTGATAGTGTTTCCTGTTTCGAAATATGGCCTCCAGCCGTGCTGGAGGCTGAAGTGGTATGTGAGTACCATCCACAACCCCTATGATGTGTGGGAAGCCAGCTATTTGGTAAAAATTGGCCTTGGCCACACTAATGGCACCCATATCCAAAGGCATTTGAATAAAATGATGGAGGTGCTTGAAAAGTGCCTCCATCACTGCCCTCAGGATCCGGGAAAAGGAGGATTGTGAGATGCCCGCCACTATTCCCACCGTTGTTTGAAACGATCCTGAGGCACAGAAATGTAACACCACCATAATTTGCATAAGTGGTGGTATTGCTGTTGGACTGTCAATTTGCCGCTCAAGATCACTCTCTATTAATGAGAGAGTGTCTATGATGATTTTGGGAGGAAGACGGTAGCGTCTTAAAACCTCATCATCGGGCATTCCAAAAAGGGTGACACGTGTTCTAAATATCTGGGGCCTTGCACGCCTACGATGCCTACGCCTGGGACGAGATTGAGGTTGGTCGGCTTCCGGGAGCATGGCCAGAACAATCCGCCCAAGATCAACCTGAAATGGCAAGATTGGAATGTAAGGCTTTGGACCCACCCCAAAAGAAAATTAAGAACAACTTAGCTTGATGATACCATCCATTGCTGCTTACATGCCGGGGTATTGTCATGATACGTCCAAACTGAAATTAATCACAAAAATAATTTGAAAAATTTTAGTCTGTGCATTTATGTTTCTAAATTTTGTGCTAGACAAAACTTAAAATATGCGAAACACACATTTGGCCAAAGAGCAAAACGACATTGCACACAGTACATCAAAATGGGTTGAAATGTAAGCCAAAAAAGCGAAAGGGCTAATTAGTTCGCAAATACAAGTTAATAAACAAACTGAGAAAAATGCGCTAATTAGTTCGCAAATACAAGTCACAATAGTAAGTAGTAAAAATGCGCTAATTAGTTCATAAATACAAGTCACAATACAAACAGAGAAAAATGCGCTAATTAGTTCGCAAATACAAGATAAAAAATGGACTTACCAAGAGCAAATATATAAGATTCCAAATCAAAAGGTCTTTGGGTCCGAAATTAAAAAAAAGCTAAAAGATATGAAATTATGGATCAAAAAATTAAAAACAAGAAGAAACACAATGAGACACCAATTGAACCAAAGTTAGACTTCACAAAACTTACCAAATCAAGAAACGAGGCCAAAAAAAAATATACCAAAAAAGAGAACGGAAAATAAAAACGCAAATCTAGCAAACAAAATAAACTCCAAACGCCAACTCCTTTATCCGCAAACAAGAAACTCCAACCAAGGTAACCTCCAACAATCCAAAAACGCCACCTCGACTCGAGACACACCAAGCCATAAATAGTGTTTCGTTTCCCGCACAAATTAAGGAGGGATCATAGGAACGCACAATCAATGATGCGGCCGCAAAATAAGGACGCATGTATAAATACGTCACGAAAACACATTTAAATTCTGGTGTATTTCTTGTTTGGACCTCAGACATGGCTACAGACCAGGGAAACAATGCCCAAGAGTCAGGCGGTAAGTCTTTCATGCATTTTGTATCAATGATTAATTTGAAACATAAGATTGGGCAAGTTGTGAATTTGAGAAATCTGAATATTTACACAAATAGGTGAGGAGGATGACATGGAAGAGGCTGCTGGGCCCAGTATTCCGGCCAAAGCTGCAAAAAAAAAAGGCAGCCACATTTCACAAGAAAGGAGATGGAGGTTTTGATTCAGAAGTGTGTGGACATCCTGCCACAGGCAGACAGGAATATGAGTATAAGCCAGAAGTGGAGAATGTGGGAAGAGGTAGCCGTTGCTGTCAATAGGGTGGGTGATTATGTCTGTCTAGCCCGGGATGTCAAACGGCGGTAAGTAAACACTTGCCCCCCCTAAAAACAAACACCATTTTAAATAAAAGGATAATGGCTTCCATTTTTTCACACAGATGGGGCGACTTCAAATATCGCCTAAAGCAAAAACTCGTGGACAGGGCTAGGCATGCAAGGGGGACAGGTGGGGGTCCCACCCCTGTGTCATTGGAGTTGACGGATTTAGAAGAGCTGGCACAGGGGTGTGTGCAGCCTGTGGAGGTGTTTGGCGTGTCCAACATGGATACGGACATGCCAGACTTTGCGGCTCCTCATGTTGTCCCAGGTAAATCTTTTGATGTCACCAACTCTGAAATGTTAGTGGGCCAATATGTAGATTCTAATGTGAGTCTTTTCTCATTTTTCCTAACAGAGACACAGGCGGATGAGTCTGCTCCAGAGGGGAGCCTTGGCCGCCGAATTTCTGCTGGCTCGGCAGGGGAGGAACCAGTACATCCGGCTGAGGACCCTGCAGAAGCCAGTCCAGGGCAATCCCCCTCGCAGGCAGTGGCCCTCCTCACAGAACTCAATTTCAAATCGGATTTCCATACGGAGATTCTGCAGAGGATGGACGCCAGTCTGCTACGGGTGGCTGAGGCCCTGGAGCAAAATGCTGCGGCCAACGTGACCATTGGTCAGGCCCTGGCGGAAAATACCAGGGCCAACATCCGCATCGCCAATGCCCTGGAGCAGCTCATTCGCCAGCACATGGTGGAGCCGACCTTCCTTCCTGCCGGAACATCAGGATCCTCCACCTCTGGCACAACATCAGCCAATCCTCCAAATGTGCATAGCCCTGTGCCTAGTCCAGAGGCCACAACATCTGCCTCTGGACAGGCCAGCCCGATGACATCCCGGACCCGGTCTGGCGCCATCCCTCCCCCATCCAAACGGGTGAAAAAACGGTGACAGCAATGGCGACTTTTCCCACACTCCTTCTGTGCTTGGCTCATATTCCTTTCTGGTCAAAACTTCCCTCTCCTTTCTTGTGAAATGTTTTTAATTTTTTGTTGTACGTTTATGTCTACAGTTATGTTGGGCCAATTTATTTGATTTTGGGAATGATCTTTGCCAAAAAAAGATGTCCCCAAATTTTTTATTATTTTAGTTTTGGTTTGACCAATAAATTTACGCCAAAAATCTGACATTGTATTGTGACATTATTGTACAAATGGGTTACATTTAATCCTGGCCCAAAAGGCAAAAACTTGAAAAAAAAACAAAAACAATTTAAAAAAAAAAAAGGGCTCTTTAAGGAACGTTTAAAAATTCACATAACGAGGCAAATTCAACAGGCAAAAATAAAAAGGTGAGAAAATTAAAACATGATGACATTATTGTTACAATAGGCCCTAACCACCAAATTGAGGCCAAAATAAACCCCCACAAATGTACGCAAATTGATTGTGTCATCCTGACATTAGCAGCTATGATTTCCACCTGCGTACGCTTTTGTGCTATCCCAAAAAACTGATTTCAAAACACATACCAAGCCGGTTTTCAATCCAACACTAATTGCTTTTCTGACCACCCGCGATTAATCGCAACAACATCGTGGAGTCCCGAGACGGAGGAGAAGGCCATCGCCAATGTGGTCGAGTAATCCAGACCCTAAGCTGTGCGAGCATTTTGAAGGGAAAGAGGATCATCCAGTGACGTATGAGTCGGTCCGAACACATTTTACGCTCGCATCTGCTAATGTATGTACGCCCCAAAAACGCCTCGCCACGCCTGCGTTTTTCCATCTCCACCCCGTCAAGACCCAAAAACGCCCTGTTCTGTAAATCACATTTGACATGTCACTTCCTGTACGCTATTTGACGAACGAGACCAAAAAAACTCGCAATCTGCCGTACGCACATGCGCAGTGTTACACCGATGTATGCGCGGTTAGTCAACATCGGAACGCAACGAGCGTACTGCTGTTTGCGAGTGGCTCTGAATGAGGGCCTATATCTTTATATATTTTGATAACACATATATATATATAATATATAATATATATATATATATATATATATTCCTACTAATATAATTAATATATCAAAATAAAATGTCAATTGACTTGACAATTTGCATAAGAATAGTTTACAGGCCAGGTTAGAACATAGGCTATGTGTTTTCCCATACATCTCACTCACTACCAACACCAACGTGCACTGGTGGCAAGGAACCCGCCATGCAGAGCACATAATAGGGATACCTGTAGTTCTGCCAGTCACAATGGAATTCAAGATTTTCGCCATATTTTTCTCAATATTTATATTTATGTGTTTTGTGTATGTTATTGTCACATGTTTGTATGATCGATAGCAGTCCCACTTATACTGGGCTTACCCTACTAGTTACCTTTGAGGAACTATATTGTAAAGGTCAAAAATAAAAGCTATATTTTATTATATATTGTTTAAATACAAGAGTGCCCCACAAAAAGAGCCTTCTTTTTCCCTTTCCTTCTTTGTCCACAATGGAATTCATGCAAGACCCAGAATAGCTCACTTGAAATATAATGCACATTTCATTCTACAAAGACATACAGTATACATACCAAATATGTTAGATTCCAATGACTAATGCTACCCAAAAAAAATTGTTAGCACAATGAAATTGATAGTGTTTTTCAGGGAGAAGTCAAGTAACAGTATCAGAAAGATACTAAGCTCAATATATATATATATATATATATATATATATATATATATATATATATACAGGGCCGTCTCTTCCATTGGGCTTTTTGGGCAATTGCCCAAGGGCCCGAAGCTCCAAGGGGCCCGCCTGCCCCCTGCACAGTGCAGCCGCAGCCAGTTGGTTAATGTTTTTTTTTCAAAGCAGTGTATTCCGACCTGCCCCGCCCTCCTTCCCCCCCTCCCTCCTGTGGAGGGCGCAGGCAGCCATAGCCCGACAGTGAGGGCCCGGCACCTGGGGATGCGATGGGTTGTGCTGTTGTCAGCTTGTGCACATGACTGCACAATGCAGTAGGTGTGGACAGTAGGTGTGTGGGCAGAGCTAGAGGTCCGCGGCCAACGGTATCCGGGTGGGATGACAGACAGTTGTTGCCGTGTGAAGAAGTGACTGCCAGGTCAGCCCAGAGGAGGGAGAGGAGAAATTGAACTGGCCAGCTACACAAAGCCTGCAAGGTGGCACTAGGTAAGAGCACTGTGGGGTGGGTGCAGAGTGTGTGTGTGACTGGTGTGTGTGACCAGGGCCGGCGCAACCCACTCAGCAAAGCCTGCAAATCAGGGAGGCGCCAGGCTGGAGATGCGCTCTCCCTGCAGCTGCTGCTCAGTCAGTTCTTGCTGCTGCTGTTGCCCCTGTCACACTGTATGACAGGACGCGCGGCAGCAGCCTGCTGTAAAAATCGGCTCCTCACACAGTCCCACCCTCTGCTGCTTGCAGGCTGGGCACTGGTTACTTCCTCAGGAAGTCTTCCTGAGTCCTATGAATGGCTGCCTGCTCAGTATGGATGCCCCAGAGTCCGGGATCCCTCCCCTCTCTGTCTGAGTCCCCGAGTCTCCTCCCCTCCTATCCACTACCCTGAACATACACTCTTCTATTAAATCTCTTGTGACTGTCCCTAAGGATCTGTCCTCTCACCGCGAGTCTCCACCCCCTCCTGGCTGTCACTACTCTGACTCTATTCCACTCTACTCACCTCCTGTCCCTAGCCAAGACCCCGCCTCTCACACCGAGGCCCTGCCCTCTCTTCTATATCCAGTGTGACTATTCTAATCTATTCCCTCCTGGCTAATATCCCGCCCCTCACCCGAGACCCCGCCCACTCATATACCCTGTCTGATTTGTTCCTCCTGTCCCTTGCCAAGACCCCGCCCCCTTGCCCAGAGTCTCCGCCCCTTTCCCAGTCTATTCTGTCTCTGATCTTCATGTAACCTGGAGCTCCGCAGGGAGACGCTTCCTCTTTCTGGACAGGTAAGTGGTAATGGAGGGGCAACATTTTTTAAATGGTATACGTATGCAATAAGATGGGGTGTATTTGTTTTTTACTTGGGTGGGTTAACACTATCTGTGCTGGGGATGGTGTATTAATGTGTGTGCATGGGTATTATTGTGTGTGTGAGGGGTGTATTCAAAGCTGGGAGAGAGGGCACAAATTTATAGTTTGCAGGGGGGCACCGAACACACTAGCACCGGCCCTGTGTGTGACAATGGGTGACTGCTGTGTGCGTGTCTGTATGTGTGTGTGACAAGTCTGATACACTATGCTATTATTGCTATACACATGCATAGTAGCCATATCTATCCAATTTTTCATTTACATTGGATGCAGATTACTGTAATTGTTTTCATTGCTCAGATCACAGCCTGGTAGCTGTAAGGGAGTGGCATGCTGACATTTGCTGCACGGTTTCAGTCTGGCTTATTATCACCTGAATTTACTCCCAAATGCTGGCCATGTCCCCTCCCCATCTGCACCTTAGTAGAAGTGGGGTGGGGCAGCAGCATGCATTTGTTCCAGGCAGCACAGCTACGCGCTACACCTCTGGCAGCACCGCGTCGTTCCCTGGCTTGCAAGGGGCGGCCCATTTGGTTGGAAGGAGACGTGACAACACAACGTCACATTGTAGTGCGGGCAGGATAGATGCCGCGGTGGGGGAGAAGGGGAGCCACAGCGGCGGCCATATTCCTGCTCAGTGTGCCTATTTCCTCAGTTTAAAAAAAAAAAAAGCAGCTTAGAGGAGGCCGTGAAAAAATGCTATGCGCATGTGTGCCGCATCTATTCACTAGAGAGGGGGACTGTGGGCATGCATCCAGTGTGACAAAATGGGGTATGGTCCGAGGGTACGGCTAGGGGCCCCAGTGCATTGCTTTGCCCAAGTCCCACACTGCTGTTAAGTCAGCCCTGTATATATATATATATATATATATATATATATATATACACAGGTTTCAGGCAATGTTCTGCACAGCAGTAAGTCTGAAGTTGCTTACCACAGAAGTGGGAATGGAGTAACTGCATGTACCGGAGGCAGCTCGCAGGTCTGAAGGGCGTTTTTGTTTTTTTTTCTGTCCTGCCTCCTGGCCGTACACTAAGCTGTGGGTGACCACCCACAGCTTTAGCGAGCGGCCAGGTGATGGTCGCGACCATCGCGGCTTGCGACGAGATCCTTGTGATAGGGTCTCATCTGCAGCAAGCCCCAGTGAGCTTCCGGCTCTAATAGAGCCGGAAGCTCACCACTGACATCACTCGTGATGTCAGTGGGGCCGCCCCCAAATGGCAGGCATTCCTTCGGGAATGCCTCAGTTTGGGCAGCCACTCCCCCCGACCCGCCTACCAAACGGGGCGAGCTGTCGATCAATATCGACAGCCGCCCCTTTTGGATGTGAGCGCCGGAGTGAGTGATTTCTCACTCGCTCCGGGGCTCACGTACACACAGTGCGCACGCCACGTGTGTGCACTGCCCGCCCATTGACCCACTTGTGAGCTCATAGTGCTTGCGAGTGGGTCTGAATCAGGCCCATAATGTGTAGAGTCTGCTACAATAAACATGTCATGTCTACTGATTGCTGTTAATTATAGAATGTCTGCAGCTATATATTAGCATGGAGGTACTGTCCAAGAGCTGCCAGCCCTCTCAATGCAGATAACGTGAAAGTGACTCAGCATTACAAGAAAATCCTTAGGAGATGTTGGGATCTGTTTTAGAAAAACTGTTGACACAGTCCAGGTACTTTGAGCTCCGTAGCACTGCTGTCTGACAGATTATTTGCAGTTGCAGGCAAACAGTATTCTACCATCCAGGCTCACTGTTCACATTCACTATTGGAAGTACTGGCATACCAACTCTAATGAGCATGCGCAGCTCTGACCCCTCTGCGTAGAGCACATAGGGCTCTATTTATTAACATTATTTTTACTAAAATAAAGTGAAAAAGGGTGTTTTCACACCCTTTTCACATTATTTTAGTTTCACCTGTAGTTATTACAGGGCATTTGGAGTAGAATTAGTAAAATTCTACTCCAACCCCCAGTATCACTTATTTTTAGTAAAGCAGATCGCATTTCCCATAATTGTAATGGGAAATGTGATCTGTGTGCAAGTTACTAAAAATAAATTGTAAAAAAATACCGGGGGAAACCCTGTGATAATAACGCCACCTGGAGGTGGCGTTATCCAGGGTCTCCCCCGGTTACCGGGCTCCCACTCTGCTCTAACGGAGAGAGCAGAGGCGGGAGCCGGTACCAGTAATCAGCTATGTGGTCTAAGTAGACCGCAAGCTGATTACTGTAAAAAAAAGAAAAAAAAATTAAACATTTTTTTTTTTCCCTTACCTGAATCCAGGGACCGGTGATCGGGCCTCCGGTGATGGCTCCTCTCCGGTCAGCTGGTCTCCCACAGTGCACTGGGGCCCGGTCATCAGGTGATTGGGTCCCAGTGCAGTATGGGAGATCACCTGATCGGGAAGCCCGGAGAAGATCACCGGAGGCCAGGAGGATGCAGGTAAGTGTAATGAAGGGAGGGGGGTCGTGGGGGGGGAGGGGGGGTCGCGGGGGTCCGCGATCGCGGGGGGTGGGGCTTAGCGCCAGGGGCGGGGCTTAGCGTCGGTGGGGGGGTAGTAGCGGTGGTCGGTCGGCGCATGCGCGGGCTCTTAGTCGCGGTATTTTTTCTGAAAATACCGCGACTAGAGTGCGGATGGGATCCGCAGGGACAGAGCTTTATCGCAAGCTCTGTCCCTGCAAGGGATTTATAGTAAATCCCTGTGATATTGCCTGAATTCGCAATGCGAATTCATTCGGTAATATCACACTACAATCCGCATTCAATATGCGGATTGTAGTAAATAGAGCCCATGGTCACTTACACGTGAGCATGCGGTGATGACGCACGCCAATTTAGGCACAGAGCTTTTCACTTTGTTAAAATCTTGACAGTAAACATTTCTTTTAATGATGTTTGGTCACTGACTTGCCTAGTATATATACTGTAAGAATCTGCTTACATAGGAATGGCTCTTCACAGTTATCAGTTATGTCAGCAGGCTTCTTTACTCATCAGAAATGTTGTTACAGCACACTTGTTTACATTAAAACTAGCTATGCCCCACCAGCCTGGTAGTCAGCGTCGGAAGCACCATCCAGGGGTGTAGGAACTGGGGGGCATAGGGGGCAGTTGCCCCCCCCTCATGGTTTCTGTTGGGTGGGCAAAGACTGTGTTTAGCCCCCCCATAAACTTCTACACAAAAGCAAATGGAGATGAATGAAATGAAAACGGGGATGAAGCGATAATACCTTTATTTGATCACCATTTGTTGTCATTTCTGTATAGCAAAAATGTTATCTTTGTGTTTGTTCTGTGTACATTTTCTTTTTGCAAATGCTTTTTTTTCTTTCTTAGAAGCCCCACTGATTTTGCTATCACAATTTGCAGTAAGCATAGGCAGACACACGAGACCGGGAAGCTGCACTACCCATTGACTTCGGACAGTTTAAAACGGTACCAGCAGTCTCATTGACTCCATATTATAGTGCATACCTATTATTATTAGGGGTGAGCGGGTTCGGATTTCTGAAATCCGAACCCCCCCGAGCCCCCCCGATCCGAGTCCGATCCGAGTCAGGCTCGACTTTTCCCGCCTGACTCGGATTCTGAAATCGAGGCAAAACGTCATCTTCCCGCCTTCCGAGTCTCGCGGGTTTTGGATCCTATATAAGGTACCCACGTCGGCGCCATTTTCTCACTCGGCTGTGGACAGTGAAGAGGGAGGGTGGGAGTTAGGGCTGTGTAGTGTAGTGTAGTGTAGTGCTGCTGTTGTCCACTACTTCAAAGTCCATAGGGGCTGGCTGTGTTGTGCTGTGCTGCTGTTGTTAATAGGGGCTGTGTCCACTACTTCAAAGTCCATAGGGGCTGGCTGGACTGTGTTGTGCAGTCAGTTCTCCATAGGGGCTGTGTCCACTCCAAAGTCCTGTGCAGTGGCCCAGTCCTAAAGAGGTGCTGTAGTGTTGTCCAGGGGGTGCTCTGTCCATCAGGGGTGCTCCCCCCAAGTGCTAAAAAAATTATATATTTTCTGTGTTTGTGAATTGTGTGCGCAGTAGCCGCACGTGCATCAACAAAGTAGTGCCAAGCGTGCGCCTGTGTCATAAGTAAAGGGCCGGCTGGCTTGACCGTTAAGGGTGCTGTAACCCCCAAAGTACACTCCAGTCCAAACCAAAAAAAAAATTATTTTCTGTGTTTGTGAATTGTGTGCGCAGTAGCCGCACGTGCATCAACAAAGTAGTGCCAAGCGTGCGCCTGTGTCATAAGTAAAGGGCCGGCTGGCTTGACCGTTAAGGGTGCTGTAACCCCCGAAAGTACACTCCAGTCCAAACCAAAAAAAAAATTATTTTCTGTGTTTGTGAATTGTGTGCGCAGTAGCCGCACGTGCATCAACAAAGTAGTGCCAAGCGTGCGCCTGTGTCATAAGTAAAGGGCCGGCTGGCTTGACCGTTAAGGGTGCTGTAACCCCCGAAAGTACACTCCAGTCCAAACCAAAAAAAAAATTATTTTCTGTGTTTGTGAATTGTGTGCGCAGTAGCCGCACGTGCATCAACAAAGTAGTGCCAAGCGTGCGCCTGTGTCATAAGTAAAGGGCCAGCTGGCTTGACCGTTAAAGGGTGCTGTAACCCCCAAAGTACACTCCAGTCCAAACCAAAAAAAAAATTATTTTCTGTGTTTGTGAATTGTGTGCGCAGTAGCCGCACGTGCATCAACAAAGTAGTGCCAAGCGTGCGCCTGTGTCATAAGTAAAGGGCCGGCTGGCTTGACCGTTAAGGGTGCTGTAACCCCCGAAAGTACACTCCAGTCCAAACCAAAAAAAAAATATTTTCTGTGTTTGTGAATTGTGTGCGCAGTAGCCGCACGTGCATCAACAAAGTAGTGCCAAGCGTGCGCCTGTGTCATAAGTAAAGGGCCGGCTGGCTTGACCGTTAAGGGTGCTGTAACCCCCGAAAGTACACTCCAGTCCAAACCAAAAAAAAAATTATTTTCTGTGTTTGTGAATTGTGTGCGCAGTAGCCGCACGTGCATCAACAAAGTAGTGCCAAGCGTGCGCCTGTGTCATAAGTAAAGGGCCGGCTGGCTTGACCGTTAAAGGGTGCTGTAACCCCCAAAGTACACTCCAGTCCAAACCAAAAAAAAATTATTTTCTGTGTTTGTGAATTGTGTGCGCAGTAGCCGCACGTGCATCAACAAAGTAGTGCCAAGCGTGCGCCTGTGTCATAAGTAAAGGGCCGGCTGGCTTGACCGTTAAAGGGTGCTGTAACCCCCGAAAGTACACTCCAGTCCAAACCAAAAAAAAATTATTTTCTGTGTTTGTGAATTGTGTGCGCAGTAGCCGCACGTGCATCAACAAAGTAGTGCCAAGCGTGCGCCTGTGTCATAAGTAAAGGGCCGGCTCGCTTGACCGTTAAAGGGTGCTGTAACCCCCAAAGTACACTCCAGTCCAAACCCAAAAAAAATTATTTTCTGTGTTTGTGAATTGTGTGCGCAGTAGCCGCACGTGCATCAACAAAGTAGTGCCAAGCGTGCGCCTGTGTCATAAGTAAAGGGCCGGCTGGCTTGACCGTTAAAGGGTGCTGTAACCCCCGAAAGTACACTCCAGTCCAAACCAAAAAAAAATTATTTTCTGTGTTTGTGAATTGTGTGCGCAGTAGCCGCACGTGCATCAACAAAGTAGTGCCAAGCGTGCGCCTGTGTCATAAGTAAAGGGCCGGCTGGCTTGACCGTTAAGGGTGCTGTAACCCCCGAAAGTACACTCCAGTCCAAACCAAAAAAAAAATTATTTTCTGTGTTTGTGAATTGTGTGCGCAGTAGCCGCACGTGCATCAACAAAGTAGTGCCAAGAGTGCGCCTGTGTCATAAGTAAAGGGCCGGCTGGCTTGACCGTTAAAGGGTGCTGTAACCCACAAAGTACACTCCAGTCCAAACCAAAAAAAAAATTATTTTCTGTGTTTAGCCGCACGTATATATCAAATCGATATAACATAAATGGAGGACCAAACTTTCTCCGATAAAAATAAAATAGAGAAAGATCAAGAACCACTTCCTCCTAGTGCTGAAGCTGCTGCCACTAGTCATGACATAGACGATAACATGCCATCAACGTCGTCTGCCAAGGCCGATGCCCAATGTCATAGTAGAGGGCACATACAATCCCAAATGGCAAAGTTCAGGAAAATGACCTTGAAAAAGACATTTAAATCAGCTGAAGAGAAACGTAAACTTGCCAATATGCCATTTACGACACGGAGTGGCAAGGAACGGCTAAGGTCGATCCCTAGTATGTTCATGACTAGTGGTTCAGCTTCACATGACGATGGAAGCCCTCCTCCCACTAAAAAAATCAAAAGAGTTAAGCTGGCAAAAGCACAGCGAAGAACTGTGCTTTCTAAGAAGATATCACAAATCCCCAAGGAGAGTCCAAGTGTGGTGGTGGTTGCGATGCCTGACCTTCCCAGCACTGGACGGGAAGAGGTGGCTCTTTCCACCATTTGCACGCCCCCTGCAAGTGCTGAAAGGAGCACCCACAGTCCACTTGCTGATATGCAAATTGAAGATGTCACTGTTGAAGTACAACAGGATGAGGATACTGGTGTAGCTGGCGCTGAGGAGGAAGTTGGCGAGGAGGATTCTGATGGTGATGTGGTTTGTTTAAATCAGGCTCCGGGGGAGACAGTTGTTGTCTGTGGGATGAAAAAGCCCATCACGGTCATGCCTGGGCAGAAGACCAAACATTCCACCTCTTTGGTCTGGCAATATTTCTATCCAAATCCGGACAACAACTGTCTTGCCATATGTACCATATGTAAAGGTGAAATAAGTAGGGGTAGGGACGTCAACCACCTAAGAACATCCTCCCTTATACGGCACCTGCAGCGCGTTCATAAAAAGTTACTGTCAAGTTCAGAAACTTTGGCTAAGACCGTAAGCAGTCCAGGGACACCTAAATCCCGTTGTCCTGTTGTATCCAAGCGCCTGCAAACCACACCGTCAACTCCCTCCTCGTCAATTTCCTCCTTAGTCAGGATCGGAAGTAGTCCTGCAGGCCATGTCACTGGCATGACTGACTCTCCTATCCGGGATTCCTCTGGAGGATCCTGCATTGCTACGCCTACTGCTGCCGCTGCTGCTGTTGCTGCTGCTGGGAGTCGTTCATCATCCCAGAGAGGAAGTAGGAACACCACTACTTTTACTAAACAATTGACCCTCCAACAGTCCTTAGCGAGGAGGATGAAGTACGACAGCAGTCATCCTGAAGCAAAACGTATAACTGAGGCCTTGACTGCTATGTTGGTGTTAGACGTGCGTCCGGTATCCGCCATTAGTGCAGTGGGATTTAGACAATTGATGGAGGTAGTGTGTCCCCGGTTCCAAATCCCGTCTAGATTCCACTTCACTAGGCAGGCGATACCGAGACTGTACAGAAACGTCAGAAAAAGTGTCCTCAGTGTCCTGAAAAATGCCGTTGTACACAATGTCCACTTAACCACGGACATGTGGACAAGTGGAACAGGGCAGACTAAGGACTATATGACTGTGACAGCCCACTGGGTAGATGTATCACCTTACGCAGCAACAGCAGCAGCGTCACCAGTAGCAGCATCTCAGAAACGCCAGCTCGTTACAAGGCAGGCTACGCTGTGTATCACCGGTTTCAGTAAGAGGCACACCGCCGACAACCTCTTAGAGAAACTGAGGGAAATCATCGCCCAGTGGCTTACCCCACTTAGACTCTCCTGGGGATTTGTGATATCTGACAACGCCACCAATATTGTGCGGGCATTACATCTGGGCAAATTCCAGCACGTCCCATGTTTTGCTCACACAATAAACTTGGTGGTGCAGAATTTTCTGAAAAGCGACAGGGGCGTGCAGGAGACGCTTTGGGTGGCCCGAAAAATTTCTGGCCACTTTCGCCATTCAGCGACTGCGTGCCGAAGACTGGAGCGCCAGCAAACACTCTTGAACCTGCCCCGCCATCACCTGAAGCAAGAGGTTGTGACGCGGTGGAACTCAACCCTCTATATGCTTCAGAGGATGGAGGAGCAGCAAAAGGCCATACAAGCCTATACATCCACCTATGACATAGGCAAAGGAGGGGGTATGCACCTGACTCAAGCGCAGTGGAGAATGATTTCCGTGTTGTGCAAGGTTCTCCAGCCCTTCGAACTTGCCACACGTGAAGTCAGTTCAGACACAGCCAGCTTGAGTCAGGTCATTCCCCTCATCAGGCTTTTGCAGAAGCAGCTGGAGAAAGTGAAGGAGGAGCTAAGACGGAGCGATTCTGCTCGGCATGTGGGACTTGTGGATGAAGCCCTTCATTCACTTTGCCAGGATTCCAGGGTGGTCAATCTGTTGAAATCAGACCACTACATTTTGGCCACCGTGTTTGATCCTAGGTTTAAAGCCTATGTGGTGTCTCTCTTTCCGGCCGACACAAGCCTGCAGAGGTGCAAAGACCTGCTGGTGAACACACTGTCAGCTGAAGCGGAACGTGACACGTCAACGGCTCCTTCTTCATTTTCTCCCGCAACTGGGGCTGCCAGGAAAAAACGTAGGTATCCTAAGCAACCCGCTGGCGGTGATGCAGGGCAGGCAGGACCAAGTTTGGACATCTGGTCCGGACTGAAGGACCTGGCAACAATTTCTGACATGTCTACTGTCACTGCATATGATACTGTCACCATTGACAGAATGGTGGAGGATTACATCGGTGACAGCATCCAAGTAGGCATGTCAGACAGTCCATACCTGTACTGGCAGGAAAAAGAGGCAATTTGGAGGCCCCTGTACAAGCTGGCTCTATTTTACCTGAGTTGCCCCCCCTCCAGTGTGTACTCCGAAAGAGTGTTTAGTGCAGCCGGGAACCTTGTCAGCGAAAGGCGTAGGAGGTTGCTTCCACAGAATGTGGAGAAGATGATGTTCATCAAAATGAATTATCAGCTCTTCCAGGGAGACCAGCCTCCAGAAGGTACAGAGGGACCTGTGGTGGTGGATTCAAGTGGGGACGAGTTAATACTTTGTGAGGATGAGGATGTACACACTGAAGAGGGTGAGGAATCGGTGGATGAGGAGGATGAGGATGACATCTTGCCTCCGTAGAGCCAGTTTGTGCAGGGACACATTAATTGCCAGCTTGTTTTGTGGGGGCCCAAACGAACCAATCATTTCAGCCACAGTTGTGTGGCAGACCCTGGCGCTGAAATGATTGATTTGTTAAAGTGTGCATGTCCTGTTTATACAACATAAGGGTGGGTGGGAGGGCCCAAGGACAATTCCATCTTGCACTTCTTTTTTTTCTTTGCATTATGTACAGTTTGGGGCCTAGTTTTTCTAACTGCCATCCTGTCTGCCACTGCAGTGTCACTCCTAGATGGGTCACGTGTTTGTGCCGCCCACTCGTGTCGCTTAGCATAGTCATCCAGCTACCTCGGTGCAACCTTTTGGACATGAAAACACTATTGTGAGGTGTGAGGTGTTCAGAATAGACTGGAAATGAGTGGAAATTAAGGTTATTGAGGTTAATAATAGCATAGGAGCAGAAAAACCCACAAATGATTTTAGCTGTTTTTATGCTTTTTTTCAAAAAAATACAGATCCAAAACACAAAACCCAGAACCCAAAACACGGAAGGGTGGTTTTGGCAAAACCAATCCAGATCCAAAACACGAAGAAAGATCCAGATCCAAAACCAAAACACAAAACACGAAAAGTGGCCGGTGCACACCCCTAATTATTATAGCACATAGCATAACCAGTGAGGCAGTGACTATAGATTGAAAAATACTCCCAATCAAATGATATTAGGCTGTCAACAAAATATGAATAAAAACTTGGTTAATGACTATAAAAAATGTAAATTTTTAAGATGAACAATTGAATTTATCTATCTTTCTAACAGCTATTGTACTAATTGGTAGTTTATATTAATATTTAATAATGTATAAATAAATTTTTATAATATAATAAACAGTGAAACTGGGCTTGGCTAACACCAGAAACACTGACAAAAATTTACATAGGATTGAGAGTCTTTGTATATTGTGACACAGTTGGGATAGGGGTCCCGCTCCTGGGGTAGATGGGACTCCCTCTTTACACAGACAGCAGCCGTAGATACAGGATACAAGTCTGGGGTTCTTGTACTAATTGGTTGGCGACAGTCTTTATTGTGCCAAATGAATATAAACAAAACATAAGTCCTAGCCCGGCTGGGCACTAGCTACACAGCAGATTCCCTCTCTATAATAATGGTAGGGCCTATTGCCCTCACCATCAACAAAACATGTGCACAGTACTTACAAGGATTATAACCAAGTGTCTCTGAACAGGCTAGTCTGCCTGCTCTCCCAGGTGCGAGACACTCAGCCACAAACAAACCATGCTTATATTAGCCATTTCTAGCTGCAAGCCCTATTGAGCCTGTTACCAGGCTGAAAGGCCCAAATCCTGGAGTGGCCTGTGGATGGAGCCCTCCCTCTCCTCACATCCACATCCCTAGGACCCAAACCGGCCTTTCCAAAAGCCGATACTCTGGTCTGCTTACAAAACAGACTTCTCCTGAGGGTATTTAGATCACATAGGCCAAAAACCTAGGACAAATGTACCTGCTATTGACCACTTTACCAGTGCTTCTACCATAATATATACAGTCACTGTTACAACTGTTATAAAACGAGATACCAAAAATGAGAAAAAGGGGCTCCAGGCGCTATAGTAGTCCTTGGCCTTTTGCCCCCCATGAAAATTTTCGTTATTATGTCCCTGGTCCCACCCACCGGATCCCACAATCCTTTTATCCTTCACACACTCCAGAGAAATCACACCCATGTAGTGCAGATGTATGTACTGTAAAACCTTTCCTTTAGGAGACAGCAAGATCCTTAACCCTGTCTGTCCCTTGTCCTAGGGAATGAGTCCATTTCTGAACATCAGAACGTGGAAAAGTACCCTCTTTGCCACAATATCTATCTATATATATATATATATATATATGTGTGTGTGTGTGTGTGTTATATATATATTTATTACTTTCATAACATTGTGTTGTCTGTGATTACTTTACTCACATGATATTTTGCAATGCTATCCATGTGTTATAAACATCCCACTGGGAACAAATGTATATTACAAAAAAAATGTTGGCAAAGGCTATATCAGTGTCCACTACTCTCTCATCTGAGAAAATGGTTTTTTTAGAGGGAATGAGAAGTCCTTCAACCATAATACCTGATGACCAATTTACTTCAGTCTGAGGTAAAACTTTGATCTAATCAAGTTTTTCATATTATGGTAAGTGTACAAAAATAAATAAAATAATATGAATTTCTCACAGGGATGTCTGTTAAGGCAAATCTATATTATCACAGATAATAAAGGGTCATCATTATAAACCCACTACTGGTCCTTCCCATACTGAATAATCCTTAATTCTCTTATCTGTGGTAGATGGGGAGTCTAAAGCTGGCCACACACCAAAATTATATCTTTCCAACCGAAAGTTGGAAAGATATGATTTGGGTAGATATCATGATAGTTGGGTAGTGTGTGGGAGCAAACGATAATCATTCATTTGCTCCCACATGCCTAAAAATGGCCAAACCCAGTTGTTCCAACGAGTTGGGAAAATCAAACTTGTTTGATTTTTTCCAACTAATCATTCTAGAGTAGGGGGAAAGTTTCCAGCTTTACCCCCAACTGAACAGTAAGTTGGCGGACACTGGCCAGCAGTGTCCACCTATTTTTGTCACCATCCTCATGCCAATCACTGCTGGGCTGCTGACCCTGTCAGCTCATGATTGGCATGAGCAGCGGGAGCTGGGAGGAGGATCAGCAGCAGCTGCAGCAGTCTGTAAATACCTGACTGCTGCCCCTCTCATGCTGGGATTGGCAGATGGCAGCGGTGGTGGGGAACTGGGAGGTGGTTCAGCAGCAGCTACGGCAGTCTGTCCCTGCCGGGCTGCTGTCCCTCTCATCCCGGGATTGGCGGGCAGCAGTGGTGATTCGGGAGCCGGGAGGAAGGAGATCAGCATCCGTGGCTGACCAACACTGCCGGGCAGTGGAGCGGTGCTGCTCCACATCCCATCTCTAGCACAGCCGGCACTGTTCATCCTTCGCCCCCACATGCTACCAGTCTGCACCATATTGTGCTATATATATATATATGTGTGTGTGTGTACATACAGTATGTGTGTATTTATGTATTTATATATATATATATATATATATTAGGGGTGAGCGGGTTCGGATTTCTGAAATCCGAGCCCCCCCGATCCGAGTCCGATCCGAGTCAGGGTCGACTTTTCCCGCCTGACTCGGATCTGAAATCGAGGCAAAACGTCATCATCCCGCCTTCCGAGTCTCGCGGGTTTTGGATCCTATATAAGGTACCCGCGTCGGCGCCATTTTCTCACTCGGCTGTGGACAGTGAAGAGGGAGGGTGGGAGTTAGGGCTGTGTAGTGTAGTGTAGTGTAGTGCTGCTGTTGTCCACTACTTCAAAGTCCATAGGGGCTGGCTGTGTTGTGCTGTGCTGCTGTTGTTAATAGGGGCTGTGTCCACTACTTCAAAGTCCATAGGGGCTGGCTGGACTGTGTTGTGCAGTCAGTTCTCCATAGGGGCTGTGTCCACTCCAAAGTCCTGTGCAGTGTCCCAGTCCTAAAGGAGTGCTGTAGTGTTGTCCAGGGGGTGCTCTGTCCATCAGGGGTGCTCCCCCCAAGTGCTAAAAAAATAATATATTTTCTGTGTTTGTGAATTGTGTGCGCAGTAGCCGCACGTGCATCAACAAAGTAGTGCCAAGAGTGCGCCTGTGTCATAAGTAAAGGGCCGGCTGGCTTGACCGTTAAAGGGTGCTGTAACCCCCGAAAGTACACTCCAGTCCAAACCAAAAAAAAATTATTTTCTGTGTTTGTGAATTGTGTGCGCAGTAGCCGCACGTGCATCAACAAAGTAGTGCCAAGCGTGCGCCTGTGTCATAAGTAAAGGGCCGGCTGGCTTGACCGTTAAGGGTGCTGTAACCCCCGAAAGTACACTCCAGTCCAAACCAAAAAAAAAATTATTTTCTGTGTTTGTGAATTGTGTGCGCAGTAGCCGCACGTGCATCAACAAAGTAGTGCCAAGCGTGCGCCTGTGTCATAAGTAAAGGGCCGGCTGGCTTGACCGTTAAGGGTGCTGTAACCCCCGAAAGTACACTCCAGTCCAAACCAAAAAAAAAATTATTTTCTGTGTTTGTGAATTGTGTGCGCAGTAGCCGCACGTGCATCAACAAAGTAGTGCCAAGCGTGCACCTGTGTCATAAGTAAAGGGCCGGCTGGCTTGACCGTTAAGGGTGCTGTAACCCCCGAAAGTACACTCCAGTCCAAACCAAAAAAAAAAATATTTTCTGTGTTTGTGAATTGTGTGCGCAGTAGCCGCACGTGCATCAACAAAGTAGTGCCAAGCGTGCGCCTGTGTCATAAGTAAAGGGCCGGCTGGCTTGACCGTTAAAGGGTGCTGTAACCCCCGAAAGTACACTCCAGTCCAAACCAAAAAAAAATTATTTTCTGTGTTTGTGAATTGTGTGCGCAGTAGCCGCACGTGCATCAACAAAGTAGTGCCAAGCGTGCACCTGTGTCATAAGTAAAGGGCCGACTGGCTTGACCGTTAAAGGGTGCTGTAACCCCCGAAAGTACACTCCAGTCCAAACCAAAAAAAAAATTATTTTCTGTGTTTGTGAATTGTGTGCGCAGTAGCCGCACGTGCATCAACAAAGTAGTGCCAAGCGTGCGCCTGTGTCATAAGTAAAGGGCCGGCTGGCTTGACCGTTAAAGGGTGCTGTAACCCCCGAAAGTACACTCCAGTCCAAACCAAAAAAAAATTATTTTCTGTGTTTGTGAATTGTGTGCGCAGTAGCCGCACGTGCATCAACAAAGTAGTGCCAAGCGTGCGCCTGTGTCATAAGTAAAGGGCCGGCTGGCTTGACCATTAAAGGGTGCTGTAACCCCCGAAAGTACACTCCAGTCCAAACCAAAAAAAAATTATTTTCTGTGTTTGTGAATTGTGTGCGCAGTAGCCGCACGTGCATTAACAAAGTAGTGCCAAGCGTGCACCTGTGTCATAAGTAAAGGGCCGGCTGGCTTGACCGTTAAGGGTGCTGTAACCCCCGAAAGTACACTCCAGTCCAAACCAAAAAAATATATATTTTCTGTGTTTGTGAATTGTGTGCGCAGTAGCCGCACGTGCATCAACAAAGTAGTGCCAAGCGTGCGCCTGTGTCATAAGTAAAGGGCCGGCTGGCTTGACCGTTAAAGGGTGCTGTAACCCCCAAAGTACACTCCAGTCCAAACCAAAAAAAAAATTATTTTCTGTGTTTGTGAATTGTGTGCGCAGTAGCCGCACGTGCATCAACAAAGTAGTGCCAAGCGTGCGCCTGTGTCATAAGTAAAGGGCCGGCTGGCTTGACCGTTAAAGGGTGCTGTAACCCCCGAAAGTACACTCCAGTCCAAACCAAAAAAAAATTATTTTCTGTGTTTGTGAATTGTGTGCGCAGTAGCCGCACGTGCATCAACAAAGTAGTGCCAAGCGTGCGCCTGTGTCATAAGTAAAGGGCCGGCTGGCTTGACCGTTAAAGGGTGCTGTAACCCCCGAAAGTACACTCCAGTCCAAACCAAAAAAAAATTATTTTCTGTGTTTGTGAATTGTGTGCGCAGAAGCCGCACGTGCATCAACAAAGTAGTGCCAAGCGTGCGCCTGTGTCATAAGTAAAGGGCCGGCTGGCTTGACCGTTAAAGGGTGCTGTAACCCCCGAAAGTACACTCCAGTCCAAACCAAAAAAAAATTATTTTCTGTGTTTGTGAATTGTGTGCGCAGTAGCCGCACGTGCATCAACAAAGTAGTGCCAAGCGTGCGCCTGTGTCATAAGTAAAGGGCCGGCTGGCTTGACCGTTAAAGGGTGCTGTAACCCCCGAAAGTACACTCCAGTCCAAACCAAAAAAAAATTATTTTCTGTGTTTGTGAATTGTGTGCGCAGTAGCCGCACGTGCATCAACAAAGTAGTGCCAAGCGTGCGCCTGTGTCATAAGTAAAGGGCCGGCTGGCTTGACCGTTAAGGGTGCTGTAACCCCCGAAAGTACACTCCAGTCCAAAAAAAAAAAAAAATTATTTTCTGTGTTTGTGAATTGTGTGCGCAGTAGCCGCACGTGCATCAACAAAGTAGTGCCAAGCGTGCGCCTGTGTCATAAGTAAAGGGCCGGCTGGCTTGACCGTTAAAGGGTGCTGTAACCCACAAAGTACACTCCAGTCCAAACCAAAAAAAAAATTATTTTCTGTGTTTAGCCGCACGTATATATCAAATCGATATAACATAAATGGAGGACCAAACTTTCTCCGATAAAAATAAAATAGAGAAAGATCAAGAACCACTTCCTCCTAGTGCTGAAGCTGCTGCCACTAGTCATGACATAGACGATAACATGCCATCAACGTCGTCTGCCAAGGCCGATGCCCAATGTCATAGTAGAGGGCACATACAATCCCAAATGGCAAAGTTCAGGAAAATGACCTTGAAAAAGACATTTAAATCAGCTGAAGAGAAACGTAAACTTGCCAATATGCCATTTACGACACGGAGTGGCAAGGAACGGCTAAGGTCGATCCCTAGTATGTTCATGACTAGTGGTTCAGCTTCACATGACGATGGAAGCCCTCCTCCCACTAAAAAAATCAAAAGAGTTAAGCTGGCAAAAGCACAGCGAAGAACTGTGCTTTCTAAGAAGATATCACAAATCCCCAAGGAGAGTCCAAGTGTGGTGGTGGTTGCGATGCCTGACCTTCCCAGCACTGGATGGGAAGAGGTGGCTCTTTCCACCATTTGCACGCCCCCTGCAAGTGCTGAAAGGAGCACCCACAGTCCACTTGCTGATATGCAAATTGAAGATGTCACTGTTGAAGTACAACAGGATGAGGATACTGGTGTAGCTGGCGCTGAGGAGGAAGTTGGCGAGGAGGATTCTGATGGTGATGTGGTTTGTTTAAATCAGGCTCCGGGGGAGACAGTTGTTGTCCGTGGGATGAAAAAGCCCATCACGGTCATGCCTGGGCAGAAGACCAAACATTCCACCTCTTTGGTCTGGCAATATTTCTATCCAAATCTGGACAACAACTGTCTTGCCATATGTACCATATGTAAAGGTGAAATAAGTAGGGGTAGGGACGTCAACCACCTAGGAACATCCTCCCTTATACGGCACCTGCAGCGCGTTCATAAAAAGTTACTGTCAAGTTCAGAAACTTTGGCTAAGACCGTAAGCAGTCCAGGGACACCTAAATCCCGTTGTCCTGTTGTATCCAAGCGCCTGCAAACCACACCGTCAACTCCCTCCTCGTCAATTTCCTCCTTAGTCAGGATCGGAAGTAGTCCTGCAGGCCATGTCACTGGCATGACTGACTCTCCTATCCGGGATTCCTCTGGAGGATCCTGCATTGCTACGCCTACTGCTGCCGCTGCTGCTGTTGCTGCTGCTGGGAGTCGTTCATCATCCCAGAGAGGAAGTAGGAACACCACTACTTTTACTAAACAATTGACCCTCCAACAGTCCTTAGCGAGGAGGATGAAGTACGACAGCAGTCATCCTGAAGCAAAACGTATAACTGAGGCCTTGACTGCTATGTTGGTGTTAGACGTGCGTCCGGTATCCGCCATTAGTGCAGTGGGATTTAGACAATTGATGGAGGTAGTGTGTCCCCGGTTCCAAATCCCGTCTAGATTCCACTTCACTAGGCAGGCGATACCGAGACTGTACAGAAACGTCAGAAAAAGTGTCCTCAGTGTCCTGAAAAATGCCGTTGTACACAATGTCCACTTAACCACGGACATCTGGACAAGTGGAACAGGGCAGACTAAGGACTATATGACTGTGACAGCCCACTGGGTAGATGTATCACCTTACGCAGCAACAGCAGCAGCGTCACCAGTAGCAGCATCTCAGAAACGCCAGCTCGTTACAAGGCAGGCTACGCTGTGTATCACCGGTTTCAGTAAGAGGCACACCGCCGACAACCTCTTAGAGAAACTGAGGGAAATCATCGCCCAGTGGCTTACCCCACTTAGACTCTCCTGGGGATTTGTGATATCTGACAACGCCACCAATATTGTGCGGACATTACATCTGGGCAAATTCCAGCACGTCCCATGTTTTGCTCACACAATAAACTTGGTGGTGCAGAATTTTCTGAAAAGCGACAGGGGCGTGCAGGAGACGCTTTGGGTGGCCCGAAAAATTTCTGGCCACTTTCGCCATTCAGCGACTGCGTGCCGAAGACTGGAGCGCCAGCAAACACTCTTGAACCTGCCCCGCCATCACCTGAAGCAAGAGGTTGTGACGCGGTGGAACTCAACCCTCTATATGCTTCAGAGGATGGAGGAGCAGCAAAAGGCCATACAAGCCTATACATCCACCTATGACATAGGCAAAGGAGGGGGTATGCACCTGACTCAAGCGCAGTGGAGAATGATTTCCGTGTTGTGCAAGGTTCTCCAGCCCTTCGAACTTGCCACACGTGAAGTCAGTTCAGACACTGCCAGCTTGAGTCAGGTCATTCCCCTCATCAGGCTTTTGCAGAAGCAGCTGGAGAAAGTGAAGGAGGAGCTAAGACGGAGCGATTCCGCTCGGCATGTGGGACTTGTGGATGAAGCCCTTCATTCGCTTTGCCAGGATTCCAGGGTGGTCAATCTGTTGAAATCAGACCACTACGTTTTGGCCACCGTGCTCGATCCTAGGTTTAAAGCCTATTTGGTGTCTCTCTTTCCGGCCGACACAAGCCTGCAGAGGTGCAAAGACCTGCTGGTGAACACACTGTCAGCTAAAGCGGAACGTGACACGTCAACGGCTCCTTCTTCATTTTCTCCCGCAACTGGGGCTGCCAGGAAAAATCTTAGGTATCCTAAGCAACCCGCTGGCGGTGATGCAGGGCAGGCAGGACCAAGTTTGGACATCTGGTCTGGACTGAAGGACCTGGCAACAATTTCTGACATGTCTACTGTCACTGCATATGATACTGTCACCATTGACAGAATGGTGGAGGATTACATCGGTGACAGCATCCAAGTAGGCATGTCAGACAGTCCATACCTGTACTGGCAGGAAAAAGAGGCAATTTGGAGGCCCCTGTACAAACTGGCTCTATTTTACCTGAGTTGCCCCCCCTCCAGTGTGTACTCCGAAAGAGTGTTTAGTGCAGCCGGGAACCTTGTCAGCGAAAGGCGTAGGAGGTTGCTTCCACAGAATGTGGAGAAGATGATGTTCATCAAAATGAATTATCAGCTCTTCCAGGGAGACCAGCCTCCAGAAGGTACAGAGGGACCTGTGGTGGTGGATTCAAGTGGGGACGAGTTAATACTTTGTGAGGATGAGGATGTACACACTGAAGAGGGTGAGGAATCGGTGGATGAGGAGGATGAGGATGACATCTTGCCTCCGTAGAGCCAGTTTGTGCAGGGACACATTAATTGCCAGCTTGTTTTGTGGGGGCCCAAACGAACCAATCATTTCAGCCACAGTTGTGTGGCAAACCCTGGCGCTGAAATGATTGGTTTGTTAAAGTGTGCATGTCCTGTTTATACAACATAAGGGTGGGTGGGAGGGCCCAAGGACAATTCCATCTTGCACTTCTTTTTTTTCTTTGCATTATGTACAGTTTGGGGCCTAGTTTTTCAAACTGCAATCCTGTCTGCCACTGCAGTTTCACGCCTAGATGGGTCACGTGTTTGTGCCGCCCACTCGTGTCGCTTAGCATAGTCATCCAGCTACCTCGGTGCAACCTTTTGGACATAAAAACACTATTGTGAGGTGTGAGGTGTTCAGAATAGACTGGAAATGAGTGGAAATTAAGGTTATTGAGGTTAATAATAGCATAGGAGCAGAAAAACCCACAAATTCTGTGATTTTAGCTGTTTTTATGCTTTTTTTCAAAAAAATACAGATCCAAAACACAAAACCCAGAACCCAAAACACGGAAGGGTGGTTTTGGCAAAACCAATCCAGATCCAAAACACGAAGAAAGATCCAGATCCAAAACCAAAACACAAAACACGAAAAGTGGCCGGTGCACACCCCTAATATATATATATGTATGTATTATATATATATATATATATATATATATATATGCATACATGGGAGTTTTGGGTTTCTGGAGAGTGCCTGTTAATATTTATTTTACCAATATTCAATGGTTGTAAATGATGGTAAATTAATAAACTATAATCAACTGCATGATGTCATGTGTCATGGCATGTGAAGATATGATTAGTATGTAATTTTAACATCTACAGTGTACACCCAAAACAATTTTTCTAAATTCAATAAAATACTTTTAAAACCAATTTAATTGCATTAAAAGCAAAATTTATAAAACATTTTCACAAAATACAGAATTAACATCACCCTTGTAAGGTACAGATTTTACTCTTGTTATTTCCCCAATGGGATAAGGTTCTGATGTTGACCAGTTCGAAACACTGTAAGCGACAAATTGTATCACCCCTCATGGCATACCACGATCACTGGAAGGATTCCCCTGTGCACATATTTGCTGTGGATTTAAAGCAAACAGTTGGATTACTAGTCTCTGCATAAATCTGCGGAACAATTATTTCAGTCCAATAAACATATTTTGGCCACAGTGGGAAAACTGTTTTCTGTCCGAATTTGTGGAGTATTTTTCCCGATTTGTCATTTACCAATTTTAATTGTATCCCTGAAGAAGTCCCATGTTGGGGAAAAAATGCGTAGAGTCTGGTTTGTGTGCCAAAATCCATCTGCCACCAGTGAGGTTTTCTACCTCAGAGCACACACCCTTAGGGGTGATGGTGTGAAGTAACATCTACCCCACAAAGGCATTGGGTATTGGTAACCATTTTTAGTTGCTGTAAGCAAATTTTATCTATTGGAACAAAAAACTTTTATTTATCAAGAATAAACAAACTGGTATCCTACTAATATGGGGCCATTCGGCCATGTTTCGGGTGATATTCCTGGAAGCTTCCACCTATGGGGCTTCTTCTGAACTATACAAGAATAAATCATATCTAATGGTCCCAGGAACAAGAATATATTAAAGAAATACATTTATACCTCATTATGGGACCAATTGTGTGTCAAGGAAATAGTTTTTATTTCTGCATCTTTCTAGCGCCCTCGAACATTTATTATTATGTATTGTATTTTGGGTCCCACTAACAGGGGTTCTGTTTTGAGGTGGATCTCATTTTGCAGCGCAAGATAAAGGTATTGTGTATTGTTACACATACTTTTATATTTATATATACACGTCTTTCCCTCCAGCCCACTTTTAAATCTCCCCTGCCCAAAATTCCCGCCCCCCCAAAAAAAATTAAACACTCAACCCCCCCAGAACAGCAGCATATTCTCCCCTATACTATACTGCTGTAACCACTCTGCTATACTATTCTGTGCTGCCCTAATCACTGTACTGCCCTGTACTGTACTGCACCTCAGACCTCCCCTCCAGTACAAGTGGCACTGCACTTCCCTCATACCTCTCTATCACTGCATCCTAACCTCACCCACCTCCTCCTGACCTTTCTATCTATGCCCTAACCTCAACCACCTCCTCCTGACTTCTCTCTCTCTCTTTGTGCCCTAACCTCACCCACCTGTATCCTATTTATTCAAAACATGCAGAAGTAGGCAGGCAGTGTCCGCCTACTTTTGTGACATCAAAAGTTGGACAGAAGTTGGCTGGTGTGATAAAAAAAGTTGGGAGGTTGACTGATTGGATGAAAAGTTGGTTAGATGTGTGGAGAAGAGTTTTAGTTAGACAGTCAATTGGGATGGTTGGTCAGTTGGATGGTTTGAGGAAAGTTAGTCTGATGTGTGGCCCGCTTAAGAAGGTAATTGGGACAGCTGTGTCTTTAAAGTCACATTGAGCACTTAGGAGTTTTCTGTTATAGATTATGGATGGAAGACAGTGCTGACTCTGACTTTAGTAAGCTCGAACATACTATAAAACCTCATGAAGGCATGTTACTGTGTCATCTTAATCATCATCCTTCTCCTCAGAAATTACGTGTGAAAAAAAATCCTAAGACTCTGAGGTAAAAATGGATTTTGATCATAATTAGCCATTTTCTGAGGTAGACACATGTTCAAGATATATATTCCCACTTAATAACAACTAAATAAATCCACACAGGGATGCCAGCTCCTGCACAGACACAAGGGTCTGATTCAGAGGTGGACACAATGCCAAAGTCCAAGTAGTTGAGTGATTATTGGTGATCTGCACATGTGTATGAGTCACACTGCACATGTGTATGAGTCACACTGCACATGTGTATGAGTCACACTGCACATGTGTATGAGTCACACTGCACATGTGTATGAGTCACACTGCACATGTGTATGAGTCACACTGCACATGTGTCCAGTTTCATTACTGTCTGCAGTCGCAGCGAGGATTTGGTTGCAGAGTGATTGACAGTCAGGGAGCATTTGGGGGACAGTAAATGTAAATGCAAATGTGTCACAACTGTTTGGGGGGCGGGCGACGCCATCTGTAATTGTGATCCCGTATGTAGCATAACTCCGACATCTCAGTCCCAGTGGCTGTTAGGGTTAGTCAGAACTCCGATAATCGACTGAACAGCGACCGTTGCTTCATCTTTGCATGCACTTGCTTGGATTAGTGAAGCCACTGGTCGGCATCTCAATACAAATCCCAGCAGCTGCGACGGTTGTATATTTTTGAACAGCCGCTGTGTACATAATCACATCAGTAGTACTGCATACCTCTCTGAATCAGGCCCAAAGTTCCCTGATATTACCTGTAGTAGGCAAAAACATTTGGAACCCCCTTTCTCTGGCTAAGAGATGGTGTGACTGCTGCCTATTTCACTAACACTTTCCCTTCCTGATAATTCTCACACTACTAAGGGCTCTATTTATTAACATTATTTTTACTAAAATAAAGTGAAAAAGGGTGTTTTCACACCCTTTTCACATTATTTTAGTTTCACCTGTAGTTATTACAGGGCAATTGGAGTAGAATTAGTAAAATTCTACTCCAATCCCCAGTATCACTTATTTTTAGTAAAGCAGATCGCATTTCCCATAATTGTAATGGGAAATGTGATCTGTGTGCAAGTTACTAAAAATAAATTGTAAAATAATACCGGGGGAAGCCCTGTGATAATAACGCCACCTGGAGGTGGCGTTATCCAGGGTCTCCCCCGTTTACCGGGCTCCCACTCTGCTCTAACGGAGAGAGCAGAGGCGGGAGCCGGTACCAGTAATCAGCTATGTGGTCTAAGTAGACCGCAAGCTGATTACTGTAAAAAAAAGAAAAAAAAATTAAACATTTTTTTTTTTCCTTACCTGAATCCAGGGACCGGTGATCGGGCCTCCGGTGATGGCTCCTCTCCGGTCAGCTGGTCTCCCACAGTGCACTGGGGCCTGGTCATCAGGTGATCGGGTCCCAGTGCAGTATGGGAGATCACCTGATCGGGAAGCCCGGAGAAGATCACCGGAGGCCAGGAGGATGCAGGTAAGTGTAATGAAGGGAGGGGGGGTCGCGGGGGGGGGGGAGGGGGGGGTCGCGGGGGTCCGTGATCGCGGGGGCGGGGCTTAGCGCCGGGGGTGGGGCTTAGCGTCGGTGGGGGGGTAGTAGTGGTGGTCGGTCGGCGCATGCGCGGGCTCTTAGTCGCGGTATTTTTTCTGAAAATACCGCGACTAGGGTGCGGATGGGATCCGCAGGGACAGAGCTTTATCGCAAGCTCTGTCCCTGCAAGGGATTTATAGTAAATCCCTGTGATATTGCCTGAATTCGCAATGCGAATTCACTCGGTAATATCACACTACAATCCGCATTCAATATGCGGATTGTAGTAAATAGAGCCCTAAATGGGAATCCAAATAGGAGATGGAACAGGTGGTTTTAGCTGCCCAGACACAACAAGTAACCTTTAATCCTCACACTGGGCTTTGTGTGATAATTCTCTGAGGTGTATAACATTTCTATACAGATATGTAAGTCTACACTTATAAAAAAAAGGTATTAATAGGTGCTCTGTAGTTTCAGAAGCCTGCTCGTTGTGCTAAATCTTTCCCCCCCAGATATTGACAAAACTCAATGCATTATTGGGGGATAAACTTCTCAATTCAAAAAGAAGGCTGAGAAAAATTCAACTAAAATGACAGTTGTTGCAGGTCCTTTGCATTATGTTCTTGACTAGGCAGAAAAGAAAGGATAATCTGACTGCTCCCTTACTTCACTTTCTCACGCCCCTTCTAAACGCTTTCAGCAGAGATACTTTGGGGCATATAAATTAGGTGCGAGGTTTAGCAAGGCAAAAACCTCGCGCCCCTCGCGCCCAATTTTGGAATACCGCGGGTATGCGTGCTCCCGCTACCCGCGGTATTCAATTTTAAAAATGGTGTTCGCGGGGTTTTCAGTTCTGAAAACCCCACGCCACGTAAATGAAAAAAAAAAAAAAATCTTCACGTACCTGGCCGGGGGACTCCGCCGCACCCGGTGGCTTCCCCTTTCTCTTCTTACTGGAGAGGGGTCTGCTGGGAGTCCTGGGGAACCCTGGGAGGCTCCAGAGGCTCGTGTGAGGGGCAAGTAGTAATTAAGGACTAATTAAACTAATTGGAAACCTCCAATTGCTTAATTAGTCCAAAGGGGGGGTGCCGCCGGGGTCCTAAAGCAAGTCCCACTGATTTTTCCAAAACATAACAATTTTAGGAAAAATCACGCTTGCTCTAGAGGTGCGAGTAAAAATACCACCCGGCATGAAAAGAAAATATGCACCTAATTGAATAGCAAAAAACCTGCACCTGCAGGGAAAACCTCGCAGGTGCGCATTTTTTTCTATTCTCGCACCCAATTTAATATGCTCCTTTATTGGGGGTCAAGCAGTTAACTAAAGAGCAAGCTTATCAGAACTAGAACCTAAGTCTCTGGAGAGTCTGGACTATACTAGTCTCGCACATGCAGACCTGTTTGGGCCAACATTTCTGTCAGAAGTAAGGTCTAGTTAAAATGCTTGTAGATCTTATGTGGTGCTAAAGCCTAGTGCTCAAAGGAAACACATGAAGCCCTTTCTACAAGGGTATCGTGCTTCCAGAGCTAGAGTTTAGTAGAGAGAACTTACCATAGACAAATTATTGTTAAATACAATACAATTTGATGTCATTAATTTGATTTCTCATCAAAGGCATAGACATTGTTCTGGGCCGTAACCAGAATTTTTGTCACCCGGGTCTCTGCTGGTGTCTCTGCAGTCTGTGAATGCACTTTAGTAACCTAGCAGTTCCCACCATTGAAGTCAATGGTGGGAAGTGCTCATTGGCTGAGAGACGGAGGCTCACCTCTATTAGCCAATGAACGTTCAGCCAATGCATTTCTATGGGAAATGCAGCGGCTGTAGTGTCATTCGCGAATTGTGAGTGTGAGTGAAATAAAAGATTCAAACCTTCGGTATGTGTCCTGTTTTTTTTAATATTTATTTTGCAGGTGAACTAGAGGTACCAGCCCTTAATGCCCTGCATGCTGGTACTTGTGAGGACCCTTACTCATTTTGTCCCCCATATTTCCACAACCAGGACTGGCTCACTGAGCCTGGTGCTGGTTATTTAAAATACGGGGGACCCCTACGTCTTTTTTTCTATCATATTTTTCACATCCAAGACCTCAAAAAAGCCTGGTGCTGATTGTGCTTTTAGGGGGGGAGCCCATATAATTTTTTATTTTATTTTAACACTTTTATAGTTTTCACACAGAATCCTTCATGGATCTCACTGATATGTGAAGGCTTTTGTCTAACTCACAACTGCTCAGGCTATACTCACTAGCCTGAAGCAGATCTATTATTTACCGATTTTTAGGTAAGTAATATTGTGAAAGTTCAAAACTCACACTCTATTACATTGGCCGAGTTATATGTTTTCCATGGAAAAACATTGGATGCAAGTTTCGGCATTGCGAGTTGTGGAAATACAAGTAATGTGCAAGTTTGCATGTTCTTGCATCCCAATACATTGGGTGAGTTCTAAAAAATAATGAGTATAGATGATTGGCTGGCACCTTATCACTTACTTATCACTTTTCTCATAACAATGCTTAGTACATAGAACCCTTAGTGCATTATGTCTATTTCTAAGACACTGGCTTCCCTCTTAGCTTTAGCATTTGTAACAAGATTGTTTTATTAATTTTCTCATATCCATGGTTTCTCAACCCCCAGAAGTGTACCAAATTATTCTCAACGGTCATATCAAAACATCTCTTATGTAGAGTTATTTGATAGAATTAGACATAGTAAAAATGATAAAGTATCAAACCAGTACATTGTTTCCTGTTTATCTACTTGCCTTGCCCTTACCCACTTGTTACAATATACAGCAATTTTTCATTACCTGTAGAAAATCTTACTGTACAGCTAAACCCTTTACCCTTACAGGATACATTGTTTGTTACTACATCTAAAGCAGCCTCAAAGTTTTAAGGTGGGTACACATTAGGACGACAGTGGCCTTCTGGCCAATCCGCCATCCTATCCTATCCAATCTTACCAATTGTCGCCCCATTGTATCGTGCCTGATGTCACAACTGGGCTGGCATTTACATGCACCCACCCTGTTGAACTGTCAGTCACTGGCAGCCATTGCAACAAGTGTATGGGCAGTCGGCTGACAGCCCGTACACACAGCACGATGAGCCGTTATACCTGAAGATTTATTGGCCATCTTCTGTGCTGCACAGCCAAAGCAATATGGACCTCATTCAGACTCGGTCGCAAGCGCTGCGCACGTGCAGCAGCTGCACTGTGCGTGCGCAAGCCCCGGAGCGAAAAAGAAACTCTCTTGCTCCGGAGCTCACTACAAAAGGGCCGGCTGTCAATGCTGATCGACAGCTCGGCCCTGTTTTGTAGGCGGGGTGGGGGGGTGGTTTCACAAACGGAGTCGGTCCTTAAGGAACACCTACCGTTTTGTGGGCGGCCGCACTGACATCAGCAGTGATGTCAGTGGGGAGCTTCCTGCTCGATCAGAGAAGGAAGCTCCTTGGGGCTTGCGGTTGCCAAGACCCAACCTTAGGGTCTCGTCGCAAGCCCCGATGGTCGCGATGGTCTTGACCATCGTGACAATCTACCTGGTCGGTCGCTGAGCTGTGGGTGGTAACCCACAGCTTAGCTAGCGACCAGGAGGCAGCACTAGAAAAAGCAAGTGGCCGCCCTCATTCAGAGTGAGCGGTCGCTTCTTGTGACCGCCTCTGAATGAGGGCCAATGTCTGTGAATGACATCGTTCACAGACATATCATCTGTACACCATGGCCGATGCACATACAACATATATTGGCCATTACCTTTTTAACCATTTATGCACGTGGCAAGCTGGTCATCTGCATGCACATTTGCAAAATACCATTTACCCTGAATATCCTGAGGCAGTGGCGGGCTGGGCCGGGGGGCAGGGTGCCATGTGCCCCCCGGGCCGCAGCGTAATGTGGGCCGCGGGCCGGTGCAGTCTGTGTCACTGTGACACAGACTGCACCGAGTGTGTAGCACTGACCGGACAGAGTTCGGTCAGCGCTACACTGACAAACACACAGCCGCCGGCTCCGGCAGCTGTGTGTTTGTTGTAAGCAGCAGCCAATGAGAGTCTGTCAGACTCTCATTAGCTGCTGCTGCGCCCACTGCAGGAGCCGCTCCATCTTCCGGCTCCCGCAGTGGGCAATGGGAGAGACGTCATGATGTCATATGATGTTTCTCCCATAATGCAGAGCGGCCCAGCCCGGGAGGACAGACGGAGGAGCAGATGGCGGCGGCGGGAGCGGGGATTCAGGTAAGTGTTTTTTTTTATTTTGTTTTTTATATTACATGTGTCTACTGGGGGGGGTGTCTGGCACTATTGGGGGCACTACAAAGGGGGGACTACTACTACTGGGGGCACTACAAGGGGGGGACTACTACTACTGGGGGCACTACAAGGGGGAGGGGACTACTACTACTGGGGACTTCTACTACTGGGGCACTATAAGGGGACTACTACTACTACTGGGGGCACTACAAGGGGGGTGGGGGACTACTACTAATACTGGGGGCATTACAAGGGGGGTGGGGGACTACTACTACTGGGGACTACTACTACTGGGGACACTACAAGGGGGGGACTACTACTACTGGGGACACTACAAGGGGGGGACTACTACTGGAGGCACAACAAGGGGGGGACTACTACTACTGGGGGCACTATAAGGGGACTACTACTACTACTAGGGGCACTACAAGGGGGGTGGAGGACTACTACTCCTACTGGGGGCACTACTACTGGACAATAGAAGGGGGGAACTACTACTACTGGGGACACTACAAGGGGGGAGACTACTACTGGGGGCACTACAGGGGGGGACTACTACTACTACTTCAAAGGGGGGGACTACTACTACTGGGGGCACTGCAAATGGGGGGACTACTACTACTGGTGCACTACAAAGGGGGGGGGCTACTACTACTGGGGGCACTACAAGGGGGAGACTACTACCTGGGGCACTACTGGAGGCCTGCATAAGGGTGTTCTCTCCTGTGGCACACGGGGGCACTGCATATGGGCACTACGACAGGGGGCTGCCCTAATCTTTATTTTTACCTTACATTAATCCCATATGGACCCGCCTCCTCCCTGGAACACTGGAGGGGGGGGCGCCGTAGCACGCATATTCTTCGGACACACACGCTACTCCTCTGCCAGGGCCGCCTGCATGCATTTGCCCCCCTGGCTAAAAGTTGCCAGCCAGCCCCTGTCCTGAGGTGTTCTAGTTATTAGCATTGCTACCAGTAAGATTCAGAAAATCTGTTTCGGTGAGCAGTAGCCCCGCTCAGCTTCTAGTGTGCATGTGACCTGTGCACAACCTAGCCTGATGTGCATGTGTAGCTTTACTGTTAGTGTCGGCAGGTTAGTGATGGATACATTTAGCTCTGCTGTCTTTCAGTGGAGAATCAGGATGCTTGCTGCTCAATCCCACCTAAAATTGCTAGGTGGTTATCCTATTCCCTAGAACAAAGACAGTTTGCAAATCATAGATCCCTGCAAACAATGGTGCTTACAACTGACTGCATAGCCCATATTTGCTTCAACGAGCCCTCACTATATGTTGTCTACGTGAGACAGCTCAATTCTGCCTCTGCATTGCTTGTACTTGCAAATGCTTGGCTGTGTAGTGTCAAAACATATAAAATACTCTCCGCAAAAAGGTATATGTTCAACTCTCCATCAGCTCACTCACAAAGACAATGTAGAAGCACTTGGTACATTTTTATCATCAAATAATACAGTGCAGAAGTTGAGACTAAACTACTTCAATGTCATAGTCATAATTATAGCATAAATATAGTAATGTAGGGCTCGTAAACTTCTGATGTCCCTGAAGCCTCTTAATAATTTTCTGTAGAACACACTGTACACATGCCTGGGTTAATTCTTGCTTTAAGATCAGGATCAATTCTTTATTAAACTTTTGAAGGGACAGCATTTGGATCGTTGGTATGAGTTATATGACATCCTTGTTGGGGAAGAAAAGTTTCTCCTACTTGAACATCAGCTTTCCAGTAACCTAGACAGATAATTCCAAGGCCATTGCTGCCCATTAGTTGCAGTCTTGAAGGTGGAGGCATAATAAGATGATTCTCTCCCTAGTATTGTTTGAAACTAGATAGTTGAATGGTGGTTATTTGCGACCACGTATCTATCATAATCGTTGTGGTGATCCCATTTATAGAGATTGGATAGTTGGACAATGTCCCACCTATCAGGGTCACCACTCTTCTAAATTAGGATCTATACTGTTTGTTCCTTCCTGAGGTTCGATTTCTGTCCTCGGGGCCTTTGAATTTAAACCTTAAATCTGATTACAATTTCTCTCCACGTGTCCAGGTCTCTGGCAACAGCGTCAAATAGGGTGACCATGGGGGTCGAATTGGTCAATAGGTAATGTTCCATTCCTCTGAGGTGGATCTCAACACTCACTGGTTGTCCTCCTCCTCTCTCCTTGCCATCTCTGCCCAGAAAAATTAGAGGTCTGTTGTTTCAATAATTGCATACCTCTTTGCACACTTTGGCAATGCCTTCAGCCAACTCCTTCATCTGGCCCTGTAGATTTTGTAGAGGATCAATGGCAGAGGGATTGTATACTTTGTGTAACCAGCTCCCTACTCTTTAGGACATTTTCTATCCTAGGGCATTGGGTCATGGCAGGATACTGTAGTTCCTAGAATCCCGGCATCTCAGGAAAACTGATTTCTCAAACTACTATGGGTCCTACTACTTGAATAGCCACTTTAAAATTTAAGAAGGTATGATCAGACAACTGCATCCTCAGCATGCATAATTGTGTTCTTATTCCTTCTCCATTAGAGCCCTTGATGAACTGTGCCAATAATGTTTCATCCATATTCCTAATGTCTTTCGCATTCCTTGTCTGAATGGCACATAAGGCTTACTATAAGCTCAAAGCATAACCCCAAAGATTTTCTCCTGGCAACTGTTTTCATGCATAAAATCTGTTTTTTAACTCCAAGATGGTCCGAGATGGTGGCTAACCGATGAAGAACTTGATCAACCTTTTGCTTTGCTTCCAAGGGCCATGAAGTCACCTCTCAAAGGGCCATTAAATACTTCAACTTGCTGTTGCTCACTAAAGGAATACAGTCCAAACATTGCCTTAATTTTATTTTTTAACTCAGTGAAAAGTATTTCCATCTGTTCCATGAACATCCCCAGTATATGTGGGAAGCCATGGGGCACCAAATTAATAGGGTAGTGTTATAGGATTAAATCGAGGTGCTTCTAATGTTCTTGCTCCTGTACCGCTGGCATTCACTCCAGATGAGTCCTCCATTGCTTGTTGTTCCTGCGACATCCTTGTTTCTGGATCCCCCCGTGACATCAAATTTTATGTGATACTCTAGTAGTGTATATTGGTGTATTGGTATCACTTCCTTTTACCAAATGCTGCTGTGTCTGTCCCGGTCACTCAACATTGTCCGAGCAGATTGAAGGGGTAAGGAAGTGGATCCAACTCAGAAGACTACTACAATGGCTTCAGGTAGGAGATCTTCGATGTTCCATCAAGCGTCGAACACCTGTGAGACAAGGGATACTTCCTACTAGAGCTGCAAATTTCCCTATAACTTTCTTACTGCACAATTTATTTCACTATCTCTAACTACTAACTAAGGCCCTCATTCAGAGCCGTACGCTCTGAGCAGAGCGCACGCTCTGAATGAGGGCCGCCCTCCATAAAAATGGAGCGTCCTCCTGGACGCTCGTATAGCTGTGGGTCACCACCCACAGCCTATACGAGCGTGCAGTTTGATGGCCGCAATGGTCGTGACCATCGCGACCATCGAAACTGCGAGCCGGAGCCTGCGGTTGAGGTTTTCAACCTCAAGCCCCGGAGTGATTTTGGCTCTATCAGAGCCAAAATCACTCCCACTGACATCACTAGTGATGTCAGTGGGCCGGCTTCTGATGGGAGGTGTTCCCGTGGGAAGGCCCCCGTCAGGGAGGCACGCCCCCGGCACGCCCACCAAAGGGGGCGTGCTGTCAATCAACATCAACAGCACGCCCCCTTTGATCAGACACAACGAGCGAAGGAAAGTCCTTCGCTCGTCGCTTCTGGTGCATGCGCACGACGGAGCTCCCGCCGTCGTGTGCATGCGCAGAGCACAACATCGACCCACTTGCGAGCGGACAGCCGCTTGCGAGTGGGTCTGAATCAGGCCCTAAGTTTACATTAGATGATATCACTATCTCTAACTACTACCTTAGTTTACATTAAACATTAAACTAAACATGTTATACACAGACACACTTTCATATATTACTGAACTTATAAATCAAAGCAATATAACACCTTTGTATATAAATACACTGTTTTGTTTAAAGTTCCTTTTTTATCCCTCCCATAGCATGTGTGCTACCCACTACTAACAGTAAATTCAGTTTATTCTTTATAGTTGGTGCACATAGGAGATGTTTGTATGAAGTTCCTCCCACTGTCATAGTTATGTGTTATAAGCTGCGTACACATGGTATTAAATGGACGATATGATCAGTAACGATATTAATCATATTGTTATCGTTCATATCGTCCATTTTGTGGCCACCAACGAGCTGTGATGTGCGGGCACGTATGGTCGATATTGATATCGACCATCGCCCGTGCATGCAGGCCAACCTGGTAAATATCGACCAGGTTACTATAACGACCAGCGATCATTGATCACGGGTCATTATAGTCGTTGGTGGTGACATGGTGTGCTGGATGATCGATATCGATCATCCAGCACCACCGGGAGATCGAACAATGATATCGTTACCGTTGTCGATCGTCCCGTGTGTACGCACCATTAGGTTTAAATTGAGAGCTCTGGGCCTGATTCAGACCCGGTCCCAAGCGCTGAGCGCTCACAACTGGGTCGATGGTGGCCCAGAGCGCATGCGCACGATGGAGCTGGCTCCATCGTGCGCATGCATGAGACCCGGATTGCGACGGGCAACCCGTCACTCTGGGTCTTGCACCAAAGGGGGCGTGCTGTCGATGTTGAGTGACAGCACGCCCCCTTTGGTGGGTGGGCCGGGGGGTGGCTACCCAGACGGAGGCGTTCCCATGAGAACGCCTACTGTTTGGGGGCGGCCCCACTGACATCACAAGTGATGTCAGTGGGAGAGCTTTTGGCTCTATTTGAGCCGAAAGCTCTCTGGGGCTTGCGGCCACGAGACCCTACCACAAGGGTCTCGTCGCAAGCCCGATGGTCTTGACCATCGCGACCATCATCCTGGCCACTCGCATTAGCTGGCCGCTCCATAAAAAAAAAAAAATGACGCCCTGATTCAGAGCGGGCGCTCTGTCAGAGCGTCCGGCTCTGAATCAGGGCCTCTGTTTATTATGTTAATCCAGGTTAGATTTGTCAAAGGGAACTTCCCTATGAAACTCCACTGTTTTATTCTCCTGGCCAAGCAAAAGTATCTGCAGGGAGTTCAGGTCCATAACTTTGTAACCTTCTACCAGAATGACACTTGTAACAACCAATGTTTCAATTATCAGTCTCTGCAACCTACACTGTAACTTGCACAGCTAAAGGTGCATACACACACAACGATATTTTGAACGATTATCCTTAACGATATCGTTTATCGTTCAAAAAATCGTTCACTTTCTAAGTTAAAATGATGAACAATTATCATTCATGCGCGTTCACGTTTGTAGTTTGTAGTTCAGTCAAACTGACCAACTGAATGATTTTCATTAAGGTAATATGCAAAAATCGTTTGTAGTTCAAAAAAATCGTTCATTACACTTTAAAAAATCTGACAGATAATCTGACAGAAAATCGTTCATAAAATCGTTCATAAAATCATTGGTAACAAAATTGTTGTGTGTGTATGCACCTTAAGTATTCAATGGAGTCTTGGTCTCACTGTACATTGTGATCCCTGTAGGCTTTCAGTAAGGTAGTCTAAATGCTGACTCCTGCCAGATAAACTAAGGGGCATATGTATCAAAGCTTGATGTGAGATAAAATGGTGAGATATATATATCACCAACCAATCAGCTTCTAACTTACATTTTGCAGACTGTGTTTAAGAAATGATAGTTTGGAGCTAATTGGTTGGTGATATATATTTCACATTTTTAACTCACATCAAGCTTTTATACATATGCCCCTAAGACTGTTAATTATTGCTTAGGAGTTGTTATAACTATTCCAATTCGGGGGTAGCTGTGAGTAATTTAGTGTTTGTGTCAGCTGACTCCTGTCAGTTAATCTGCATTTACTGCCAAATTCTGGAATTACCGTCTATCCTGCTGACCTGGATCTGACACCTGTATCGCCAACTCTGCAGTCTCTAATGCCTCAGTGTTGTGGTTGCTTTGGGCTTTGTGTGTAGGGTTAACTGAGGGCTGAATTACTAACCTCTGTGGATGTTGACTTTGGCAGTTCCTAGGGAGATGACTGGGTTCACTCAGGGACCCCTTTGTCTAGACGGCCGTCTAGTCTCTATCGGTGCAGGATCCTCCTCTCGAGCCCGGCTTCCAATGGTGTGGGGTTCCTTAGCTGTTGCAGCACTGTAAGACATCAGAGGGCCAGTTTGTGTGGGAAGGCTGCAGGAGCTCCTCCTTCTGCCCGGAACCCAATGTTGATAGGCAGCCGCCCTCACTGCTTCAACCGCAGCTCCACTACAAGCAGCCTGAGCCAAGGAACAGTCTGCAACACCCGCCTCTGGGGAAAGACAGCCACAACCTTTGTTCATGGCCCGTCTTCTCACACACTGCAGCCACGGTAGGTAATGGTGCTCCCTCTCCTTGCAATTCCCCAACCGTGTTTCTGCTGGCCCCTTAAATAACCTTCGCTCCCCTGCAGCTTGTGACAGCTTTCCTCCGCCAGAGCATGCAATGCAGACAGAACTCCCCTATTTTATTTCTATGGGAGAATCCTCGCCCAGTCCCCCTTCATGTCCAGGCTGGCTGCACAGTGCATCAAGGTCTGGGGAAAAGTGGGGAATGTTACATCCACCATTAAATGTATTTACAATATTTATTAAACATATTTATGTACTGTAATTATCTTGCCTATGCTTTTAATTATCATACATTACAAAAGAACATCTGCATCACTGTAGCCAGGCCCCTAAGGCAGTGGTTCCCAAACTGTGTGCTGTGGCTCCCCGGGGTGGCTCAGGTTGGTGGTCCAGCACCAAATCAAATTATTTATGGTCAATGTAATGTAATGTAATGTGGAAAACTAATTTACAAGATACATTATATTTTACATAATTCCATATTTATGTATATTTCATAATGAATACAGTTCATGAAATTCAATATGGCCTTTGCATAGCCATTTTGCTTTGTACAAACTCACTTAAACGAAGTAAAATGAGATGAGATGTCTTTAAGGACCGCTCCCTATGAAAATGTTTATCTGAAAGAGTGTACAAGTGCTTGACCATTTATGTATCATTTTGGGCTAGAGAAATTCACGCAACCAAATATAGTGATGCAGACCACAATGATCATCTCATAAAGGAATCTATTTCTCTTTGATTGCCAAGGAAAGAGACCGTAAAAACAAACTTTGTCTATCTGATGATGTCAGTGGGTGTACAGGGGGGGTATTACCTGAAGACTGTAATGGAAGGTATAAAACCTTGGTAATTAAATCAATCATTGTTACCCTTGCATTATAACCCTGGGGGATATGTGCTACCAGTTAAGGGCTAGATCTATTTATTTAATTAATTAATAAATGACAAATTCTCAAGTGTACTGGATTGGAGTCTATATTAATTTTATGCAACAATGGAACACCTGGTAAATGTTAGGATTAGACAGTAAATATTTGGACAAACAGCAGCTCAAACCTGTCTACTACAACATAACTGAACCTATGGATGACAGGTAAGCACAATTTACTTCACTTTACTACTTCACTACATTTTTTTCTGAATATCTCAATAACAAACTTTTGGCTTAGGGGTGCCATGAAAATAATGCTGATACTCTAGGGCACCGTGATTCAAAAAAGTTTGTGAACCACTGCCCTAAGGACACCCTGCCTGATATGTTACTCCCAGGTTCTGGGGTATCACACTTAGGGCTTCATTTACTAATGGAGTCTTATCACCAAAATGAGTGATACATTCCATAGTGTATGATAAATGGTGCTCCAATCAATCAGCTCCCAACTGTCAACTGTTAGAAAAATGACAGTTGGGAGCTGATTGGCTGGAGCACCATTTATCATACACAGTGAAATTTATCACTCATTTTGGTGATAAAACTCGTTAGTAAATGGGGGCCTGAGACACAGTTGCTAAGGCAAAATGTAGGTTGTGAACAGTACAATGCAGACAGGACTCGCCTATTTTAGTTCTATGGGAGAATCCTTGCCCAGTCCCCCTTCATGTACAGGCTGTCTCCGGGAAAAAGGGAGGATGATATTACATCCACCATTAAATGTTTTTAAATTTTTAACTTATTTATTAATCATATTTGTATAATTTTTTCACCTATGCTTTTAATTATCATACATTACAAAATTACATTTGTATCACTATAGCCAAGCCCCTAAGAGCAGCCTGCCTGATATGATTCCCCAGGTTCTGGGGTATCACACTGAGACTCAGTTGCTAAGGCAAAATGTAGGTTGTTGTGCAAGGCACTAAATCAATGGGTTAAGGAAAAAACAGCCCAAAGCATTGGGGGAAGAGCTAGGCTGCACTAGGGACCTGATTCAGACTCGCTTGCTAAGAGGTGATCGCTCACTCTGAGCAATTTTCCCCCATCTGCACATGCATATAATTCTCAGTGCGCGTGCGCAAGCCATTCGTTGCGATCTGATTTTGGTAGCTCGTAAGCCACTATCAGGTCGCTGCTTGGAGTGACAGATAGTGCTGTTTGTGGGTGGTAACTGGGGAAGGTGCATGTGAACAGGGGAGTGGTGTTTTGAATGCAGGCATGTCTGCCCGCCAAAACGGCATTTAAAGGGCGTGCATAATTAGCAAAGTAGCATCATTGTACACGTCACCTGCATGTATTTCAGCCCGCACTGATCGCTGTGCTTGTGGCAGGTTAAGGCAACCACAAGGGCTGTGAGCAGCTCCGATGGCTCACGATGGTCCCGATTAATCATACATTTCCCAGAGATGATGTGTGTTGCGTGTGACACTTTGCCGTCTTCAGACACTTGCGAGCGCACTTTGCCATGGCTCGCTAACACACAGTGGGCGTCCTTACGCGACGCAGTGCGAGCGCTTAATTTACATATCCGGCCCTTTCTGCAAGCGAGAGATCACATCTTGCGAGCGGGTCTGAATCAGGCCCTAGGTCCACAGTCGCCAAGATGACATAGGGTGGTCTCAGAAGTATGCTCTCGTTGGCAGGAGGATGATTGGGCAGCTATAGCGCTAGTTTTCCACTAATCAGAGCTGCAGAAAGATACGTCCAGCGATCTTGGCTAGCACGCCATAACCCTCCTAGGTTATGTATTTTTAATGGTTTTCTGTAGACTCGAATTTAAGATTACCGTCACATTCAAAAACATAAATGTTTGTTTTTTGAATAAAAAAGAAAAACATATTGAAAAATATTCATATTAAGCTTCAATGGGTAACATTCTATAATCAAATGTTTTTTGTTTTATACATGTGTTATAAATTTAAACTTTGCAGTCTAATGAAATTTTAAATTATGTCATTACAATCAAACCCAAATCAAACTAATTATACTGTGCACAAGTATGAGACTATTAAACTGTTACATTTTAATCACTTTAGGACTAGTTTGAATAATTTCAGCATCTCTAACTTTTATCACTACTATTACTATGGATGATGATAATAATAATAATAATAATAATAATAATAATAATAATAATAGTAATGTATTTTTAAACAATGCTTCAACTTTGTTAGTACTGTATCTCAAGGAGTAGACAATGTAAAAGCAACAAAGATATTTAAACTACAATTGAAAAGGTGAGTGGATGAAGCTGTTATGACCTAGGGATCATAGCATTTCTGTCATTTTAAATGCTGGTAGTCTATTTACTGATATATTTTGTTGATAAAAGTGCTTTGTCCAATTAATGTAAAATATATCTTTTGCTGTAAATATCTATTTTTTTTCTAAATTTGACATGACACCTTCATCCACTCACCTCTTCTATTATTTCATTCAAATATAGCAGAAGGATCATCAGACTGCAACACGTCCCTATGTGAAAACGTAACTCTTTGCCTATTAACATGAGAATAATGAAAATAATAGGTCAGTAATCTGTACTAAAAAGTAAGATACAAATCTTTAGACACATCTGGTGAATATTGGTATTATGTAGAGGTTCTTAGACCCAAGAGCAGAGCATATAGCGATTCTAAAGCCCAAGAGTAAAGAAAAAGACAAAAACAGTTTTATGGGGCACTCTTACAAGAAAAAGAGAATAAATATTGTAATAGATGAAAGATATATTTTACTAAAACATAACTTTTAATAACTCTTCATAAAAAGAGTATAGTGTAGATATAGTCTATGACCTAAAGATTATATTCAACATAAACCAATTCAATATTAGTATTAGCATAATTCACAGTTTCTCAAACTCGGTCATCAGGACCACAAACAGTCCATGTTTTCCAGGTCTCCAAACAGAATCGCAAGTGAAATAATTAGCAACATCTGTGGATCTTTTAAAATGTGTCAGTGAGTAATGAATATACCTGTGCACCTGCTGGGTGAACTGGAAAATCTGATCTGTGTGGGGTCCTGAGGACTGAGTTTGAGAACCACTGGCATAATTGATTCTGTTGAAACTATGTACTTCTTTCCAAAAATGTGCACAATGTTATTAAATCCAAAAATTTTATAATAAATTATATAAAAGAAAATATCTCATCCACATAAAACTTGACTGTGTGCAGACTTCATATTAGAGCTAGACAGACTAAAGTTATATTCAGAGATGTTTCTAAGGTCAAAGGTAAACACACACTAAACTAGTTTGTAAAGAGGACAGCTGAGACAAGAGAAGAGAGTGTGCTTCAGAGTTGAGATTGGTACTAAGATGTATCATTATGAATATAATAGATAACAGTATGGAAAACTCAAATACAAAGGTGGGTTTTTAGAGAGCATTTAAAGATGTGAAGGCTGGGTGAGCGTCTGATTGGGCATAGTTGGGAATTCTATAAGTGGGTAACGACATGGGAAAAGGGTGCTTACCATTGACAAAGCGAAGAAACCCTTAATGTAGAAATATGATGATAAAAAAAAGTCTCATGATGGAGGATTAGCATTAATGATTAGTGGAGGATGAAGGCTTCTTGATGAATGATGACAGGGATTAACATAAAGGATGGTTGGTTAATTAATGATAGAAGATGAGGGATTAATGGTGGAAAGTAAATGATGGGAATAAAGGGATCTATAATGATTAATAGCAATAGCCACATGACCTCCAGTTGGAGAGGAGGAAACCCTCAATGGATATTGCACTATATATCACACAGGGCCACACACTTACAAAGACCAACCCTTCTGCTGTGTTTTTTTTGGTTTTCACAGCTAGCAATTATTTTCATGCATGCGCAACATGTGCAAAACTAGATGCCGGCAGATAAGTGGGCTTTTACACTGGGCATACACCGCCATCTACTGACAGCACATTGCAGCACCAGCATTAGTTAAGAAGTCACTGAGCCACCAAATCCTATTGAAATAAAATATGCTTTGCCTTGTAACTTGGACTGCTAGGATGGGACTGAAGAGGCATTCTCTGATACACACAAGTGACATATGTACTAGCAGTGAGTGAGCGCAACCCAGTAGAGAATGGTTGCTGAACAAACAGCAACATTATCACCTATACATTTGGAAGTTCCTTTTTGATTTGTATTTGAAGAGTTTTGTTTACTACACAGTTGAGTCACATTATTATGACCCAATCCAACATTTGATGTCGGCAGCACGTAGCTCATGAAGTTCATCACGTACCGTGCGCTGGCTTGGTGGGTATATAAGGTGTCCGATAGGCCGTCTGCTGTTGAGGGTAAAAGGAGCAATTTATCAGAGTTGCAAAAAAGGAGGATTATTGGCTTTCGGCCAAGGGTGGCAGTATTTCTGAAACAGCGCAGTTTGAGAACTGTTCGTGTGCTGCTATGGTGAAGGTTTATTGTGACTGGTGAATAACCAACATGGAACATGCGGAGCACCACGTGCCATTGATGTGAGAGGTGAACGTTGGCTATGAAGGTGCGTGAGAGACGACCGACACACTACAGTGGAGCAGCTCACCATCAAAATGAACCAGGGGGCCACCAGATGTGTGTCTAAAACGATAGTTCAGCAAACACTTCTGCGTATGGGGCTCCGAAGCAAATGGATGATCACTGCACTTCTGCTAACAAAGGTGCATCGGTGGAAAAGGCTTAAATTTTCATGCTTTTATCGAAATTAACCCTCCGCTGATTGGCGAAGAGTTGCCTTCTCCGATGAGTCATGTTTTCTTCTTCATCGAATGGATGGATGTTGACGTGTCAGGCGAGAAACATCTGAGAACAAACACCCTGCAACCATTTCTGGAAGAACACAAGCTGGTGGCAGCATTATGGTCTGGGGATGTTTTCATGGCATTCTCTGGGCCCACTCATCCATGTGGAAGGCACCCTCAGCTGATTTGGTTATGAATCCATCTTTGCAGAGCACATACACCCATACATGCTGATTGTCTTCCCTGAGGCGGATGGGATCTTCCAGCAAGACAATGCGACATGTCACATGGCTAGAAATGTCTGACAGTGGTTGGACGAGCACGACCAAGACTTCCAAGTACTTCCCTTGCCCCCTAATTCTCCGTACTTGAACCCAATTGAGCATCTGTGGGACCACCTCGTTCATTGTGTTCGTTCTATGGATACTCCACCATGCACCCTCCAGAAGCTATGGGATGCGCTGCAGTCAGCATGGCTCCAGATACCTGTGCCAAACTACCAGCACCTTATTGAGTCACTCCCAGCCCGTCTAGCTGCTGTCTGTGTAGCACATGGCAGTTACTCTGGCTATTAGCTGGTGGTCATAATAATGTGACTCGCTTGTGTATATTGTTGGAGATAAATCTCTCCATTTTTAAGTAACTATTTATTAAAATATCTATTTCTTTGATGTACTAATTTAATAAAATTTTGTAATGTTGTTTTATAAAGAAAAACAAGGTGTTCTATTGTGGATCATCAGAATAGCAGTAAGTGTCTGAACTCAGCTGCAGACATATTAAGAGGTCAATTAAATTAACTCGATCCTACGAGTCAGTGAGCAAGTGCAGCTCTACGCCGCATTTATGTTAGGAGTAGGACTGTTTACAAAAATCTGCATGTCCGGGGTGTGATTGGTCCACAAGTTGAGGGGCTGTTGCCAGCATTTCTACACAATGGCAACTCCCCCCCGCCCCCTTCCTTGGCTAAGTGAATCAACCTCTAAGACACTTAGCAGGAACTGATGATTATGGCGGCATGTGTATAGATACAATTTGCCACATGCTTAGTCATCTTTAAAAAAGTCCTTGTTGAAGTTTTCAGTGCTAAGGATGAGTGGGACTTGACATACATGTACATTTACCTCAGAATAATTCCTATCATTATTAGAGCATATGGGGTGTAAATAGGGAAAAGTAATTAATACCTCTTTTCCACCAGAAACCCGGGTCCGACCTGGGTTTTCAGACATGGTTCCAACCCAGGTCAGACCTAGGTCAGACACCGTTTACACAGCACCATCGATCTGGGTTATTCTCAGGTCAGCCCCCTTCACACTGAACCTGGGTCTGCCCTGCTAAACTTGTGAGGTCATAAAAAGTGGGAGGTGACTGCTCCACAACCATCAATCAGCTCATTTTAGGTATGTCCCAGGTCGGATAACCCCGTTGCACTGTTTACACTGCACCATTACCCAGGTCCATCTTGGGTTCGAGCCTGATAGCTACCTTGGTTGGATTGCTGGGTCACTTGACCCGGGTTATTTTTCAGGGACCCTTTTACACTGAGCTGCAACCCGGGAAGACCCAGCAAAAACCCAGGTTTTTGTTCTTATGTGAAAGGGATATTACAGGTCCCCCACTGTGATATCTATTGCTAATGGGGAATGGGAAAGAAATGGTGTATAATAACATCATCAGTGAGCAATGACACCAGCGCTCAGCCACTGCACTGCAGAAAAAAAATGCAGAGCTGGGATATGGTAGAGAGCAGTAAATTTGATCAATCTCTGTCATCCTGGCACCTACAAACTTGGGGGCATTCTTGTTTGGAAGAAAGGAGATCTCTTTTGCAAATGATTTGGATCTTTACTAATTATTGTTTAGTGATGGCAGAAGTTTGCCCAGCAATCGAGAGGAATTAAGGTAGGTGAAGCAATCCTACCAAAGTATATAAGAGGTGCATACGTGTACCCTAATTTGTGAAGTAAAGTAATGCAGAGCATACAGTGCACTGTTTATTAACAAAATAAATACATAACTGTAAAACAGATTGCATGCCAGTCTAAATACTAAACAAGCCGCAGGTGAGGGGAACTTTGCAATGTCAATCCATCTGCTACTGAGAATCCAGATCTGCTTTTAAGAGCATGAATGCAAACATTTTGGTACTGAAAGCCCAAGTGGGGTTTCCCTATTCATGCACTGGCTGAAAAGTGAGGGGGGGGGGGGCTCTGCAAGATATACAAGCATTATCAGGACACTATTAGATTTTGCTTTGGGCCTGATGGAATTTTATGCGCCTGATAACAAGCTGCTTCTTTTCCAAGACCCTCCAACATGACCCCTTCCACCAGGTACAAAATGCTCTGCTCCTGGACTTCCCTCTTAATGTATGATTGTAGTCACCTGTGTTGAACTACTTAATTGATAAGAAGGGAGTTTCAAAACAGGTGACTGCAATCATACATTAGGAGGGAAGTCCAGGAGCAGAGCATTTTGTACCTGGTGGAAGGGGTCATGTTGGAGGGTATGTTTTGCCTGTACATTGGCAATTTTACAGCTATGAGAGTCTGCGGGTGGTGGTGTGCACTCAACCAAACCAGAGATGTCAGAAATTGATACAAAAATGTGCACCAATCAAATTTGCAGTGAAACAAACCATTTTACAAAGGTAAGAAGTACTGGCGATACAATGCTCAAGTAAAGTTTTCCATAGCTCAGCTAAACAGGTATACGGTTGTCTGATCGACCTCAGTTAGATCGACAATACATGCATGGACCACCATATATCGACTCCATCGAGGTCAACAGGTACTATAGGTCGACAAACTATAGATCGACTGCACCTCTATATCGACAAACACGAGATCGACACGGACATTAGATGGACACTATATATGATCGAAACATAGCATGCCGACAATTTGAAGATCGACAACACACGATAGACATAATAAAAGATCTAAACTAAATATGTCGTAAGTTAATAGATCGACATATACCGTAAATAGGTTGACAGTTAGTAGATCGACATATAAAAGATCAACGAGTCCTATATCGAAAATAAATAGGTTGACAGTCAATAGATCGACAAATAAATGATCGGCACATTACCGTTAGACAATACAAAAAGGCATACATCCTAGATGCTGCCCCGCTAATAGCACATCCCCCGCCGCTACTTTCAACCGTGGCACTACAGGTCCCAGCCAGCCCTTACATCCCTGCAAGCGCTCCTGGCAATGCAAGCCCCAACATCCACCCTGCAGCCCTTGTCCCTAATTGCAGGGTACACCCATGGTCTGCAGTGCACCCCTTCATCAACCGTCCGCCCTCCCTGTGCTCCCCGCTATTCCTGGGCACCTGGACCTGGGGGCATCTTCATCCCGGCAATAACAAGCCGTCTAGCTTAAGACACTGCCGGGGCATTATCTTAAGCTAGACGGCAGCCTGGACGCCTGGACCTGGGGCATCTTCTCCCTGGATAAAACAAGCCGTCTAGATTAAGATGCTGCTGTCTATCTTAAGATGCTGCCCGTACCGCCGAATGGCTAATGGTATTTGGGATTTTGAAATGGTCTCAATAGGTGCTATTTAGCGTTTTTGAGCAAGTGGTGAAGAATAGCATGTTGCGATTTTTTTTTTAAACAAAAAAATAGCCCCAACAAATTTGGGGTACATGAATATGAGTGCAAAATCCCAAATACCTTTAGCAGGGCTATTTAAAGCAATTAGGGACAAGGGCTGCAACAGGGTGGATGTTGGGGCTTGCATTGCCAGGAGCGCTTGCATGGATGTAAGGGTTGGCTGGGACCTGTAGTGCCACAGTTGAAAGTAGCGGCGGGGGATACCTTTTTGTATTGTCTAACTGTAACGTGACGATCATTTATTTGTCAATCTATTGATTGTCGACCTATATAGTTTCGATCTAGGGGCCTGATTCAGAGCCGATCGTAAGCGGCCACTCGTTCATTCCTACCGATGTTCGCACAACTGCGCATGCATACGGATTTTAATACGCATGCGCGAACCAGTCAGTGCGGCCGAAAATCGTGTGCTCGCTAAATAGCGAATGCCTGCTATTTTGAGTGACAGAATGAGGCGTTTGTGGGTGGTAACAGGGAAGGTGCTTGAAAACGGGGAGTGGAGATCCGAACGCAGGCGTGCTTAAAGGTCAAAACGGGCGTTTTAAGGGTGTGCATAATTAACAAAGCAGCGTCATTGACCACGTCACTTGGTTGTTTTATAGTCAGAACTGCTCGCATGATTGTGGTAGGAAAAACCAACCACAAGAATAGCGAGCAGTTCAGACGCGTTTCGATGTACTCGATTAATCTAATAAATAGCGGACATGACGTATGATGCGAGCGGCCAGGGGGCGTAATTTTCAAAATTACGTTCGCATGTTTTGTTCGCTCGTTCAGACATAGAGGCGTGAACAGGCCGCAAAGAGCGAACGGTTCATTTAAATAGCCAGCCCCTTTTTCTGAATGAGCGAGCGCAAATAGCGTCCGGCTCTGAATCAGGCCCTAGGATCATCGATCTTAGATATGTCGATCCATTAACTGTCGAACTATTTGGTGTCGAACTTGGACTCGTCAATATTTTATTACACTCCCTGTCTAACTAGCGTAGTCGACCTATTTATTGTCTATCTAGACACGGCCGATCTATTAATCCACACCCAGCTAAACATGCTGTCCAGTATTTGTAAAACCACATTTTGTGGAATTAACAGAGCTGGAATGAATGACTGTCAATTCATTCAGCTGTGTGGTGTGGTTGGAGAAGATGGCTGTGTCAGATGCAAGTACAGGCCCCCATACATTTGATCGAGGATCTCACAATCTTGCAATCAGATGGGAAACGCCGATCCGCTGGTCGGAAATGCCGACCAAGGACCATTGATGTTCAGCGATCCTGCAATGGATCAAATGTTAAGTTTCACCGATTTGACAATCACGATAATATTTTGATCGTGATTGTCATATCTGAGAAATCCAACATGTTGGATATCTGCGATCCTGCGATGCCAGGTTGCAACATCGCAGGATCGCAGCAATCCATCGCAGATGGATGGAGGCCTTAAGTATACATAGATGCATATACAACATGCTGCTTATTTTGAGTGCATAAGCAAAACAAATTTGCAGATTTTTACACTATACAAATGAGCATGGATCCAATAAAGCATCAGGCCAAAAGTGTCAGAAAATTTTAATGCGAACACCAAAAACCTAAGTTATGTAACAAGATCATAATAAATAGGACACACGGTTGTCATGTTCACGGTGAAACAGTGCCTTTTAATTTTAACAGACACTGCACTTTAACATACACAGACAGCGCTGGCGGCGATGTGTGTGTTATACAGCAGCCAATGAGAGTCAGATAGACTCTCATTGACTGCTGCAGCCGCAGCGCCCACTACAAGAGCTGGCTGCCTTTCCTGCTCCTGCAGTGGGTAATGGAAGAGACATCATGACGTCTCTCCCATAATGCAGAGTACGCCAGCCCAGGAGGATTGACGTGCATTTAACTTTTATTTATTGATTAATGTCAGTGTGTATTTATCGGGGGGACGGGGACAACTACTGGGGGCACTGCTTCTGGGGGAGATACTACTGGGGGCACTGCTTTGGGGGGACGGACGGACCACTACTGGGGACTACTACAGGGAGCACTGGATCAAGGGGAACTCCTACTGGGGCCACTATATAAAGGGCACTGTATACGGGGGACTACTACTGGGGGCACTGCATCAAGGGGGACTCCTACTGGGTCCACTAAATAAAAGGCACTGTATAAGGGGGACTACTACTGGGGGCACTGCATCAAAGGGGACTCCTACTGGGTCCACTATATAAAGGGCACTGTATAGGGGGGACTACTACTGGGGACACTGCATCAAGGGGGACTCATACTGGGGCACTATATAAGGAGCTTACTACTGGGGGCACTACACAGGGGGGACCACTACAGGAGGCACTGGAAAGGGAGAACCACTACAGGGGGCACTGCATAGGGGGATAACTACTTGGGGCCAGCATAAGGGGGGATCACTCCTGGGGGCACTGTATAAAGGGCACTGCATATGGGGGACTACTACAGGGGGAACTGTGCAAGGGGCACTACTGGGGCCCTGCATAAGAGGGACCACTACTGGGGACATTGTATACTGGGGGTACTATATAAGGGGGGCCACTACTAGGGGCACTGCATAGGGGGCACTGCATTAAGATGCAAATGGAAAGAAATGTTCCCAGTAACAAGAAAGGGGTGTGTGTGTCATGTTGACATGCCCCATTTTTCAGTGGCCACGCCCCTTGTGACCATGCCCATTTTTCAATGCAAATGGGGGGGGCGGGGGGCTCTATTTACAAATCTGCCCTGGGCTCCAAATACCCTAGTTACGCAACTGGAGACAACCCCTCTTACAACAGTTAGCATAGTCGAGATGGGTGGTTCGGTTTTGGCTCGGACCTTCCCACCAAGTTCGAATCTCAGAACGAGAAAAAACATATTTCATGGACAGAACATCATCTTTGTCCGTGAAAGATGACATTTTACCTTGTTCTGAGATCTGAACTTGGTGGAATATCCAAGCCAAAACTGAACCGCTCATCTCTGAGAGTTAATATTAAAAAAAAAACTGTATTTCTTTTAAAATAAAAGTAAAATACACTTGAGAGTGCTGTAGTCTGTTTTCATGCCTCTTGGGTATGTGAGGAACTGGATAAATGATACTCCCTGTATGTCATAGTTCCCAAAAGACAAGACAGTATACAAAGGATATTTAAAATGTTTGGTTGTGTTAAAAATATTGTGTCTGTGACAGGGGTGTAATAAGAGAGGAGGGGGCCCGTGTGCATTCCCCATCCGGAGCCCTCTCCTCTCTCCCAAGCGGCCGCCAGCAGACTGGAGGCTGACCGCTGGCGGCTGCAGTTTCAGTAAACTCAGGGCACTAGTCTGTGCCTAGAGTCTACTGTGCATGCACAGGTCACCGGGGAAATGGCACGGCCGCCATTTTCCCGGCGATTTCCTCACTGCGAATTTGCAAAACACCAGGAAAATGGCAGTGGCTGCCATTTTCCCAACATTTTGTGCAGGGCTAAGACACCCGACACGGGACCTCAGCACCCGTTATAGGTACACCCCTGGTCTGTGATCTGGCACAGCTAAGAGACAATAGTGTCAGTGCAGACTGTGGTGCTGATTTTGAGCTGCACAAATATCTCTTCACAGATACAAATAATGTTTTTTTTGCATATAGCTCATGTGCAAATGCAAATTTACACATCTTTGTGTATGTCCATCCTATTCTGAGCTGGCCACAACTTGGCCATATGTGGGTCTTATTTAATAGGGTGCGAGCTGATGCTGCTGTAGGAATTCATGCGAGTGTTCCCATATTTTTAAAGTGGCAATCATTTTAAAGGCAAAACCAAGCTGGTTTTGCCTTTAAAATGATCACCGCTTTAAAAATATGGGAACACTCACATGAATTCCGGCAGCAGCGCCAGCTCGCACGATATTACATAAGGCAGTCAATCTTTCATTGATATATGGGGTTTCGGGGCATGAACCGGGTAGTGACAATGACTTGTAGGAGTGTCATGGGAGTTTCATAAATGTGTTGGGCATGTATCAAAAGCTCAGTGTGACACTGAGTCATGTGTACAGAAAAGTGAAGCCTGTTTCTGATGTATCTCCTGTACCTAGCATGAGACTGGTGCAAGTGAGGATACTAATGATGATGGCTGTGGTGGCCAGCACAAAATCAGTCAGCGGTACAGGTTTCCATTTGCATTCACGCGATCCCCTGCATTACTTGAACAGATACTAACATTAGCATAAGTTAGTAAATCAGACTCACATGGGTGTCCACACACAACTACAGCCACTTTGCATGCAACTCAGAGTCAGCCCCTGTGTGTGTACTTTATAGATATGGTACTGACTCTAAGTAGAGGTGAGGGTCCTCATAGGGCTAAACTCCTATGTATCATGACCACATAGCAGCTGCATAGACTGTTATGCCTAAAGTTATACCCTACCTTGCTTGCAATATTGTTATCTTTTTTATCATTTAACGAAACCTATATGACAAAAAGTCTAAAGGAAATATTTATTAAAATGTAGGTTTTTAAGAGTTGAGAAGTTGCCCATAGCAACCAATCAGATTCTATATTTTAGAAGGTGCTAGATAAATGTTAGGTAGAATCTGATTGGTTACTATGGGCAACATCTCCACTTCTAAAAACTCTGCACTTTATACCCCTAACTCTACTCAAATTTAATGAAACAATTTACTGGAATAACCAGGGGCGGATTGGGATGGAAAACCAGCCCTGGAAATTTCTGGAAGCAGCCCTTATGGGGGCGGGTCTATTGAGGGGGTGGGTCTATTGAGGGGGCGGGGTCTGTGGAGGAGGGCAGGATCTTAGGGCCTGGAGGGGCTTTTGCAAGCTGCTGAGGGGAGCAGGATCTGCAACAGAACTCTTGGTGAATGATACACTCTTTTTGGGGACCCCCATCCCTCTGCACTAGGTACAGGCCAGTCAGTTTGGAAGTTTTTTTTCTTACCTATATGGCGGTTTCTCTGCAGCCTCTGAAGAATTTGAGTCTTACTGGGCAGCGTATTAAGCCAGTATTCACTATTCATGTGGATCACACTGTCTGGATGCCTGTTTATGTGGAAATATAACCAATGTTATCATCATAACCAGATAATGTATAGTAACAGAAGCTTTTTGTGCAGGGCAAAATGTGAATTTCCCTGATCAAACAATTTCTGTGTCTTTCCAGGCCCCCGTGTCACTCCAGACTCTCTTACATCTCTCCATCCTCAGGCCCTCTGTGGTTCTCCAGGCCCCTTGTGGTTCTCCAGTCTGCCTGTGTCTCTCCATCCCCAGGCCTCCATGTCTCTCTCCAGGACCCCCTGCGTCTCTCTCCATACTCAGGCCCACATGTAGCTCTCAGCCTCATTCCCCAACCACAGTGTGTCTCAGCCTCATTTCTCAGACCCAGTGTGTCTCAGCCCCATTCCCTCAGACCTAGTGTGTGTTTCTCAGATCCATTCCCCGAGACCCAATGTGTCTCACTCCCATTCCCCAGCCCCAGTGTGTGTCTCAGCCCCAGTGTGTGTCTCAACCCCATTTCCAAGCCCCAGTGTGTGTCATCCTTATTCCTCCCAACCCCAGTTTGTGTCAGCCTCATTCCCTCCAGCCCCAGTGTGTGTCAGCCTCATTCCCCCCAGCCCCAGTGTGTGTCAGCCTCATTCCCCCCAGCCCCAGTGTGTGTCAGCCTCATTCCCCCTAGCCCGTGTGTGTCTCAGCCCCTGTGTGTGTCTCAGCCCCATTCCCAAGCCCCAGTGTGTGTCATCCTCATTCCTCCCAGCCCCAGTGTGTATTAGCCTCATTCCCGCTAGCCCCTGTGTGTCTCAGCCCCTGTGTGACTCTTAGCCCCAGTGTGTGTCTCAACCCCATTCCCAAGCCCCAGTGTGTGTCTCAAGCCCATTCCCCAGTCTCAATGTGTCAGCCTCATTACCCCCAGCCCCAGTGTGTGTCTCAGCCCCATTCCCATGCCCCAGTGTGTGTCATCCTCATTCCTCACAGCTCCAGTGTGTGTCTCAGCCCCTGTGCATGTCTCAGCCCCAGTGTTTGTCCACCTCATTCCCCCCAGTCCATGCGTCTCAGCAGCTGCTGTGTATCCCAGCACCAATGTATGTCAGCCTCATTCCCACCAGCCCGTGTGTCTCAGCGGAATCGTTATCAATTACCGCTGGACGGCGGCTTCCCGACATGGGTGAAAATCCCAATCATCCCCAGGCAAGTATTTACTAACCGAACCTCCCCCCCTAACCCTAAGGGGTACCTAACCCTACCTTTCCCCCAGTGCATAACCCTAATCCCCCCTCTAAGAGCCTAAACTTAATCCCCCCTTCCCCGCCACCTAAACCTAAGTCCCCCGGGGTGGGTGCCTAACCCTAAGTCCCCCTGGGGGTGCCTAACCCTAACCCTCCCTTTCCCTAGCCTAACCCTCGGTGCCTAATCCTAAGTCCCCACCGGGAGCCCTAAACCTAACCCTTCCCCCCCGCGGCTGTCCGCAGTGGCGCCTGGCATCACTTTGATCGAAATGCCGGGCGCCGATCTCCTGGTGTCGGTAAAATGACAGGCATCTAGATTTAGATGCCTGTCATTTAAGCCTCATTCCCACCAGCCCCTGTGTGTCTCAGCAGCCCGTGTGTACCCCAGCCGGGCCAGCCCCATGTATGTCAGCTTCATTCCCACCAGCAGCCCCTGTGTACCCCAGCCCCATTTCCACCAGCCCCTGTGTGTCTCACCCCTCCCCCTCTCATAGTGCTGCAGCCGCCGTCATCACCACTTACTTGTTGCTCCGCTGCTCATCTCAGCCGCAGTGTCACTAGGTGCAGGCTGCTGTCTCCTTGGAGGTAAGGGCTGGGAGTCAGGCCAGGCTGCATAGGGGCTGGACAGAGGCAGAGCCATCAGTGTCACGGTTACAGACACTTGAGACTCCTGGGAAGAGTCAGACTTACTAGGAAATAAAAACTGAGGTGGTTTTAGGAATTACCTTTTCATGAAATATTACTGGCACGAAATAAAAGCAAATAGAATTTATTCAAGAACAAAACCTGTATAGCAAAGTTCCACATTAAATCTCTATAACACTAAGTTCATGACATGCACTAACAGGTGCAGGGGAATGCCCCTATGAGAAACAAAGTTCAAAGTACACACTGAACTGGTGTGGGGTGAAACCCCGAGTCCGACATGAGGCTAGAGCCTCAGGAGGATGGAGGTCAAGAACAGGGTTGAGCCCTGTAGCGTGATGGAGGTCCAGAACAGGGTTGAGCCCTGAGATGTAACAAGATCCAGAACGAGGTTAAGTCCAGAGACGTAATGAAGATCCAGAACAGGGATGAGCCCTGAGACGTGATGAGGGTCTAGAACATGGTTGAGCCCTGAGACGTGATGGAAATCCGGAACAGGGTTGAGCCCTGCGGCAGGATGAAGGTCCAGAGCAGGGTTGAGCCCTGCGACGTAATGAAGGTCCGAAGCTGGGTTGAGCCCTGTGGCATGATGAAGGTCCGGAGCAGGGTTGAGCCCTGCGATGTGATGAAGGTCCGGAGCAGGGTTGAGCCCTGCGGTGTAATGAAGGTCCGAAGCAGGGTTGAACCCTGCGACGGAATGAAGGTCAGGAGCAGGTTTGAGCCCTGCGGGAGGATGAAGGTCCGGAGCATGGTTGAGCCCTGCGGAATAATGAGGATCTGGAGCAGGGTTAAGCCCTGCGATGTGATGGGGTTCCGATGAGGATAGACTGTAAAGGTGCAGTTGACAACTGTAGAAGAAGTAACCCCAGTGTCCATATGAGTCAATTATAACAAGTAAACCAAATAGTGTAACTTAGAATGGAATAGCAGTAATAGAGCAGGATAACAACGGAAAAACAATGGCAATGCTGAGCTCTGAAGTGCAGCTGATAACCTGTATCAGAACTTGAACTGGAACACAAGCAGGAATGTAGCGATGTTCACAGCATACACCAAGCACAGCGGGGATCTGGCAGGAGTCCAAGGAAGACCTGAAAGTAAAATTGCACAGTCAATGAGGCATAGTTAGTAACAGGCTTTATACTAGAGGTCTGTGATCCATAGGAAGTTCAGAACATGTGACCCAAATAGAATCAGGTTTGGAATAGGGATGAGCGGGTTCGGTTCCCTGAGAACCGAACCCACCCGAACTTCGGGGATCCGGGGCGATCCGAGCCCAAGCTCGGATCTCCCTGTCTGCCCCGGATCCCTCTCCCGAGGCAAAACCTCGAGATCTGCTGTCGGATCTCGAGGTTTTGCCTCGAGCGGCCATTTAAAAAAAAATGCCTTTGCCTTTAATGGGCAAAGTGCTGATTGGCTGACAGAGCCGTCTGTCACGGCTCTCAGCCAATCAGCATTATGGTGCTCATTTGCATGTAGCACGGACTCGTGAGATCCGTGCTACATGCATCTGTGTGATTGACAGTGACACAGAGCACAGATGGGTCAGTGAGACCCGTCTGTGCTGCTGTGTATTTCAATGACACAGATGCACGCACGGACCAGGAGATCCGTGCTACTTGCATCTGTGTCATTGACACAGAGCACTAACGGGTCCGTGAGACCCGTCTGTGCTGCTGTGGTAAATAAAAAAAAAAAAACCTGTGTAAAAAGAGAAAAAAATGGCGTCCTCCCCCCCAAAAAAAGAGCAACCAGCCCCGGGCATTAGTGACCCAGTGCTGGGTGTGCTTAAATACAGGGGACAAACGACATAGGGGTCCCCTGTACTTAAACACAACCAGCACCGGGCTAGTCAGAACCAGAGCTGGTTGCCAAAATACGGGGGACAAACGACGTAGGGGTCCCCCGTATTCTGCGCAACCAGCTCTGGGCTCTGATCCGGTCCTGGTTCTGGAAATACAGGGGAAAAAAATGAGTAGGGTTCCCCTGTATGTTCCAGAACCAGCACTGGACTTTTTCTAGCGGGGGGCTGATGCCACAGCCAGGGGAGCCCTTTCACCGGGCCCCCCAGCCGCAGCATCAGCCCTGACCGCTAGTCAGCCCAGGCCGGGGATCCCTGGAGAGCTGGGGACCCCCCCAATAAAGGGGTCACCCTCTCCAGGGCACCCCAGGCCCAGGCTGATAGCCCGGGGCTATCCCCGCCACCCCTGGTGGCGGTGGGTGGCGGGTTGATTGTGTGGTGTGGTGTAAATAAAGAATATCAAACATTGTCTTTACAAGTAGAACTGCAAGTCCCAGCAAGCCTGCCCCGCATGCTGGTACTTGGAGAACCACAAGTACCAGCATGCAGGGCATTAAGGGCCCACTAGTACCTGTAGTTCACCTGTAAAAAAATGTTTAAAAAAAACACAGGACACACACACCGTGACAGTATAAGTTTATTAAACATACATACACACACACACACACACACACATGTACACATACTCACCTATGTAACCCTGTAGCATCGGTCCACTTGTCCGGTAAAGTATCCATAGGGGACCTGTGAAAAAAAACATACTCACCATCTCCTATGCGAGGTTCTGTCCTCTTCGTTCCAAAGTAGGCATCCCCGGACTTGGCAAAAAAAAAAAAAACGAAAACGCGATCCACGAACTTAGTACCGTTCTATAGAACGGTACTTCCCGAATGAGAGCTTAGCGGCGGGGTATCACCATGGAAACCCCGCTGCTAAGCGTTCATTGGCTGAGAGAGGCCATCTCCCGTCTCTCTCAGCCAATGAACGGCTCCCTCCATTGTAGTCAATGCTGGGAGCCGCAAGGTTATTAAAGTTTACCCTGCGGTTCCCACCATTGACTACAATGGAGGGAGCCGTTCATTGGCTGAGAGACGGGAGATGACCTCTCTCAGCCAATGAACGCTTAGCAGCGGGGTTTCCATGGTGATACCCCGCCGCTAAGCTCTCATTCGGGAAGTACCGTTCTATAGAACGGTACTAAGTTCGTGGATCGCGTTTTCGTTTTGTTTTTTTGCCAAGTCCGGGGATGCCTACTTTGGAACGAAGAGGACAGAACCTCGCATAGGAGATGGTGAGTATGTTTTTTTTCACAGGTCCCCTAGGGATACTTTACCGGACAAGTGGACCGATGCTACAGGTTACATAGGTGAGTATGTGTACATGTGTGTGTGTGTATGTATGTTTAATAAACTTATACTGTCACGGTGTGTGTGTCCTGTGTTTTTTTAAACATTTTTTTTACAGGTGAACTACAGGTACTAGTGGGCCCTTAATGCCCTGCATGCTGGTACTTGTGGTTCTCCAAGTACCAGCATGCGGGGCAGGCTAGCTGGGACTTGCAGTTCTACTTGTAAAGACAATGTTTGATATTCTTTATTTACACCACACCACACAATCAACCCGCCACCCACCGCCACCAGGGGTGGCGGGGATAGCCCCGGGCTATCAGCCTGGGCCTGGGGTGCCCTGGAGAGGGTGACCCCTTTATTGGGGGGGTCCCCAGCTCTCCAGGGATCCCCGGCCTGGGCTGACTAGCGGTCAGGGTTGATGCTGCGGCTGGGGGGCCCGGTGAAAGGGCTCCCCTGGCTGTGGCATCAGCCCCCCGCTAGAAAAAGTCCAGTGCTGGTTCTGGAACATACAGGGGAACCCTACTCATTTTTTGTCCCCTATATTTCCAGAACCAGGACCGGATCAGAGCCCAGAGCTGGTTGCGCAGAATACAGGGGACCCCTACGTCGTTTGTCCCCCGTATTTTGGCAACCAGCGCTGGTTCTGACTAGCCCGGTGCTGGTTGTGCTTAAGTACAGGGGACCCCTACGTCGTTTGTCCCCTGTATTTAAGCACACCCAGCACTGGGTTACTAATGCCCGGGGCTGGTTGCTCTTTTTTGGGGGGGTGCACGCCATTTTTTTCTTTTTTTACACAGGTTTTTTTTTTTTTTTTTACCACAGCAGCACAGACGGGTCTCACGGACCTGTCATTGCTCTGTGCCAATCACACAGATGCATGTAGCACGGATCTCCCGGGTTCGTGCTACATGCAAATGGGCACCATAACGCTGATTGGCTTCCTGTCTGCCACTGCAGTGCCACTCCTAGATGGGCCACGTGTTTGTGCCGCCCCCTTGTGTCGCTTAGCATAGTCATCCAGCTTCCTCGGTACAACCTTTTGGCCTAAAAACAATATTGTGAGGTGTGAGGTGTTCAGAATAGAGTGGAAATGAGTGGAAATTAATGTTATTGGGGTTATTAATAGCGTAGGAACAAAAAAAGGCCCATTTATGTGATTTTAGCGGGTTTTTTTTATTTTTTAAGAAAAAATCCAGATCCAAAACACAAAACCCAGAACCCAAAACACGGAAGGGTGGTTTTGGCAAAACCAATCCAGATCCAAAACACGAAGAAAGATCCAGATCCAAAACCAAAACACAAAACACGAAAAGTGTCCGGTGCACACCCCTAGTTTGGAATAATAAGCAATCAAGGAATCCAACAACCTGACGACACAAACAGATGATCACTTTAACTCTCTGTACACTGCATGTGATGAACGCCAGCAACCAGGATAGATCCTCTAACGTCCACAATGGAACTTCGGCAAGTGTAGTTTATCTCTATGTACTGAAATAGTCAAAGTCCGGACAGTCAGTGGTGACTGACAGGCTCCGCAAAGGCTTGTGGGAGGAGCCAGTAGCTCCCCCGTCAGCCCTTTTCTTTTGCCAGCAGTGTTAGCGCATGCAGCATATGTTGTAGAGCTGCCCGATTGGAGCTGAGGTCTGATCAAGGCAGCGGGGGTAGGTGAGTGCAGGGCGACTGCTGGACACTGTGGGGACCGGCCCAGCGAGAACCGCCGCGGTATCTCAGCGGCAAAATCCGCCCCTGGGAATAACTCATAGCACAATACCTACACAATATCCTCAGTTAAAGAGAAAGACAGTGCTGCTTCTCCCATGTTACACATGCAGTACTGTATGTTAGTACTGGCAATACTTAGCAACATCTACATCCACGAAAACACTCAATGCAGCCCATGGTTTGTTTTCAGGCATGCATATGTCAGTTATTCACAACATATCTGCCAAATGGCAATGGTAGCCAGCCATGTCACTACCAATTTTGGGAAGAAGTCCTACTACAGGAGCTATACAAGTATATTTTGGTAAAAAACACAAGGATTTTAATAATTAAAGATGTGCACAGACCCCCGTGTTTTGGCAAAACCACCCTTAAGTGTCTTAGTTCAGAATCCGTTTTTGTTTTGGATTGCTTTAAAATTGATAAAAACAGCTAAAATCATATAATATGGAACTGTTCACATGCAACCCAAGACCCATGTTCAGTTTTGAAATCCGAGTTCCAAACTTATAGCTAACCCGAGCTGGGACTCAGTTCTACTCTGGAACCCCAAAAGTGATCTTAGCCACAACTCGATTCAACTCGAAACCCCTACGTTTGGGTGTGTTCGTTTTTCAGCAAAACCGAACTGCACATCTCTGTTAATAATGCACAATTAGATTTTGAAATAATTTTGAATGAAGTTACACAATGAGTAACATTTTCCCAAAATAACTCAAAAGCACATTATGGCCCTGATTCAGACCCGCTCGCTACCGGAGGCAGCTTGCAGGTCTGAAGGGCGTTTTTTTTTTTTCTTTGGTGTCCGGCCTCCAGGCCACTTGCTAAGCTGTGGGTGACCACCCACAGCTTTAGCGAGTGGCCAAGTGATGGTCATGACCATCGCGACCATCGGGGCTTGCGACTAGACCCTTGTGGTAGGGTCTCGTCTGCCGCAAGCTCCAGTAAGCTTCTGGCTCTAATAGAGCTGGAAGCTCACCACTGACATCACTCGTGATGTCAGTGGGGCTGCCCCCAAACGGAGGTGTTCCCTCGGGAACACCTCCGTTTGGCCAGCCACCCCCCCCCCCCGACCCGCCTACCAAACAGGGCGAGCTGTCAATCAACATCGACAGCCACCCCTTTTGGATGCGAGCGCCAGAGAGAGTGATTTCTCACTCGCTCCGGGGCTCGCGCATGCGCACTACCGGCCATTGACCCACTTGCGAGCGCATAGCGCTTGCGAGCGAGTCTTAAACAGGCCCTATATCAGTAGGCACTAGACACTGGACACTATTCAATCATTGTCAGAGAAAATGTTCTTGTAACTGCTAGTCAGACGAGATTCTAGTGTTTTATAAACTGTAATTTGCTTACATAGTAATTGTTTAAAAAGACATGATTAAAGAACACACAAGTAACACAAAATATAAATTTTGTTCTGTTTTTCTTTTCCTTGTTTTAAAGCTGTGAGTTTGGGGGGATCACAAACCACATCTGCATAAAATAAGAATGTCAGACATTCAGACAAAGCAACAGAGCTTTCTGTGTTTCAAAATGACACTTAGTTGTAAGAGTTAATAAGTAAAGAGTACATTATTAAGGCATTATGCTAGGTACTTTAGTTTACAGACTGATTGCAGTAGGGACTAGCCAAACGTAACTATACTTGTTACAGCTTTAACATGTCTCATCTTAATTTAATTTTAAGGCTTTGCTTGGCCAGACAAGAGCAGTTCAGTGATTGTAATGTAAAAGATATTGCCAGATCTTTTTCTCTAGCAATGACTTGTTCACTCACATATATAATGTAGAAGGTATTATTGTGGTTTAGAAATGTATAGGCAGACTGGTGCCATGAAAACTAAGTTTATATGATGGATAGAAGTTATACAGTCAGTTTGAACAGGCAAATTACAATACACAATTGTGGGAGTAACAATTTATCTTGTGCTGAAACCAAAGAAATATTCTTTGTGTTGCTTTTATTTTCAAGTAACTAACATCTTTTTTTTCCAGAAGTCATCTGTCTTATGTTTTGTCAGCAGTATGTACCGTAAGAGTATATTTTATCCTTTTGCTGAAATGCTGTTATTGCTAAAATAAAATAAAATACACATTATAGTACCTTTGTAGTTCTAGGGCTGCATACGGCGAACACATCACTGCTTTCTTTTCTGTGGCCCAGCTGTTATTGTTTGCATTATGCCCCGTTGAGCATCACCTGTGGTTGTTCTTATTCTGTGCCTACAGGCTTCTTGGGGCAACTCCTCCCCAGCAGCATATGTACAAATAGAAAAGAAGACATCTGATGGTCTCTTCAGAAGCCCCTCATGGGATGGCTGACCTCCTGTTGTTTGGACAGGGTCATTGCGCTGTTCTCCTGAGAAACACAGGCATATACAGTAGACATATTTGTTAGTACAGTATACTCAGTTTAAAAGCAATAACAACACATCTCACATTGTGGGCCCCATAGCAACATTTTAGAGGGGGCCCTGTCCCAATGCTTTTAGAATGGCACATCTCCACAGCAGTTGTTCATTTTATGCCCTATAAGAGGTCCTAGCTCATTTTCTTAATCATAGAAGTGCCCTAGCTATTGTTATGCCCCATAGTAGTACCCTAGTTAGAGTTATGCCCCATAGTAGTGCTCTAGCTAGTGTTATGCCCCATAGTAGTGCCCTAGTTAGTGTTTTGCCCCATAGTAGTGCTCTAGTTAGTGTTATGCCCCATAGTAGTGCTCTAATTAGTGCTATTCCCCATAGTAGTGCCCTAGTTAGTATTATGCCCCATAGTAGTGCTCTAGTTAGTGTTATGCCCCATAGTAGTGCTCTAGTTAGTGTTATGCCCCATAGTAGTACCCTAGTTAGTGTTATGCCCCATAGTAGTGCTCTAGTTAGTTATGCCCCATAGTAGTGCTCTAGTTAGTGTTATGTCCCATAGTAGTGCCCTAGTTAGTGTTATGCCCCATAGTAGTGCTCTAGTTAGTGTTATGCCTCATAGTAGTGCCCTAGTTTAATTTATGAACCATAGTCATGTCCTAGTTCACATTGCAGGGCTGCCAGTGTAGATTATTCAACACAGTATCGCCAATTCCCATTATGACATTAGAGGGGGAGATGTACCAAGCCTTGGAAAGAGATAAAGTGGAGAAGGTGCTCAAAGTAACCAATCACCTTCTAACTGTCATTTATATAGTACAGTCTTTGAAATGACAGTTTGATGCTGCAAATCTGGGAAATTGCTATGCAATTATATAACCCTTAAGCCTCTGGGCCCCATAGCAATTGCACCCCCTGCACCCATTATAGCTCTGCCCATGTCTCTAGGCACACTTATGACCAAGCTAACATACTGTTATGTTTTTAGATGACAGTACATTGAAATTAAAAAAACTAAATTATTACACTCCGTATAAGGTGAATGTGAGTGTATGTTACTTTAAAAGTACCTTACATTTAACCATACTTAGGGGCCTATTCATCAACACTAAAATAATGTTTTTATGGACATTTTCCTTAATTAACGTTATTCATGAACACACTTAGCACAGGAGATATCACTGATATCTCTTTGCTAAGTCCCCCTGCGTTAATTTCCACACTCCTCATACATTAGTATGGGGATATAGAAATTATGCTATTCATCAAATTCCAAAAATTATGTATTTTCGGAATTTGATGGAGGTACTATTCGCCGCTGTGAGGTGGCGAATAGCAGGTGACACTTACCTGCTTCCAGCTGGTGAGGTCCCCTGGCGTCTTTTTTCGGCACTCTGGTCTGTCCTCTTGGGGCTGTGCAGACACGTGTTCTCCCAGCAGAACACAATAAAGTTTGCAAAAAAAAATGTTTTTTTTTTTCTAAACTGTACTGTGGGCTGCTAGGAGAACACGTGACAGTACAGCCACCGGAGCCGGAGGCGCTGCATCGGGCAGGTAAGTGCGGGGATGGGGGAGGTGAGCGGTGGAGGAGGGGGTTGGGGGGGACACAAACTTACTGCCGCTGTAGGCAATGCTGTGCATGTGCTGGCTTTACAAATGTAACAGTGCATGCGCAGAACGGATTCCAGCTGCGGTAAGGTAGTGTTGATAGAGATAACTATCTATTTCCTGAAAAGCTGTCATCGCAAAAATGACAGCTTTTCGAAAATAGATAGTTATGGGGAGGAATGTGAATTCCTCTGGGATCATCGGGTAGATGCATCCACCTCATTAGGTCTGGAGGTGACGTGTGCGTTCCACTCTGCACTGCAGGATTCTGTTCAGAGGGTTCGCGGCATCACTTCCGGTCCTTTGGGGTCCATGCCTCTGCTTTTGGTACTCTACCCGGATATGGGTAGCGGGGTTAAAATATTTGGATACTATATCTGGTAGCTTGGTTTGAGGCTTAGACCTCACCTTAATGTTGTTATGCCGCGACATCACTTCCGGTCTCCGCAGCACGGAGCTGGCGTTTATTTTTCCTCTGTCATTTCTTATTGGGGTCGTAATCGGAGGATGGGATCATCTCCAAATTGAAAGCCTTGAATAAAATCTTTCTTTATATGATGATTTTGGGCAATATAACCCTTAATATGTTAGTAATTCATGGGCAGAGACATCAACTTCCTGTTATATACAAACGGTTGCCATGGTAACATATGATATTTTATGCTTTTCTCATTCTGTTGTTTTATATACACTTTGCAACTATGATCGAAGAACTGTAATATGTTTAATTCCTATGTAAGTTTGTATATATGAACGTAATTGTATTTTTTGTGGTAAATGATATACTAATGATTGATGTCACTTCCTGGATGTTTCAATTGGCTGTTCAATATTTAAATATCAGGCCCTTTCACACTCTGGATATGTCTTGATAAAGACCTAATAGAGGCCGAAACGCGTTGACAGCATCACGAGTGTGAACAGCCTTTTTTCCTGACACATCAGGTTTGCATCCATTTTTTATTTTTTATCTGTGGGACTTTTTGTCCATTTTTGTATGTTTTTTTAATTTTTATGTATATCTGACCATTGCATTGGCCACTTGTACTATATATGATCACTTTCATGAGTGATTTTTTGTAATAAAATTGGACTTTTTATACTTACCTGGATATGAATAATTTTCTTGGGAGGAATTAATAACACCTTGTGGAGAAAATATTTTGGCCTTTAGGAGTTAATCTGCCTGATGTCTTCTATACTTACCGTGAGTGGAGTATGCTGATTATCTATGGAACTCATATAAAGATACCTCGATGTGTTTGAATTCTGCACTCTTATAGTGAGTGGGTTACGCTATTTCCTTTCTGCATTTGAACAGAAGCTACAGATTCTCTCTAAATACGGAAGTTAAGCTATAAAGATACCTTTTGATGTATGATATTGCACCATTGAGTGTGAGTGGGGTATGCCTGCACCCTTTTGCATGAACTTTTTCCGCTACAAAGTATTGTTTTCTATATATTTGGGTAAAGAAAAAAAAAACTGTACTACACACATATATATATATATATATATATATATATATATATATATATATACTGTATATATATATTTTTTTTTTTCTTTCATGTATGTATGATGTCACATTTTTCACTGGAGGACAAAGAGGAAGAGAATATTCAGACTATCACCACAAATATTATCCATTCTTAAGGAACGTAATTTTTCATATTTTTTCACGTGTTTTATTATATACAGTATATTTTGAAGTGCCTTGTTTTTTGAGTCACATAATTTTTTGTCTGTATAGGAGGAATGATGAATTCCTCCGGTAATTAGGTAGAACTCCATATGAGTTCTAAACCTAATTACCTCCAGAGAGTTTTAAGGTATGATGAATAGGCGCCTTAATCACTCATAATTAGTCTTCCTTATAATATTATCAATTTATAAACATTTTTAAAGGCTTACATATTTAGAAATAAAAGTACTGGAGACTGGTTTGTGCTTGTACATAAAATTGTGGCACTTGATAAATGTATGTACAGTATGCAATTAGGCAATGGCCACTCAAATTGGGGATGCACCCATTGATAGATAAAATCACCTTATGCTCTTAATTTGGTACAGGACCATGAACCTCTTTGACTAATCTGTGAGCACTAATGTTACACTAAAGATCTTCATAGTATTAAAGTTAAGCACATATAAAATAACAGTAAACTAAAATAAAATCCTATATTTTGTTGGAATACATGCCAATTTGCAACTAATATTAAATGGAAAAGATAAATTATTGTATTATTTATTTGAAAATAAATAAAAAACACAGTGAATTAAAAAACTACATCATAACATTTCTTTGCCTCACAGTTGAGGATGGGGGTTTTGCTCTAAAAAGAAACATTATTCTAACTCCTACTTTCAAGAGTCCTCCAGGATTTTGTCCTATGCTTCATAATCTAAATCAGATGGAAAGAAAAATAAAATACAAATTTATGCTTACAAATCTTCCTGCGGAGCTCTGCCAGGAGGTCGGGCTGCCCCTGACAAAGATTGTCCCTTCGCCATTTCTAAGGCACAATAGAGCATTTGTGGCCTAACTACTGGTGAATGTGCTTCTTTTCAGCCTCCTTTGCAGCTTATTTCTAGAATTTTGGATACATATAATGCAGTTGTTATGGGTTCTTGATCTAAAAGAGGAGAAGGAGTTCCTCTTAAGTGAAGTTTGCAGCCTTTGATAAAGCCTCCATTAGAGGCAAAACTGCTCAGGTGATTCCTGCATGTTCATCAGTGATTGTCCAGTGGATCTCTGCTCATACGTCTTATACTTCTTTCACATTGCGATGCCAGGACACACCCTGGATTTTGTTAATGCGTCCATCCTGGGTTCAACCAGGCTAAGACTCCTTTCAGACTGGAGCCCAATCCGGCACTAATGCAGAGTCGATAACATCACTGCCATCACGTGCTGAGCCGGCACTTGGAGAGGAGATCATCTTCAAGCACCGGCTCTTCCTATGCAGTGAACGGGTGCCATTCACACTGCACCGTGAGTCGAGTTGAACATATGTCCAACCCTTCTAATGACCAAGGTTGAAATGCCAGGTCGCTCGACCTGGCTTATTTCAACCTATCCCTTTCACACTGCACAGTAACCTGAGTTACTGATATGTCCTCATATGTGTTATAGATGTGCCCTCATACAGTGTGGCTCCAGTTGTGCCAAACAGCCCCTCTCAGTGTGCCAGGTCCCAGGCGACTCAACCACACCGAACAACGTTCTCGCTCAAAACGTGCATTTATTAGTATAAATAAAAAAACTGGAAGCAACAAAACTACGCAGCTAGATCACAGTGATCAATTGTATGTGCAACATTTGTACAATTGTGTATGAATGAGTCTGAATGCAACGTCCCGGGTTTTTTCTCACGCCAAGTTCCATCCTCTGCCATGACAGATTCATAATTTATATTAGTACAGTGCCATTTATTATGTCTTTAGTTTTTTAGTGAGTATCAACAGACTCACATTGAGACACTACTGCCTACTGCCCCCTACACATTTTGGCCCCTGGATTTTAGAACCAGCACAGGCTGTACAGAGCCCGGGGCTGGTTATGTTTCTGGGGAGGGGATTCACGTCATTCTTTTAGAATAAAAAAGTATTTTCATATGTACACACAGAAACATGCACATATCTCATGGATATGTGCATGTTTCTGTGTTACTCTGACCTGCTCAGAATAAACTCGCTATCCTGAAGCTGGTCTATTGTTTTTGAAATTTCTCAGGCAGTAATATGTGCGAGTGAAGCACTCACACTCTGTTACATTGCCCGAGTTCTATCTAGACATTTGGAAAACAACTGGATGTGAGATGTTTTTTGCAAGTTATAGCCCGAAAAATGCGAGTTACATTTGCGAGTGAGTAAAAAATGCGAGTTTAGCAGTAAACTTGCATTTTTTACAAATTCGCAACCTATTATATTTGGCCCTTTGTTTCTAAAAGACTGATTGCACTTTGTTAGTGCAGAGTCTCACACATGCAATTACAATGTTGTTAGCGTGTAAGTGCAGTGAGTCTGACCATCAAATAAGGTAATACAGAAGGGAAAGAAACCTTAATTTTTGTTATTTTACATTTTTTAAGACATATAAGTATAATTTCTTCATCTTCAAATATTTTTTTAATTGGTCAAAGCTAACGAAATATAAAATATAATAGCTCCAAATGGGAAAAAAATAGATTTAGAAACTGCTGCACATACAGTAGTCCCTATGATTCAACTTTTAGTTATATTTTGTTTAAATATGTGTATAACTTAATACATTTTATCAATTTGAATATATACGAATGGAGGAGTCTGTTCTTCCAGATTCTTATGTGTAAATGTGTAATCAATGTACTGTATCCATTAAGTGGTAAATGTATTATACTGTAATTGAAAATAACAACCTCCTTTTGCAACAGTAGAGAGTTTATCTTATACAGGTGCTTAGTATTTTCTTAGCCACAGTACTCATGCTGTCTTAGTATTATAGTTCATTTAGGATGTTATTTCTTCTTATTATATGATCCTCTAAAAATCTTAGAGGGGTATTCAATATGAAACGTTAACTTCGCTGTAGAAGTTAACGTTTCATATCAGAGTTTTTACCTGCGATAAAGTATCGGGCGCGCTCCCGCTTATACCCGTATTCAATATAAAATTAACGAAAACGGGAAACTCTGAAGTTGGATTTGCGTAAAGTTACGAATTTTTCCTTAAAAAAATTGTAAGATCCCCCTAAAGTAGTAAAAACATGGGGGAACACTATGGGTACCCCCGTTTTAGCCTTTAATTGAAAGTCGGGGATTTAAATAGCCGCAGCAGGTGTTTTTTTCCCGACATTGAAGAAGTGATGCAGAAGAGCACTTAGGTTATTTTTTTCGTTTTTTTAAGTGGTCCCATCAAATTTGGGCTACATGAAAATGGGTACTAGCATATTTTGATGTCCCTAAAGTAAGTTTTTAAAAATTCTGCATTTGTGCACCTGCCGCTATAATTCTATTCTAGAAAACACCTGCCGCATACTTGCAGAATAGCCCTGAACCTATTTCCCTATTGTTTAACAATTTTTTCCCATTTTTTGTTTTTTCACCCCAATTTTTTAATTAATTTTTTGGGGTGTCCCTATTTTCTTTTTAAACTTTTTTTGACACAATTCATTTTTAAATGTCATTCCCAGGGGTGCAGGCTATTTTTTTTAAGCCTGCACCCCTAAACCCCAATTCTGCACTTTTTTTTTGACACCTATTCAATGGTGAAAAGTTATCCCCTTTTTTTATCACAGACTTTTCAAAACTGCGATAAGTCTTTGAAATTGAATACGTTGTATAAGTCTAACCTGCGATAATGACGTCAAAAGTGCGATATTAACGCAAAAACAATGTTATCGCTCCCATATTGAATACCCCTGTTAGTGGTAGAAACCAAATTACATAATGAGATTAATGATATTTATGAATTTGTTTATAAACAGCCAGTCATGGAACTACCCTCATGGATGAACGTGAATGTTGGATATTTTCTAGTTAATTCTATACAATAATTGGTACATTAGTAACAATCCATACACCCTAGTTTATTATCTGTGAGTGCCTGATAAGAGAACACTTAGACCTTTTCCTTAACTTAGCTCATATTGCTGAAAGTTCCCAGACAATAGGTAAATATGTCTGCCTCCTCCTCCAAACGCACCTAGTAGGTATTTAAAAAAAAAATGGAATACAGGGCAATAAAGTCACACACAACATCTAGAGCAAACATACCAGCTCCAGCAGCCCAGGTAAGACAATATAATCAGGCTTTAAGAACCCCAAAAGTCTGTTCAATGGCGGATCTGGTGCAGACATGCGCAGCATTTTATGAAACTTCTTGATCTGTGTCTGGATGTAATATTGATGAGTAGGGTATGTGTTATTTCCTAAAAGATAGACAGACATGGGAAATTAAAAGACGGACAGACGTTTTTCTGTGCAAATCTACTGAAAGCAGGCTGAGACATTCCTGCTGCAACAACCACTGGCAAAACCCAGATTCACAGAAATATAATAGAAGCAATAATTTTTCAGACATGTATCGCTGTGTGGATGCCATGTATAGGCTCCAAGTCAGTCAGCACAATGGGCATGATTCAGAGATGGACGTTATAGTACAGCCGCATGAAAGTGACTGAGCAATACCGTCCAACTAATATAATCTAATGCAGCAGGAGACTTCTGTAGGAAAAAGACGCCTCCTGCCAGCATCTGTGATCTGAGTGCTGTATCCGGAGACCTAGCATCTGATCACCATTGTGATCATCGGTCGCGATGACCGCAGTAATTGCCCATCTGAGTAAGCTGAAGCTTACACAGAATGGACAACGTAACTGCTCAGCAGGGGTCAGGAAGTCTGCATCAGAAGACGCAAACCCTTGCCCTGGGAATTCCCAGACAATGCAGACCAACCATGCCCCCACTCCACCCCCAAACGGTGGGCAACATGTCAATCAAGCTGCGGCTTTGGGGCATAGCGAGCGAGGATGCAGGACCCATTCTGTACAGAATGGGTCCTGCGCATGCGTAGACCCTCAACAATTGGAGATGTACGCAAACCATCGGGTTTGCTTACATCTCTCAATCAGGCCCCATGTACAGAGTGCCCATGATGACTTGAGGTAGTAGGCAGAAGTGGCATTTTACAAAGATAAAATTTATTTTATACCTTACTTTTAATAGTTTACAAAAAGCAGTATGAACATAATGCTTGCACAAACACAAAGAAACAAAATAAAGTACATACTGTATGTGTCTTCATACACTGTGACTCCAGTTGTGCCAAACAGCCCCTCTTAGCAACAAAACTACTCAGCTACAGTAGATCACACTGATCAATTTAATGTGCAACATTTGTACAACTGTGTGTGTAAATAAGTCTGAATCTGTGTACAAAGTGCTGCATGGTTGCTATGGGCAACAACTCCACTTCTAAAAACTCTCACTTTAGTAAGCGTACCCCTAAGTGTATGACGACACATACAGTCAGGTGCATAAATATTGGGACATTTACAGAATTTTCACATTTTGGCCTCTATTCACCACCATAATGGCTATGAAATGAAACAAACAAGATGTGCTTTAACTGCAGACTTTCAGATTTAATTTGAGGGTAATTACATCCAAATCAGGTGAACGGTGTAGGAATTACAACGGTTTCTATATGTGCCTCCCACTTTCTAAGGGGCCAAAAGTAATGGGACTATCAACTCAAAAGCTATTTCATGGATAGGTGTGGGCTATTCCCTCATTATTTCATTATCAATTAAGCAGGTAAAAGGTGTGACATTTGCATTTGGAATCAGTTGCTGTCGACTCTCAATATGAGATCCAAAGAGCTGTCACTATCAGTGAAGCAAGCCATCATTAGGCTGAAAAATCAAAACAAACCCATCAGAGAGATAGCAAAAACATTAGGTGTGGCCAAATCAACTGTTTGGAACATTCTTAAAAAGAAAGAATGCACCGGAGAGCTCTGCAACACCAAAAGACCCGGAAGACCACGGAAAACAACTGTGGTGGATGACAGAAGAATTATTTCCCTGGTGAAGAAAAACCCCTTCACAACAGTTGGCCAAATCAAGAACACTCTCCAGGAGGTAGGTGTATATGTGTCAAAGTCAACAATCAAGAGAAGACTTCACAAGAGTGAATATAGAGGGTTCACCACAAGATGTAAACCATTGGTGAGCCACAAAAAACAGGAAGACCAGATTAGAGTTTGCCAAACAACATCTAAAAAAGCCATTACAGTTCTGGAACAACATGCTATGGACAGATGAGACAAAGATCAACTTGTACCAGAGTGATGGGAAGAGAAGAGTATGGAGAAGGAAAGGAACTGCTCATGATCCAAAACATACCACCTCATCAGTGAAGCATGGTGGTGGTAGTGTCATGGCGTGGGCATGTATGGCTGCCAATAGAACTGGTTCCCTTGTATTTATTGATGATGTGACTGCTGACAAAAGCAGCAGAATGAATTCTGAAGTGTTTCGGGCAATATTATATGCTCATATTCAGTCAAATGCTTCAGAACTCATTGGACGGCGCTTCACAGTGCAGATGGACAATGACCCGAAGCATACTGCAAAAGCAACCAAAGAGTTTTTAAGGCTAAAAAGTGGAATGTTATGCAATGGCCAAGTCAATCCCCTGACCTGAATCCGATTGAGCATGCATTTCACTTGATGAAGACAAAACTGAAGGGAAAATGCCCCAAGAACAAGCAGGAACTGAAGACATTTGCAGTAGAGGCCTGGCAGAGCATCACCAGGGATGAAACCCAGCGTCTGGGGATGTCTATGCGTTCCAGACTTCAGGCTGTAATTGCCTGCAAAGGATTTGCAACAAAGTATTAAAAAGTGAAAGTTAGATTTAGGATTTAGTTTGTCCCATTACTTTTGGCCCCTTAAAAAGTGGGAGGCACATATAGAAACCGTTGTAATTCCTACACCGTTCACCCTGATTTGGATGTAATTACCCTCAAATTAAATCTGAAAGTCTGCAGTTAAAGCACACCTTGTTTGTTTCATTTCAAAGCCATTGGTGGTGGTGAATAGAGGCCAAAATATGAAACTTCTGTCAATGTCCCAATATTTATGCACCTGACTGTATATCGGAGTCCTTTATACTTGTGTGAGATAAATGTGACTCTACTGCCATCTAATGGCCAAAGGCAAAGCTGGTTTTTTTTTTCATTTTAATTATATTTGGTGTAGGAACGCTTAGATTTAACACCATCCGCTGATTATGGTATTGCTAGAATAAGGTTATTATGTGGAGGCGTGTTATTCATTGTTCTCACCAATTTGTTACATAAACTTTATTTTTTTCTTAAAAAAAATAAAGTCCAATTCTCCCGTCCTTGTAATCCAGTCATCCTTCACAATTAGCAGATTCATAGCCTACAATGGTGACATCGAAAAAGGTGATATAGTACAGGGGTAGGCAACGTGCGGCACACCAGCTGCTGTGGAACAACACATCCCAGCACGCCCTGCCACAGTTTTGCTGTTTAGGGTATGATTAAACTGTAGCAGAACATGCTGGGATGTGTAGTTCCACAGCATACCCCTTATACATTATACAGAGACACAGAAGATGATGACCCACTGAATCTTACTTTGAGAAAAGCGAAAACCGTTGACTTCGGTCGGGTTTTGCATCCACAGTATCTTCAAGATCTTCTTCCAAACACTCTGCCCCCGTTACAGTGCACTCAGGAACCAGATCATCCGGCTCTTCCGCCATCTAGGGGGCAACAGAAGAATATTTATAAGTCAGTTTGAGGTTAGGGACCACTGTAGTGAATATATAAGGATATTAGAAGACTCAGAGTAATTCTGTCATCTTATAAACCATGAGGTCAGTCCTTTCATACTGGTCACCAAACTCTAAACCCGATAGTCTAAAGGCCCCCATCCATCAGGGATGGATTGCTGCAATCCTGCAATGTTGTATTTCACAGATATGACAATCACGATCAAAAAATCGCTGAACATCAATGGTCGCCAGTCGGCTTTTCCGACCGGCGGATCGGCATTTCCCATCTGATCGCAAGATCCTCGATCAGGTGTATGAGGGCCTTAAGACTTCTTATGCTACTAGATGAGAAGGTAGGATGTTTGCACAGATTGTTATGCAAGGAATCACAGCACCCATGTAATACAGGTATTAGATCCAGAGACCTATGTCACGACCAGAGTTTCTCGGCATGGTGGTCGACGGGTATTACCTGTGAGGTCACTATTGCGGGTGGCATCTGGCGGTGGCGCTGGTGTTTGGCGAGGGGCATTGGCTGTGTGTGGTTCTGTGCGGGCATGTTGTCACTTTAGGCTGGTGAGGCCTGGTGGTGCTTCCGTTCCGCTCCGGCACGGGCGCCGCCATCTTGCCTCCAGTCATGTGACCTAATCGCCCAATCCTGGTTTGTCACATGTTCTCTCTGGCCAGTCACGGCACAGCACTTGGTATTTAGGGAGGTTCAGAGCCTCACTTTATTGCCAGTGCAACGTGTTTCTCAGCTTAGCTGACAGAGAGTTCCCTGTGCTCACCACCTGTTACCTGTGATACGCTACCTGCCTGCCTGCTTGTCTTCTCCTACCCCGCTGGACTACCCTGCACCCTCCATTACCTTTCCCTTGGCTGAGTACCTGTGTCAGCTGTACCCTGCACCCTGCCTCCTCTCACCTCTCACATTCCTCTGGACAATTCACCTCAGCCTGCAATTCACCTCTTCTACCTGCAAATCACTTCAACCTGCAAATTCATTGCAGCTTCACAAGACCCGGATACTGGACTACTCCTATCTGCCACTACCTGGACTTTTACTCATTGCTTCACCCCAGTTCCCATTTGCACTTTAGTGCCATCCCTGGACTTTATTTTCTCCCATTGTTCATGTCTGCCAAACCACTCATTAAAAGTTCCACGTTTTGTTTTAAATCTGCTTCTGTGTCTGCTCCTGTCACCACCCCGGGCCCACAACAAAACCAGAACCTCACAGTCTGACATCAAGAAAAATCCAACAACCACAATGAAGAAGAAAAAAAAAATTATTGTTGCTGCTCGGAGATTATGGCCCTCATTCAGAGTCGATCACTAGATACAAGCGGTCGCTCTGAATGAGGGCGGCCACTTGTGGTGTGAAGGGCGGTATCCTGGTCGCTAGCTAAGCTGTGGGTTACCACCCACATCTCTAGCAAGCGACCAGGTTGATGGTCGCGATGGTCAGGACCATCGCGACCTGCGACGAGACCCTAAGGTTGGGTCTCGGCAAGATCAAGCCCCAGGGAGCTTCCTTCTCTGATCGAGCAGGAAGCCCCCCACTGACATCACTGCTGATGTCAGTGGGGCCGCCCCCAAACGGCAAGCGTTCCGTCGGGAACGCCTCCGTTTGGCCGGCCACCCCCCCTGGCCGCCTCACAAAAGTGGCGAGCTGTCAATTACCATCGACAGCTCGCCCCCCTTGGTGCGAGACCCGTAGCGACATAGCGCCCGTCGCTAGCCGGGTCTCGCGCATGCGCACGTCGGAGCCGGCTCAGACGTGCGCATGTCCAGTGGGCAAACATCGTCCCGGTTAAGAGCGCTCAGCGCTTGCGACCGGGTCTGAATAAGGCCCCATGTCCTTACACAGACCTAATCACCATCTGTATCTGGTTAGTTACTGAGAGGAGCAGTGCTACAATGTACTTTCATATGCTAATGCAACAATCCACCATAGTGAGTCTCAAATTTGTGCGTATATAAGAGCAAGCCTATCCCACATGATATTTTAGCGTCCGCGGCAGCAGTCGTCGTCATTAATAATGGCGCTAACACCATCCCCATTGCTATAGTAGGTGCAGGATCCATCAGAAACAGACGTTCCTTTCCCGTACGCATGATCTGTACATACATGTTCGCTACACGCCCATGAGAAACAGCTGCTCCGTGCGTCTTACTACTCGCCACCGAAAAACACCTACTTCACCTTAATAAATCGGTGGCACTAGATGCGCCCCACACAAACCTACTTGCGGCTTCGGAGGCATCGCACGGCGTATGCGAACATTATGTTTTGCGATTCAGATGAGTCTGTTTTCACAGTAGCTCGAGACTCAGATTCACCCTCTGAACGAGCATGGCGATGGCAGGGACAGTGTGCAGAGAAACAGGGGTAATATAGAATAATTTAGACATCATGCTCCAAATTATGGAGAAACTCCTCTTCCTCCAAACCACGAGTCCCAAGCATTCTGGATTCCATATCTGTATTGTGCTTGTGACTGGGAGGGGAGAGCTGGAAATGATCTCAGACCTATGGAGGACAAACAACTCCCACAGTCTGCGTTAGGAGCCATCGGTTACGCTCTAAGGTATTTGCCTGTATTCCGACACCCGACACATTACTTACGTACAGCTGCATCACTCTTCTTATCTTACCCAAGCTCTCTGCAAAGCCTCAGCCACATTGGCGGAACCTTGTTCGCAGACTGGGCCTGATTCAGACCCAGACGCAATGCTGCGCTCGCATTAAGCGATTTTTTGCAATCTGCGCATGAGTCGCAATGCGCATGCGCGAACCAGTCATTGCGATGGGAAAGTGCGCGCCCGTAGCCGGGCCGCTATTTTGAGTGACAGATAGTGCCGTTTGTGGGTGGTAACAGAGGAAGGTGCTTGTAAACGGGGGAGTGGATGTACAAACGCAGGCGTGCCCGACCGTCAGAACGGCGTTTAATGGGTGTGCACAATTAGCAAAGTAGCATCATTACACGCATGACTGGGTTGTATTTTAGCCTGAACTGCTCGCAATGTTGTGGTGGGAAAAGGCTACCACAAGCGCTGCCAGCAGCTCCGATGGCTCTCCATGTTCCCGATTAATCCTTCAACTGCCGGAGATGACGTGCGTTGTGAGTGGCAAAGGGGCGTCTTTATACAGGTGCGAGCGCATAGTGCGGCCGCTCGCTATTACTTAGGGGACGGCTTTACGTGATGCAGCGCGAGCGCATGATTTAAATAGCTGGCCCCTTTTAGCCAGCGAGGGGACGCAATTCAGAGTTGGGTGCAGGAGTGATCGGTGCTGTGCCTACGGCTGCAGCGGATCTGAGAAGTTACATTAATGCGGCTGGAGGTGTTTTTTTGTAAACAGAAGCCCACTGCCGGCTTCTCCGATCTGCTGCATGCCTCCAAAGACCGAACATCGGATCACCATCGTGACCATCGGCTGTACCATCGGACATCTGCGGAACTCTAAGGTTGCTCAGCTGCAGAGGCCAGTAAAGCTGCATCCGACAATGCAGTCGCTGGCTGCGGTGCGCCCCAGGAATGGAAGCAACACGCGAGCAGGCTGCGGCTTTCCCCACACGGTGACCAAAGCCAACAGACTTGCGCAGTCCCAAAAACATCGGACAATAGCGAGTGCATCGGGACTACATCCGGGGCTGAATCAGACCCGTAGTCTGGATTTACGTACCCTATAACGTTGTCATATATATGGAATATACTTGTGGTGTGAAAGCTACATGAGGGCTGAGGCCAGTGACCCTTCCTGCTGTTACATCCCGGCACTCAGGAAGGAGATTGTAGGAAGCAGCTGGATTGTCAACAAACAAAATGAAAAGTTGTTCTTGAAATATTTCAGTACAGCGCAGTCAAGAAGAGCGAGGTCGGACGGGGCGAAGGAAGAGGAAGGACCAGCGACCCTGTAACATATATTCATGGAAACCAGATGCAAATACTCATATAGGAATAAATAAAAAACATCAGCAGTAATCGCATCAGCAGTCACTGAGCTTGTCATTTAGTTTGTACAATACACATAAAATGGAAGGAAAATAATTCTGGTTCTTGTCAATCCCCTATTAGTTCCTATTAGCCCAGGGCTCGATTCAGACCCGCTCGCTAGATGCGTATGCTCGTTCCCAGCGTATGCAAATTCGGCACACACCCAGCAAGGCAGGCGATCACACGGCAAGGCATTAGCACGCCCACTATGTCCTGGCGTGCGATCGCTCTGTGTATGTAGACGCCCACCAGCCGGTCTTTAGACGCCTACTTGAGCACGTCATCTCCAGGAAGTGTATGCAACCATCGGTACATCGGGTACCATCGGAAGCGAACACAGCGCTTGAGGTTAACTATACTCTACCTCAAGCACTTCAGTGTGAAATACAACCAGGTGACGTGTACTATGACGCTGACTGTTAATTATGCACGCCTCTGAAACGGCATTAGGACGCTCAGGCTCGCCTGCGTTCGCACCTCCACTCCCCCGTTTCTAGTGGCCAGCCCCAGTTACCACACACGAACGGCTTCTCCTGTCACTCATTCAGATGGGCAGTCTATGCACAGCGAGCGTACGCTTCCCGATCTTTCACACTGGTTTGCGCACGGCGATGCATACACATGCGCAGAATGCGAACATCAGCCAGCTATGAGCGAATGCTTCTTAGCGACCAGGTCTGAAACGAGCCCCTAGTGCGGAGCGTGGTTTGATTGCAAGCTCTCCGGTCAGGCTCCAATCTACTGTACTATTTGGAAGGTTTAAAAATAAACTTCTTCCAGACTTATTTAATGGGACTCTCTGGAGAATGCTCTGCGGCACTAGCTGAATTAAATACATATTGTATAATATAATCTAAGCCTGGAAGGGGGAGAATAACACAGGTAACTAATGAGGACAGAGAAGTGAGTGTGATGGGTCCAGACACTGGGTCATTTCAATTAAAGCACCGGATGGAAAACTAAAGCCACAAATACAGCAGAAAATACAGTATACAGTACCGCAGGGCTTGACAAATTTTCTAAAATCTAGGAGCCAGGATGAAAGTGTAGGAGCCAGATCACCGTTCCCCCAAAAAAATTACAGAAGTGAGTGAGGAGCACAGCTCTGTGTATTATGTAACTGTTATACACACTATACTAGTGCACAAAATGGTCACAGTTGAATGGATACAGTAAAAAGGAGGCCCCCTCACTGCTCTGTACAGTTCCCCTGCTCCACCCTCCAGTAATAACGGACCACATTTCACATAGAATAGTGGTGCCAGAAAGTACAACAAAACCCTCCTCCCCTCGTGGTCACACCATAGACCCTACTACCGGAGAGCTCTATGCAGCCGGAGATAGGAGACCGTAGACAGCCGGGACGTACAGGAGGATCAGCGTAGACTGCGACAGACAGCAGGGATCAGAGCAGGCCAGGATGGAGAGGAGTCGTCAGCGCAGGCCGGGACGGACACAGGCACAGCAGTCACCTGCAGGCGGCACTCAGCACATGCACTCCTGTACATGATATGAACACCGCAATACTATAGGCATGAATCTCCGCCATAGCTGATGAGGATCTTCTTCCTCCCTCACTGCAAAATCTAGTAGCCAGGCAGCAAAAACTGGTAGCCATGGCGACCTGGCCCGCGGGATTTGCAATATATGACTAATAATATATGGCGCTGCGTACATTTTGTGGCGCCTTATAAATAAAAGTTAATAAATGCTAATAAAAATATTGGATTTATAGTGGAGGTACAGAAACTCCAGGTCTTAGGTTCCCTTATAACACTGGTTCCCAAATCCAGACCTCACACCGCATAACAATGCAGATTGTAAGGATGTCTAGATGTGGGAAACACAGACCTGAGGACCAACCAGCTCTGTCTATGCAGCATCTAATTGTGTGTAATGCCAGTCCAGCACATTGCAATCCTTTATGCTGTATGCACAGTTATGTTATGCTGGGGAGCACACTCCAGTATGTGCTTGCTAGTCTGTGATGAACCAACTCCCCCTTCTGGACAAGAGCGGTATTGCCAGCTGGCCTGTGAAAAGCACCACACAAAATTATAAGCACAGTAGTTCTGCTTGCACTAAACTTATTAGGGAGGGGACATGCAGATGAAAACAATTAGGGGTCTATCACCCATTGCAAACTTTGCCCCGAAAGTATAATTTTTTCTATCACCACATATTGCAGCGATAAGAATTGATTAAATATGGCTATTTATCTTTTTACCATGCTTCCCCCTCCTCTCTTTTCCTCATGTTTTTCCCATAAAAATGAAAATATGTTTTCATTGACATTAATACAATTGTATGTCTTTATGGACTTGTTTGTTACTTCACAAAGTTTTATATTTACAGAATGACACCTAGGCAACGAGCTTGTGGTAGGTTTGATTGCAGAGTTATCAACAGTGATAGAGATATCAGGTTGGTAACTACTATTGGCCGGTGGAATTATTATAAATGCAGGGGCTGAATCAGCAGAGAGAGATTGCAGAGCAGCAAGCAAGCAGCTTTGCAATTCCGTCCTTTCAAGTATGCAAATGCAGCAGGAGGTGTCTGACATCCCCTGCTGCATTTTAGAACCCAGCACTGCAACCAACGTCGCAGGCTGGGATAACCATCGGTCGTGATGGTGGACAGCTCCGCCAAGCTGAGTATGCCTCAGCTTACGCAGGCTAGCTGGCTTGGTAGGCCAGTACACTGTGGGCCTAATTCAGACCCGCTCGCAAGCGGGTCGATGATGGGGCACTGCGCACGCGCAAGCCCCGGAGCGAGTGAGAAATTCACTCGCTCCGGGGCTTGCCACATACGGGGCTGTCGATGTTGATCGTCAGCTCGCCCCGTTTTGTAGGCGGGGAGGGGGGGTGGCTGGCCAAACGGAGGTGTTCCCGAAGGAACGCCTGCCGTTTGAGGGCGGCCCTACTGATATCACTCGTGATGTCAGTAGTGAGCTTCCTGCTCTATTAGAGCAGGAAGCTCACTGGGGCTTGCGGCAGACGAGACCCTACCACGTCGCGTTCATCACCTGGCTGCTCGCAAAAGCTGTGGGTGGTCACCCACACCTTAGCGAGCAGCCAGGAGGCCGTTTTTTTTTTTTAAAAAGCGGCCACCCTGATTCAGAGCGAGTGCTCGCTTTTGCGAGCGGCTCTGAATCAGGCCTTGTGCCCGTGGATACAGAACCTGGCCATGCCACTCCCAGAAAACAGGCTGTTTTAGCGGGGCGCCGCGCCCTATTTCTAAAGGTAAAAAACCACCCTGCCCTCTGGCGCGGCGCCCCGCTGAAACAACCTGTGGGTGCCGTCCCCACCCGCGGGTCGCAGTGTCTCGCGGGTGGGGAAAACTGTGCCCAGCATCCATTCACACTGACAGCAGCGCTTGGGGGCTGCCTGGTATGTCCGTAAGTGCCGGAAACGGCCCCAAAAGTGACGAAAAGAGGACGCGTATTAAAGACATGCCCCCTTTTCCTTGGCCACACCCCTTTGCAGGAGCGCGTGCCTTTGCAGCGCGCAGATGTGCCCTTTCTCTAGGTCCGGCGCTGGACCTAGAGTGAACACTAATGGGGCGACAGGCTAACAGATAGGCCACTCACAGCCAATCAGCGTCCGCTTACTATAATAACGGCCACTGATTGGCTGGCGGCCCGTCAGGTGCAAGAAACCTTGTGGGTCCTGTCACTTGCCGAGGAAGAGCTATATGTGTAAACACATACAGCTCTTCAGTCCGGTCTGGCTTGGGGCAATGCTTTTTTCTTTTTAATGGCAGATGACTCTACTGGAGAAGAGGACGGACCTGCGCCAAGGGGTAGGTCATTATACCACAGCTAGTGGAGCCTGGTGCTGGTTTTAAAGATACGGGGAACCCCACACCATTTTTTACCAGTATTTTTAAAACCAGGACCAGGTCACAGAGCCCAGTGCTGGTTCATTAAATACGGGGGGACCCCTACACATTTTGTCCCCCATATTTTTTTTTAAAACTAGGACTGGCTCACAGAGCCTGGGGCTGCTTATGCTTTGGGGGGGGGTGAACCCCACTGTTTTTTTTTTTACACATTTTTATTTTGTACAATACACACATGCAGCTTGTATGTGTCTCACTGATATGTGCAGGCTGCATGGTCTGGAGCATTTTGCTGCGGTCAGATACAGGGTACACAGGGATAAAACACGATCACATATGCCATCGAAAAACACGATTAAGCAAAACAAGAGTCATGGTAAATTTCAATGTTTCAGCTGTCAAAAGTTTCCCGATGATGTGAGAGCTTACACTCGGCAATCTTGGACCAGACAGGAGTCTAAAGGTGGGTACACACCTGACATATCTGCAGATGATGGTCGTTCATACACACTGACCGACCATCATCTGCATGCTGCAGCAGGTCCCGGTGGCCGAGGGACAGGTAGGGGGCGTGGCCTAATCGCAGAAGGCGTGGCCATGCCACCTTCGGGGGAAAAAAAAAAACATTTGCGGCGCTGGGGAGGGGGGCACTGTGTGCCCCTCAGCCCGGCGCACAGCCAATGGGGGGGCGCGATCAGCGTGATCGCTCCCCCCCTTTGGCATAGGAGACTGTTCGGGCTGCTACTTTAGCAGCCTCGGACAGTCTCCCAGTGCAGCCCAGCACACAGCATCGTGTCCTGGGCTGCTGTGGATGGGGAGCTGTGCTGGACCCGTTTAAATAGTACACGCTCGCGGCTCCCCCCCCGGTGCCCCTGTGTACAGGCGATCGTCTAATCACCCGTACACACTTGCCGATGGACAGATATGTCTGCAGACATATCTGTCCATTCCCTGTGCAGCACAGCCAATGCGATATGTCTGTGAACGACGTTGTTCACGGACATATCGTCTGTACACACTGGCCGACGGGGGCACGATATATTGGCTGATCAATTGATCGGCCAATATATCGGCCAGTGTGTACCCAGCTTTAGTAAATTAACCCCCGGGAGAGGCAGAGAAAAGAGGTTAGAGTGGTTTAGAGCACAAGGAGATAGTGGACTATCAATAGGGATACTGAAATCACCCATGATGATAATGGTGGGGATGTCGGAGGATAAGAAGTGAGGAAGTCAGGCAGAAAAATGTTCAAGAAATTGTTTGTGTGGCCCAGGTGGGCAATAGCAACAGCAAGGAGACGTGTTAGGTATGGGATGCCGGCACACTGATTCCGAACGCCAGCATCTCGACTGGGTTAGAATGCCGACATCTAACAGTAAGTACCCTAACCCTACCCCTAAACCTAACCCTCCCTCCCCGCAGCCTAAACCTAACTCCTCCCTCCCCGCAGCCTAAACCTAACCCCCCTCCCCACAGCCTAAACCTAACCTCCCTCCCCGCAGCATAAACCTAACCTCCCTCCCCGCAGCCTAAACCTAACTCTCCCTCCCCGCAGCCTAAACCTAACCCCCCTCCCCGCAGCCTAAACCTAACCTCCCTCCTCGCAGCCTAAACCTAACCTCCCTCCCCGCAGCCTAAACCTAACCTCCCTCCCCGCAGCCTAAACCTAACCCTCCCTCCCCGCAGTCTAAACCTAACCCTCCCTCCACGCAGCTTAAACCTAACCTCCCTCCCCGCAGCCTAATCCTAACCTCCCTCCCCGCAGCCTAAACCTAACTCTCCCTCCCCGCAGCCTAAACCTAACCCTCCCTCCCGGCAGCCTAAACCTAACCCTCCCTCCCGGCAGCCTAAACCTAACCCTCCCTCCCGGCAGCCTAAAATTAACCCTCCCTCCCCGCAGCCTAAACCTAACCCTCCCTCCCCGCAGCCTAAACCTAACCCTCCCTCCCGGCAGCCTAAACCTAACCCTCCCTCCCCGCAGCCTAAACCTAACCCTCCCTCCCGGCAGCCTAAAATTAACCCTCCCTCCTGGCGGCCTAAACCTAACCCTCCCTCCCGGCGGCCTAAACCTAACCCTTCCTCCCGGCGGCCTAAACCTAACCCTTCCTCCCCGCAGCCTAAACCTAACCCTCCCTCCGGCAGCCTAAAATTAACCAACCCTCCCGGCAGCCTAAACCTAACCCTCCCTCCCGGCAGCCTAAACCTAACCCTCGCCCCCGCAGCCTGACCCTAACCCTACTTCCCCACTGCAGTCTAACCCTAAACCTCCCCCTAGTGCCTAACCCTAATCGTTCCTGTCGAGATGTCAGTGATTGGGATGCTGGCTCTGGGAATCCGCCAGCAGGAACATAACTATATCCCGCAGAGAGAAAGGGGAGAAAATCCTGATAGATGTAAATGTGAGTGAGGGAACCTGTGGTAGAACTGTGTATGTGAAAAATTGGGACAGTAATATTCCAACCCCACCTCATTTACGGTTAAAAGGTCTGGAGGTGTGTGTGTGGAGATCAACGTGTGAGAGTGCAGCAGGGGAGGCAGTGTCTGTCTGATTGTGTGAGCCATGTTTCTGTTAAGGCCAGAAGGTTGAGGTTGTTTGAGACAAAGAGGTCATGGATGGATGTTAGTTGGTCACATGTATTCCATAATAAAATACTAGTGTTCGCTCTAGCACCCTACACCTGTCACTACCCGTGCAGTTCCTCTTTCCTGCCTGGGGTGTCACTCTCTGCTCTGGTGCTTCTAGCACACTCAGCTGATGCAACATACTTCTGATATGCAGACCAGTGTGTGCTAGAAGCATCAGAGCAGCGAGCGACACCCTAGGCAGGAAAGAGGAACTGCATGGGGTGTGACAGGTGCAGGGTGCTAGAATGAAGACTATAAATGTTTTATGATGATTATTGCTATGGGCTATTTGTTCATTGTATGACCAGCCTGACCACCTCATTTCTGATAAATTCCCATATTCAGTATTTGTGACTGTTGATGATTTTATACAAAGCAACTTGCAAGAAGTACAAGAACATATTTCCATTTATATAGGGATCGATTCAATTAGCTCAACCTCGCCGGTTTGTACAAGGGGGTGCAGCTACAGTATATGCAGCACTTATGGTAGCTGCGGAAACGACCAGGTCAATTCAATTACCCACGGCTGCATGTAAGTTCAGCTATATGCAACTACAGTACCTCCGGACTCGCAAGCCATAGGGCTGTGCGCAAAAATGTGCAAGTCCGATGCGAGTCCAGGTCACAAGGGGTGCAAATTGCAGTGCCATTGCAAGGACAACTGGTGCCCTTTACAGGTCATTGAATCGATTCAGATGATTTTTGTTTGCAGCCCCGCAGGGCTGCGTACAAAAATCAGTGAGTCCGGGTAGAGATTGGGCAGCGAGAAGAGGTGCCATGTCGGGCGTTCCCACACCATCGCAACGTCAACTCACCTCACCTCCCTCGAGACCAACTTAAAATTGACCCCTTAGTGTCCTTACAGCTCATTATAGGTCAACAGCCACCAGATTAAAGGAGCGATTGTTTGTAACTAAGTAGACATGTAAAGGTGCGTACACACTGGGCGATTAAATAATAATAATATTGAACGACTACGACATCATAATCATTCAATCGCTCATTAATCGTTCGTGAACGCGCAGGCCAACCCTGGGGAGGGTGCCTGCACTGAACGACATACCGTTCAGTGTAGGCACATTATCCAACTGCACAGGAAGATGAACGATTGTACGATTACAATGTAGTAATCGTACAGTCGTTCCTCTATCATCTAGTGTGTACGCACCTAAAGCCACACCTCACACGTGCAGCGATTGTTTTGCTATTACGCTCGCACAGGATTCATTCGCAAAAAGTGTGCGACAGGTAGTTTCTTGGAGATAATGGTGGGTGGGTGGGTGGAAAGGCAAACACAGGTGCGTCTGACCATTTAAACACTGTTGCATGGACGTACATAAATTAGCCATTGCTATCTCCTTCGCAGCATCGGCGTTCTCTGTCTGTCAGGAGAGACGCAGTGTTTGCGGCTGGTCAGACTTGCAGCTTGTCTGCATCGATGTTACTGATGTTTACACTGCTGCACGATATTGGACGGATATGAGATGGCAGCAATGGGCGTCCCTATGCTCGGCTAAGCTTTGGAAACAGCATATTTTTGCAGCTGCGTTCCGTGCGAAAATCGCAGCTGCTATTGCATTAGTGTCAGGCCCAGATCTGTTCGGGGTGTGGGAAGATTCAGCACCCTGCCACGCACCCATCAGTGTCATAATTATGGGAAATTAAAACTAATTTAACTTTGTTTTACTTTCATTTTTCTTCAGACCTCAAGAGACGATTTAAAACCACATTGTAGCAGGGGCGCCCCCTAGAGGTAGCTGCGGGAAGTGCCAGAGGTCAGATCTTCCAATTCAGTAATTCTCCTATAGATCACTGACCAGGCATGATGAGACTTGTAGTACCACAGTAACTGGGACTCCACACTCCCCAGGACGGCTACATGGCCCTATACATATAAAACGACATCGCAATGTCTAGAAACTGCAAACCACTGCACCCATCCAGACTGCAGACCATTGCATCTGTCCCATACAAACTGTAGCAAATTGCACCCACACAGCCTGCAGACCATTGCACCCACACAGCCTGCAGACCATTGCACCCACACACTGCAACAGATCACACCCATGCCCTGAGAAGATATAACTGCTGAGTGAATCAGAATAAAGGTGCTGGTCTCAGGCACCGGAAAAGTTACCGGGCCAGCAGCAGTGATTATACACATGATGGATGATATATTATATACAGATACAGTATATTACCATTGTCTGTGATGACCGGGGAACCTCCTCCGACTCTGCTTCTCCGAAATTATCTGTCACAAAGTTTCATTATTGTGTCCCCGCCCCACAAGGAAGAAGGAAGAGTTTGCACAGGACACAGTCAGTCAGGAGGAGACTCCCCCGGACACCCCCCCCTCTCCATTCCCGCCTTGTGCATGTATGTATGTATGTAGTTACTAGTCAGTATTACACTCCTTCCCCTGTGTATGCTCCATGGAGATGTCTGTATTTGCAAATTAATACATTTTACAAAGTGTGAGGTAATTATATCATATATATAGAGTACATACATGTGTGTATTGTGGTGCTACCAATATGTGTGCTGCCTCTATACATGGCATGATCAGTCACTATCCCTGTCTATGCATGGCATGATCAGTCACTATCCCTGTCTATGCACGGCATGATCAGTCACTATCCCTGTCTATGCACGGCATGATCAGTCACTATCCCTGTCTATGCACGACATGATCAGTCACTATCCCTGTCTATGCATGGTATGGATCAGTCACTATCCCTGTCTATGTATGGCATGATCAGTCACTATCCCTGTCTATGCATGGCATGGATCAGTCACTATCCCTGTCTGTGCACGGGCATGGATCAGTCACTATCCCTGTCTATGCATGGCATGGATCAGTCACTATCCCTGTCTATGCATGGCATGGATCAGTCACTATCCCTGTCTGCATGGAATGAATCAGTCACTATCCCTGTCTATGCATGGCATGATCAGTCACTCCCTGTCTGCATGGAATGAATCAGTCACTATCCCTGTCTATGCATGGCATGGATGAGTCACTACCCCTGTCTATGCATGGCATGATCAGTCACTACCCCTGTCTATGCATGGCATGATCAGTCACTACCCCTGTCTATGCATGGCATGATCAGTCACTACCCCTGTCTATGCATGGCATGATCAGTCACTATCCCTGTCTATGCATGGCATGATCAGTCACTATCCCTGTCTATGCATGGCATGGATCAGTCACTATCCCTGTCTGCATGGCATGGATCAGTCACTATCCCTGTCTATGCATGGCATGATCAGTCACTATCCCTGTCTATGCATGGCATGATCAGTCACTATCCCTGTCTATGCATGGCATGGATCAGTCACTATCCCTGTCTGCATGGCATGGATCAGTCACTTTCTACTTCAGGGTCCATAGGGGGTCCACAGGGTTGACCTTGGGGTATAGGTTGGGAACAAAATCCGGGCACCACGCAGTTAAAGCTTTTAGCTCCCAGGATGCACTTGGGTCCACTCTCCCTATAACCCCTCCCCCCAGCCAGAGGCACCTCAGTTTAAGTTGGTGCCTGGCCGGAGTCGGGTCACCGTTACTGAAACTTATAATTTATTTTAAAGAGTTTTATTTTATTATTTTTTACTACTCTTCAGAGCGGCAGCATCAGACTGTCCAATGGACGTCTAAGCTGCCGCTCCTACACTCCGCCGGTGCTGCGACGCCAGTACAGATCTGGGGATCGCAGCGGGACCCCAGAGTCTGTACTAGCCGGACTCTGGAGGAATCCCTGGGCTGCTGCCGGCTCGACGGGGACAGGTAAGTCGCGTGGTCACCGCTTGCGGTGACCCGCGTGTACATGCAGCCTTATGCCTCTGGTCTCTGGGGACAGACCGGAGGCGGTGGCGGTGGGCTCCCCCTCCATGGAGGCATACCCCGCGTGTCCACAGCCCGCCAGGAATTATAGCGGGAGCCGGCATCCCGGGGGGTTAATTGCTAGCCAGGGGAGGAAGCCTTCCCTGTCTATCGGCTCCTCCCCTCAGCTCAGCGCGCCTTTCAATGCTACAGTCTGGCGTCGCTGAGCTGCTTCCTCCGTGGGCCACGCTTCTTCTGAGGTCTCCAGCGGCCATTATCTCTCGGTGGTGCTGCAGAACTCCTAGGATGACAGTGAGCCCAGTCCCCCTGCGTACCTGGCCATTTGGGTGAGTGTACACAGCGCTATAGCCTTCCCAGACACTGAATCTGGGCAGTTGAATGTAGCGACATTGTGCAGTATATTATATGTCATGCTTATGTATGTACAGTATATATGTCTGCATTGTATGTGACTTATGCTAGTGCTGACTGTCTGCTTTTTCTCTCACCTGTCAGTGTATATCTATCCCTTTTCTTTATCTGCCCTAATACAGGTGTACCTGGGGTGGTTCTGAGACCTCACATATATATACTTGTTAATATTTGTGAGGTTTGTCACATACTGTTGCATGCTGCACGTTGCCATATTTTAGATGGAACTGTGTGTTGCATACGCTGATAATGGGTCCCTGCAGCTACTCTTAGCGTTAGTCAGGACCGGTATGGCGCTGCTTAATATTTCCGTCAAGATAGTCAGATATATCTGACCAGGAGATTGCACACGATACTGCACCCATTATTGCTATCCTGCAGGAATTAGTGCGGAGGATTTTAACTCAAAGGTTTATGTATGCGGCGCCATCTGGTGCCGGGCCCCTTGCACGATCCCCTTAAAGGGCGGTTTATTTCTCAGGATCCTCTCCTTTGAGGATGGGCCCCATTGTCGTCACTCGCTTGGAGTTACTTCACCATACTGCCCTTTTCAACTCGGGGTATCTCGCAATTTCTTGCAGTTTACCCCTGTGTCACAGACTATCGCTCCCTGCCGGGGTTTTTCACAGTACATGAATTACCTCCGATACCACATCGGTCTGTCATTCCCCTTGCAGGGATTACCACAACGGCCACCCTGGTGGAGGTCGTTTTCTACGAAATACTAAATGGCGTGATATGCGCCCTGTGGTTACTTCCCAGTGGCTCTGCCGTGAACTGGATGGTGTATTCGGCTCTTTCCCTCTCACATGGGGGGAGCCGATTTCAAGTATTATTATCCTTGCTTTGGGGCTGGTAGCCAGGTTCATTCTGGATATAGAGTATGTCGATCCTGCACCTGTATCATACATTTCCCGTTTCTGCCCAGCGGGTGGATCTCATGGCGGGAGTCTGGCTGTCGCCAGATACAAGGAGTCACAAAGGCTTCCTGTTTCCCATTCCCTGAGAGTCCTCACAAGTAGTGAAATCTCCTTCTGGGGTGGATTTGTATGTTCATCGTCGGATTACAGGCATTAATACGCCTCCCATCCCGGCCTGGACGGATTTTACGGATCCGTAGGTGGTAGCTTTGCCTGAAATCAATGTACTTGTTTTCAGGACCTGTTACCCGTCCTACCATGGCCATCGCATGGTGATGCTTTTGTAACGTTTTTTCCCCTCCAACACGACTGGGGTTCAAATGTCTTTTGCCGCTCACATAAAATATGCAGTGGTCGTGTGGGATTACCTACATGGGATGCCGGTCTTCTAACTTTCAGAGTTTCGGCTGCGACTGTATCCGCCGCAATACCCTATGGCTACGTTATGGGAAAGCAGAGGTGCAGACTCCTTCCATGGGGAAGATCTTGTTTGGTCCTGACCTTGACAAGATTGTTGCATCATTGGCAGTATCACTAATGGAGAGATACTGTCTTTAGCTACTCCCACTACATTCGGACTAACTCTGTTAAGTCTTTTTGTCCTCAGGGTCAGCCTAAAGGCCTGTTTTTTCCTAGGCTGTCGGCCTCCACGGGGGCCACCATATCCAGTACCGAGCAGTCCTGGACTTACGGACGACTCTGCTTCTACGCCTGAGGATAAACCTTCAGCCTGACGGGACAGGTCTACATCTGGGGAATTCCAGAGTGAGGTACTGATTCTCAACGGCCTCTCATTGCTCAGGCGGCCTCCTCACAGGCGTTGTTACACGGGCCCTTCTTCAGACCCGATCAGGGCCTTACATTCCCAGAAAGCTATACAGTCTTGGCGGTAAGCAGAGCTATTTCGGCCAGCCTCACTATCTCAGCGAGGGACTGGTTGTTCTACTTTCTTTCTGGGGCAGTGACCGACTGGTCCTCATTTGCCTATACTCTGTCTCAAATCCCTGAATCAGATTCCAAGGGTGCCTGGACTCAGGTGGAATCCTTCATGCTCCATCATCCGACATTTGGAACCTGGGGATTTTATGGTATATCTGAGTATTCAGGATACGTACCTACGGGTACATACAGAGCCCTCTCATCAGCATGGGTTCAGGTTTGCTGTGCCACAGCAACACTTGTAAGTTTCGGGCTCTGCCTTTTGGGACTGTCCTCAACTCCACCGGGGTTTACCGGCTTTATGGATTTTCTGACAGTTCACCTGTACTGAACCTGTACCTTTCTCTGGACGGCCTCCTGCTTTTAGCAGGATCACCAAGGTACTTTACCGCCAGGTCAGGATAACCGTGGATTCTTCTCAGCACAGAAAATTAGTCAACAGAGAAAAAGTCCTCCCTGCATCCCTCACAGGGTTTTCTTCCTCTGGGAGCACTGCTGGCTTCTCAGAATCTGAGAATTTTTCTGGCGTAAGACAAGATCTCCCCTCTTCAACTTGGAGTGTGCGGATGTCTACGCAGTCGACATATGTCATTACTCTTTGTGATGCGCGGTCTACCAGAGTGTCTACCTTTTGGTAGGGTGGAATGTGCTCAGTTCCATTCCAGGCCTTGCCATAATTGACTCCTCTCCAGATGGATCGAGTTTTTTCCATCGGACCGCTGTTCGAACGATGATGCTTTCTCCGGACGCGAGTCGGTCTCTGTCCGGGTGGCTATGGCCATCTCGTCCAGGGTATTCTTTGCTACAGACAGTGTCTGGTCCGCATTCGTTTCGGGGCAGTTGGACGTCTGTCACTTCCGCCCTGCCACTTCACTTGTTGGTACTTTAGGCTGTCTTGGGCCTTCACTCTGGCCTAACCCATATGTCACGGTAACCCTGAATAGGTTCAGTCCGACAGTGTCACAACAGTGGCTTCCATCTAGACAACACTGGTAGTTGGGTGGCAATGACAGGAATGTCATACTTTCTGACATAGTCCAAGGGTCTTCTCCTGGCCAACTCTGCAGTGTTCATTCCCGGAGCTCTCCATTGGGAAGCGGGCTTCCTCAGCCGTCACAACGTGCATTCCGGGGACTAGTCTCTTCTCCAAGAGAGGTTTCAACTCCTGGTGAGCAGAGGGGGCCTCCCTGAGGTGATTGATCCTTATTGCCTTCTGACTCTATCACACATTGCCGGTGTTACAATCCAGCTCTAGGAGTACTGAAGCTACCTTCAGTGACTCTTTGTCAGTGAAGTGGTCCTTCCACTTTGTGTACCTATGTCCTCCGGTCTCCCTTCTTCCTCGAGGTCTTCGGAAGTTTAATTAGAGACGGAGGGGCTTTCCTTCTGGGGGCTCCAGTTCGTCCCAGATGTCACTGGTACTAAGATTTTCGGAGTCTCCTCATCGATGCTCCGTTCCTACTGCTTCACTATCTGGACCTGTTGTCTCAGGGTCCTTTTTTTTCCCTAGACCTGGATCGTTTGTCTTTGACTGCGCCCCTACTGTGGTCCTAGGGCTTCCCTGGCTCTGTCTTCATTGAGATGTTTAGAGCAGATAGGCCGGACTTTGCTGGCATCTGCCACGGACTGTGGCATACATAATTCTTAGGGTATCGTACCTGTCGATACGATCCTCCGGTGTCCAGGATTTCCAGATATTCTGGCATTCCTTCCGGCTGGCTTGGGTTTCACCCTCGGCATGGCCTTCCTGACAGTGCGGATCTCTACACTGTCAGTATGGTTAAGATGTGGAATTGCTCCACTCTGGTATCCAGTTCATCCATTGGAGTGTTTTTCTGGATTATGCTTCCATTTATCCTCCCTAGGGGCTCCTTGGGAGTTAGTAGTGGTTCTTCGTTCCCTCCGGGGACAGTCAATGGAACCGCTGGTTGTGATAGCCATTACATGGTCTATTGCTTTGGCTCTCTCTTTCTCTCAGGGTGTTTGTATCGACCAGGTGAGTGTCGGAATTGGGAGCGTTCTCATGTGGCTCCCTCTTCTGGAGGGCATCATGTCAGGGTGTGAGTTGTTCTCGCCCTGTGTTTCTTCTTAGTGATTTTTAGGTTCCATATTATTCTGGAACTTATGGTACGGCCATTCAGTCCCCAGTCCTCTCGGCTGGTGTGGCCTCATTGACTGACTGTGGTCCGGCCTCTGTGGGTTTATGTGATCCGTTCAAGTTCCTTACGGAAATCGGACTCCTTATTGGTGGTCTGAGATTTCTGGTTTTAACAGGAAAGGATGGCCGGCCTGTGGCCAAATGTTGGCGGGATGGCCTCGTATGTCTTCTTCAGGGGCCTACACATGAGTAGGCCTTTCTGTTGTTGATGCTTGTTTTTTCTCGGGCCATGTAACCCTTGTGGGCGGCTCGCTGTGGCACCTTGGCTGTTTTGTCTTGCTAGGTGGCCACGTGGTCTTCTGTCCACACCTTTTTTTAAGGTTCTAGGCATTGGTTTCCTTTACCTCTCAGGATGCTTCCTTTTTGGCGGCGGATTCTCCTCTCAGCACAGGAGCGTCCCCACCCTTGGTTGAACTGCTTTGGGACATCCCCAAGGTTTTTTTACCCCCTATGGACCCTGAAGTAGAAAACAAGAGATATGGTAAGAACTTACCTTTGTTATCTCTGTTTCTACGAAGTCCATAGGGTCCACAGGGCGCCCGCCCTGACGCACCTGGCTTCATATGGGCTGTGTTACTGGTCACTGGTTTCCCGTCTCCTTTTCTGTGAGAATGGTTCTTGAGTGTTCCAGTTTTCTCTCTCTTTTTCTCTCCTCCGGCCTTTGGCTACTTACAAACTGAGGTGCCTCTGGCTGGGGGGAGGGGTTATAGGGAGAGTGGACCCAAGTGCATCCTGGGAGCTAAAAGCTTTAACTGCGTGGTGCCCGGATTTGGTTCCCAACCTATACCCCAAGGTCAACCCTGTGGACCCTATGGACTTCGTAGAAACAGATAACAAAGGTAAGTTCTTACCATATCTCTTGTTATCCCTGTCTATGCATGGCATGATCAGTCACTATCCCTGTCTATGCATGGCATGATCAGTCACTATCCCTGTCTGTGCATGGCATGGATCAGTCACTACCCCTGTCTATGCATGGCATGATCAGTCACTATCCCTCTCTGTGCATGGCATGGATCAGTCACTATCCCTGTCTGTGCATGGCATGGATCAGTCACTACCCCTGTCTATGCATGGCATGGATCAGTCACTACCCCTGTCTATGCATGGCATGGATCAGTCACTATCCCTGTATGTGCATGGCATGAGTCAGTCACTATCCCTGTCTATGCATGGCATGGATCAGTCACAATCCCTGTCTATGTATGGCATGGATCAGTCACTATGGGGCCTATTTCTCATTAACTATTTGCAGCATATTCCCCGAAAAACACCCGTTTGGGGGATATCAGCAAATAATTAGCATCCCTGCAATGTATTATGGGGGGACCGCAGATATATCCCTGGCTATGCATGAATCTATGCCTTATGACCGCCGGTCACATGACTACATCCCGGTAATTACAGTGGGTGGGAGATTTAGCGGTTGATTTACTATGTGACATCTTTGATAAACTGTTGATTAGTTAATGCATGCCTTAAGCTGGGTACACACTAGGACAACGGAATGGTTAGCAGAGCGGCTGATTGGTGAGCTATACACACTTCTCATTCGGCCGCTCGATATGTCTGGGCTGACATCACAACTGGATGGGCAAATTTAAATACCCACCCAGTTGAGATGTCAGCGTCCCTGCAGCCAGTGTATGGGTGGTAGGCGGGTCGCCGGTACGCACAGCCGGGTGCATCGGCTCTGCTGCACGGCCGACTTGATATAATTGTGAACACTCCTATCGGGTGTACACTCCCACCGACGCACTCGTGAAATATTGCTCGGCGATATCAAGCATTAGGAGGAAATGGAATAGCCTGCGAGGTGCAGGCATCAGCGCAAATACGGTGGGTATGGTTTTTTTTTTTTTTTAAGTGCCAATTTAAAAGGCAAAACCAGGTTGTTTTTGCCTATTAAATTATTGTTGCTTTTAGAAAAATGGGCAGACATTCCAGAATCGCGCTGCTGCCCGTATCTCGCAGGCTATTACATTTCTTCCTAATGTGACCAGACGATATGTCACCCAATCCGGAAGATTGGGCCGACATTTCATGTACATCGGCCATTGTGTACACACTATGACGGACCATGCGTGCTCCCTACATGCTACTCAATCTGTCAATTTGATGAACGACCCCGTGCTTGAGGAGGCGGCTAGTGTACGACATTGTGCGTTCGTTCACCAGACTATGGGGTGTCAAACGACCGATTATGTCGTTCATCACATCATGTGTCGGCTGGGTACACGCATCATCTAGCGTGTACCCAGCATTGGTCTGTCGTGACTAAATGCAGCTGCATCAATATTCCGCCGCTGAACCGTCAAAAACTATTGGTGGCAAGGAGCCATTGCAACCTCACCATCGATGGTAAAATCCCATTGTAGATTGGAACAAAACCATTAATGGTTCTGATGTTCCATCGCTAGATTCCCATCCCTAATCACACAGGGGGCAACAAGGTCACTTCATTATGGTTTCTACAGATGTGTCCACATACAGTACATCTTACTTGAGCGTTTAACATCCCTTCTTGCCGTGGTGTGACTCATTGCAACTTTTTATCTTTAAATGCGTCCTAGGGCCGTATTCAATTTGAGGAGTTAAGTCCGGATTCGCGGTAATTTACTGCCGATGACGTAATTATCGCCTGTTTTAGTTTTACCCCGTATTCAATTTGAAAGACTTTCCGCCTAGGCGGAAAGTCAATGCAATGTAATAGGCAGTAAAGTATCGCCTATGAATGGCAGGCGGTAAAAAGTGCAGAATTGGGGTTTTGGGGTGCAACCCCCATGCAGCCTTCAGACAGTCCCCCAAAGGTGTTCTGTGTCAAAAATTTAAAAAATCAAGGACACCCCAAAAATTGACTTTGAAAAAGGGGGCAAAAAAAAAAAGTTGGGGTACAAACTTAAAAAATAGCGAACTTGACTCTGGGGCGGTCCCCAAGTATGCCCCAAGTGTTTTTTTTATTGCAGGTGTTTGCGGCAGGTGGGTTTTTCACTATTTTTTTAAGTCGCTTTAGCAACTTTAAAATATGCTGAACCCCATTTTCAAGTACCCCAAATTAGATGGGCATAGTTGTTTTGCCCTAAAAAAACTTCTAAATGCTGCATCACCTTATTCCAAGCCGCATTTATGCACCTGCCGCGGCTATTAGAAACCCCGACTTCCTTCAGGAGTTAAAAATGGGGGTACCCTTTGTCCTCCCCTATGCCTACACTTCTTTAGGGGGGTCCCTAGAATATTTCCCGAAAATTCCTGTTTTGTTTAACCTGTAAAAAAACAGGGTACAAATTTACAAAAAAAATGACATAAGGTCCCCCCCCAAAAGCCAAACCAGCCCCCGGCTTGCCAGCCAGTGGTGGTTTCTAAAAATATGGGGAACAAAAAGTGTAGGGTTCCACCGTATTTTAGAAACCAACCCAAGGCTGCAGGGACCAGTTCTGGTTTTAAATATAGGGGTAAAAAAATGGGGGGATCCCCCTATATTTAAGACCAGCACCAGACCCAACCGACCGGGGTGTAATGCCACAGCCCGGAGACCCAATCACTGGGGCTCCAGGTCTAAAGCATTAGCACCCCAAATCGGTCAGTGCAAGCCGGTGGTCGGGGACCCCCCAAAGAAAGGTCCCCCCCTCCCGAGCACCACAGGCTTACGCTGAAGCCCGGGGCTCTTCCCAACACCCCTTGCTTGGTGGGTATGGAGGTAATGGGGGGGGGGAGGGGGCAAATAATGTAAAACTATTGTGTTTTACAGTGGAACTACAAGTGCCAGCATGCCTGCCATTTTGCACTTGTGGAACAACAAGTGCCAGCAGACATGCGGCACCTGTAACTTCACTGTAAAATAAATAGTTAAAAAAAGACAAAACACACACACCGTGACAGTGGGCGAGTCACACCACGTGGGAACTTTCAGTAACCAGAGCCAATCAGCGGTCGCTCTACAGTCAGCGTGGCCGCTGATTGGCTGATGGGACTGCAAAGCCCCGTTCAGTCCCGTCAGCTGGCATTCGGGAGCTATGAGTATGTGTGGCAACACACATACTGATAGCTGTTGCGTGGGTCGTGTATACTCGTTTTTTTGTTTTGCCAAGTGCCCTGGATTACTGCGGAGACCAGCGCCAGGATGGTGAGTATGAATTTTTCTTTGCAGAGCCATGTATTAAGGATATTTACTGGAGAAGGGGACAGATACATCTGGTATAGGTAAGTATGTGTGAATGGGTAGGTGTGTGTAATAAAGTTATACTGTCACGTTGTGTGTGTTCTGTCTTTTTTTAACTATTTATTTTACAGTGAAGTTACAGGTGCCGCATGTCTGCTGGCACTTGTTGTTCCACAAGTGCAAAATGGCAGGCATGCTGGCACTTGTAGTTCCACTGTAAAGAACAATAGTTTTACATTATTTGCCCCCCCATTACCTCCATACCCACCAAGCAAGGGGTATGGGGAAGAGCCCCGGGCTTCAGCGTAAGCCTGTGGTGCTCGGAAGGGGGGGGACCCTTCTTTGGGGTGTCCCCGACTCCCCCGAGATCACCGGCTTGCGCTGACCGATTTGGGGTGCTAATGCTTTGGACCTGGAGCCCCGGTGATTGGGTCTCCAGGCTGTGGCATTACACCTCGGTCGGTTGGGTCTGGTGCTGGTCTTAAATATAGGGGGATCCCCACGTTTTTTTTTACCCCTATATTTAAAGCCAGAACTGGTTCCTGCAGCCTTGGGTTGGTTTCTAATATACGGTGGAACCCTACACTTTTTGTTCCCCATATTTTTAGAAACCACCACTGGATGGCAAGCCGGGGCGGGTTTGACTTTTGTCATTTTTACAACATAATGGGAATTTTTGGGAAATATTCTAGGGACCCCCCTAAAGAAGTGTAGACATGGGGGATCACTATGGGTACCCCCATTTTTAACTCCTGAAGGAAGTCGGGGTTTCAAATAGCCGTGGCAGGTGCATTTTTGCTGAATTTTATAAAAAATAGTTTTGGGACTTAAAAATATGCTAGTACCCATTTTCATGTACCCCAAATTTGATGGGACCATTTGTAAAAACGAAAAAAATAAGCTAAATGCTCTTCTGCATCACTTCTTCAAAGCCGGGAAAAATAACACCTGCCGCGGCTATTTAAAAACCCGACTTTCTTTTGCAGCCAAAAACAGGGGTACCCATAGTGATCCCCCATGTCTGGACATTTTTAGGGGGGTCCTAGGATTTTTTCCCGAAAATTCCCTTTTTATTTTTTAACGCCGATCCAAGTATCACTGGGTCCCGTTTTCACCTACTTTCAAATTGAATACGGGGATACGTGGGCACGCGCGCAATACTTTAACGACTACAAAACAGG